>WUJK01000001.1:4365000-5111720 GCA_011317545.1 Coniella vitis
CCTTTAGCACCTGTTCTAAAAGATTCTCTCCAACACTGCACCGACCATGATTCTGGGGAAGGCTTCCTTATATACGCAGATCCACCCACAGAGCATTTCGAGCGGGAGATTATCTCCTCAGAGCTCCTCTCCAGAGGATGGGTATTCCAAGAAGTCCTGCTTGCGCCTGCAAACCTGTTTTGTACCCAAGAAATGATATGGTGGTCCTGCTTCCAGATGAGTGCCTCGCAACTTTTTCCCAAGGGCACCAAAGCGGTCAAAGATTACGCCCTTGTTGATGAACTCTTCACTGATATCCTCAGGGAACAGAAAGTGGACTGGAACAACGGAGAGGACATCATTGGGGCCTGGATGCGCATGATTTGTAGCTACAGTGGGACATCTGTGACACGTAGCACCGATCGCATGGTGGCAATCGCCGGTGTTGCCAAGTTATATACTCTACGATTTCCCATGTTACGGAGGCATCACTCTGGTGTTTGGGCAACACAAGTCGTGCGCCAAATTCTCTGGAAACCTGATCATGACAGACCGTTACCGACAAAGCGTTACGAGTCCGAGGGTGCTTACATCCCTTCTTGGTCGCCGCTCAGTTGCGATGGACTCTGCATTCACACGAGGCCTTGGTATAGGGTCCCTGTCCGTGAAGAAATATTGGCCAAATCCAAGGGGTTCGAGACTCGCAACATTGACAACTTTGGGCGATCAAAAGACACAGCCGGGGCTGTTTTACACATTCAGGGCGTGTTGGTATTGTTGAGACGACATGATACAAGCATTGACAATAAGCCCGAGGATTACATGTATACCATGGAACATGACTTGCCCATATACGGCTCGTATGACAGTCAAATGGAGCGGATGAGAGCAGAGTCGAGCACAGAAGATTCTGTATACGCTGTTGCGTGCTTGATAGAGCTGCCCATAGACCAGGAAGAGGAAGAGCCATGGCAGTGCGTTTCGGGACTTCTGCTCAGAAGGAACGATGGTACAGGCAAGCATTGGGTGCGGTGTGGAACCTTTTACACGGGCGAAGAGGAGAATGTGAGCCTGTTAGCGGAGATCTTTGGGCTGGAAAGATACGGATGGACTGGAGTGGTAAACGAAAACGGCTCGGGCACTGACTACATGGTCCTGCCAGGAGCAGCATTAGATTTAGACGATATATATATGGTCTGACAGCGCAGACTTTATGCACAAACAAAGTCGAAATTTATGTTGCGTCCTCGAATTCCATCCTTCTAATCGCAAATATCCTGCTAGCAGGCTATACCAATAGCAGCGGCAAATCATGTCAAATAAAGTATGCTGTCTCATGCGTCACGTTTGTTACAGTATGTTTCTTCTGCTTTCGTGTAATAGAGTAATGGAGCGACCTGACCGCCATGATAATGATTTAAGCCCACCGACCGTCTGTGCTGATTCGTATATTCATGTCTCTCGTGGACTCATTCTTTTTCGAGTTTGTATATATAATCCAGCGCCGTCTGACATTTATTTCGAGGTAAGATGAGCACCTCAAAAAGTTCGCAACGACTAAAACCCAATTCTGACATTTAAGATTCTCGAACTGCTGTGATATATCACAATGAAGTATATTCGGGCTTTTCGTTGGATACGGAATTACCATACTTGCGTCCGGACTAGGCCTAGAGCTACGAGAATGAGATCCAAAATAATGTTGAGCGTATACTAGCTTTCGTCGAATCAAGCCGAACCGCCACCCGAACTACTTTTGGGCCGACCGAGCTGTATGGATGATGGCAGTTTGAATGAGGCAAATGAAGAAGGCATGCACCGTACGCGAGCAGATGCTATAAAACAGAAGAAATTCAACCAGATCTCTCCTCTTAAGCAGCGCACGCCAGCCAATTCCTTTGGTGCTACAGCTCACAATATGGAAATTTGTAGGCGATATATAGACTGAAAACTCTGATTTTCAATACGATCTAGCTTATTGTTTCTAACTACAGCAATAGACTGAGAATTGTTGAGCTAACTGTGGTCTACCTCTATGTGATAACCCAGCCCCGAACGATACAACCGTGGTAATATAAAAAGCTCGGGAAGGAGATATCTCACGGAACTGAGAGAGCTATAACCCTAGATCCCGATGAGGACTTGAAAACGGTTCAATGTGATTATTTAGGATTTATGTTCAAGGCTGTACCATGATGCCTTTGCTCGTGAGATTGCGCCTGAGTTACAGTTTCTTTCATCAACACTATATTCGCTACGCTGGCTTCTAAACTACTTCTTTTTAGAGTCATCAAGAGTCGTTCGAGAGTGTTAAGACGCTTTTCAACGAAAATCCAAAAGTAATCGAGCCCCTTGTCACTTTGAGGACATTGTTAGTAAACTCGGCACGTGAGAGCGAGAAGGCGAAGACTAGACGCATGTTCTCATCGCATGTCCATCTCTCTCACTCTTAAAATTAAGAATATAAAGACGAACAGAAATACCCAGTATAGGGGTGGTAGAAGCGAGACTAAAAGTGTGACTCCAGCAAGTATAAAACACAATCATTGCCACGCTCTTTGACGTCCAATAGCTGCAGGTTAAAGTCAAACTGCGACGCTCGCCCGGTGACTACACTGATTCCTTTTCAAATAATAAAAGGTGCCTTTGGTCTGTGCGGTCCCAACCACCGCCTTTCTGCTATTATCCTAGGTCGCTCGTCTGCTCCGGAACCTCACACGTTAAGGATGAGAACGTGGTAATTACCATTGCTATATTGAAATTTACTTATAAAGTTTATACTTCCAATAAGCCCTGCACTATTGACTATGCCTGCGAGTATAAAAAATATGCATTATTCATATGCTACCTACAGTATTGTTCATGTATGACGTGCATTGGCTGCACAGGAAATTTGTTTATTAATGACTCTTTGGAAGCTCCCTCATAATGTGTTACCAAGAAAAATATACTCGGCCATATGTTCCAGGAAAGGCGTTCTTGTCAAGGTACTTTTCAACAAATTGATAACAAATAGAAGATGAACATGATTATTAATCACTCTGATATAGTGAGCTTGCCGAGCCACATCAAACTGTGACTATCATCGGAAACGTGGCCAAACGGCCACTCTACGAGACGGTATCGGCTACAAATCGATTCAAAATTTATTTCATATTCTTGCAATTTTTATCCACCCATCTTCCAATGGACGAGCCAAGACCACATGCTCGCTCGCTCATTCATTGATTTCCCTGTTGCGCATTCTCAGAGTAGAGATCTCTCCTTCTCCACCCTTTCTCAACCTCGTCCGAAGCGTCAAGCATCAATACAATGGCTTCTCAACCACCCAAGCTGAGCCAAAGGATCTCATTCTCCCACTTGCCCACTGATAACGAAGCACTCATTCCAATTCTTGCCACAAAGTACAAAGCTTTACGCTTGAACGGGCTTAAGCTGTCTCCATCCTCCTTCTCCTCAACCTACGCGGTTGAGTCCGCCTTCTCCAACAGCGAATGGGTCTTGCGACTGAAGCGCAAGGGCTTTGAGACGTTTATTTGTGCAGCGAGCCCCGAAGCAGACGGGCAAACACTCGTAGTCGACGGCCCCACAGCGGACCCGGCAGACTTCTCGTCGATTTCCTCCCCGGACACGCAATGGGTCGCGCAGCTTACGCTCCGCGGCCCTCTATCCTACGACGACTTTGCTCTGCCGCCCGAGTCGGGCCAGGAGATGCAGTCCGCGCACGACGCCGCGGTTGAAGAGCGATGGCAGATTCTCAGCCTCTACGTCCTCCCGGGCTACCGCGGGCAGAGCATTGCAGCGAGGATTTGCGACGAGGCTTTTCGATGGCTTGAGGCTCGGGCCCGTGGGGCAGAGGCGCACAAGGGTGCACATATTGAGAGGCTGCGGCTGCGAGCCATGATGAAGCCAGACAATATAGCGTCCATTACACTATTTGGGGCCAAGCTCGGCTTCACGCAAACAGGTCGGTGCTTGTTGGCAGAGGCGCTGAGAGCGAATGGGGAATCGGTACCTGAGGCTGTGGCGCACGAGGAGAGGAATGGACTGGCTGAAAGATCAGGATGGATATATACAAAGATCGTCCCTTGTTGAGCTCGGGCACTGTGGTAAATCTACTCGAGAGCGTCTCTGGTGATTTTCAACGATACGATCAGCGGGTCCTATGAACAGATAAAAACATCAAATCGAATCAAAGCAGTCATGCCGTTTCAAGGAGGTGCTGAGCTCCTCAAGATATAGCACGGCATCGTCATAATAAGTATTGGATATTTGGATGTAAGATAACGGACTGCCTTTCGTCCGCTGTGCTAGATATTCCTTTATAGATCTCTGGATTATATGCACATACAAGTTTCTCGATGCTAGTAGGATCAATGATTCAAAGTTTTATATGCTTACGGAGCCAACTATACATCTATGGTTATAGATATATCGAGTTACTTGAAATTTCTTATGAATAAAGACTTAGAATTTGCAACTTTATAGCGGTGCGGTGCATTCAGCATGTGTTAAAATGCGGTCAAGTTGTCTACGCAGTCTACCAACCTTCAGCTCGTCCAATTATGCACCGTATACTGGCTATATCATAAATCCACATATGGATATCGCGGATCTTGCAACACCTACGGTGAAGACCGTGATATTCAAGTGCGATCATTGGCCACGAAACACGCTCGTTATTTATTAGATAGCTATTGACTGTACAACCACTGACTCCGTTTCAACAGTGATGTTTAGTTTATTCTGTCCCTTGAACGTGGAAACATTCGAATAATACTTGTAGAACAGTGTTTTTTTTTTTACACTGAAAGACAGCCATGTAATGTCTACATTTTATAATTCTAGACCCCGTCTCAAGCGTGGGGATAACACTCACCAGTTGAACCGTGTTCTTTGAGCAATATCGGATAAGACATGGTGCTTCCTGAATCCATAGCCTGGATCAACTCTGCTACAGCAGGATGGATTCCGGCATCCACTGCCTTTGTTATCCACTGCTGTAGCGGTACTACGTCGAAGATATTCGTTTCCTCTTCGTCGGCCGTGTCTTCTGTTCGGGACTCTGCCCTCAAATACGCGCAATGCTCCATCCCCTTGAGTGGAATCACAACATCGCCGACTTCATGCACGTAGTGAACTGGAGGCGTCGGCCTCGCTCCATCACCCGGCTCACATAGATGCTGTAGAATCCCTCGACAAACACTTTCGGGACGAACGAGATCCAAAGCTCCGTCTATGTTGTTCTCGACCAAGGGCACGGCCCTGAGTATCTGCACGTACTGTAGCAGTGCATTCACCCAGTCGAGCCCAGCCCTGCGCTCCAGCGAGTCACGCGTTCCCTTCTCCCGAAGAATGGTGGACGGCCTGTGGATGAAGACGCGCATAGTCGGCTCTTGCGTGCTCTCGGCAGAACGCTCTAGAAGCCGCTCGCTCACCCATTTAGAGCACAAATAGCCAAAGGACTCGAGGCCGGCTGGCGGTGGCATCGTGGCCACTGAAATGGGAGGGAACCCTACTGCGCCGCCGCCGCCGCCGCCGCCGCCGCCGCTGCTGCTGCTGCTGCTGGTGCCATTCCCGTTCACCTTGTCGTTATTACTACCAGCGGTTTTCTCTGCCTCCCGCATGGCGTATAACACTGCGAGGCCCGCTGACGAGATATAATGGAAAGGAATTCGTCGCGGCAGACACAGTCGCAGGAGGGTCGTGGTAGAGCCTACATTGCTCGCTTTCAAATCCGGATATGCTTTCATATGCGAGGTGTCGGCGCCATTGTGGATCACCGCATCGGCCTCGGCAAAGATAGACGCCGCTGTCTTTTCGTCGAGACCTAGCAGGGGTTGAGAGAGCTCTCCTTCATAGTAAGTCACTCGCTCGCCATGATGTGCAAGCTCTGCGGCCTTGAGACGTGACGTCAAGTCCCGGGTGGCTAAGCAGATGACCTTTTCCACCGTGGGCTGCGCGAGAAGATGATGAAGGAGGTGGCGCCCTAGTAGGCCTGTGACCCCGGTCAAGACAACCACGCGTGGCTGTGCGCGAACAGGATTCCGCACCGTTTGCTGCTTCAAGAGAGGTTCGAGATCTGGTGGCAGACGAGACTCGCTTTCCCAGTCCATCAAAGATTCGCCGTTGGCCTTTCGGCTACTCCGCGCAACCACCGTAGCGTTTGCTCGATCTCCATCTTGCTTGGCATCCGGCGCAAGGCTTGTTTCTTCAGCTTGCTGCTCTAGGCTCGGTAGCAGTTCCAACGGCACCTGCTCGGCTGCTTCTTCCACCAGAGAGGCCATGACTTCGTTGCTCATGATTTTCAGGACCGGCATGGCGACTTGCAACTCCTTGCGGAACCAGGACGCCACGTCGACGGAGACGAGCGAATCAAGGCCAATTTGATGGCCTCGTGCCGCCATCAGGTCCTGGTCCGAAGTATCCACACGTAACTGGCTTCGCAATTGCGCGGCAAAAGCTTCCTGAATGACATTAAAGACGTCCTGCCGAGTTTTACATGCCCGCAAGAGATCCGCGACCGACACGGATGGCAGGCCTGCGTCATTCCTCTCCTGCTCGTGGACTGTGTTCTGGCCGACAATGAACGCCGAGAACTTGGGATTCGAGTACCAGAGAGGGGCGTTGGGTATATCAAAAGGCACGTCAGACACGCCGGTTGAAATCTCTGGCCCGTGAGGGCTGTCGAGCCGGCTGGCCTCGATGGCCTCGCAGATGGACATGCACCAGTCGTCCTCCGAAAGGCGCATCATGTGGAGCTTTTCCACAATCTGGTCCAGCGCCCGGCGCGATTCCCGTTCCATGTATCCGGCGCCTACGATCGCGCCTCCGTTGACTGCTGCTGCTCGGAAGCCGCGTTTGCGACGATTGGCTGCTAGGCTGCACATGAAGGTGTTGGCAGCTGCATAGTTTGCCTGGCCCCAGTTGCCAATGACACAGTTGATTGAGGAGATCAGGACGAAGAAGTCGAGAGGGGTCTCCCAGAAGATGCGGTCCAGGTAGATGCTGCCGTCTACTTTTGGTTTGAGGACGTCGGTGAGCTGGTCAAGGGACATGTTGTGGACCGAAACGTCGCGCAGGACCATGGCTCCGTTGATGACACCCGCAACGGGGGGTAACGTTGCCCGTATCCTCTCATGGATGTCCTGGAGCGAGGCCTCGTCGCCCACGTCACACGCCAGCACCACAACCGTGGCGTTTCTGCGTGCGTGGGCGGCCACCCACTCCGGCGACACGTCGGGATGCCTGCTTGTCATGACGATGTATCGCGCGCCCTTGTCGACCATCCAGTCCACCAAGGAGAGGCCCAGAGCACCAGTCATGCCGACAACCCAGTAGGTGCTGCCTGTGCCAGCAAACATGGGTGTCGTGTCCAGCCTGGCCACTCTCACCGGCGCCGGGGTCGCCGTCGTCCAGTCTACGAGCGCAAGGGCATCATCGGTAGGAGGCGACGACGACGACGACGACGACGACGACGACGACGCACTGTGGTCCACCAGACTCTCGAGCCGAGTCACTGCGTCCTGCGCAGACAGATGCGCATCTGCGTCTTGCAGCAGGGCTTCCTTTGCAAAGGCGAGAGCCTTGCGCACTACATCACCCAGAATAGCAGGGGGCACTTGCACTTCGGATCCAGACGGCTGGAAAAGTGCATCTGCGGTTACGATGCTGGGGCAAGTCTCTGCGCTCTGTCCAAGGATGTCGATGACGGTCGCCTCGTTCTCCAGACTCTGTGCCGCGTGCTGCCCCTTTGAGGAGAATCCGACAAAAGCCGCCGGAGTGTAGAGACGCAGGACTTCTTTGAGGTCGTACCGGCTCGCGTTGCGCGGCAGTATGATGCAACCTTGCGGCGCTGCTGGCGCCTCTTTGTGACGAGACGAGTCTGCGGTCTGGACAACGTGGACGCCCTTGGCCTGAGCCTGTTGGATAAAGGCTGCGGCCACTACTTGCGGGGCATTGTGCAGCATGATGGTCTGTCCACCGAAGAGGGAATCGAGAGTGCTCATGGCGACAAGATGGGCAGATATAATCTGTAACAAGGCGCAGATGGGCACGTCATCGAAGAGCTGGTCTTTGGGTATCAGGGCCGCAGACTCGGACGCGAGCGTCATCTTGGACGTCAAGGGCGAGACGAGCACGAGATATCTCTTGCCAGTCTCTGCATCCACGCAGACAGCGACGAACTTGTGTCCTACGCTTGTCCTGACGGCAAACATGGTAGACTGCATTACCTGCACGTCCATGACATCTTTCTGGGGGGGCTTGGCCTGTGATGTCTCGTGAAGTTGTCGCAGAAAGTACCCGCCAACGCCATGTCGGAGGACCAAAGGCCGATCATGGATGTCTTGCATATACTCAATGGTCCTGCTAGCTGAGTTGTATCGGTCATTCAGCTCGGGGATGGGCCGTTGTCGGGCGAGTAGCTGTCGGTGGCTGCTGTCTATCAGGATTTCCGGCTCAACGCTCCAGAGGAGGCCATGCTGCGCCTCGAGGGTGGAGAATTGGAAACGGAGCAGTATGTCAACTATCGTCTCCGGGCTTGTGGCAGTAGGGCTCGCAATGTCCAGCTGTTGGAGACGGAGGCCAGGTGTTTCGTTGGCGGCACAGCGTCCAAATCCGACCGTCATGTTCGAGAAGGGCTCGTCTGCCAAGCGCCCGCTTGTCACCCACAGCAGAGTCTTGGGCGATCCAAACATGGTTTTCAACGATTGAAATGCTTCTTGGGTGATATTCTTGAAGACAGGCTTGTCAAGCTCCGACAAACTGATGACGGTGGAGCTGGGGTCGAGAACAGAATAGTCCACGCTTAGAAGATCGTCAAAGACATGTATTGAGGTGGCGAGTTGCGACTGTTGGAAAGTCTCACGGATGCCCCGAACCAGGCGAGCGCTGTGCTCTGACCGGCCCCCAATCACTGCGAGGTTTTGGATACGAGGCGCATCCCACGACGATGTCGCCAAGGGCGCGCGCAAGAACTCCATCTGGGGGTTCAACGCCTGCGCCACAAACGGGTAAGAGTTGAACTCGCTGACAAACGAGTCCGGCGGTGTAGAGATAACCGCGGAGAATCCAGTGGCCTGAAGAAGCTTGTTCCAGTGCTCGGGCGTGGCGTGCGGTGACAAGAGCCGGTCCTGCTCCGCGCCCAGCCACCAGCCTGGCAGCGTGCCGAAGATGAAGCCGTTACTCGCGACATCATACCTACCGTCTTCGAAGCCTTCTGCCACGACCAAGAAGCCGCCTGGCCGCAGGAGCGTGCGCATGTGCTGGAGGCACGCGGCGAGGTCGCTGGTCGCATGGATTACAAAGAAGGCGACCACCAGGTCGTACTCGCCTGCTTGGAAGCCTTGCGCAACGGGGTCTTGCTCGGCGTCCAGAGTCTTGAAGACCATGCGGTTTCCGTACTGCGAGAAGGTCGCCGCGGCTGTTTGGAAGAAGGCAGCCGAGATGTCTGTGTAGGTGTAGGACGCGAATCTGCCTCCCGTCTCCCCCAAGATCGCCTTGGTGGCTCCACCAGTGCCAGCTCCTGGAGAAGCATTCGAGTCTTAGTTCTTCTTTGCACACATCATGAACGACAGAAGCAGATATCTCAGAGACTTGGACTCACCGATCTCGAGAATGTTCATGTGGGGGTGGCGGTCGGCAATTTGCATGACAGACCGCGCCACCCAGCGAGCCGTCTCCGTGAGGCCAAAGCCCTTTGCATAATACCGATCGAGAATGTCGTTTCCGTCGCCGCGAAAGGCCTCCAACATGCTTTTGCCCTGGTGGATCATGGCTGACATGTTCGACCCCACAAGATGCATAATCTCCACGTCTGGGAGGTGCGAGTACGGCGCGCTGGCCGCGCGAATATCTTGGAACCTGTCGTCCAGCCACGAGGCCTCAGCCCACTTGAGCCGTCCAGCTTCCGTCAAGGAGGTGATGTGTGCCGCAAAGTTCAGGTAGCGATTCGTCGGAAATTGGGACCTCGAGGGGTGATCTTGGGGCACCTCGCGCTCTAGCTTTCTCAAATAAAAGGACGCGATCCGCTCGAGAACTCTGATCGTATCCGAGTGGCCCGGGGCTGGTTCTATGCTGGACGCAGCCTCGAGCCCATCGGGTTGGCTGTTGATCCAGCACACTTTGGAAAAGACACGCCGGTCGTCCTCTATCTTGGCGTCACTCAGAGGCTTGAACGCCGCCTTCTCTATCTGTATCATTGCGTAGGGCGCATCTGGACTGAATACCTCGACTTGTCCCACGACACCGTGTTGATCATTGGCTCTGGGCACGATGTACGCCTCGACGGCAAAGGAGTCATTCTTGCGACACAGGGCCGGGTTGACCCTGATGCGCTTGATGGAGGTTGGAAGATGCAAGACTCGCAGTCGCTCGTCATACGGATAGCTGTGCGCCGCAATGATGGACTGTATCGCGCCGTCAAGGTAGACCGGATGCACAAGGAGCGGCGGTGTGTCGCGACTGTTGTCGACAACGCTTGCGCTCACAGCACAGCTGGCTCTGCCATTCCTCCTTTGCAGCGTGACCAGGGAGCGAAAGCTTTCGCTGAAGTTGTAGCCTAGGCTGTCCAGCGAGGCGTAAAAGCGTTCTGGCTCGACGTCAATCATATGGGGGGTTGCTGGTTTTCTTTGCGGGAGTAGGGATGCATCAGGTTCACCGAGGGCGATTTCAACGTCGCAACTCGCTACCTGCGTCAGCTCAAGGCCGTCGTCCGAGCCAAGAGCCGCGTCATAGGTGAATTTTGCAAAGATTTTGTCCGCACTCTGCCGGGTAATGCTTGAGAGAGATACGAGGGTCTCAACCCCTCGTTCATTCTCTATCACCGTAGCCTGGTGAACCAGAAAGTCTCGGAGCTCAATGAGACGGGCACGCTCCCCAAGATCAGCAGCAAGAACCGTGGCAGCCTCAAGAGCAGTGGCCACGTATCCCGACATGGGGAACACCACTTGGCCCTCCACCTTGTGTCCTTGCAGCCACTTCAGCTCGCTCACGCGCAGCAGGTTTCTCCAGCTCATGCGGTGCCGCGTGTCGTGCGGAGACGCATCTCCGAGCAGGAGATGCACAGGGTGCTTTCGAAGACGCACCTTTCGCGACCTGCGAGACTCGTGCCAGTACTGGGCCGTGTGATCCCAGGGGTACGTGGGCAGACCTTTGATCATGGAGAAGGTGGACTCGTGCTGCGTGGCAGCGACAGCTCTGTGATACTGCTCTAGGTCAACAGCACCGAGATGCGACCACAGGTATCCAAGAGCCGCAGAGCTAGCCTTCACAGCGTTTTGGCCTCTTGTCAAAAGGCCCGAGTATGGCGTGGTCTTCCCCAGGACCTCCTGTATCGTCTGCATCGCGGGCCCCTTGAGCGCGGCATGGGCCCCGATCTCGAGGAACAGGTGGCTTGAAGACCGAGCCTTGACAGCCCGCTCGAGGGCCTGCTGAAATAGAACAGGTCGGGTCAGATTGGCCGCCCAGTACGTGCCTTGCAGGGCCGCGAAATCGGGCTCTGTGGGCTTGTCGTAGACACTGGAACACCACACGGGGCGGTGCGCCTCGGGCGTCTGCGGTGTAATACCACAACGCGACAAGGCGGCGACATAGGGCGCCGCGCAGGGCAGCATCTGTGGCGAATGGTATGCCTTGTCGACGCGCAGCCGTCGATGGGACTTGTCCTCGTCGTCCAGTATCAACTCCAGCTCGGCAATGGCGCTCTCCTCGCCCGCGATTGTGACGCTGTTGGAGGAATTCACGGCTGCCACAACGATACGGCCTGCAAACTGCCGGTCGGCACATAATTCAGATGCATCCTCTGCTGTGGTGGAGACAGCCAACATGGCTCCTGATCCCGCGTGCTTTGCGTGCAAGCCTCTGAAATAAGCAACGTAGAGAGCATCACGAGCAGAGAGGTAGCCCGCTGCATAGGCTGCTGCAATCTCCCCCGAAGAGTGGCCCACAACGATATCCAGACGCACGCCCGTATGCTGCAGGATGTCGAGCAAGAGAATCTGTATCGCCGTGCATAACGGCTGAGAGAGGGCGGCTTCTTGCACACGCGATGACGAAGCAGCAGCGAGGATTTCGCTGCGTAGAGACCAGGATGGGCGGCAGTCTGGCGGCAGCTCGGCGAGATACGACTCGAGAGTCTGGATGATGTTGTTGGCAAAAGTCGACTGTTCAATCAGCTCGGCTGCCATGCGTGGATATTGTGCTCCCTGGCCTGTGAAGATCCCAACGACATGGCCTCTGCCTGCTGGAAATGCCTGGACGCCCGGTGGCGATGCCTCCTTGCCCAGCTCGGCAGACAGTTGATTCCTCAGGTCCTCGACCGACGAAGCCACGAAGCAAGTCCGCCACGGCAGCAGGGAAAGCCGGGTCCTGAGAACCCAGGCCAGGTTCTGCGGGTCCAAGCTGGCTCCCTCGCCTGCGAGAAAGGTGCTGTAGCGGGCGAGCTTCCTTTGGAGCGAGCACTTGGACGCAGCCGAGAAGACAAAGGGCACAAACAGCGGTCCGTCGTCGGCGTCTGTGGCTTGGATGCTGGGCCGGAGCCGGCTGTCCAGGCTCTCGAGGATGGCATGCGCGTTGGCGCCACCAAAGCCGAAGCTATTGACACTCGCCCTCCTCACCAGGCACCCCTCGGGCCACGGTGTAGTGGCCAGTGGAATCTGGACATTCTGGTAGAAGGGTGCGACTTGGTCACTGAGCTGGCTGAGCAACATATTCGGGGGAATGCAGCCGTTCTGCAGCGCCAACGAGGCCTTGAGGACGGCGGCCAGCCCAGCCGTGCCTTCTGTATGGCCAAGGACCGTCTTGATGGAGCCAACGTACAGCGGAACGGCGGCTTGCCCGCGAGACGATGCCAGCGCCCTGTGGATGGCTTCCGCCTCGCGTGGATCTCCTGCTGGCGTGCCGGTGCCGTGCGCCTCAAAGTACTGCGGTTGCTCGCCCGGCACGGACACATCGAGTCCCGCTCGAGCATATGTCGCGCGGATCAGGGCTTCCTGGGCCGTTGCGCTGGGCATGGTCAGGCCGCCTGCCGTGGCGCCGTCTGTGTTCAGGCCCGTTTCGCGAATCACGCACTCGATGTGGTCGCCGTCCGCGAGCGCTGCGCTGAGGGTCTTGAGCACGACCGCCGCCACGCCTTCGCCCCGAGCGTACCCGTTCGCGTTCTGGTCCCACATGCGGCCCAAGCCATCCGGCGACAGCATCTTGAGCTTGCTCTCCACGATGAAGCTCTCTGGCCCGAGGATGAGGTTGGTCCCGCAGGCCAGGGCAGCCTTGGTCTCGCCGCTGCGCAGGGCCTGCACAGCCAGGTGGATGGCCACCAGACTCGACGAGCACGCGGTATCGACGGAGACGGACGGCCCGTGCCAGTTGTAAAAGTACGAGATGCGGTTGGCCAAGACACTTCGAGACGTGCCTGTCGCATAGTAGGTCGGTATCTCCTGCAGGTCACGGAGCAGCAGGGCGCCATAGTCGTCAAACATGCTCCCCACATATACGGCTGTATCGCTGTCCTGGAGCCTCGCCATCGGTATGCCGGCTGCCTCGAGGGCTTCAAAGACAATCTCGAGCAGGAATCGCTGCTGCGGATCCATGGCCTCTGCCTCGACCGGCTTGATGCCAAAGAAGTGGGCGTCAAAGGCGCGGGGGTCGTCCTCGAGGAGGTAGGCATGCCGTACGTTCGCATGGCCGTGGTACAGATTGTCGGCATGGTAGAAGCCAGTGGTGCTAAAGCGGCTGTCAGGCACGACTTGGTGCAGGTCTCGCGGCGTTTTCAGCAGCTCCCACAGCTTGGCTGGCGAGGTGGCGCCGCCTGCAAAGCGACACGCACTTCCGACCACCACCACAGGCTCGGGCCGCGCCCAGACCGGCGGCGGCGGCGGCGACATGTTGTTGTGGCTGTAGATTTGTTTCTGCCGAGCCTTCGTCAATACCGTTGCTACCTACCATCCACAGCACGAACTTGTTGAGGGTTCAAGCAAGTTGCAAACTCACGAAGGAGGTGGCCGAGATACGGGCAGGGCCTCGTGCTCTCTACAATACGTGCCTGCTCGTGGCAAACACCTGGGTAAATGGACGACGACGACTACGATTTGGCTCGCTGGGCATTTCATTTTCCAATTCTCAGGTGCTACGTACGACGAGTGCGGCCTACTTATAAAAACACAGTGGTGATCCAGACCAGAGGCCAGCCTCGTGCCACGCACAGCACGAAACGGTGCATGGCAGAGACGCAGTCCACGGCCCTTATTTGCGGATAAGGATTTCGCCGTGCATCATGCCTAGAATGGCGCCATCTGTGTTGGCCCATTCTTGCCAGGCCGTCGCCATCTCGTGCAAATCCGCCTCCGTCACAAGCTCCGTCTGGAGCCCAATGCTACGTAGCCGGCCGTGCTGCAGGGCGTCCAGCATGCCTTGAACTGCATGATTGTCAGTGGTCAGCAGAGGGGGACAAGCGCATCTCACAGGGTGATATGGGGAAAGGATGGGTGAGGGACAGACGCAGACGCAGACACAGACGCAGACGCAGTCGCAGCCGCACACGTACCCCAGACCCTGCTCTCCTCTGCCTCGGAATAGCACCACGTCCCGAGCCCTGCCTGGATCTGGTCACGGCGCGCACCGGCTGCGAGGGCCCAGGAGAGCAGCTGACGGCCAGCCTTGGGGCTCCCGCCGGCCATGCGGATAAAGGCCGCCGTCAGCGTGTGGAACTTGGCCAGGCCCGGCAGCTCGGGCCATACACACTCGGTCTCCAGATCGCCCTCCCTGGCGGCGACCAGGCCGCCAGGCTTGGTGACGCGCAGCATCTCGCGGAGGGCGTCGGCAGGGCGGGCGAGGTGCGCCAGCACCTGGTGGCAATGCGTGACGTCAAAGGTCGCATCCTCAAAGGGCAGCTCCAGGACATCGGCCTGCTGGAACGCGATGTTGGCTATGCCTGCTGCATCCGCAACAGCCCTAGCGCGCAGCAAGATGTCGGCCTTGAGGTCCGTGGCGACCACCTGGCCCTCGGGCAGGATGGCCTTGGCGAGTGTTGCCGAGATGGAGCCAGAGCCGGCGCCCACGTCCAGGAGCGTCAGGTTGGGCGTCACGCTGTGCAGCTCTGCCAGCGCAGGGATCAGGTACGCGGCGCTGTTCTCTGCGGTCCGCAGCTCGTGGTGGACCGCCTGCGCGGGGGGCACCGAGGAGGCCATGATGACGGGGCGACTAGGGCGGCGGCTGGGCGTGTGTGCAGAATGCAGAAGAGATGATATGGCTTTTGTTCTTCCAAGCTGGCCGAGATTGGGCAGAGAGCGCCTTGGTGTCGGTGGCCCCCCCTCTTTATCAAGGCACACCAGCTACTGTTTACGGATGGCTTTGCGCTCCTTGGAAACAAACAACGGCAGGGTGCGTTTGTTTCCTGGTCACTCTGCATGGAGGAGCGTGCCAAGTACCGGTACGGAGGATGTTGCTTTGCTGGAATCCTTTGACATGGATGAGAGAAAATCGCCGGCTGACTGCAGAGATAGGCCCCATGTTGTGTGACCATAAGCAAAAATACAGAGTGCTATTTACAGCCATCACGGGCACTCGGCGGCAAAAGTACTGTACAGTCTGGATTTTGCAAGCCACGAATCAATACCTGCTTCTCCTGGCCGTCCGTGTACTGGTGACTTTGTAGCACGCTCGCCTGGCTCCTCGTGCTGCTCACCGACCCCGATGCATTCGTCGAGCACTCGCTTCGCTTCAGTACACCTCGACCGTCCGCTGCACGTGGACCCCATCGCTGGGCCGTGGGGACAGGACGGCCCTGCCAGGCTCCTCGTACACTTGCCGTTCCGCATCCACGTGGACCTCGCCGCCGTGTGGGCCCAGTGGGATCCAGTCGTCCTTGGCCCACGTCTTGAGCGTCTCGTTGAGCAGCGTGTCGTCTGGATCGCGCCGCTCCTTGCGGCTGCTGCCCTGCCCAAAGGTCCGCAGCGCGTGTGGCAGCAGGCTGTGCTGGCCCGAGGCCTTGCCCGTGCTGCGCCGTCCGGAACTGCCCACGGTGCGCGACCAGAGGGACCGCAGCAGGGCGCTCTGGGGCAAGACGGTGCGGTAGATGGGCGCGCAGCAGCAGACGATGCTGAAGGCCATCTGGATCTCGTCCCACACGGCGTTGAGGATGTTGGACCCGACGGAGCCGTACGCCTCGCCGATCTTGACGAAGCCAATCACGCCCGACAGGCCGCCGAGCGCAAACAGCACGCTCAGCTTCCAGCGCGTCTTGCGCGACACCTTGAGCGAGCGCACCATCCAGATGGCCAGCGCCACCATGGCAAAGTCGAGCACGGCGTTGAAGGCCTCGCCGACCGCCAGCAGGAGGTTGCTGTCGATGCAGTGGCCCGCCCGTGTCGGGTCCCAGACTTTGGCGACCGGCGTGCACATGAACCACCGGATCCAGAACATGGCCATGAACCACGCCATGTTGATCGACCCAATCACCCAGAGCCAGATGGTGAAGTGCCGGTTGACGGAAAAGAGCCGCCCATAGAGCGCCAGCAGAGACATCTTGGTGAAGAACTGGTTCGTGGGGTACATTGTGTTCATGACATAGCCAACCTGCACTTTGGGCATCAGCAATGTCTTCTCCTTGGGGGCGGGCGACACGTTGATGCTGCAGAGGGAAACACCCACCTTGTAGATGGCCAGCACAACAGCCGGTGGGAGCGTGCCAGCCTCAAAGACGCTTTTGCCGTCCATGCTGATGATGACTAACGCACAAGAAAGAAATATCCATATCAGCACGCTGCTCGCGGGTTGGGAGAGCATGAGAACAAAGTCAAAGTCTTACTCCATAGCACCATCACTGTGTAAGTCAAGTAAGGTATCAACGCCACCAACGCGAGCCAGTCCTCGGCTCCAATGCTTCTGTTCGCCTTCTTGGTGTTGACGAAGCGCAAAATAGTCGCCAAAATGCAGATGGGCGCCGTCAGGATGCAGATGAAGAACGCGGCCCGGTAGTCCGCCTCGTCGAAGACTTTCCACATGATGAGAGAGGTCAGAGGCCTTTCCGTTCTGGATCTATGCAAAGTTACTGGCTCAAGGAAAAGGGCCAACAGTCGGCGATGGTGCGTGGAAACAAGCACGAGGTCACAGGCCGCGAGATATTCATGCCAGGACACAGTGTTAGATACACCAAAAAGGAAAACCAACCAAAAATCATCACTCACACCCTTTCGCATCTTGATGCCGCCGTGCTATCGCAGATATTTGTAGTTCTGGCAGCCGTAGCGCAGCGCCAGTCAGCTGAATTCTGGATATGGACACACTACACACTACATAGTACTATAGTACAGTCGAGACCAAACGGTGCTGCGGCGTTGGAGTCGGTATAATTAGATCAATGCCCTGCTGCGTCGAGGGATCCATCAGGTCCGTCTGGACAGCCCGCAATTTTGGTCAGATAGGTTTCAATCCATTGATGATCGACCGCTGGAGGCTGCCTCGCTGCCTCGCTGCCTCGCTGCAGCTCTTGGAATCCTCCTGATTGGGGATGTAGAGTGACGCTTCCATATCTTGTGCAACGCCACACGCTGACCCGAAGAATTGGCGTTCATTGTGTGCTACTGCATTATGCATTGTCATCCCCCTTCTACAACTGGTCGTTCCCCCGGCTCATCCGGCATCCTGCCACATTCCGTTAGCTACGGTACATCCTAGCAAGAATGGTGTGTGTGTGTGTGTGTGTGTGTGTGTGTGTGTGTGTGTGTGTCGGTGAGTGTGTGGGTGGGTGTGAGTGTGAGGTGCTGGGTTTGAAATCCTGGTGATATTCCTGGCCACATCTGTAGTATTTGAGATCAAAAGTGTCTTTCTGCCGAGGCAAACGACATCAATTGCCGATAGGATGCTTTGTTCGTCTTCACAGCTCGTTCCCACCGTTCCCTCTCGTGGTTCGTCAAAGGAAGGCATCAAAATATGGAACAGTCTTGGAACGAGGCTTGGAGCCGTGACGCCCATCATGGCTACAAGGACTGGCACCTGCGTAAGGATTTCCTCCTCGGTGTCTAGAACGAGTGAGTGTTTTGAACTGACCCAGGTATATGCAGAAACTTCAGCAGGTGTCTTGATTCTCGTCCTCGCTCTCGTCCTCGGCTCAGTTTTGCTCCGGTGGCAACAGAAGCAAGAGCTGCGTCCACCGAGCGTGTGGGATCCGATCCCCCATGTGTTTAACACGGTGCAGTTCCTTCTTGACAATCATGCCTTTATGAAGCGAGTGTTGTACGTTTCAGATGAATCCTCAAGCATCCCTTCCTTCGCGCGTGCACACACTGTCTGTCTCTTTGTAGAATGATTGCCAAGTCAATCTTGATCTGTTACATGGCTGCTTGAATAGTGAATTGACTGTTGTATGGTAGGAAAACTATGGGAGATAATGTAAACCTCGTGAACTTCCATTTGGGGACGACGCAGGTGTACCTCGCACGGGGACCGCGCAACACGCAGACAATCTTCAGCCATCACATGGCCCGCAAGATTGGCAATGAGGAAATCATGGTGCAGAGGGTCTTCCCCATCCTGTACAAGATGAGCCCGGGCGAGGTGCAGCGCTTTGCTCAAGACGCCTCGGGCCGCAAGCCTACGCCTCTACCTGGCTTGCGCGCCAGCGACCATGATGATGAGCAGCAGCAGCAGCAGCAGCAGCATCCACAGCGCCGCCGGTACTGGTTAGACTACGAGCACGTCCACAAAAGCTTCTTGGCCCGCCCGCAGCACCTCCAGCCGCTCAGTCGCCTCTTCGCGCAGTACTTTGCAGAGAGCCTCGACGAGCAGCAAGACGAGAGCCAAAGCCGCGGCGGCGGCGGCGGCGGCGGCGGCGTCGGCAGCTGGCGCCTCGAGAGTCTGTGTCGTGGCACGATCGCGAAATGTGCCATTGCTACGCTCCTGGGCCCGCGCGTGTTTGACCTGAATCAGGGGGCGGGCAACGGCTTCCTCGATGCGTTCTGGCGTTTCGACGCGCACGTCTTCCAGCTGGCGCTTGGCTTGCCGCGGTGGATGAGCCCGGGCCCGTACCGCGCTCAAGACGCCTACCTGGCCATGATCACCAGATACCTGGACGCGGCATGGGCTGCATTTGACTGGGAGTCGCCGACAGCCTGTGAAGCGCCGTGGGAGCCATGCTTTGGCGCCCGTATCAGCCGTGAGATTGTTGCGTGGCTACGGCAGGCCGATTTTCGAGATGAAGTTGCCGCAGGTGCATTGGGGACCCTCTTGTTTGCGTGAGTATAAAAAAAACAAAGCCTCTGGATGGGCGTTTGCCAAAACCTTGTATACAATCGTCTCTTTAACAAACTGATCGCATGGACAAACTACAGGCAAAACTCCAACACCATCCCCACGATGATGTGGGTGCTCGCTGAGCTCGCACGGGATACGCAGCTCCAGCGATCCATCCGCGCGGAAGTTGCCACGGCTCGCGAGGGGGCAGAGGAGGAGACGGGGGCCGGCTTTGACGTGCAGAAGCTCGTGAAACTGCCGCTGTTGCAGTCTGTCTTTACCGAGATCCTGCGCTTGCACATGCACTTCAATCTGATCCGCCACGTCCGCGAGGAGGGCGTTTCGATGGAGTACGATGCTGTCGTCTCGTCTTGGCGTGCCTCCCAGGGTAGTCGTTTCTGCGCGATACCGCGCAATGCGATGCTCCAGGCACCGATGATGGTTGCGCATTATGACGAGGCGGTCTGGGGAAAGCCTGGGCATCCTGCGTCCGAGTTCTGGGCGGAACGCCACGTCAAGTGGGTGAAGAGTGATGGGGAAGAGGAGGAGGATGGCGGCAGAGGGCTCAAGAAAAAGCGCATCTTTTCCATGGCTGGTCGGCCTAATTCATTCTTCCCTTTCGGTATGTGCCCCCGAACCTGCGTCTTGGGCCAACCCAGACACTTGTTGGCAAACGACAGAGTCCACTGACACTGGAGCTCCAGGCGGCGGCGAAACCATCTGTCCAGGGCGACATCTTGCCAAGCAGGAAGTGTTCATGGTAGTCGCTCATCTGGTGTCCAGATACACATTTGAGTGCGAGGCCTGGGTGCACAGAGACGGGTCTCGCTCAGATCGAGAGGGGCAGAATGACAAGAGCTTCTACGGCGCCGGAGCCATGCCTCCTGATAGAGATATGATTATTTCCTGGGCACGGATCTGAAGGCTGGCTCGTTTGCGGCACTTGGCTTCGAACAATCTCCAGACATCCAGAAGTCCACAGGTCAGTAGCTACACAAAGTAGGTTTGCTTGTTGTTGTTGTTGCTGTTGTTTTGGTTGGTCAATGACGAGATCTTCAGCCGATAGAATGGATTCGTCTTTCCCAAAAGCTTTATGCTACTCGTATAGTATATATACCCGTTACTGCGCGGCCGGGCAGAGCCTTCCACTGCTGTCAATTGCAAACTCATCTCCCCCTACCGCAAAATGGCCATAGAGGAGATAGTCTGGGTCATGCGCATGCTTGATGCCCAGTAGACGCTCGTAATTCTCCCCATACATGGCCAGCTTCCAGTCGCCAGTGTACAAGGGGTCGATCTCGTTGAGATAGACGCCGGAGCCGGGCGTCGCCGCCTCCAGCATCGGTTGGTACGTCTGCACCAGCTTGTCCTTGACGGCAAGGTTCGCCGTGAGCGGTGCCGTGTAGTCCCAGTACGCATTGACGTTGCAAATGGCGATGGCATCGCGCCAGGCCGGCAGCACGGCGTTGGCCGGATGGCTGGTGTTGGGCAGAGTCATGGCAGAGCAGCCAACGAGGTACGTGCCGTCCTCCACTGTGGCGTTGATGGCACGCAGAAGCGGGCCGACGGATGCGTCGCTGTGGACGACTGTCCGCGGGATGATACGGCTAGTCAGGATCGTGTCGGGCGGCTCAGGGCCGTACGGGAGAGGGCCGTAGGTGGCGTTGAAGTAGTCCACAAACGAGCTGTAGGTTGTCCCCGTCAGCGTGTAGGGTATGCCCAGGCTGTCCAGCTGCGCGGTATAAGGCGCCAGGAGCGTTTGCACGGCCGCAGCGCTGGACACGTCGGGCATGTTGACGGCAATCGCCTCAAACGCATCACTCGTCATCACGAACTGGAGGGTCCTGCCCTCTTCTGTGAGCTGGGGCAGCCGCTGGAACCAGAGCGACACGGCGTGCCAGAAGGTCGTCTTGTTGTTTGCCGCGCCGTCGAGAGTGAAAGCGAGGGAGCCCCCGGTGAAGGGCCCGTCGGCGTGGAGGCGGCTCGTCATGCTCAGCACGACGCCATACGTGCCGCCTCCACCGCCGCTCAGGGCCCAGTACAAATCAGGGTTCTGCGCAGGCGTCGCCACAAGGTGCTCTCCCTGTGCCGTGACGAGCTCCCACTCCAGCACCTGGTCGGAGCCCATGCCATAGGCGCTGTTGAGGATGGAGTGGCCGCCGCCCTGCGAATAGCCACCCGAGATGCCCACGCTGCCACACTCGCCGCCGACGACTCGATAGCCAGCCGCTGCGGCTGCCTCGTAGGCCTCGCCGACTACGAGTCCGGCGCCGAGCTTGATTGCTGGTCCGCTGTACGCGTGGCTGGTGTAGTTGGCTTGGAGCTCGACGGACTTGAGATTGTGAGTCCACAGCGAAAGCGCCGCCTTGCCAGTGGATTTCCCCGTATAGCTGTTTGGGCGCAGGAAACGAGTTAGTGGTCCTGAACTCGCCGCGCATAGGACATTGGACAAGGGCCAAAACTCACTCATGTCCGGTGTTTTTGATGGCCAGTCGGATATTGTTGCTGCGGGCAAAGGAGAGGCCTGCCTGGATATCGCTGGCGCCCGTGACATTGATCGAATACGAAGCATAATTCCCCAGCTCACAGGGTGTTGACGAGTTGGTGAAAGGGTCACAGGAGCGGTTCTGGTAGTATGGATTCATCATCTCGGCCGGTTTGAGCTCGAATGTCTGCGCCTCGCCCCACGTAGTCTGTAGATCCGCGCACAGAGACTCGTCGTAGTCCGCATACGGTTGCAAGTGGCACACGCTTGCTTGGGGTATGGTCGCAATCAGTCTGCCGCCCACTGTGGCATTGAGGGCTTGCCACTGTGCCTGAGAAGGCCACCCAGCATCGCCCAGTATGTGCTTGCATGTCCTGTTCGTCACGGCAGAGGCTGCCGCGACGAGGCCAAGGCACAGCCATGCTGGAATGGCCAACTGCCGCTTGGAGCGGCCACTGAGGAGCGACATTGATGTAGCGTCGTCTTTGGGGGTTTCACGTTCACCGAGCACAGGCAAGTGTATTCCAATGTCTGTGGCTCTCCATGGTGGGGAGTTCTATTTTGCATTCTCTGATACTTGTATTCGGGACCAGGAGCCACTTGCCTTTGTGCACCACAATTTCCCTTCCCAAGACTCGTCCAGTTCGGCTGCGCGAACATGATGTTTTGGCAGTCAAAGTCGTCGAATCATGGAAGCCGGGGCTGTGATCCTTCTACACCTCCGAACACCGAAATCTCTAACGTTGCCATGCACGTAAGATTCACGGTACTGGTCGCTGTGAAGTTGGTGTAGTGAGAATCCCGACTTGGCCCCCAATATCAGAGTCAGTTAAGGAATCCTTTCAGGCGCGGTATCTGCCAGACAACGCCACAAGTAGACGATGGAGATAGCATGTGTCACACTCGACCCAGATTATATGACCAATCCAAACCGGCCTGCCCTTTCGGTGTGTATATATGCACGGAGACTTGGAGTGCAGGATCTGGGGACAACAACTTGGGGATAAGCGCTGGCTTGGATGCGCGCATATGCATATATTGAGCAGCAAACAGACTTTTGTACTGGTACAAAGTACGGAAGTGCTATGTAGCTACAAGTATACTTGACACTCAAGCCACAAAAAGCTATCGATCGAGCATGCCAGGCAAAGGTGTGTAGTGCAAAGGCGGGTAGGCTCTTGTACTATGTAGACGCAGGATGTTTGAGGACCAAAAGTCCCGTTGGCCGTTTTCCCTATCGATGCTCTAGCCTGAAATATATCAGCAAATGCTTCCACTCCAGAGAATAGCGTTGTTCACGGCTGTTGTAGGCTCTGGTCTGGAATATGACTCACCCCTTTGCCCGGTCATCAGCCACCACACGCCAGAACCACCAGCATGGCTCCAGGACCCAAGCCTTCCTTTTCGACCTTTTGGACTCACTTCTTCCCGCCCAAGCCCACGTTCACGGAGAACGACGTGCCGGATCTGACAGGCAAGGTCTGCGTGGTCACTGGTGCCAACACGGGCGTGGGCAAAGACGTGGCGCGCATCCTGTACATCAAGAATGCCAAGGTCTACGTAGCCTCTCGCTCCGAGGAAAAGGTCAGCCGCGCCATTGAAGCCATCCGAACGGACCGGGCTGCCGCACAGTCTCGCGGCGAGCTGGTCTTCCTGCCGCTGGACCTCTGCGACTTGGCCGCGACCAGAGTCGCAGCCCAGACGCTTCTGCAAAAGGAGCACAGGATCCACCTGCTGTTCAACAACGCGGGCGTCATGGTCGGGCCTCAGCAGCCGCCGCCTCGCACAAAGCAAGGCTACGAGCTGGCGCTGGGCGTGAACTGCGTCGCCACGTTCTTGTTTACGAAGCTGCTCACGCCGGCCCTCGCTGCCACAGCCAAGGCGGCGGGGGAGCAGCCCGGCTCGGTGCGCGTGGTCTGGCTGTCGTCCTTTGGGCTGGAGCTCTTTGCCTCCGAGGGCGTGGGTGTTGCCCTCGACAACATCGACTACCGCGAGCCGGACGGCCATACCGAGCGATACGGCCGCAGCAAGACGGGCGCGTGGGCCCTCGGCGTCGAGTATGCGCGGCGCCACACCCAGGCGGACGGCATCGTCAGCGTGCCCATCAACCCGGGCAATCTGCGCTCAGAGCTCGCCCGCAGCCAAGGCATTGTGCTCAAGATTGTCGCGGGCCTGCTTTCCTACCCTGTTATCAACGGAGCCTACACCGAGCTGTACGCCGCGTTCTCGCCCGAAATCACCGGCGAAACCAACTGGTCGGAGAAGTGGGGTATGTGTCACCTTTTTTTTTTCCCCACCTTCTCTTCTCGGTCGAATCCTTGCATTGTAACCCGACTCTTTGCTCTACTATGTGTGTAGTAGTACTATGGTACATGGTGCTCTGATGGGCTGGGTGATGCGCACGCCACCTGCGGCTTCCTTGCTGACCACCACGCAGTCATCCCATTTGGACGAATCGGCGAGCTTCGGGCCGATCTGCCCAGGGCAACCAAGACAGAGGCTGAAGGCGGGACCGGCGGAGTACGCAAGTTCTGGGAGTGGTGTGACGACCAGGTCAAGGAGTATGTCTGAGGAAAATGATCGGTATCGTGAGCCTTCCTCCCGGCTGTGGGCACCCACCTGTGCCCGTGGGGATACTGGTGGGACAGCAGACTTACTGTTTACACCGAGCATCTCTTTTGATGGGTGTTTCTGAATTGAGGCTAGCTTCAGTCCATACTAGGTAGTCACAGGTAGTGTGGCTCCTCCTTCATCAAGTTCTCGCATTGCTATGTATACTTTACTGCTCTGCTTCTTGAGCCAAGAAACCACGGAATAGCAAACAACTTCCCTAGACTCTTGGTGCCGATCCAGTACTGGCCGCGTTACATTTTGCCCATCTAGAGGCTGACCCGTAAACAATAGTCAAATGCTCGCAGAAGGATGCCAGAAAGCCCTCGTCCAGATCCCCGTGGACATTGCAGCGAGCGGGGGTTGGCAGACACTCCCGCTTGCTGCATCCGACACTGTGCAAATACCTCTCCCAACGAAGCCCAATCATGTGCTTGTTCGTGTGCTCGCCGTGTAAGTCAAAGGGAGCGAATGGCATCCGGCCTGGAGATAGCGGTGCATTTTCATCCATTTCCCATAAGAGAGGCCGCCATAAATCTCATTTCTCTCGGCACATCTTCCTCCTACTAAAATCGTTATACCAGGGCTCTTAACCCCACAGACCACAAGATCATCACGCATTTTCCTCAGCCAGGCGGCCTGGCCGGCTGCGATTTCTGCGGCATCGTCGCCGAGACAGGCCCCGCCACTGCCGTTGCCCGCTCCTTCCCCCCAGGCACCCGAGTATGCGGCGCAGTCTTCCCCTACGGCCGCGGGCCAGACGATACGCACGGCGAGGACAGAAGCGGCTCCTTCGCAGAGTGGCTCGTGGCCGATGCGCACGTGCTGCTCCGCGTGCCAGCCGCCTGGAGTGACCTCGAAGCTGCCGCGCTGGGCGGCGTCGGATGGGGCACCGTCGGGCTGGCCATGGCGGACCCGGAGGCCCTGCACCTGTCGGGCTCCCCATCGCAGCCGGCCGGCGACGACGCTGCAGGGGTGGGGGATGAGGACCGCGAGCCGGTCTTGGTTTATGGAGGTGGCACTGCTACGGGGACCATGGCTTGCCAGCTCCTCGCATTGTGAGTTTTTTTTTTTTTTTTTTTTTTTTTTTTTGTGGCTTCACTTCGCCAACATCTCTACGCATAGAACACAGGTGTCCTTGTCTAGGGTGCTAATGGTTTTATTTCCTCTTGCTTCCCCTCTCCAGATCCGGATACCGCCCTATAGCCATTACATCGGTCCAGTCCACCGCATTAGCAATCAAGTACGGCGCCGAAGCCGTAGCACACTATACGTCGCCCACCTGCGCCCAGGACGTCCGCACACGGCTCACCTCGCCCCGCCGGCCCATCCGCCATGTGCTCGACTGCATCACGAGCCCCACCTCGGCCGCCATCTGCCTGGCTGCCATGGCGCGCACCGGAGGCTACTATGCCTGCCTGGAAGCCATGCCTGCAGCGTGGCGTACGCGGCGCGCCGTGCGGGTCAAGGAGGTCGCGGGCTATGAAGGGCTGGGGCAGCGCGTCCGCCTTGGCGTGCTGCCAGCCGACGAGGCAGCAAAGGAGCCCCGCCATAATACTAATACTACCAAGACAGGTCTTGATACGGAGTTGAGCGCGGACGCCTCGTACGACCGTGAGGCAAATCTGGAGCTGCTGGCAGTTACGCGGCGGTGGACAGGCGAGGTGCAAGCTTTGCTGGACAAGGGGATGCTCAAGCATCATCCTGTGCAGGAGGTTCACGTCGAGGGGGACTGGGCGAAGAATATTATACATGGCTTGGGAGAGTTACAAAAGGGGCATTTAAGAGGGCATAAGTTGGTGGTTCGGATCCATAGTGAGTAACACGCTTGTCAAGCGACCAGCGGATGGATATGGGCAGGTGATGCGTCAAACAAATGATCATCGCTTGGTCTTGGTCTTTATAACATTATTTGACTGTTCCATAAAGCACACTTAGGTGAAAGATGGGCGACACATAGTTGGCTCGACGAATGAGAACAAACAGTTCTCAAGAGTCTTATCAGTGCCAGTTGTTATACTTGCTATACTTGCTATACTTGCTTTGATTTCCCCTGTGGTGTAAAACGAACTCGGCCTATCCATGAACGAAGTATCTACAATATTGCGCGGAAGGGGTGAAACATTGAGGATGAAATGATAGTAGCATAAAGTGAAACGCAACGTGGGCTATCCAGTCGGTTGCACTATATTTGCAACACCTATACTCAGGCTACGTGGTGTTTAATTAGACATCTAAGATCAGATGGGAACTTTTTTTTTTGGTACTTTAAATGTTCTAAATCGAACCCTATTAACACAAATGATAACAACAACAACTGGTCCACCCCGTCTCTTATTACATGCTCCAACAAGGCGCATGGGCAAACGATCTTTATATAGCTCATTACAACCTCCAAACTAGTGGCTGATCGATATTGTGATACGTTTTCATTCTGATCAATGCCCTTCTGAAGTTCTCATGGCCATAAACCATTGTTGTGGCTTATAGGAGGTATCATTCGTTTGCTCGTTTGTTCGTTCACTCGTTCACTCGTTCTACCCGTCTTGCTTCATGTTCTGCCTCTTATTAACGATACGATTCTGCTCTTGTCCCCTGCGAACTTGATAGAAGCAGAACAATCGCCCAAGACTTTTTCATTACGCTTCTATTTGGGCGTTTTTCTCACACTTCAACTATCGTCATCGCCGTGATTATCGTAACAAGGTAACTTCTTGGCCAACAGAATACGTAGCTAACCGCATATATTCACAGCTAGTTTGTTGATTTAGTGTACCCAGATAGTTTGTTTAGTTACAAGAGTACATATCCACGTACGTGGGTTCACGGAAGTGTATAGTCATACGTAGCCGGCCGGCCGGTTAAGCAGTAATCCGGTTGACTTGCGATCGTCGTCACCCGACTGATTTAATTATAATCCTGATGATATCATGTTATATGCCTTTGATATAAGAGACATCCTCTCGGTTCGTTCAAGTTCCAATTGTTGGCTCGTGATTGCGTTTGCTTGTTCTTCCGACTTGCATATTTATAGGTTGTGAGACATATTACCTTGATTCTCGTAACATTCGCAATTCGATTACTTCAATCACCGCAAATCGAATAATTAAACATACATTCTCTACAAACCTCAAAAAGTGGGATGAAATATCTAGTAAGAAAAGAAAGAAATCGAAAAGGTTCGAAGAGGTTACAAAAAGCTAGATAGGGTGCTAAGACAAAGAAAATAGTCGATGGCAAGGCGAAGAGGACTGCAGGCCACCCTAATTTGGACCTCTTCACCTGCTAAATAGCTTCTAATCAGAAGAACTAACAGCATCTGAGCGCTTCTGTGTCAATATTGAATGTGCAGGAAAAACGTAGGCTCCGTGGAGTGTAAGTGGGCAAAAAGTAAAGTCGAACAGGGTCAAATCAGGAAGAACTCACCCTCGGAGTCGCCTTGCAGCATACAGCTTACAGAAAGGATTCCCAAGGAGTTCAAATAAGAGGACAAAAAACATATTCTTCCTCAAAAAATATTCTGGAGTTCCTGTTGCAGTAGATATATATAAGGGTGTTGGGTGGGATATAGCCCATAGGACCGACCAATGACCATCCGCACCAAGCCCTGGGACAATAGGAACCAAAATTCGAGACGAGGAGTTGCAGATAGATAGGCAGGCAACTAACAAAGAACAATTTCTCCACCACACCCGCCCCTTCAGAAGAAGAAAACAAAGAAGAAGAAGGTTAAAAGCAAAGAAGAAACAAGCAAAAGGAAAAGAGAAAAAGGAAAAAAGAGAATGGTCCCGGAGAGGATCGAACTCGCGACCTTCGCATCACTTAAGATTCCTCGTTTGAGGGATATTAGTACGACGCTCTAACCAGCTGAGCTACGGGACCACTTTTGGTTGTGAAGTCTAGTCATTTTTGATAATTGATATACTGTATTTCCTTTCACAGGTTTCGAGAGAAAGCAAACATCCAGCCTTCTGTGAGCCTAAGCCATACTACCACTCTGTTTGCGACCTTCAACTACAGCCGCACAACACAACCACACCACGTCCAAACCCTTCCTCATAGACGGCTTTTGTTTTCCCACAACAAAATCTGCAACCTCCCCCCCAAATTCGAATTACCTACACATCGGCCTTCTTAGTACCAAGGCTCGACCTCGCATCTTCCTTTCCTGCCCAACCAAAAACCCAACCTTGGGAAATGGCCGACCGTGCCAACAACGGCAACAATCGCCGGCCTCGCCGGCCTGGCGGAGGCTACTCGTTTGATCCACAAGGCGGCCGCGGAGATCGCAGCGATCGCGGCGGCGAGCGCGACAGCAATCACAAGCGCCGTTATCGATCTCGATCTCGTGACCGCGATGCTGGCAGGTACAATAGGGAGAGGGACAATACGAACCGGAGCAGCAGGGACAATCGCGACAACAGAGACAGAGACGGCAAGCGCGATGCGTCGAGAACGCGCGATGGTCGAAGTGGGCGTGATAGGGATAGGGATAGGGATCACGATCGCGATCGTGACCGGGAACGTGGCGGCCGCGATGCAGGAGGCTATGACTCTCGTCGAGGTAGAGACTACGACTCGAAGAGGAGCGGCAGGGCGGACGGCGGTGCGCCCAGGCATAGGGGCGGTAAGTTTTGCTCCTGTTTTGTAATGAAAATACGCATTCCCCAGGCACTGTTACTCATGTTTGTGTTCTTTTTTGTTAGACGACCGCCGACGATCTGCCTCTCCAGGACGCAGCGCGAGTCCTAGCACCACAGAGCTGCCGACACGGAGCAAAGCGGGCGGCGCGCAACAATCCCCTGTGCAATCCAGCAAAGCAGGTGATATCCCCCACAGAGCAGACCGCGAGCAAGCAGAGGGCCAGCGGGGCCGGCAGCAGAATGAGCGCCACTACGACGATACTCAGCAGCAGCCAGGTGCCGAGCCTATGGATGAGGACGATGACTTGGAGGTTGAAGACGACGGGATGGGTGACATGGCTGCCATGATGGGCTTTGGCGGGTTCGGCTCGACAAAAGGCAAGAAGATTGCGGGCAATAATGTCGGGGCGGTGCGCAAGGAGAAGAAGACAGAGTATCGCCAGTACATGAACCGTGTGGGTGGATTCAACAGACCGCTTAGTCCCTCGCGCTGAGGGCCGCGAAGACGGACGGTGGACGGAGTGGGGTGTATGGGCCAGTTCGACGCATTTACCGGAGGCGAGCTCTTTGGGTGACCGTCTTTTCTCTCGATATATCTTGAGGGGGGATTGTCAGTGAAGGATGACATCTGAGTCTTTCAATTACCTGGTCAGCACACAGGACTAGCTGGTCTTGTATTCTAATTGGTCAGTCATCACAGGCGGACTGTTGTCATGGAGTTCAATATGTTAGACTTGCTAAATAATACTCAGTTGCAGAGCCTGTTCTGTCCCTTTCCTATCCAGGTGAGTGGTCCGGTCTCTCATTCATTCTGTGCATGCGGCAAAGAAATTGTTTATTCAGGCGGTACACACGTAACTTCTAGGTGTTATTCCGTTGGCATACCGCAAGTCGTGGAATGTGGGTGCTTCATTTTTGTATCTGCGTATTTGGCAAGATTCTGTAGAATGCTGGGATCGATGTAGATGATTCGACCAGAAGAGTATTTTCGTGATGCACACAGCTAGTTGCATCTTGTAGAGTCGTTGCATATACAGAAACAAAGAAACAGAAATCAAGGGATATACACCAATCTATCACACTTTGGCTTGACCCTCCAACGTACCAGAACTACGGGTTCCCTTCTCCTTATCCTCTGCCTTTTCCAACGCGTCCTCATTCCCCTGGACCCTCAACAACAACAACGACAAACAAGCCAAAAGCTTGAAAACCGCCGTCAACAAAAGACACAACTGCGGCGCATAAAACCGGTACGCCAGCCCGCCCACCAGCCCGCCCGTGAAAAACACAGCGATAAACACGAGCCTCTCGTCGCGCGGCTTGTTGCGCACAGCCAACACGCGGGGGTCCGAGAAGAAATCCGCCATGGCGCCCGTGGCAACCTGTGTCGGCATCGTCGGCGGGCCGTTCATGCCCTTTGTCGTGACGTTCTGGCAGCCCATGGAGAAGGACAGCAGCGCCACGGCCACGTACTCTGTGCGTCCGTCGCCGCTTTGGATGCGCCCGCCCCAGACTAGGCCGACGACGAGCAAGACAAGCAGGGACTGCTGAGCCATGTCGGCGACGACAAAGTAGCGCTTTTTGCGGCCCCCCAGGCGGTGGCCGAGCTGGCCGCTTGCTGCGGAGCCCGCCCACGAGGCGAGCAGAGAGGTGATGGCTGCAACGGGGTGGACGTCGGCTGGGTCGATGGCGGCGAGCTGGGCGGCGGCGAGGGCGAGAAAGACGATGTTGCCGGTGTTGTTTGCCGTGAAGACGCTGAGGAAGGGCACGCTGAAGACGTCGACGGCGGCGGCTGCAAAGGAAAGCAGCAGGAGGAAGGGCAGGTGCTGGGCGCGCTGGGGGTTGTTGCGCGCAAAGTCGAGGTCAGTATGCCAGTAGGCGCGCGATCTGAGGCGCGCGAGGAGAGAAGAGGAGGCCATTGGATGAGGGAGGGTAGAGAGTTCAGGAGTGAGGCATTTGGGGATTGGCTGGTCTGTCTGTGCAAGTGCGCGTTTTCTGTACAGGGCTGTTGGCTCAAGTATCACGACTGTATGATGCAAACTGTGTATAGCTTCGATTGCATCATACCATGATTTGTTTCGTGGCTTTGTCGTTGGCAAAGCCCATTCCTTGTTCGCTAGAAAGTTATAGGCACGGCGTTCTCTGGCGAATGGGAATCCCCGAGACGGAGATTTACGTCTACGGGGACAGGCCCGATGTACACTTTTTCTCCCCAGCGAACAGGCCTTTTTTCGTGCCAAAGCCTGTCTTGTCTATCTTGCCTCTACATAGTACTATGATACCTCGAAATCCACATTCACTCACAGCACGCTACATGGCATTGACCATAGGTATTAGTAGACTTTCGGAAGCTAGATTTAGATTCCGACCCACCTCCGACTCGGCGCCGGTCCAGGGACTCCGATTCCGTGCCGAACCGAACCAGCTCGTCACCGCTGCCACGGTCAACGGGTGTATTGGCATGCAAACACAAGGCGATAGGCGAGACACTGGCTGGCAGCCAAAAGAGGAACACGACATGAGTCCCATCATACGAGCAGTGGACCGCTTTCAGAGTTCGTCAACACCAACAAGAACAGCCTGCTCCTCCTCCTCCGCCTCCTCCGCCCAAACACGCTCTTCGCCGACCACTCCGCCCTGCCTTTCCTCTCCCCCAGTATTCCCTGCTCTCGCGATATCCACAAGGAAGTAATCCTTGACCACAGCCGACCCATTCCTCAGAGCCTCAATCTCCTCCCCAGAGCACGTCGAAAGCTGCAACGTGTAGCACTCTGGCCTCGGCACCCCAAACACCTCATTCTTCCTCCACCACGTATCGCTGTAGCCCTGCGTACGGAAAATAGGCGCCTCTCCTTCGACACCAGCCCAGCCTCCCGTCCGCGTCAAGTCCACCGCCCCCGTGGCAATGTCCCAGTTGAAGAGTGACCGCTCAAAGATGCGCAGCGACGCCTCGGGCTGATAACTCGGCACCATGTGGCCGGCCTGGAAGACCCTCGTAAACGACAAATTGCCGTGCTGTCGGGTCAAGCCATACGGCACAAACGGCGGCTCCTGGCTCTCGCCGTTGCTCACCGTCAGCGCCGTGTACCCAGCCTGCGCAAACTCCTTCTGATAGCGGTGCGGAATCGCCAACGATGCAGCTTCCCCGCCAATCCAGTTACACGCAAAATCCCGGTCGCCGTAGACGAGGTGGACCTTGATGCCCTGATCAAGCAGGTCCGCCAGTGCGTCGAGCTGGCCTCCGCGGGCAATGTCGCCGTGGAGCTCAAACGCCGCAGAGACAGCCGGCGAGGCCCAGGTGAAGTTGACGGGGACGCCCAGCGCGTGCTGCACCCACTGCTGGCGTAGGTACCCGAGGAGATAGTTTGGTGGGAAGGGGTCCGGCCCGGGATGTGTGACGTCGAACCAGGCGTGTTGCTTGGTCTCCAGAAAGGGCCGGACGAGGACCTCGGCTGCAAGGTTGGAGGCGTTGCGGCAGATGGATTCCACGTAGGCTCCGTCGGGCTGTTGAGAAGGTGGCGATGAAGAAGAAGAAGAAGAAGAAGAAGAAGAAGAAGAAGGAGAAGAGCGTTGCAGCTTGTCGAGGCGCTGGCACTCCTTTACTTGATCGACTATGCCACCAGGTCGGTGCAGTTCCCACTGCTGACGGTGCAGGGTAGTCTGGTTGATGCCACGCAAGCCGTATGTGTTGTTGTATGCCATGGAGGAGTACGCCTCGTTGCTGATGACATTGTCGATGCACCCGTTGATGATGCCCAGAGTGTCGAGCTGGAGATAGTGCGTACCTGGGCCGGTGATTTCGCCACGGCTGATCTTTTCGTTTTGCTTGGAAAAGACTGCCCGGACATCAGATGGTCAGTAGGGGGATCTTTTTGCCTGGAGGACAATTTTCAAGAGAGAAATAAAGGCCCGGTACAGTTCATGAAAGCCGGTCCATAATGACCTCCGTAACTCTCTGTCCAAAGACTGATCTTCTCATCATGCGGCTTGTACTGCGGGAACCTGAAGACTGTCAGTCAAGTACCTCGCAACTTGCATCATCCTTAAAGCTGAGGAGTTTATTATCCAGAACCAAAAAAATAACACCAAAAACTCACTCCTCGAACCAAGTCTGCGCAAAATGCCACAACGCAACAGCTGCATGCTCCGTCGAATTCGGCACGCGCGTCAGATTCTGGCTTGCAAACGTGCCAACCGAGAACGTCGCATTTGACGCTGGCCACCCTTTACCGCCGTCCCCAAAATCATCATCCACCACCTTGATGGGCTGCGGCGGCACAGATTCGTCCACTAGTCCCTCTTCAATGTCATGAACAATGAGCGAATCATATGTGCCATTATGCAGCGTATCGTATGAAAAGCCCACCTGCACCGGCTGATCGATAAACAACATGTTCACCTCCCGATTCCATGCCCACGGGTTCAGCGTCGTCGAATTGCTGTCACGATTAATCCCACAGGGCCCATTCTCGCTGAGCATGCCCAACAAGCTCGATCCCCCTGGTCCGCCATTGAGCCAGATACTCAGCGGTGCATGGTGCGGGTCGTTGCGTGCTTCGACGAACCAGAAAAAGGTGTTGATGGGGTAGGGCTGCGTCTGGGTGGCGTCGGTTCCGTTGATGGTGTGCGGAGGTAGGTGCACATAGCCGCTGTAGCTCTTGACGCCTGGGGTTGTCTCGCAAATCTGCGGGTCCTTGTAGGAGAGATGGATATCTGGGTGATGCTGCGAGCGGACCCAAGTGATGCCCTCGCGGGGTGGAGGGAACTGCGCGGTGCTCACGCCCGCCAGGGTTGCCGTCGCGGCGAGCTGGAGTAGCCGTAATTGCATCCTGGGAAACTGTCGCGTACGCATACAGAGCCTGGGCAAGCAGTATACCAGACAATGACGGGATGTAGTAAATCAATGGACAAGGCCGCGTCGCCAAGAGACAGTTGTGGTGAAGATCAATGATGGCTCGGAAGAAGAGCGAAATGAATGATACGATACCCTATCATGAGGATCCCCGCCAAGAGATAACGCGCTCACAATCCACCCAACTGTGAGGAATTCTTTGCAAGCTATTGCTTAGACTGTAGCGACCTTGCTCTCACACTTCTCGATGGATGCGTGAAGCAAGCCACAGACACCCATTCCAGAAGCTTATGGGAACCTCGGGCGTATGGTTGTGCTATTATGCATGCACTGCAACACGCAGGGAACCAGCCTGACAGCTGAGCCGCCGGCCGCCGGAGTAATCCCGCGCCGCATCTTACGTGCTTGCGTGCTCCGTTGTACATAAGATGTGGGTAGAGGATTGTATGGATTGCAATCGACTCGCTCTTGGCGTTGTGCTTTTGGAATAAATTCCAATGTAAAAACGTTCTTCATTTGTAGCAAATCATGCTCGTTTCACTGTCCTAGGCGTGCGTAAGTGGTTCGATCACGACACAATCGAGCAGTAACAAAACCCGCCCCATCCGAAGGTCCTTCCAAAAGTCTTCCACACTCGGCCCTGCCTAGGCGTAGACATGGCCAATCTTCTCGTTCTCCTCGCGCAATTGCTTCAAGAGCCGCTCGTAATTCCTATCCACCCAGTCCCAGTACGCAACCCAGACCTGACACTGACTCGCGCCCACAACTCCCTTCAGGGTGTCAAACAGCAGCAGCGTCGTCCGCAGCACGCTACGCATTGCTTCCTCTTGTCTCTCATGCTCTTGCTTCACTGCATTGTCCTTCAGCTTGGTTGACAACGTGGCTCGGAATGCTTCTGCAATTGTGTCAAGACGTCGGACCGTCTCGAGGGGATCGATGATGGCCAATTTCGAAAGCATAAGGTTACTCAGTGCGCGAATATCATTATCGTCTCGGAGGCCGGCAATCACGCGATCGTACAACTCAATGATACTGATGCGTGAGATGGCAACCTCCATGAGGGCGTACAGCGACTCGTATGCACCCTGTTTTTTGTTGTACAGAGCATGTTAGTACTGCGTCTTGGCGCTCCTAGACAGTTGTGATGCTTTGAACGTACCTTGCGAATCTCCAGCCCATCATCTACCGTGATCTTGAATGGGCCCATCATGACCTCATGAACCAATTCAGGCTTGGTGACAGACTCGTTCAAGACGAACGGCATCAACTCATTCAAATGACCAAGCACGAGATCGGGTTTATTGTTGGCCGCAGATGTAAAGGTAGTTATTGCTAGGCGGCGAATATCCATATCCGAGTCCTGGAGCATGGTTGTAAGCATGCGGACAAGGTAGTTTTGCAGAACAACATCAAATTTGTCGCTACTGTCGGCGAATGTGCAGCGCAGAGCCTGGACGGCTATCGCTCGGATGGTTGGGGTAGGATCGCTCAAGAGTTTCTAAATTGCCGTCAGCATTTGCACAAATGCAAAATCAAGACCAAGACAGAATTGACCAAAAAAAAAACAACAAAAAAACTTACGTCCAGCTTGGGAATGAACGTCTCGGGATCGACAATTGCTAGGCGACCCATGCAGTCGGCACACACAGGTCGGCTGTCCTCAGCCTGGGACGCGGCCAACAGACGATCCCAGATAGGGAATGCGAATTGAGCGATATCGCAATCATGTTGTAGAGTCTCCCTGAGCGACTGCAAGAGGAGATACTCTTTGGCACCTGCTCCTTCAAGGCGCTCAAGAATTGTGGGTATATACAGCTGTGGCCTGCCGGCAGCAGCGTGTCCCAGAGCCAAAGCTGCAGTCATGGAGAACCTATCGTAATCGCCTCCGCCAAGATGCTTGAGGAAAACGTCCGGCGCCAAAGGAGATTCAGGACCCAATCTGAGCGCGGCTTCGCCCAGTACCGTGAGCGCTAGGCTGCACTTATCAGTGCCGGGAGAAGCATTGGCCTCTTGAACAAAGCTGTTGATGTCGACACCACCGACGCCACCGCTTGCAACCAGGAGGGTACCAATAACCTTACCAACCACGGTGGGGTCACCACTGGCGCTGCCTCCTTGTAACAAAGACTTCATCAGTCCCTCGCCCTTGCCCGACGAGCCAATCTGAGCAACGAGGTCCAATAATGGGTTGAGGGTAGCCGTCACAACATTGTTCTGCACGACACCAGGGACTAGCTCAGTGATTTGTGCAACAACCACATTTTCCGTATCTAGGGGTACCAGAGCTGCCAAAATGGCAAGCGACGGGCCCAATAGCTGCGCATCGCTGCCCACGACAACCGGCGTCAGGGCGTCAACGACAGTCACAATGGTAGACTGATCTATCAGTTGCAGCCCAGTAGAAGAGACCGTCAGATGTTTCAAGGCTTGGATGCTGAGGTTCCGCAAGATACGGTTGGCCTTGCACAACTGCGCCGAAAGCTCCTTTGCTACTTCGTGAACCCATGCAGCATGGAAGCTCGGGGACGGGTGAATCGCAATATCATCCACCGCCTTGATCGCAGCAAGACGCGTGGTCTCGTTCTTCAAACGGTCTGCAATGATTGATAGACCTTTCTCGCGCTTGTCTGCGGGGAGCAAGTCAGCTCCCTCGGCGGCGCTGGTCCGAGCCAGCAATGTGCCAAGGGCGTGGATGGCCTTTTGTCGCACTTCGGCATCCGTGTCCACGGCAGAAGCACGCTCCAGAACCACTTCATACAGCTTGGCGAGCTCAGCTTTGTACTTTTGTGCAGTCGTTCTCGAGCGTGGCGGCGTGATTGCCTTGCCAATCTCTTCGATTGTCGCTATAGCCTGAGACGAGATCTTGTAGTACCGCTCGTTGACTGCTCCGATCACTCCAGTGACCATGTTGGCAAGGTGGGGTTGCAAGAGACTGGAGGAATGGGTTTTTGCAATGTTGCTGAGAAACCTAAGAGCAGACACGCGCAGAGTAGACGGAGTGGCTGATCCAGCGCCGCCGGCAGTAGATAGCGTTGATGATGATGCTGTCCGAATGGCGTCGACCACAAGATCAAGGATCTCGTCGAGATGATCGGAGAGGCCGCCTTGCTGCACCAGGATCAGATCGTCCAAGAGGTTCATGGCTGCCTGCCTCGTGGGCAGTGATTTCCCCTTCAATAACTTGGCGCTCGATTTCACAATCTGCGGTGTGAGCTTGGCGAGATCGGCACGCGGTCCAGAAGGAGGTATCTTGTCAATCCTGGGTGAAACAACGCCAGTGCCTTCACGACCAGTCACGCCGCTGCTACTCTGTCGTCTTCGCTTGCGACTCTGTGGTTGCTGCGCTTGATCCACACCTTGCGCAAGCTCAAGCGAGAACTCTGGGACCAGGCCTACACCAGTCTTGCGAATGACAAGAGCCACAGCTGCAATCACGTCCAGCCTGACATTGTCTTCACGCTCATCGAAGCGCTTGATGAGTGGCGGCACAACTTGGCTGTAGAGCACACCATTATCCAGCAAGTCACCATTGCTACGCGTCGATGCAAGGGTATGTAGCGCCCTTGTCGCACACCTGCGGACCTTCCAGCTTGCGTCGTCGTCGTCATTGAAGCCAATGCCGGCCTCAAATTCGTCATCGTCGTCAAAGACATCATCCTCGTCTTCATCTTCGTCGTTTTCATCCATGTCTTCGTCCTCGTCTACTGCGTAGTTTGGGTCGTACTTGATGTATCGAAGACAAGCGGAAATTGTGTCGTTGGTGTAGGGGCGCATTTCCAACGGACATGATGCAAGGAAAGCTTCCAGAGCTACGAGAGCTGCTTCTCTGACTTCGGCAAATTGGACAGCAACATCGTCACCATCGCCGAGCTCCTCGAGATGCTGGGTTAGGACCTCCTCGCTCAAAGCGGAAAAAATGAGTTGTGCGATCTTGGAAATGTGCTGTCCGAAGCGGTGAGGGATGGATCGAGCCATGGAGCCCATGATAGTAAGGTAAAGACGCCGAGTGACTGAGTCGATTTTGGAATCCTGTAAAACTGTGACTGCTCGGTCAATGAAGGACACCAATTGTTGATCAAGCAGGTAGACAGCCAGAATCGACAAGGCAATGCCAGCTCTTTTCCTAACCGCTGTCGAAGCCTTTCGATTGTCGAGGACGTTGAGCATCGCGTCGTGCAGGGGCTGGACCTCTCCGTAAGGGTCAAGCATGACTCCAAAGCACTTGACGACCTCTATTATGACATCGACGGCCTCCGATATGTCATCTAAATCGACTGCACTTCGACTGCTTCGCGAGCTTGCGGTGTGGATGTCCGACAGCGACTGCGATAAGCGTTGCAAAAGGCGTGGCAACAAGACCCTGCTGATACTACTGTAGGCCTCGCTGACATCTTTTTGTGGTGGGCCGCCTGGTACAGGCCGTGGAAGCGCCTCTATGACACTCCGTAGAGCGAGGGAAGGAACCGAGTTGTCGACCGAATTTTGCATCTTGATCGTAGTCACCTTTTCGATCAGTGGCGCAATGAGATTTCCAGGCAGCTTGGCTACGAGAGGGCCCAGACTAATTCAGCAAGCCAGAAAGTCAGCAAGATGACACGCGCAGTCACAGCGACATAAACTAAAGCAGTAGGTGCTTACCACTTGATGGCCTGGTTTTGCACCTCCCCGTTCTGATCATCCAAAGCTCTCACCACACCATCAACGGTCCTAGCAGCGGTGTTGTAGTCATGGCTGAGCATGTCTGACTTGCCCTTAGCGAAGACAGTGAGCAGATCGTTCAAGGCCATAAACCGGAAGTCGGGATCGGGATCATTCAGCTTGCCCAGCAGCTGGGAGACCGTGCTCGAGTTCGGATTGGAGGGTAAGCTCTGCGCCATCTTGAAAGCTGAGCAGATCGCGACGGGCGATCACAAGCGGCAGGAGGACGGTCGATGTTGGGAACGGGGCGAGGCCGTGATGGCCCTTCTCGGAATCTGGAGGTCGGATGTGCAGGAATGGAAGTATGGTAGCCTGGCCAAAGGAAGTCTGTTCTGTGGTTGTGTGGTTTTGCGCTGGGGCAAGAAGGAAGACAAGATGTGAGAGTTGCTTGATGATGTTGTTTGGGCTCAAAGATCAGAGGCGGTCTTCGGTCTTACCTCATGCACTGTTCTAGCGGGGGTTGGAGCTGGGATAGTGGGGTAGGAATGGGTGGCACTGGTACCCAGCACATACTGTAGTACCTCAGTTGAGAGCTGGCAGCTGCCTCATCGGGTGCGGGGTACTCACATACCATGTACTATGTACACAGCTGCCTGGCTAGCCTGGCTTAACTTTTGGTGCTAGGCTGCGACTGCTCTAATCCCTGCAGAGCTATAGAGTACTACGTACGTACTGCTTTGGTACTTGGGCCCAAGACTTCAAGCCTTTTTTACATAGTATCCTCACTTAGAAACTGCAACACTTTCGCACATCGTATTCCAAACTTTGTGTATTGTTTACGGCCTTGAGTACCGCACGCCCTCGTAACCATCAGAACCACACACGCGCTACAATCTCAAGCCAGGAGATCTACTGTGCTTCTCTTACGACGATGGCACGAGCAACAAAGAAAGCACTGCAGTGATGCTGGGTGTTCGGCCCGGTCCAGATGCTTCGCAAGGGCGGAGGCATTATACTGATATTTTCTAGTTCATGCGCGACAAGTAGCAGCCTGCCAGCCTGGCGATAGCACCATCAACATACGGTTCCATGCTCATATCGATAGTCAAACGCCTGCACAACAGCACAAGCGTACGTCAGGGACGCCAGAACAACGCAAACATGCATCAACTGGTGGCTTGCCCCAAACAGATCAAAGCGTCGCGGACACCAGCGTTCAGGAAACTATACCCGTCAAAGTCAGTACGGCAGCATGTTCGAAAGCGTCTCCACTCAACCCACGATGGGTATGTATCTGGTCGCCCGGCGTGCAACTCACCTTCATTGCGTAAGCCCACACGCCCAGACCGTTGCACAGCACTGTGGCTAGTATCCAGCCCAGCCCGACCCGCTGGCGCATCTCTCCCAGTCCGTACCTCAGAATACCGTGTGTAATCGGAAATGCAAAACTGCCCGCCCCAAAACAGCCAAAGAGTGCCGCTCTGTACGGCCCCAGATGCGGGCCGCTAAACTGCGGCAAGAAGGTAACGGCAGAGCAGGCTCCAGCAAGTGCGGCGAAGAGCAAGTTGTATGTCGTTCGTACGGAGCCGTCGCACGGGAAGGTGTAACGCACCAGCGGGACTGTGGCGCTCCACATCAAGACGAGCACGCCCTGAATGTCAATCTTCATCCCGAGGAGATAGACAGCTCGGCTGTGCGCCATGAGGGTATGGAATGCTGTCGACAGACTGAAACACACGGCGACGCCCAGGAAATATGTGCTGCAGACCAGCACGTCTGCTGGAGTCGCAATGCGATATCGCTGGGGGATGGAGATGGCAAAGACATAACTCGGCAGCATCAAGAAGATGATGGCGCCGAGAATGTGTGAGTAAATGTTGACCGTCTCGTTATGCACATAGAGCCAAGAGGAGACACATTCTCCAACAGAGGCCGAGGCCTTTCGATAGCCTGTCTGGATGTGCTCGCTACCATGTTGCTGCCACTCCTCTATGCATCAGAGTCAGTGGACTCTGTCGTCTCTTGATGACTCGGTATTTTAAGAAGAGGCATGTTGACATTTATACCGCCACGCTTTACTTACCTATCTCAGACCACAACAAGAGTTCAATTTTTTCCTCCTTCTTCTTCGTCGTCTTGGGGTGCGCTGGTAGTGGGGACGGCCCGGGCCGCTGGTCGTGGCGGGCGCGCAGGCTCAGTCCCTGTAGCCTTCGAGTTGGCTGCGATCCAGCAATAAGAATGGACGCCATCTTCCAGCCAACACAGACAGGAAAAAGAGGGAACCCAAACCTTGAGACATTCCTGCAGAGACAAAATCCGACAAGGCGACATGTATTTAAAGAACAAGCAGCACACAGCTCCAAACCAACACATCTGCAACACGGACTATCTGAAAGGAAACTCCTCCGACGCACGTCCAGCGAGCCTGAAACCGGTTTCGGCTTGTCTTGTGCCATGGTTGGCTGTGTTTTAGTGCATGGGAAGTGGAGTGAGTTGTTCCAACTCTGGCCAATTAGAGATTCACTTGTTGACCTAGAATACGATACGGGGCGCATGTTTTCCCCAAGCACAGATGGTCCCGGCAGAAAACGACCAGCAATTATGTTGGTGTCGGAAAGATCAGTCAGTGCCATGGGTATTTAGCGGTTGGGTTGTCAAGCGTACACTGGGCATGACTAGGCAGGTCCATAGTTGATATGCCGTTCAGTCCGGTCCAATATTGCGAAAATGCTTGGCTCAATGGAGGCACATTAACCAAGACATTGAGGATAGCAAGCCATAAAGTGGCGAAAGAAATGGCTTCAACTGAACTTTGACTGAAGTGCGGAGAAGTATGAGGTTGCAAACTCAGTTGTTCTTTCAAGTTGTCGCCGGTAGCACAATGCATTTTCAACGCGAACAATATCCACCAAACACGTGAAACATGGAGTAAGCAAATGAGTGCTGGAATTCTACTACAAGACTTAAAAAGCTGTTCAAAACATGAGGGGTGTGTTAGTATTCCTCAGTCTACTTTCCATTGCTGCGAATTGGGAGTCATAAGGGCCAAACCTCCGTCTCAACCGAGACGAAGTCAAGACAACAGCAACACCAACAGCATAAGCTTCATATAGGCCACAAGTGGCCGGATCGTCCCCAATGAACAAATTCCATTCGCTCAGTTCTATCCATTACCTAGCGCTTCAAAAATCACAGCTTGGTAAAAAGAGCTCCTCTCTAGTCCAAACCTCGCTCATGTTGCGGATGGTGTTGCCTTTCCGCTGCCCGCATTCATGATGCAAGTATAACAACACTCTTCCTTGGCGACCACTGGTCAATCTGGTCAATGCTGCTGGTTGACGATGTCCTTGTCCTTGCCGTTGCGTTCATGTTCATCATCCTCTTGAGTCTTTCTTGGTCGAAAGTCTCCTGCCTCTTAGCCAGAAATCACCAACCCACATCCACACACTTCGACCACTTCGTCTCTTTATTCAATCCGAACCGGTACCCTTCCTCCTTTCATCAAAAACCTCCTCGGTCTCTTCTTCTTTTTCTTCATCTTTTTCTTCCCCTCCTTTTCCAAGCTCAAAAGACCAAGCAGCCACCTCCACCATGTCCTGGCCTCTTGCTCCCTCCTCGCCGCTGCTCCGTCCTCACCACCCACGCCACCGTTCGTGCTCGTGCACATGCAGCGCCAGCAGCCCAACAAACTCGCCGCCCACCGCCGCAGCGCTTCAGCACAAGACCAACCCACCTCCACTACACACGTCACCAGCCCATCCCGCTGTACACGTTGATGGACGTATAGACAGGGGAGTAACACAAGACAAAGGAGTTTTGTCAGGGAGCTGGACCAGATGAGAGCGTAGTCGTCGCAAATGTCCACAAAAATGTCCAGGAGGGTAGTCAAGAGCGGGACCATCTCCCAAGGAGAGAGGGGCGGGGCAGGCGTTTTGTTGGGATGATTCGAGACGAAAATTGGATGGACTGGAGGGATGGGATCATCAAGTCTTGAGTGGATGAGGTTGGTGATTTGAAGACGAAATTGAAAGCAACGCCGTTGACTTTCATGGATCGTTGTTGCTCTTTTTTTTTCCCTCTCTCTTTTCTTCGTCTTCAAGGTATTGGAACATTCATCGGCGCAGCTTTGAGTGGTATTGTCAGATTTAGATCGCTTGTTGGAAACGGATACTGGTTGAATATATCATCAAAAGATATGTGGGTGGTTTCATGACAGGTTGACGAAGGTCTTGCGATGTTTTTTTCCTGAAGCCTGAAAGCATCGAAAAGCAGAGAAACGAGGTGATCATACAAAACACTAACACGCCCTGTTGGCCGCTCCTACCTACAAACTTCGAGGGAGGCGTTGAATCTCTTGAGGCAGGAACAATATTATAAAAGCACACCGAATGTTTCTCTCCCCGTACGCGAGTATTTTGTTGCTTTTATATCTAAGCTGCTCTTTTCGCTACTAGAACATTGACTATCAGACTCGAAAAAGAAAGAAAAGAAGGAGAGACAAAAAGGAAGAAGAAAAAAAAAACATTCCAGATATAAACCCGCCAATTCAAGCATCAAATGCCATCCCAATGACTGGTATCATACTCCAATGCTTCCACTCACTTGGCTGTTTTCTTTTCTTCTTCTTTTCTTGGCACAATCTTTCCAGGCCAATCACCAAGAAACACTCCTCCCTGTATAACCCCCAAAAGATAAAAATAAAAAAAGACACATCATCTATGCCCACCACTATCCACTCATATGTACGTATCTATATACAGTATCTCGCTCAACCACTCGAGCTGCTACCCGTCTCGCAATCGCCCACCCCCGGGACTCGGAGCAGAAGCAGGCTCACCAGTTCGAATCTCGCTGGTACTCGTTCTAACCGTTCGTTTCTTGCCATTCCCACCTCCCGCATCCACCCCCGCTCCAGTAGAGGACAGGACACCCATCTCAGCACCGTCATCAACTCCAGAAGTCTCCACAAGCGGCGGCGCGAGATAGAGGTCCCCCGAAAGGTTCCGACTTGCTTTCCTCTTGTGCCCACGCGCCCTGAATCCCAACGACTTGATGGCCCCGCCAAGAGGTTGCCTTCCTGTTTGTCGCCTTCCTTGTTCTTGTGATTCCTGTTCCTCTGCAGCATCCACAACCATATCGATCCCGTCACTGTTGTTGAGGGCGTGCGTGACCCCATACTCGCCCATTTCCGCTATACTCTCGAGCACAACCTCATCATCGTCATCACCCAAAACTTTCTCCTGCTCCTGCACAAGATCCTGGTCTTGTGGCCAGTAGATCCTTCGCAGCGCCGAAACAGCCAGCTCAAACACAACCACCATGGCAAGCACCATGATGAGCGTGAGCCACCAGGTACTCGTCCTGCCAAAGCCATGTATAAAAGCACCCCGTACAGCATAGGGCCCCGGTGTCTTGGTGTAAATGGCCGATAGGAACAAATTCCACAGGAACCAGCCAACGACAGAGATAAAAAACCCGATAAACGTGACGACTGTCTTGTTGTGCAATTCCAGCACAAGTAGCTTGATATTGATAAAGAGCACACCTGCCGTAAAGGCAAGATCGCCCATGGCGAACAAGCTATTGTCAAAGTCAAACGTCAGGTGGCTAAAAACACCCCAGATGCCAAAAAAGACAAGCACGGCTTCGAGCACAGCCATGATCATCCACCCAATGTACTTGCGGAAATTGAAGGCCTTGTTATCTTGGCCGTACGTGTACAGCTCAGGCATCGCGAGCAACGTTTCGGCACGCAGGTCCTGCTCAAAAATACCCAACAAGATGACCGCGAGCGATGTGAAGAGTGTGTTGAAGACAGCCAGACTCGTCGACTCGTAGAAGGACGTACCCGTGTACCCATTGTAGCGTTGGTAGAGCGCCTGGACGAGGTAAAACATGACTTCTTTCCAAAATGTCGCAAGCACGTACTTGCCCGTACGTATGTAGTTCCATCGGCCATGCACAAAGAGCAATCTTTGCAAAAAGCGAAACTGCGCAATGCTATAGTCTGAGATACGCGCCGCCTGCAAGCCCTCGCGGCCAGAGATGCCAATACCGACGTGAGAGGCCTGGATCATGGCGATGTCATTTGCACCGTCGCCAATGGCGAGCGTCAGAGACGAGGCGACGCGGCTGCGGATACATTGAACGAGTGAGGCTTTTTGGGCAGGCGACGCACGGCAGCAAATGACCGAGTCGACGCGCGCAACGAGGTCAAAGAATAAAACTTGAAGTGCTGGATCCGCGTCCACGACACCCAGCGTGTGGCCGTCAATCACCACTACCGAGTGCGGGAGCATGCCGCGACCGACATCCACGAGCGTCGCAGCAATCTTTTCTTGTAGCAGGCCCTCAGTGGTAGCATCTAGAACGTAAACCTCAGAAAACGGCTTGCAGATGCGCGCCGAGTGCGCAATATTGATAGCCGTCTCACGCTTGTCGCCTGTCAGCATCCAAACCTTGATATTTGCCCGCCGTAGCATGTCAATCGTTTCAGGGACGCCCTGCTGCAGCTTGTCCTCGATAGCGGTGGCGCCCGCGAGCTCGAGATTCTGCTCGATTTGCTCGGCGGCGGCCTCGATGCGGTCTTGGCGGTCGACAAGGCTGGTTGTTGCAGCCAGATATGCCGTCTTCCACTGGTTGTACTCGGCCTCGTCGACGTAGCGGTACGCGTAGAGGAGTGTACGGAGGCCTTCAGATGCAAAGTCATCAATGTGCTGGAAGCAGCGCTCAAAAACTGCACTGTCGCTTATGGCAACTGCCTCATCGACCATGGCCTCGAGAGGGTCGTGGTTCATGGAAAGCGGAGATTGGAGGGGGTCCATGGCTCGACTGTGAGACACGGACGCCCTTGGAGATGAATATACAAAGTGCTGCTGGTGAAAGCTGTTCCTGCTCTTGAACGAGGTAGCTATAAGCTCGTCGTGGAAGCCGGTGCTGGGTGGAGCAATGATGCGATCTGCTGTATGGCTCGGACGATTTCTGCTAGTGGACTGTCTTCCGATACTCCTTCTGCCGAAAAGGTTGGCTCTGTGGCCCAGATTACTCGTCGCTCTGGCAACTGATGTGCTGTTCCTCGCACTTTGTAGACTTATTTTGCGCATCGCTTTCCCCTGTTCCATGCTCTTGCGGATACTCGCCTGCCGGTCCACGGCCAGAGCAGTCTCCATGGCCATCTTGCTCTGTTTCAGTCGAGGAAGGATGACGCTATCGGCGCCTTTGCTAAAGATGCAGATGCGACCGTCGGGCATGCGGATGACAATGGACATGCGCTTGCGCTTGCTGCTAAACTCAATCACGTCGAGGACCTCATAGGTCTCGTCCACTGCCGTCGCGAAACCGTGCTCGTTTGTAGTGAAACGCAATTTGATTGTATGCGCAGGGCGGTCAATAAGCAGGATACCCAAGTCTTGAGCAGCTTCGACGAGCGCAAGCTCGTCTGGCGAAGCTGCTTGGAAGTCGACTGTGCCATCTGCTTTCTTTTCTGGAAGGCAGGTGTGGCATAACGCAATGCAGAGGATGAACTGGCGAGCCTTTTTGGAGAAGCCGCTATCAGGTCGCTTGTGAATGTACTCGAGCAGGTCGTCTGTCCTGAACAGTGGCGGACCCTGGTCCACGTCGTTATCTGGCTGGATGCTCGCTGCAAAGTCAGACCTGGCAGCGATGCTGGCCGCCATTGACTGCCTTTGCTGAACACTGGGGTCATGGGTACAGTCTGAACGCATTGTACTGGTAGATGGACGGGTGGCCTGCTTTCCTTTACCAGCATTATAGGCAGCGGTCGACCTTGCGCTCTGGCTCGCGCTCTGCGCTGGTCTGCCTCTCTTACTCCCCGCCTCACGCTGGATATCCATGTCATGCACCCAGGCCGTGCCCGCGACACTCATTTTGCGAAACCGCATGATGTTTTCGGTCAGCGTGCCGGTCTTGTCCGAAAAGACATAGCTGACCTGGCCTAAATTCTCAAGGATAGTAGTCGTGTTCGCGACCATGGGCGTATTGGAAACGGGGTCGTACATGTCAATGTCTCTTAGCAGCATGACCTGACCAATTTTAATAATTTCCAGCGAGACATAGAGAGATAACGGGATCAGCGAGTTGAATTCGATGACAAATCCCACCAGAATCCTGCCAAAGGACAAGGTGTAGTTGTCTAGATACCACGCAAACCGCTCAGTGTCGCGCACCCAGATAAGGTTACCGATCGAGCAACCAAGAGACAGGACAACAACGAAGAAGACCAACAAGATGATGATCTTGTTGACCTTGGATTGCATGGCTGGCGCCTTTGCGCGCACATTCTTATTGGCGTTCATGCGGATCTTGCACTCCTCGCCTGTATTGATGACCAGTCCAATGACCTCGCTCGTGTTTCGCAGGATTGATCCACGATACACTACCTGGTTCAGTGTCAGGGGCATCACCTCTCCGTTCACCACGGCCTTTCCCTCATAATTGTAGAGGTCGAGATTGGGATCCTCAGAGACGATTTCGGCATCGCAGGCTTGTAGAGCAGACAGCGTCCCGCAATGCTCCATGAATAGGCGACATGAAACCTTACTCTTGAGGTTCGTCTCGCCATCTAAAGCCATCGTCTCGGTATACGCGACACCATTTGGCCCTGTCGCGTGTAACAAGATCATATCGGCCGGTACGTTTTCGTCTCGGCGCAGCTTGATGATGTCACCCACGCGTATGTCCTGCCATTGTGTCTTGGACCAGCGGACCTCCTCCTCTTCGGACCACGTCGGGTTTTCTTGCACTTGCTCGACGACGCCACTCAGCTCCTGCATTTCTCCGGCAGCATCCTGCCTTGTCCTGCGGAGCTTCTCTCGCAATCCTCCTTGTTGTTTGTCGCGTGCGATACTACCGTCGGGGTCCAGAACGTACGCTTCTGTCCGATTTTCAAGCTTGTCGAGCTTGTACCTTCGGTAGTCGTCCCATCCTTCTTTAGCCATGCTAATGGCGACGAATGCCATAAGAGGGCCGAATGTCGTATAGGTACCTGTAGTACTCAGACCAGGCGTCATTTGTAGAATGCTGATTGTGAGGAAGTACGCATTGGCGAGTTTGCTGAATTGAAACAACAATTGTGCGGGCAGAAATGACCATAACGTATACCGACTGGACCGGATAAAGTTAGAAATATATGGCTTTGCCCTCCTTTCATCCGTGAGGCCGCTGCTGCTGCTTCCGCCAACACCATTTCTGCGACGCGCGACACCGGGATCCAGCGGGATGTGTCTTCCATCAGCGCTGGGCGGCAATGGCTTTTGGCAAAGTAGTCCTTCCATAATCCACCGTTGGTACCAGTCGCCGAGCAGAATTTTGAACCGAAACGAGCGCTTGCGCTTGAGCAGCCGCGCACGGGACTTTTTCCGTGCGACCCAATCCTTGGCGTGTGCAATAGTTGTGTTCGCTTGGGCGGCCCGCTTGATGCTATCTTCGACGCCGCCGAGTTGTAGGCGGGGATGACGCGGTCGCGTGACAGAAGGCGGCTCGACAAACGACACTCTGCTCGGTCGTCCATCCTCGTCTTCAATACGGTGCCCGCGCTTTACAGCCACGGTTGGGATGCTGCCGTCCCCCGCGCCATCGCCATCGCCATCGCCGACCCCAATCTCATCGCGACGATCCTGCTGGTCGCGGCTCTCGCGCCATTTTTTGGCAGCCTCTGTGTCATCAACTCTGCTTTGGATTGGGTACAGACCCATATCGAGACGCAGTTGCGGACGATGTTCTCTTGAATGGTTCAGCACGTCGGAAAAGACAACGCGTCCGCTTTCGCTTCGCCGTGGTGCAACATCAATGCTTGCAGCGCGTGGTTGAGGTTTTACTGCTACAGTACTGCCGTCCACGGGGTCATTTTCATGACTTCCGTTCACACGAGTAGCTGCATGCGTTGTTGCCGTGCTATCGTTGACAACTGAGTCATTATGGTGAGAATGCGCCGAGGGTCGTCGAGGTGGCAGCGGCGTTTCTTCCTCAGCGAGGTTTTCGAGTTCGGAGCGCAAGACATCGATGCTAGTGCTACGATGGGAGTCACGCCCCTGCCTGGTCTGGCCGTAATTGTGATTGGAGGCCATGACGGGCAGGGCAATGCGAGTTTGCCCCGACGTGAGCGCCTCCTTTCTGCTGTGCTGTTATGCCCGGCAGAGTGCGGGGAAGAAGCCGAGTCATCTGGAAGTCTGGGCAAGCGAGGACTTGGCGCTTTTTCTTCCCAGAATGGAGGGGACCTTCTCGGAAGAAAGCAGGAGGGTGAGAGGTGTGGTGGTCTTGAGATGTGGTGTGGTGTGGCGTCCCTTTACCCAGCCCCAGCCCCAGCCCGGCGCGAGCACGGAATACGGGATCCACTGGTGAGAGATGCAGTAGGACACAAGACAGTGAGAACGAAAAGATATAGCGCCGTTGCAACGCGGAAAATGGTTGCGAGCGGATAGAAAGGAAGGTCCAGGCCTTTGCTGTGCCGGTAGCGGTCAGCCGGTCAGCCAACTGGGCAACCGGGCCACCGTCTTGCGTTTGCTCGAGGAAACGGTATACGTGATAGTAGGCCAACGATCAAGACGAAGGCAAGGCAACTGAAAGCCAGAGATTCAAGGTCAGCGTACTACTATCGACAAGATAAAGGAAGCATCCAGCAGCAGCAGCGGCGGCGGCGGCGGCGGCGGCGAAGAAGCAGCCCCAACTACCAGCCTGGCTGGGTTCGCTGGAGACTTACCGTTGCTGCAGTCACGAGACGGCGATTGCAGACAGACTTGGGATGGGGAAAATGATGCTTTGCTTAGTTGCATGAACTCCTCTTCCGCAAGAAAGGTGAAGGCGAGCGGCACAGCAAAGCGAAAAACAAACCCTCAGCACTCGTATTGCTGCAATCCCTGACACTGTCTGCCAATTCTTTTTCTCTTGTCAGTGAAGATCCTTGAATCATGGCACCAATGGACTGGCTGGCAGGCTGGCTGGTCGTGTGCTTGGCTCATGATGACCGTTACTAGCCTCCTTCTCCACGGCGACTTTAACATACGTAAACGAATGAAACCGAACCTCGCCCTTGGCTCACTTTCACCTTGCCCAGTCTGCCAGGCTGCCAGGGCACCTTCCCCCGCAGTGACCTCATCGCATCCGCGGGCCTGCATGCAGTCCACGACAGCCCGCCGCGCAAACCCTTTCTCGCCTTGCTCTTTGCTGGTTGGCTCCGTCGGCGTCCAGGAAGAATTATTCCCGCCGAGAGGCGCCCACAAGCAGGTTGCCATGAGCATCGATACTTAGACACATAATAGATACATAGTTACATAGTAGTAAGTACCGAAGTAGTTCGCGCCGCCATCACCACCATCACCACCACCACCACCACCCAGAGCCAAGCAAAGCATTCTCTCTTGGCCTCCTCTTCTCACGACACCCGATCACCCCAACTTGTGATTCGACAAGAATAATCATTACCCTTTTGGGGGGGGGGGGGAAAGGCTCAGTAGTACTGTACAGCTCAATTTTATCCAACGCCAGCCAAAAGCCCCGACCCGTCTGATCCCTGTTCCCATTCCGTTTCAATGGCCAAAGACGTCCCTCGCCTCGTGTTCTTCTAGAAGAACTGGATACTATGTAAACATCGAAACAAGGCGCCCCTCTACCATGTAACTTACGTACTTATTTATAGCAACAACCAGAGCTACATGAAGTATTCTAGTACTCATTCAGGCAATTCAAGCATTAGGTCGGGAACCTTGACCCAGCCTGCCCACCTCTAGGCTGCGCCATCCACCCTTTTTAGCAACATAAACACATGCACAGTCGTGTCAGCCAAGGAAGAGTATATTGGTTTTCTCAAATCAATACTCAGAAACCCAACAAAACTATATTTCCATTCCAGCTAAATCAACAGAAACGCCTTGGCCATGTGCCCCCTTACCCTACTGCTTGCTTATCAAAAAGCTGGAAGCAACAAGAAGAGAATGAGCTAAAATCAGCTCCCTATCAATCCGCCAAAACCATCTGTTCTGGTGGACCTCGTCCGTCCGTGACAACAGCCCTAACAAAGACTGCAACCACTGCTCAACCCCATCTCTCAGAGATTGTTCCACGCTTGCCTTGTCTTCTTTCCAACTTCGGCGCACTCCATCCTCCAATAAGTATTAGCCTCCTGGGCATTTTCAACCCTGTTGCTGAGCGATAAGACGCAGAAAAAAAAAGAGAAGGAAAAAAAGAGAATAGAAATTCCATCAAACCCTGCCTCAAATAAAAAGCGGCCTCCTCAGATCCACCACATGTTACTCGACAATTATAGCTATTAGGTGCCCCCGTTGAGCTCATAATAATGAGCTAGCAAGGTTGCTGCGACGTAAAAACACGCGTATGCACACACACAAGACGCAAAGCAGTACTCGCAAAGAGGAAATCAGAGCATCATCGCTTTCGCTGTGCCAGAGAACTCGCTTGTTCCGTCTGAAAACGGAGACAAGGACGTATCTGGCTGCCGGGCGGTCGAGGTATGGAAAAGAGCATAGAATGTACAGATGTTTGACCATCTGGCATAGATCAAAATCAAAAGGAAACAGAAAAGAAAAGTCCGAAAGCAGAGAATAGCTGGTATCGACAGGCGATGTAGCGGGTCTGAGGGAAAAAAAAAAAAAGAAAAGATCCCAAGCACATATGACCACCTGGTATAAGACAGTATCTCCAAAAACGCCAGTTCCCTCGAGACGGCGCCTGCTCCTCTGCACTCCGCCTAAACACAAAATGTCCGGGTATATACGACAAAGTTTTCTTCAGCTTCAATTTCCAGTCTTCATCTATGTGGTGGATGAATGTTCATCGAATCAGGCTTTTTTGTATCAAGATTCTGTGACTGGTAGACCATGTTGTGGCATAGCTTCTGGAGAGAGACTTGCAGATTCGGCATGGTCGAATGACACGAGCTGATTCATGTCCAAGTCGGCCTGCGTCGTCTCGACATAGGGAGAGTGTGGGGGATGCATCGGAAGGTTGATGGTGTGTTTCGAGTACATTTCATTCAAGCTCGTGCCATCATCAGAGACTGCAGACTCATGCACAGGGTAGAGATCTGCTGATGCAGGCCGACCCACCATAGATAGAGGTGGCGACTGGTCTACAATGGCTGGATCGCCATGACCGTGGCTGGTAAAGGAGAGCGGAGACACTGATTGAGGGACTAGAGGCGATGGGTGAACCATAGGCGACAAGAACGCCCCGCCGTAAGGCGTGTTATAGCTCGAAGCCGGCATCGGGGTGCTTTCAGGAGCCTGTGTAAAGTAGTTCGGACTAGAGTAGTCTGATGGCGAAGGCGCCGTGGTTGCTGACATGGGATATTGGCGCATATCCAGTCCAAAGCCAGCTTGTGTATCAATCCGCAGGTTTGGTCCCAATCCATTCGGCTGCTGGGGCACTGGTGCAAAGATGTTGGGGCTGTGAGGCTGCGGTTGGCTCTCACCAGGGTGTTGAATAAAAAAGGATGGCATAGGCGCTTGAAGCATGGCAAAGTCAACAGGCATAGGCACAGATCTGCTACGCTGACGTCTGTGACCACGAGGGATGCCCGGGTGCAGCGTTGGCGGAGCACCCCACTGTGTCTCTTGGTACATGCCCACGTGAGGCTGTCCGAAGCTGGGCTGCGATGAAGGACGATTCGTGGGCGAGACGGGAGCGGAGATTGAAATGGCGTGCATAGCCTCGTAAGGGTTGGTCGAGTGACGGTTCATAAAAGCCTCGAGAGACACCAGTTTCGCTAGTTGCCCGCTCAGCACCTTGGGATTGCCACCGAGGTGGTGAACGAGACACTGCGAAGCCTGTTGGTCCTCGGTGAAGTCACCGCACTGGAAGAAGCCGTTTGTTTGCGGTGATGAATCCATAAAGAAATTGGGTGGTCTGTTGAGCTCAATCACAATACCGCCAACCTTGTTTGGGTCGCCATCATTGTTCTCGAGAAAAATTGACTTGATGGATGCAAATGGATACTCAATCTTGTAACCCGCCTGCTCGTTGTTGATGTAATAAGTCATCGTGCACTTGTCTGGCGAGTAGAAGATGATGAGGTCCATGGTGTTTTGGCCTACACGCGTCCACTTGCCAATGCTGAGAGAACGGCAGGTCAAATGATGAATCACTACAGGTCATGATTAGCACACATGTGACCCATTGATTGATTTTGCATGAAGGCCGTGGTTGTGCGTATGTGTACTTACAGACTTTGCCCTGACCGTTCTGCTCCGCACCAAAGGGCATTCCACCGTGACCATAGGGCATGAGGCCGCGGCCAAGGAATCCAGCGCCCAGCCCTTTGCCAGACTCCATGGCTTGCATAGCCAGGTATGTCCGCATGGACTCGGGAATCGCATCGAAATCCTCGCCCGTCTCGAGACTCTTCTTGGCCAAAGCCTTGATCTTGGCGCGTCTATTGTATTACACTATGAGTCAGATCATTGACAGAAGAAATGTCCAAAGCTTGGCAGCCAGGGGGAAGCGCATACCTGTTTTGGAACCAAATCTGAACCGAGCGCTCCGTCATGTTTATCTCGTCAGCAATGCGCTCTCGCACATTTGCGGTAGGGGTGGGGTTCTTGTTGAACTCCATCTCGAGCGTTGTCAGTTGGTCTTGTGTGGCGCGCTGTCTCTTTTGATTCTTTTGTTGCTGAGTCAGTGTGCTCTTCCTTGGCGGGCGCTTGGAGGCAGAGTTGGTGTTGTGAGAAGCCGACGTGGCAGAGGAGGGTGTTTGGATGCCGCCAGGGTGACCGCCAGAAATGGGAGTGCCTGCGTTTATCGGAGAGTGACCGTCGTCGGAGTGGGTTATGGAAATAGCACTGCTTGGGGCCGCCATGCCCAGATCTTCCATCATGGTCGCCATTTCGGGCTACAAATTTAGAAATCGTGGATGAGGCAGGCGAGCGAGCAAGTGCTGTGCGTTGTGTGTTGACGGCTGATAATGTCTTTCCTTCTCTACGAAAGAGAAGAGCTATCCGATTTTCGTGTCCGTGAAAGGCCTTGAAGAAACGCGCCACAGAAATGAACCGCGTTCGGTGTGCTCGATGGCTGAATAATGATTGGCCGTCGAGGAGTGTTAGGATCGCAGCGTCCGTCGACGTCGATGCAAGTATTAGGGTTGGGTGTGGGTGCGAGGTTGGGTTGAATGAGCGTGGTGAGTGCGGCGGCGCACACAGTATAGTAGGCGAGCTTTGGAATAAAGGAGAGTGGGTGTCAAGATAGACGTGAAGCTGGGTGCCAGAACAGGCAGGGGAAAGAAAGAAAAGAAGACGGATCGGCAGAGCGAGCACAAAATAGTTCCAGGTGACTTCTGGAGTTGGGTGGATATGCCAAAAGGCGGGCAAGGTGGTCCGATACGGTACCAGTGGCCGATGTCTAGGAGCTTGGTGAGGCTCGTGCTTGCTTGAGGCGAGGCGGATGGATCTCTGTAGCCAAAAAGTGAACACCCAAGTCAAGGTCCGTCACGATTGGGCTGGACTATAGCAAGACAGGGCAAGGCAGGCAAGGGCCAGGTAGCGAGCGAGTCGAGTCAAGCAACACTGTGGGCTCTGCGCGACGAAGGCCGGTTGTATGAAAGAATGGAAGTGACCACGCCCGGAAGGATTGAACGGGGGTGAGCCGAGAAAAGAGCAAAAACGGGGATTTGTAGGGAACGACTGTGGTTAGAACATAGAAGAAGCGGGTGGGGTTGAAGAGAAAGAAAGGAGAAACAGAGAGGGAAGAAAAAAGATGGAATGCAGCAACGGCGCGATTGGGACTAACGGTGAAGGATCACAATGGTCAGGAGAGAAAGAGAAGGGAAAAGGGGGAAGGGAAGGGGGCCAAGCAGTTGAGTAGTTGAGTGAGTGTGAGGAGGGGGGGAAAAAAAAGAAAATAGAAAAAAAAAAAAAAAAAAGCCACTGGCCCAGTACAAGCCAGAACAGAACAGACGGGGTATTGGGCCGGGAAGGGACGAGGGACAGGCCCGAGGTTTGCCATGCATCGCGAGGAAAGGGCCAGGCAAAGTGCAGGTGGGGTAGCCCCTGGTTAAGTTGAGGGCGTGGATTGGTCTGCTCGGGCGGCAGGACGGGGGGTGGGGGAAGGAGGTGGGTCAACTGGCAGAAAGGCAGAAAGTGCATTGGACAGTACATACCTAGGTGGTGCTGGCTGCACCACCTCCCTGCTTATGCCTCTGTAGCCTTTGGCTTCCAGCTCCACGCCTTTTGGGCTCTGCTGCGGCCCCCAAGAGTCAGCACTTATGCTTTGACTTGCTTCTTCACCCTCGACACCGCTCCATCGCTTCCGCTTCCGAGTCGAAAGAGAGAGCGCGCTCGTCCCAGCCAGCGTGTGGCGCGTCTGTAGCCTGTACCCACCCCCTACCCGTTGATGCTATGTACTGTGCGATGACCGATTGTCCCCAGGGGGAAGAAACAAAAGATGTGAGCGAGAAACGTCGTTGTCGCATCGCTGTTCTGCGTCGTATACTATGTATGTATGGGCAGACGCCGAGGATACGATGCTGAATCACAAAAGAGGGTGATGACTGCAACCCCAACAGCACTGGAGTGACGAGATGCATAGTAGGTGGGCGCTGAAGCCTTCTGAGAGATTGTCGTCCAGGCGATGCTGCCTTGGTGCACGATCTGCGCCAGGGCTGACGAGAGACTAACTATGTAACTATGGCACTGTATCGCATGGACATCGACATGCGAGCAGGTACATGGAAATGAACCTACTGTAGATGGCGAGCATCTTCGCGATGCCATCATTGAACAAATATTCCGGGCGGCTGAGCCTACACTATAATATGAAGATTGTACGCAGTCAGCAAACGGCTGTTTTGCAACCCAGACCACAAACAACGAGAGCGGCGCCAACGAGAGCGGCGCCAACCACAGTTCTGTCCAGCATGACTGGTTAAGCCCTGTTCCTGGCGCGTCCAAGCAGTCCCCGTACCTGCATTAGCGTCAGGGGACCGTTCTTCCTAAACAAGACTGGTCGCCCGCACTAGCCGCCACGCAGCGCCGGGAACACAGGCAGGCAGCCTGATGTGACTGCTGAACAGAAGAACGGTGCTTGTGGCTCGTTGCGCTCAGCAACCCATTGGCCCGTCCATCAGAACTGTACCTGCGGGCTAGTGCGGCTGGGCTCAGCCGGTCAGCCGGCTCATCTGGCGCTGTGATTGTCGACCTCGTACTATGTAGTTGAGACGATCGACATCTCATCCTCCCACACGCCCACTACTATGACAGAGCACCTCCATTACTGTCGCAGACTGGCAGACGCACGGACTGATGGTATCACAAACCACGCACACAGGTCGCACATTCTACATAGCATGTACTATGGTAGCTCCTGCAAAGAACGTTGCTGGATTGGTCTCCAGTCACAAGACAAACGAAGATGAGTAGACCTGTTCTTCGTTTCATTCTTCTTCAACCGTCGAGCATTGTTCAGCATCAAAGCCTGGTCTCGCTGACAACTGTATTCGACATGCGCTGGATCAAGCGCCAAGCAGCCAATGTCCACAAGAACGGGTGATGACGGAGCAGTGCCATGTACTAACCACTGTGTAGTCGGGATGCGAAGCAGCGCTGGTCACATCCATCGCCTTGCTCCCAAGTCGCTGCGGCTCTGGTGCGGGTCTGTCCAAGGACACATTGTGCAAGGTTGCTCCGCAGTCTACTACATAGTATGCCATTTGTTTGTGTTACTGTCCAATGCAGGCCCCAATCAATTCGCAACACTGTGTACATAGGACCGGCATCGTCGAGGCCTCGTCCCGCTGCTCGGCTGTCCTCGAGCCGTTTTGCAGGCTTATCACCGTCTGCTGTCACGTAGTGCTTGGGACCATCGAGGAGAATGCCGAGAGACAAACGAAAAGAAATAGGGGGTCTGCAGTGTCGTGCCAAGTGGTGGAGGACATTGGCACAATCTGTCGCCTGTCGGTGCGGACAAGGCTTGCTCGCAAACGGCGACAAAGCGCCAAAGACGCAAAGGCCAAAACATCCACTGCGCGCCATCACAACGTCTCCGTCAGTCGCATCGCACGTACATAGTAGAGCCCCCTTTGTGCCGCAGCAGACTGCAGCAGCTGAGGGACCGTAGGGCGCCGACGCCCTCTTCAATAGGGGTGTTGAGGCTTGCGAAATGGCACCACACAGACACAAGTATCAGAAAGAGAGCCACGAACACCTGGCGTTACGCCAGCCTCTGAGCCACGGCCTGTTCTTGTGAAACAAGAGTCGAAAGTCGAGAGCTTGACGATTCCGTTGCCAGTAAGTTAGGTAATGGCACAGTAAAGCTCGCTGTTGCGCCGCAAAGTCTGAGGAGTAAGGCTGGGCGGCCACCTTTCACTCACTGAGGATGAAAAGGGGGAAGGCGAGGGTGGTGGACTCGCGACTTGCAAGTGAGATCAGGAGCGAGTCGCCCCTGACACAGTGCATATTATTTATTTAGCTACTGTCTACCGCACGGCCTAACACAAACAAACCCGGGCCGCGTGACCTCCCCTGACCAAGTGGAAAGCTGCAAAGCAAAGCACATCGTCCCAGCGGCCTTTTGGCTCATGATTTTATTTACTATATGTATGTTCAGCTCTCGATCATGGCCATCATCGTGCGAGTCAAATCACCAACCCTGGGACCCTGAAACAGTGCAACACGCTGGATGACAGTCTGCATCCTTGAAAGATGCAGAGAACCTTTGCTCGCCTGGCTCGCCTGGCTCACTGGGGGCTCGCCTGCTGTTCCGAAGCGCGACACTGGCGCATCAGAGACATTTCGCAACTCGAGTCGCAGCCAAGCTCGTTACCGACCTCTGATGAGGTCATTCAGGCCAGTCAATGTGCCATAAGGAACGACCATGCGCAAGTGCCAGAGGGGTATTTTTTTGAGCAAGCGGTCGACGACAGCTGCCCTCGTGGCCGAGAAAGTCACCATTGCTCACTCGCAATGCATACAACATCGCCTTTGTCAACTCTGTGGGGGTCATGAAGTAAATCTACAGAGTACAATGTACACAAGCACGGCAACGACACCCAAAAGGGGACAAGAGGATGCATATGGGATCGTTGGAGGACGCTGGCGGCGAATTCCGTGGGGCTAGGGCCGCGCCTCTCGAGACAAGTCCAACAGAGCGCAAAGATCTCGGGAAAGACTGCCAGCACGCTGTGGCACAGTGTTACAAGCTAAGACATGTTACTATGTATTTTGAAGCGGGTCTTTTCCCCAAGGTCTTCGCCTTTTCCGTCACTGTAACGCTGTGGTTTTCTTCCCCCTTGGAGCGGGCCTTGACCAGGACCCTACCCGAAGCAAGACTCGAACCCACCGCTGCGGACCTCCTTCAAGTCTGCGTTCCAGTGACGCCTCTCTGTCATGCGGCACGAGTTGACCTTTTGCTAGGTACAGGAATAGATGCACTGGCAGACCTCTTTCTGGATACACACAGAACCATTTTTCTTGTGGTAGGGGCAGTGAGATCCGAGGCCCCAACGGGCGAGGAGACAGATAACGCAGCGCGGCGCAAGATGGATGAGAACGGTGCGAGGTCACCAACTACTTTTTGTCATGCACCTTGTCGGCCGAGTGGCAGTAAGCTGAATCGCCCCAAAAGCAGCCCCAGTCGTCTGCCATGGGGAGTTTCGAGACTCTCCTGATTCAAGCTGCTGGTGGGTTTTGAATATCGTTCTGCACCACCGTGGACAGAACGGAGCACTGATGCTAATTAGTAATACTGGCCATTGCATCTGTGGCTCAGCAGCCACAGAAATACTTCTCTCCTTTCAAGGTTCTTGACGGAGACGGAAAATGGATCGTTGAGCCATCTCACCTTCTGATGGGACCTCGCTTCTCCCGGTGTCATCCCGAGGGGAAAACTGCCGGATGACGCGCGGCTGGGAATGTGAGCGGATGATGCCTCTCACTGATCGCTAGGAATCTTGTGACTAATCACTTAAAGACGCCCGTTATATAATTTCGCCTCTTTCTTCACTCAAGTTTCCGTTGTTGCATACAGCAAAAGAAAAGACGCGATGGCCCTTGCGCCAAGGTCTGAGTAAGGGGGCGGGGCCACAACTATCTACAACATAGTGTATGGAATTCTACATGTATATAGGTGGTGTCGCCACCTCTCACTCTACTATGTACGCCAACTGCGCACGCCTCGGTAGATCCAAGTGTACATGAAGTACTATGGTACGGACAGACACTACGTTGTGCATAGTATACATAGTATAGAGCATGTACTATGTATGGTACATGGACAACCAGTGGCACGCGCTTCAAAAAAATGCGGCACACCAGGGGAACCGAAGGATCACAGTCGCCGATTGGTCAAGTCTCCCACACGCCACCGCCAACGGAATGATGCGGTTGGTTGTTGCTGTCGATCTGCACCACACAGCGCGTCCAGTCCTCGCAGTGTGGACGAAGGAAATGTTTGTTTGGCACATGCAGAACATGGTGCTCTCTACATTGGGATCAGTCGATCAGTCTCAAGTCAGCTCAGCTTTGGCCCCCTGAGGGCAACTGACAACGAGATACGCGAAACTTTGCGTTACAGGTCGAACCGGCCGCCGACCTGGTACTGATGCGCCTCGTCATGTTGGTGAACAGCACAAGCTGACGAGTTGTGGTGACATCACGTCCTACTATTGCTAGTATGAAAGCTAGGGTGAGGCGGTCAAGGTGTTTGACGAAATACCAGCATCCTCAGGGCTGACAGGTAAGCCCCAATCCTATGTAAACGTCTACCAAACTCAACAACGTGCCTCTTCGATCTGGTATCGGAGCAGGCTTCACATGACAGCTCGTACTGTGTAGCAGTAGCAATGGCAGAGTCGGAGGTTATCATAGTAAGAAGAGTCACTAATGCTCCGCAGCTCCGTCCACCCTGGACTCGGTCTACGCTGCACAACGTGACGGCCTGTCGAGCAGCAAAATGTGCGACGAACAGACCAATGGACGGCCACCTCAACCCCCGGCAGGAAGGCTCGGCAAAACGCCAAGAATGCGCAACGGGAGTGGTTTTTGCAGAAGGACAGGCCTCGACAAACGCATGGGATACGTAAGCCTTCGCGTTTCTTCCAACGACTAGCCAGTCTTGTGAGCTCGATGCCAAGCAGTGCAAGACATGGTGGCCTTGTGATACTTCGAGCACGGTGTGTATGCCGCAGTGCAAACAGATGCAGGGCTGATTCGCCGTTGTATAGTCACAGCGTTGTCTGGTTTGCTGGTTTTCCTTGGACCACAATGCTACATAGCAGTCGAGCCTCAAGCCTTGAAAGCCACCTCATTGTGCCGCAGGTGTGTCAGGCCCCTCCAGGTGCCTCGCCCTGCCGATATTCGGATACCCAAGCAAACAACACCAATCAAAAGCTGACAATTCACCGCGAGCGTTTGACCACATACACCTGGACATAGGCTGCTATCAAGTGACAGCACCGTTCCGCACCGAGCCACGAGCCTCGATACCGATCGGCGACTGTCCCAGGAGCGCTTGGAGGCGAGTCTGTTGTTTCCATTTCAAGGCCGTGATATCGCAATCGCGCAGTGATGGTACTACCATTACCCTGTACTACTCTTGTGGATGTGAGGACTGAACTAAAACCATGACACTAACTGTGCCACAACTCGAGACGAACAGTCAACTACTACTCTGGACGTACAGAATAAGCCAAAACCCTTCGTAGTAAAACCCAGATCTCTTGTTCAGTGTCCTCATTTAGCCACACCATCCCTGATGCGCCAACCGACCAGGTTGACCTGGCCACCCACGTCAAATTGTCCATGTTTTTGTCGATCCCCCCTGAAGTAATCGTGTGCTACGTACGCTCACAGTACGGAGCATACTATGTATACATTGTACAGCAATGCAGTTCAGACCCTTTCAAACTCAACCCACTCTGCTACACACAGTACTATGTAGTGGTGTCCAGCAGCGGAAAGAGGAGTGGAAACGTCATGGCAACAAGGCATCCTCGTTCATCTGTAGATCCTCAAGCCTTTCTCTGGAAACTCAGCGATAGGCCAGGGAGAAACTGGAAGGATAGCCCCAGCCGGGCCCTTTAGGGTTGATGCTGCTCCCTCCTCCTTTTCGTCTTGTTTTTTTTCTGCCATGTACTATGTACGGCAGCAGCAAAACGCATTCTTCAGTAGAAATGTAGTGCAGTATTATACTATGTATGTATATACAATACATAGTACTCTCCGTGGCTATGTCGTCTTCGCTGCTTTTCTGGATTACAAAAAAAGTGTACAGTCTCTTGCCAGGCTTACTAATGAGCGAAGCAGTCGGTGCTTACATTGACAAGGACCAGTGTACTACTGGATACGGTTCATGTCTGTTTGTTACAACAAATCCACAATCGACATCGTCTAGAGACCCTTCAACGATGCTATCGATCCATTGTACCCCAAAGAAAAGAAAGAAAAAAAAAACCCCATTTCCAACTCATACCCAAGAGCTAGTAAGGTTCTGCGGCCACGCAACCTAACCTGACTCGAAAATAAACCAGGCAATGACAAAAACGCCCTTCGCGCAATTGTTTATTATTTCATGGCTTTCCCACCCCTCTCTACTATGTAGATCACGGTGTACCTTTTTGGGGCAATCCACTAACCCCCTTCCTGTCTTCTCCCGCGCTAAAAGAGGCCTGGGCGACTAAGTTTGGACCAAGCCGCCCACAATGGCATGAAATTTCCACTGGTCTGTGTGCAGCAAAAACACGCGCCCAAGAACTGCGATCTTCCCAGTCGGAAACGAGGATTTTGGGTTGGTTTGGTTTCATCGTGATGGCAATGTCTACTACCCATAAAATGACCCTTGGCTTCCTTCCCCCATTGCGTTTGTTATTAGTGACACGTCAAACGGAAACATTTTGACGTGTGCCGACGACTTCCTTTTTTTTTTCTGTATGTTCCTCCTCCATTTTGGATTTGCCATTCTCATTTTATTTTATTTTATTTTATTTATTCTAGAAACAGAGAGATGTGTCAAGTTTCCCATTGCTGTCTTTTTCCTTCCGCCGACATGCTTCTGTTCTACCCAATCTGGTCTGGTAACCTGGTTATGAATCCCCTCACCTTATTAATTCAACATCCATGCTATTTTGCTTGTTTGATTCGGCCGAGACTAAGCCGCAGATGGTGAAGCCAGACTCGCCATGTATAATATGCATAATACATGGGAAGTGCCAGCAAAATCCATGAATATATGTATATATAATAAACCTTGCGTATCCATCTATGCTTCTTTCTTCATGCACAAAGCCTGTTGTACTGGATACACAGTCCGCACAAGCATTGCATCTATCTACCTCGCCGGCAGTGTACACGTGATACATACTATGTACATACATATTCGGCCGTACCGCAAAGAATGAGCAGGCCCTGCTCTCCTTTAATATCAACATAGTACGAATGCCTACAATAGTAAATAGTACAAGCAGAAAACAACAATTCAGAAGCTTCCCGTGCGGCGCAAAGAATGCAACGTCCGAAAGGGGCATTCATTCGTGGGTGGGCTGATGCTTCATTGCTCATTGCTCATGCAATTCTGCCACCTCTGGAAACTCTTGCATACCCTCCCATCCGTACTTTATCTATTCTGTAAGTACTGTCTTTGTCTTGTGTAGGTAGGGAAGGGACCATGGCATTGAGATGATCCGCATGCCCACTGGCACCGGCGCTCAGACGAATGTTTGTGCCTGTGGTCACGTCACATGCCCGCTGGGCACGGAGAGGAGTGCGTGGCTGTGTATTATGTGTGTATGCGTTTATAGTGAATTTGTGCGATGCTTGGGTATGGCACTTGGGATTCTGCCAAAGTCTGCCCTCTGGCCAGGGACGTGGAAGGATATCAAGGTCGTTGGTGTTGTTTCAAAGAGCCGATGAACCGAATACGCTCCTCCTTCCATGAGACTCTTCACCCCAAGACAGGGCATAGGCAAGTATTCATGGTAGTGTCTGTCCATGAAGGTCATTGGCTCATTGATTTGATAGAAAACAAGGGCTTAATGCAGAAACTGCCTCCGCTTCCAAACCTACCAACCGTGCTGTTGCTCTTGCTCCTCCTGTCGTGGGTGAGGGTTCCCCGTAACCTCCCTAAGCACCTGCCTTGTCCGTGGGTTATCCTCGAAGCTCAGATTTATCAAGTCCACGACCTCATCGACGCTGAAAAACAGACTTAGCTCGCCTTCGATCCACAGGAACCGTACGTCCTGTAGATTTGACTGTAGCACCTCGCTGAGGTACTTGAGCCGCATCCACGAGGGTGCGTACTGCATCGTCTCGGGGGTCTCGGATGTGGGATGATGTTGCGCCTCGTATTCTGATGTTGCTGCTGCTGCTGCTGCTGCTGCGCTCTTCTTGCGAGTGGCAGCGGCAGCGGCGCGGCTCGTTAGGAACAAGTCGTCGAGCTCCGTCACACTCGCAATGAGCTTGGCAATATTGTAGGCGTCCTCTTGCCCGATCGAGGGCGCTTCCATCACGTCCGAGATGATCTTGAGCGAAATGGTGTCCACAAGGGAGCCGACGGCTTGGCGCCACGCGGATCGGGCCAAGATGCTTTCCCAGGTTGCGGCAAGGGACCGAACGCGGGCAATGGCACCGTCAACGCAGCTTTCCAGATCGTCTTGTATAAGTAGGCTTTGTTCACCTGTTGTTTACCGCAAGAATGAGTTTCGGACACGCGCATTCCCCGAGGAAACATTTACGGGGTAGACGCACCTCCTAGTAGATCGCGAAGAATAGTCTTCTGAATGCTCATCTCATTACTGTACGCTCGGGTTGCGAAGCTCTGGAGCATTGATATATCATTGTCGAGACGTAACGACCTTTGCGCTTGTGCCGTGAGGTTATCGCGCGCTTTCCAACCAGCTGCGAAGTCCGAGAGCTTCTCTGCGAGGTAGGTCGAATCATTGTACAAAAACCTAGAGATGTTTAGTGACCAAATCATACGGAGTAAATCAAGAGCGCACGCACATGTTGCCTCCTGCAGCTAATGCGTAATAATAGGGTCCGACGGCTCTGAACATGGCCAAGGCAAGTGTTGGCAACGTAAAGAGCCCGGCAGCTGCTTTTGCGACAAGGCTGCCCTGATGCCTATGCAGTATTAGCCGTTGTAGAGTAGCTCCGGAGGATGGAGGTTGACATACTCTGTTTCGGATAGCAACGCGCCATCCTCGATGATGGCAAAAATAAGCTCGAGTACAGGATCTGGCATGGCAGAGATGTTGTACGTCTCTTTCAAGGTCAACTCTCGCTGCGTCTCTGCTGTTACTGCGCCTACAGCCTGCTGCTTTTGTTGCACAGGGGATTCAATGTGAGGCTCTGCGTGTGCGTCGTCGTCGTTCCAACCCCAAGCATCACCTGCATCGTCATCGTCATCTTTTGCTTCCTGCGCTGAGGCGTGAGCCTCAGGTTCAGCGACCTTGTCCTCAGCTTCGTCACCCCACGCTCCCCACGCATCTGCCCCGTCATCATCCGGATCCTCTATTGGTATCGTCGGATGGCCTGTATCTGTTGAGGGTGCGACATCTTGTTGCTGGTCGCCTGCATCATCCCAAGCAGCTCCCCAGTCGTCTTCCTCTTCTGCAGCGGCTGCAAGCTCCTGGCCTTCAGCTTGTGAGATCATTTGCTTTTCAATTCTCTCGACGCTCTTGGGCACACCAAGACCGCCCGATAGTCGAGTCCGTACTGTGTCCAATGCCGTTTCCCTGCACTTGGTCAGCCAGACCTTGGGTGCGTCCTCAACCCAATCCTGTAGCTCGTTGAACCCGAGAAGACGTAAGTTTTGCAGCTGGTGACAAAACTCCTTTGCGGCGGCCATTATGCTTTCGAACTCTTCCATATTTTTGAGAGATGACGGCACTGCTGGGTCCAGCCATTCAGAGATTATGCGCGACGCAATTTCTGGCATCATCAAGGTAGAAATCGACTCAAGCAGCTCCGGTGGTAGCCGTTGGGCCAAATACGATAGTACTGTGCCCAAATCAGAAAACAAAGCATCAATAGTTCGGTCTGCTGAGGCCTCTGCTTGCAGGACACCATCCTTGACCACTACAGTGGGCACTGTTGCACTGTCGACGTTCATACGGGGACCGACGATTGCCAAGTCGATGCTATGCCACAGATGCACCATGCGCTGGTTGGTTTCCCTGAAAGAACTTAGTCCAATTGCAGCGTCCGTAATCGTCATCGGGTTCCCCTCTGTCGTGTTTTGTATCGAAATGCGCTTCTGCTCCACATCGACCTGCACCAAGGCGTGCCAGACCTGTTCAAAGACATTGTGGACGGCCTCCTTCAGCTCAACGGCCCTGATATCGAGCAGCCGCAAAGCCTTGACGCTGTGCCCTACCGGCAGCGCATCAAGAGCTTGCCAGGCCTTGTCCAACAGCTCCAATGCCTCCACTACTCGCTGGTCGCGGCACGCCTGCTCAGCCTTGTCCAGCACGCTGTTCACATCTTTTATGGCAACAAGAGCGTGGCGCACGCGAGAGTTGTATGCAATCTCCGCCTCGAGGAAGGCTACCTTCTCCTCAGCCTCGGCGGCGGCCTCTCCAGAGACGGCGGGCTCGGAAGCTTGACGGAGAATGTCGTTCGCAGTCTGGCGCGAGCGCAGTATATCGACTTGGAGGGACGCAGCGTTGGCTTTCCAGGTAGCGACATCGGGAGCTGTTTCTTCATTGATGGTATGTATCTCTGCCTGATTGATGCGACTGCATGTCAGTATTCCTACCACAGCGCTGCTACCAGCTGGTGCGAGAGAGCAAGGGCAGGTCAAAACGGACTTGGAGCTGGGACTTTGCCTGTGCAAGCGCATCGATCGCCGAGGGCAGCGCGTCGGAGCTGAGCTTCAAGGCAGACGCATCCTCTTCTGGGAAAGCCCCATTGGTGGTGAATTCCACCAGTGCCTTGCCCAGGGCCTGTGATGAGTCTGGTATACTCATGACGTGTTTTGTGGTGTGTGCGTGACGTGAAGGCTGTGGTTTGCAGCCTCGTAGACCATGACGACCGCTGGACGGGCGCGACAAGCTGTCAGGAAGTTGAGGCTCGGTTGCAGGGGTGGTACGTAGGCAACTGGTAGGCCCGGCAGCTGCCTGGCTATGATCTAGAGCGTCCAGAGCATTCCAGGGCAGCTAGGTTGCTATCACAGCGGGTTGTGCCACTGTAGAATTAGGACGTTACCGTGGCAGGTGGGCATTCATCACTGGTGTTGCTCCAACTTCAAGCTCCCCACCCTGAACCCCAGCGCAAGCCAGGCCAGGTGGGGTGAAATCTTGACATCAAAGTGCCCCTCTACGTATATTCTCAGTTTCACTCTCCACCACCTTTACGTTGCGCCCTTGCACCTTCTCTAGTCAACAAGGCCACAGGTATCTGTGTCAGAGTGAACTGTACCCGAGCGCCAACCTTGCGGGCTTACCAAGAGCCTCATCGTTCCGCAGTGTGAGTGAAGCCCAACCTCCGCCATTGATTTATACACGGTCAAACGCCGGCCTTGCCCCAATCGCGGGCCTCTTTTTGTGTTTCTTGCACCACTGTCCTTCAACTCGTCTCACAACCTAACCGTTTGTGACGCAGCCTGCCAGTCCACACTTGGATCCAATTGGCAACAGCTTGCTGGGCAGTTCCACCGCGGCAGCAGCTTGCCTTACACAGCATTGAGCCTGGAGCTGTGGCAGAGCTGTGGGCAGTCTTCTCCAGTGAGTGGACTGAGTGGATATAAAGTATCACTGAGCTGCTGCCAAAGATACCCCGCAATCAGCAGGTCACTGGATCCTCTGCCTGTCATCAACGCTGCTGGGGCCAAGTGTGGCTGCAATCCCACCACAACCAGACGCTCAACGCGGCTTACCAGGTGTGTAAGCCAGCCTTTGCTGCTCCCTCAACACCCCAAAGGCATTCTGCCCATCACACGCTTCCCCTTTGCTTCATCCTCTTTTCCCTGCTCCTCTATCTCTGCTCCTACAATCTGCTCCAATCCATCCCGTCCTCACGATCCCCCCTTGGCCTCATCTGCCTGCCACACATGAGCCTGCTACCGGGGCACTTTGGCTTGGGAGCACGAACCACGTGTGCAAGCGTGAGGTGATCTCATCCACTGTCCAATGCTGGGCCTGAGAAGCATTGCCTTCGCCTCACCTGGACATGGCATGGCTCCAGGGCTTGCCAAGAGCCTTGCTCTTCACAGCTTTGGCTGCCCTGCTTGCTTCTGTGGCCCTATATCGCCATGGCGTACATACCGGGTATGGTATGGATCCGCGTAGTGTTGTCCAACCCGAATGTGGCAGCCCCCCGAGACCCCTTCTCATCACAAGTCCCCCACTGTCTCTGTTGCAGCAAAAGTGCCTGGATATTGGGAAGCCTGCTAACACCCTTCATAGGGACTTCAAGCACTTTATCACCGCCTCTTCCACTTTCGAGATGGCGCCGGTACAACCGCCCCGTTTCCGCAAAATCCAGCAATTCAAGACTGAGTATGCGCCAACAACAATCACTCAGTATGAATCCGAGCGGAGCGGCATGCAGGTCATTGTGGCCGACCGGGAGGGGCCAAAGGTCAATGGTTACTTCACTCTAGCGACGGAGATTTTGGACGACTCCGGCGCTCCCCACACGCTCGAGCACCTGGTCTTTATGGGCTCCAGAAGCTACCAGTACAAGGGCCTGCTAGACAAGCTGGCCTCCAGGGCCTATTCCAACACCAACGCCTGGACTGCTGTCGACCACACTGCCTACACTCTGGAGACGGCTGGGTGGGAAGGGTTTGCCCAGATTCTGCCTGTTTACTTGGAGCACGTCATCCTCCCCACCATTACTGACGAGGCCTGCATTACCGAAGTACACCATATCGACGGCGAAGGCAACGATGCAGGCGTGGTGTACTCTGAGATGCAAGCGCTGCGTTTCAATATGGCCGAGCTCATGGACCTGAGAGCGCGTCGCCTTTTGTACCCAGAAAATGTCGGATTCCGATACGAGACGGGCGGTATGCCGGAAAATCTGCGCCATCTGACCCCTGAGCGAATCCGGGAATTCCACAAGGAGATGTACCAGCCACGGAACCTTGCTGTCATTATCGTAGGAGAGACCGATCATGACAATTTGCTGAGAATATTGGACGACTTTGAGGAAAGCATCAAGGACAGCATACCACCCATGGACGCTCCCTTCAAGAGGTATCCCGCCCCGTTGACTATTACTCCTGCTTTACGATGCAACGCCTAATTTGCTGACATGTACTCCAGACCTTGGATCGACTCACCGCAGCCACCAGCTCTCAAGGAGACCACCGTCGTGACCGAAGAGTTTCCTGAAGAAGATGAGTCCACTGGAGACATCGTCTCGGCCTTTTTTGGTCCCAACTGCAATGACCTCATTGCTGCGGCCGCATTAAACGTCTTGTTGACCTATCTCTGTGGCTCGTCCGTCTCCATATTGGAGAACATCATAGTCGAGAAGGAAGAACTCGCCAGTTCTGTCTCTTACTGGTGGGATGCGAGACCCAACTCCACCATTTGGTTCCAACCCACTGGCGTGGCAGCGGACAAGCTCGAATTCGTCGAAAAGAGATTGCATGATCTCTTGAGGGAAGTTGCTTCCAAGCCCCTCGACATGTCATATATGAAGGAATGCATTAGCCGTGAACGGCGACAAGTCAAGTTCTCGGCAGAGAGCTCGGAACAGTTCTACTCGCAGAACCTGATCTCAGACTATCTGTTCGGCAGACGAGACGGCTCCACACTGCGCGACCTGGAGACTGTAGAGGAGTATGATGTTTTGAACAATTGGACCGAAGATGAATGGCGCACGTTCCTCAAAAAGTGGCTTGTAGATGCTCACCACGTGTCTGTCTTGGGCAAGCCTTCCATGGCCTTGGCAACCAAGGTCAAGGAAGCTGAAGAAGCGCGCATTGCGAAACGAAAGGAGGAACTTGGGCCGGATGGACTGAAGAAGCTGGCAGAGAAGCTTGAGGCTGCAAAGGCCAAGAACGAGACTGACATTCCTTCGTCCGTCATCGACCAGTGGCCGGTGCCCGGTACGGAGTCGATCCACTTCATCGAATCAAGCACGGCAAGATCTGGCAAAGCAAAGTCGGTAGGCGCGGGCCAAGAGTCGGCCCAGAAGCTCATCGACCAGGCTGCGCCAGGGCTGCCTTTGTTCATTCAGTATGAGCATGTGCCAAGCAATTTCGTAAACATTGCTCTTCACGTGGGGACCTCAAAGATACCCGCCGAGCTGAAACCGCTCATGTCCATCTTTATCGACAACTTCTTCAACACCCCCATCAAGCGTGATGGTAAGCTGATTAGCTTTGAGGACGTAGTCATGGAGCTCGAGAAGGATACCATTAGCTACGCCATCAACGGCGGAGGCAAAGTGTACGATCCCGAAAGCATCTTTATCAGCCTGCAACTGGAACCAGAAAAGTACACGTCCATCATTAGCTGGCTTCGCGCCCTGATGTTTGACAGTGTCTTTGATGTGCGGAGGCTCAAGGCCAGCATTTCGAAAACCCTCGCCGACATTCCCGAGGCAAAGCGGGACGGAAGAGCAATGTCGCTCGAGGTTGACTGGGCGTTACATGTGGACAAGTCTTGGCTGCCAATGGCCAGACGTACACTCGTCAAGGCTGTTTACCTGCGCCGGCTCAAGAAGCTCTTGCAAAGCGAGCCAGACAAGATTGTAGACATGTTTGAGAAGCTGCGCAGGTGCTTGTTCACCTTTGAGAATGTCCGTGTGCTGGTGACAAGTGATCTCACCAAGCTTGGTGAACCCGTACAGCCTTGGGACGAGCTGACCAAGTTGCTCGGCAGCGAAAAGGACATGGCGCCCATCATTGAGACGCACACTGTGCTCAATGCCGAAGGAAAGTCCCCGGGCAATGTTGGCTCTGTCCTCATTCCCATGACTAGTCTCGATAGCTCTTACAGCGTGAGCACCACCAGCAGTCTGACATCCTATGATGACCCACGTGTTCCTGCGATGCTTGTGGCTATTGGCTATCTTGAGGCAGTGGAGGGCCCTCTATGGAATGCTGTTCGTGGTAGCGGTCTTGCTTATGGCACGCACTTTAGCCGCGAGCTGGACTGGGGCTTCCTGCAATACCGCGTATACCGTTCGCCAGACGCCAGCAAAGCCATTGATATCTCGCGCGAGACGGTGGAGAAACTCGCCACCGGTCAGGTCCCACTTGACCGGCATCTAGTCGAGGGTGCTGTCAGTGGCATTGTGTCTGGCTTTGCGGACGAGCAGTCTACCATGGCAGATGCGGCTCAGCAAAACTACATCCTCAGTGTTGTCAGGGGCCTGGGATCGGACTGGACAAAGAAGATCATGGCGCAAGTCCGACACGTTACGGACGACGAGATTCGCAAGGTCATGCTCGACTTGATTATGCCAGTGTTCAAGCCTGGCAAGAGCAATGTGGTGGTGACATGCGCACCCATCATGCAAGAGGTGAGTACTAGAATCCCTTTGCATATGAGGCTCTGCTAGTCGAGAGTGGCAATAACTAACGACTGTGCCTTTACAGAACATGGAGAAGGCCTTGAAACAGATGGGCTACGCCACACAGGTCAAGGCGCTTTCCGACTTTTACGAAGACTACGGTCTCAGCGCAGGAGACGAGGACGACGCGCCTGAAGAGGATGAGGACGAGGATGAAGACGAGTCTGAGGAGGATGAAGAGGATGACATGTCGGAGGAAGAAGACGCCATCATGGACGACATGGATGGCGACTCTGATTTTGAGCTGGAGTAGCATTATAAGTAGCAAAGTAGAACTCGCTCTCCACCCCAGCAACAAGGGTAACCAAAGAGAATATTGCATCCAAGGTTGATTATTTCTCATGGTGAGTAATTCTTCCAGATTGCCTGATGAATATTGGCATAATTAATGCCAAATCCGCCGCCTTGCATGGTCCTTTGGGGAGAAGGTCAGGGGAGTCTGCAAGTTAATTTATAGACACGACCTAGGCTGCGGACTTTGTGTATGTACTTTCAGTAAAAGCACACCAACCTATCCAACCTATTTCCAGTTATGGCCAGGATATTCACGTATGGGGCCGGGCACGGGCAAAATGCAAGACTCAGGAGTTATATGCTGCACAGCGCGGACTTGTCAGCATGAACTTTTGTCTAGTCTCGGTGACGGCGGGGTGCCTATACATTAAGTGAAGTTAAGTTCTGGCTGGCTTGTTGTGCAGAATCACCACCTGCTATATTGGCAATGCTTCGTGACTACGCTGGGAACTCGCCTTTATAGCGCGGTTCGGGCAATGAATTGTGATGTGACTTTCCTTCTTTTTTTCCTTCTTTTTTTTTTCTTTTTTTTTCGGTTGAGGGTAAGTTAGCGGTCTGGTGCTGTTCTCATTGATGTGTATCTGTGTATCTGTGTTTATATATGTCCGGATTAGGGCCGTCGAAAAGGACAATTATCCTGAGCTATACCTCGTTCGAAGTGTAGCCGTCGTGAAAGCCGCGCCAGTTGGTGGTTTGTTGGTGGCACTGGTTGGTTAGCTACTATGTACTAGCTCGCGGCCTAGCCCTTCTGTGCCGACTGTGGCATCGCCCGGGGCCCAAAGTATCAGATACTTCTACCGAATGACTTATCGCTCATCGCACACCACGCCCGTCCTTGAGTACGAGTAAAAGGTACTTCAGACCTACAAGATGATCCGTGCAAGTGCCATGTACTTCTTCTACAGTATGGAACAAGCCGCCCCTTGTCTTCAGCCGTCGTCGGCCCTTTATCCTCCTTATCGCAGAGTATTCCCTGTCACTGCAGCGTCATAAGCTCCGAAGGCATCGCGAATGGGCGACTGCAATGAGAGGGCACTAGGCATGAAAGTACTTGCCTCGTGGTGACTGATATCAATGTGACACGATTTTCCGCTCTCCTCCTTGTCCTTTACTACCAACATTACACCAAAGCAACACGATTGTACCTTGCAATCCCAACTCTTCAGAAAGCGCCTTTTCTTTTGTTATATAATTCCTCAAACCCATAGGAGGCTTCTCGACTTTCCTTGGTTTTTTGTTCCCTCCGAGCGCGCTTTCTTTTCTCGTCTCTTCGCTTTTGAACAGATTCGCTGCCGGATAGTAGAAAAACAGTGTTTAGCTGTCTACTTTTCTTATACTGCTCATCTCCAACTTCCCATCGTTTTTTTTTCAATCCTTCTTGTTCGCGTTGCACAGGCAGAGTCGTTCCGATTCACCCACTCACCACCATGGCATCCGGAGGCGCCTCACCCATGCCACGAACCGCCACGCCGCTCAAGACGGAGAAACGCAAGATATGCGTCTACTGCGGTTCGTCGCCGGGGACCAAGCCAGAGCACATGGAGGCTGCGCGACAGCTTGCGCGAGTGATGGCTGCGAATGATATCGGATTAGGTAGGTTTTCGTGACACCTGTCTGTTGCGCTCTCTCTCTCTCTCTCTCTCTCTCTCTCTCTCTTTCGTGATTCATAGTGGTACAAACCCATCTTACCCCCGTCGGGTTGAATAACAGGCTAACCATGGTGGTCTTGTCTTGTTGGTTATATGTAGTCTACGGCGGCGGCACAGTCGGCCTCATGGGCGAGATAGCGCGCACACTCGTGTCCCTCTCTGGCCCGGACGCCGTCCACGGCATCATCCCCGAGCCTCTCGTGAAGTACGAGCGCGACCCAACCTATACTTCCTCCGGCGCCTCAGCGTCCACCGCCACAAACGGTGACACAGCGCAACTTGCCATTCCCGAGGAATCTATCTTTGGCAAGACGACAATTGTCCCGGACATGCACACGCGCAAGAGAATGATGGCACAAGAGATCCAGGCTGGAGGGCCCGGGTCGGGTTTCATTGCGCTGCCGGGTGGGTTCGGCACAATGGAGGAGTTATTGGAGATTTGCACGTGGAATCAGTTGGGCATTCAGCGGAGCGGAATCTGCGTCTTGAATGTGAATGGATTCTATGATGGATTGATGAGCTGGATACAGAAGAGTATTGAGGAGGGCTTCATTCGGCCTGGGAACATGGAGATCCTGGCGTCCGCTGCGACACCCGAGGAGGCTATCAAGATATTGGCTGCGTACAAGACGCCTGATTCGGTGCTCAAGCTGAAATGGGGCAACGAGTAGAAGTATTGACGATTGTTGACTATACGGTCAATGAAGGTGCTGGATATTGTTTCTACGCATGACGATGAAGTTCGATGAGGTAGAAGGCCATCATCTGCACTGGCTGACGGCAACGTCCCACGGCTAGGAAGGACAGTCAAATGGGCTTTATATCACATAAGGAAAATCAGATAGGCATCGAGCTCATGAGCAACAGAGATTCCAAATGGATTATAGACCACTCGCGCTGTTCATGCTTGCGATTGGAATTTCTGTGATGAGATTCACAGGAAGCCGAATCCGCAGATGAGCATGTTGCCTTGTGTATAAGTGCTTTCTGTCTTCTGTATCGCGTGGTATGTTGGCAAAATGTTTAGTGTCATTAACCTCTGGTCGAGCAACCGTTTCAGAGTGCCGCTTCCGTGTCGTCTAAGTTCGTGCATGATCATACAAGTGCTCTGTAACCTCCGCTATCTTGCTTCTCCACCTCTACAGACCTCTCGAACACCTTGTCAAAAAATGATGACTGCTGCCGCCTTCAAATCATCATCCTCTTTCACTGGCCTTGCGGGTGCAAGACAAGCACCTAGCTGTCGACATCCATGCCTTCACCAGCTGGCTCAGCCCTCTCCGTCTCGCCTTCACCCTCGTCTCCAGCGTCCTTGTCATCGGCAACAGCATCGATCCAAGCCTTGACGTCTTGGCCATCGTATACCTTGAAGGGGTCGACCTTCTTGACGCCATCTGCACTGTGCTCAAGGCCAACCACGCCCACACTTGTGTTTTCCACAGTCAACTCGCGGTCTTGCACCAGACTCTCCTTGAGCGCCCGCAAGCCGTGCTTGATGAGCTCTTCACGATCGCAGCTCTCAAACTTGTCGAGGTTCTTTTCCAAGTACGTCCGCGCCATCTGGGATCGGCCACCAATCGCAAACGCTACCATCTCCTCGCACAAGCCCGATGGCTGGAATTCAAACAAGTGAGGGCCCTTGTCGTCGACACCAGCAACCAACAAGCCCACGCCGTAGGGCCGTTTGCCGTAGTGCTGGGTATTGATCTGCGCTTTTTCACCAATCATCTCAACCAGTGATCGCAGGGGCATGTCGCGGCCGTAGGTTAGACGGTGGCCCAGGCATTGCTGCTTCATAAAGTTGGAGAGAACGCGCGCGTCCGAGGCGAGACCGGCGATTGCTATGCCGACATGGGAGTCGATGGGGAAGAGTTTCTTTTGGTATGACGAGAGTTCTTCGGCGTTACGCTGTAGTGTGCGAAGGATGCAAGTGTCAGCACTTCTCGTGCTTTTCAATATATGATTCACGGATATGCATGACCTTACCTTGATGCCCACCAAGACGGAGTGTGACTTGCTTGCTATTCCAACAACAACCGAACCCTGCTTGACGGCTTCGGCGGCGTATTCGACCTGGAATATACGGCCTTGCGGCGAGCTAGCCAGAGTAAAAGTGCTCTTGTTAGCCACGTAGACCAGGAGCAACGTGACAGGGCGAAGAAGATTGAGAATGGCTCACAATGTGACTGAGTCGTTGTCGTAGTTGTTTCTGAACATGTTGGGCAGCTCAGTAACGCAACGCGATTACAGGGAGAAGGTAATGTCGACTCGTCCAGTTGGGAATGGGAAAGGGCGTAGAGTCGAGAGCTGGAAGAAGCGCGGTGGTTTGCAGAGAGTCGAGCTTCGAGGGTTGAGGAAGGTGACGATGCGTATGGGTTTGCAGTTTGGCGTGTGTTTGTATAAGGTGCAGGACGAAGGCCACAGGCAAGGCAACTTCGAGCTTCGTAACTAACTGAGCTCACTGCTGGGAAGCTGGGGCGGCCACTAAGCCGTACAGGTGGTACTTCTACCATAGTACTTGCACTATTATGTACTTCGTAGTGGGCTTATCGGCGATAAGCACCTGCAGCAGGGGGTACACTGGCAGACTGGCTGCAGGCAGGCAGAGGCTGGGCTCCCGGCCTCGGGGGGCGGGCACTCTTGAGGCTCAATATCCCGACAAGGAAGCTGCTGCTGCTGCTGCTGCTGACGACGTCAACTGGGACCATTTGAGCACTGCTGCAACGCACATTTCCGCCAACAACGCCTTTGAGACAGTCTCAGCGACGACGATTGCGACGATACGACGATACGACGTCCAAATTACGACTTCTTTTCAGAATCTTCGAGGCCCTGGACCGGCAACCACTAACGAGAACAGCAACGGCACTGTCACGTTTCCTCACCCAGCCACTGTCTTGACTGCCTGTCGAACGACGACAACAGCGTTATCTACGCGCTCAGCAGCGTCTCGCTCTCTCAATCATCGCTACTCTTTATCAAGGCTCTCGCACTCTCACTTGCGAAAGATACCGCAATACAACGCTTGCCACCATGCCTGGCTTGAAAACAATCATTGCACTGTCCTTTGTGCTAGCCGTCGGCTTCCTGCTGGTGATCCTGTCATGCGCGTTGTGGAACAGATACTACCCGCTGTTGGTCGTGGCAACCTACGTTATCGCGCCTCTTCCTAACTGGATCTGCAACCGCTGCGCAAATCCAGACGACTTTGATAGTTCGGGCACCGCTGTGCTGGATCTGGGGAGGTTCTGCACTGGATTTTTTGTCTTGATGGGCATTGGTAAGGGCATTCTGGTGATGTACCGGACGTGCGTCTTGTTTTGGATTCGAAGCTAACGACTTCCTCTCTTTCTTCGCCTACAGCTCTCCCAGTTGTCCTCGCGCATTCGGCCTTGATTACCACCGGCGCCATGGTGATGTCGATCGCTGGCGGTCTGCTCATTTACGGCACCATAATCAGCTTTGGCATGTTCTTTCAGGAGGAATCGGACTTCTGACTAGCTGGGGAGGGACAGTGAACGGTCGGCAAACGACAGGTCAGCGACTCTTTACGATCCTTTCCACTCAGGTTCTGTCCCTGCACGTTCTTAGTTGGAGGTTCTTGTGCGCTTGCCACGTTCCAAGGTGTACTTCTTTGCTTCCAGCACTATGAATTCTTATGGGTAGGCATTGGTGGTTATTTCCGTTGCGGCGCGGGCTTGTTCCTGGGGTTGGGGTTGGGGTTTGGAGCATCTCGGAATCATTGTATGTGTTCAGGTGCAATGCATATCATTCTCAATCTACCACTGTTGTCTGTAGATTTTGGTTGCAAGTTTTGAGTCTTCTCGAGTTTTGCCATGGAGTTATGTCGGAGAAATCTGTGTCCCTTGAGGTAGGCCCCAGAACTGACATGAACAGTCAATCGAGCATGATTGCGCCAAGCATGACTGAAATCTATTATGCAGTTGTCGTCCTGGGCTCGCCTTACCCATATTCGAGAGCGTTTCTGGGCGTACTGGCATCCAGCGTATTCAGAGCTGATTGTACAGATCAGAGACTGCATTAGAAGGATCTCAATCCTTGATAGTAGCCTGAGGCTAAATGACGAGCCCACCTGGCTGCAGAGCATGACAGGTCAGAAATGCTCCGGCGGCTATGTTGCAACAGCACTTTATCTCAGTATACAGAACAAAACATCAATCAAGAAATGGAAGCAAACCTCTTGCTATTCAATCAACAATCATGTCGCTATGCCAGCAATGCCAGACCATTTCCACAACCGTGGTGGGCAACGATGAAGAAGGCCAATTTGTCTACCTTCACAGTCGTGCGTCCTTGCGTCAAGCCGTGGCCGACAAGTGCTACTTTTGCACAAAGGTGCAGAATATGTGCACAGACGAGGATTTGGCCCTGCTCGACAGTCCGTCAGGCCTAGGCATAAAATGCAGCATCAGTGAGAACCGCGGCCAGTATGGCCTCGACTTCTCCATACCAGGGAAGCAGCAAATCAATTTCTTTTGGCTGCAGGACTACTATAGTAGGTCTCGATGTTCAGACTATACGTGACACGATTTGAAGCTCGAAGCAAAGGATTATGGGACTAAGTAGTGGGCATGACAGAATTTGGAATGCCCGAGTTCTCAAATACCACGGATGGTGAGACGTGCTGGCAGCGGATCGAGAAATGGTACGCAACGTGCAAAGCAAATCATCCAAAATGTAACAAGCCGCCGTTGTCGTCCACCACCACCGGCATCAAATGGCTCCCTACGCGCCTCGTTGATACCCACGATGCCGACACAGGCAGGGTGAGGATCGTTGCCACGTCCCCTTTCCTTGACGCCGCCTGTTCGTCCCGCGACCAGCTGCTTCCACCGTATCTAGCGCTCAGCCACTGCTGGGGCAAGCAACGCTTCCTCACGCTCACGCAGCAAAACAAGTCCTCGCTCATGCGCTCCTTGCCCCTCAGTGAGCTGCCGCCCAATTTTCGAGATGCTGTCCGTGCAACGCGCCGCCTCGGTTTTCGCTACGTGTGGATCGACTCCCTGTGCATCATCCAGGGCGCTGATGGCGACTGGGCTGAGCAGGCGCCACTCATGGACCGCGTTTATATGAATGCCGAGTTGTGTCTCGCAGCTGTGGCGTCCGAGGATGCTTACGGGGGGTTCTTTCGCAAGCGGGACCTTGCAAATGTGGTGCCGTTCCGGCTTGATTTACTGCTGTCCTCCACGGCGGCGGAGGAGGGCCCTCCTTCATCCAAAAACAAGAACGAGAACAGCTCCGCGTCGTCGATCTCATCCGCAGCCGCAGCGGCCGTCACCAGCCCACCACCAGACCAGCCCATCCACAAAATTACCGTCACCAAAAAGTCCTTGTATGCCTATTGCGGAGGCGAAGATCCAGGAATCATCTGGAGCGCCTCGGTCAACCGGGCGCCGCTAAATAGGCGTGGCTGGGTGCAACAGGAGCGAGTCCTTGCGCCGCGCACCGTACACTTTGGCCAGGACCAGATTTTCTGGGAATGCAAGATGCTGCAGGCCTGCGAGGCGCAGCCCGACAGTGCTCTGAACGACAAGCAGTGGGACAACAACAAGAACTGGGAGGACAAAGGCCTCGAGGCTTTTGCGGAGCACCACCAGGTAGGAGGACAAGAGAAACAATCAGAGATTCAGAGCCAGGTGTCGTCGGCAACAAGCGACCAGGGCAAGCATGGTGAGATTGCGAAGAAGAATCAGGACCAGAGCCAACAGTTTTCCACCGAGTTCCTCAAAGCCTGGCGCCACATTATAGGCGAGTACTCGCTCAGCGGCCTCAGCTTTGAAAAGGACAAGCTCGTCGCTGTGTCGGGCCTCGCGAAAGCGTTTGCGCGCCAGCTGGGCGACGAGTACCTTGCGGGTCTGTGGCGCAGCCATTTCGTCAAGGACTTGCTCTGGAAGCGCCAGCGACGGACGTATACAGGGGAGCGCACCACGGCGAGGCGGCACGAGGCGTACCGCGCGCCGACGTGGAGCTGGGCATCGATCGAGGGCCCCGTCGAGTGGGATATACAGCTTCGGTTTGAGGACTGCGCGCGTCTCGATGAGGTTGTGGTGGACGCTGTCACGGCGGACTCGACGGGTGAGGTGAGATATGCCGAGGCGAAGTTATGGGGATACCTTGTGCCGCAGGCGTGCGGAAAGAGGATTTCGGATTTTGTTGAATTTTTTGATGTGGATGGGGAGGAGGAAGGGGTTTCTGGGGAGGATATGATGCTACTTCCGCTGTGTAAGAAGGTTTGGGGTGGGCTTCTTAGGAGGACGACGGGGTTATTGCTTACGCGTGCTGGAGGAGGTGATGATGGTAAGCATAAATATAGGCGTTTAGGGGTCTTTCTATGTACGGATCGGGCTGCAAAAGAGCGTGACTGGTTCGCTGGGGGAGATGGCCCAAGCCAGGTCATTATCATTTGAGGTCCGGTCATGATCTGAGCTGTGTACCTGATATCAATTCATCTACTCTGAAGACTTTATATCCTGAAAGTTTTTGGAAATTTCTGAATGCAATGTTGAGCCTATGCAATGGTACATATATCTTCTAGATGGGTATCGACCGACCCATACTTCAGATGATACGTTGAGTATCATGATATCCATCCCCTAAACGCCGCGCAAAAAAAAAAAAGAAAAAAAAAGAAACCAATGTGCTCACATAACCCCGGAGGAGTCGCAATCAAAGACAGCAAATATAAACCAGAAAATCTCTCAACTCGTATCCATCCCATCAGAAAAGATGCTTAATGGCCTCGCGAGCTTGACAAACATCTCCTCCCTTTCCCCAACAGGCGTACTCAATATCGTCACCGCCCCGCCAGCACCAATATGCCAGACTTCTTCTTGTCGGACGCCAACCTCGCCCTCGCCCTGTTCTCCGCCATGGCCGTGACTGACGTCCAGCGAACTCGTCATCTCATCATCCCACCGAAACATACTCCTAATTGTGACGCTCCAGTCCCCGCGGCCACTAATACACATGTACCCCACCACGCCAGAGTATAAACTCCTTTCCTTCTCATCGCCGCCTTCAATTTGTCGCAAAATCTCACAACTTCTCTTTTTCGGCGCGCCGGTCATGCTTCCTGGTGGGAGGCTTGCAGCAAGGACGTCGAGACCAGAGTAGACAGAGCTGTTATCGCCGCCGTCAGCGACACCGCCGTCCGGGGACGGCAATTGCCCCTGGACCCGCGTAATCATGGTATAAACAGTTTGATATTCCTCCACTTTCAACAAATCGGGCACCGTGACGTTGCCTGCACCGCAGATCCCGTGTAAATCATGGCGCACGAGATCGACAATCATTAGATTCTCGGCTTGTTCTTTGGGTGTGCGCAGGATGGCTTCTGCTTCGGCTAGGGTTGTGGCGCAGCCTGGAGCTGGTTCGGTGGATTTCTTGACGGTGCCTTTCATGGGTTTCATGGAGCAGAGACCGGAGCGGGTGTATTCGAGGAACCGTTCGGGGGAGGAGCTGAGGAGGGTGGCGCCTCCGAGGCGGATGTAGGAGGCGTAGGGGGCAGGATTGCGTTGGCGGAGGGTGCGATAGAGCTGCCATGATGCGTCAGAGGTGGTGGTGGGATCTGCAATGTCGCACTCGAGGGGTCGCTTTGTGCCGCTTGGATTAGACGTTGCTTCTCGGGCCTTGTTTCCCTTGGTCTTCTTCACAACCCGCGTGATTTTAGTCTGGTCCGTTAGACAGAGCTCATATGATTCTCCTGCTGCAATGAACTCTTGGCACATGCGAACTTTGGCCTCGTATTTGGCGGAATCAGGCTTCCTGATGACCGTCGGGGGCTCGGCTCCATCAATTCCTTGGCCTTGATTGCGTTGGTGGTGAGCGCCGTAGCGCCATGTGTCGGAAGTCTCCAATTGTTCTATAACTCCTTGAATCCACGGCGCATCTGCTAATTCTCCAAGTTGTTGTACATGAAGCTCTCCATTTTGATGGTCCATGACAATAGACTTTTGCACCCAGGCGAGGCATACATCGGGCCTTGTATGGCGCCTATTTTCCGGTAAGGGGATGTCTATACCGCTGAGTCCTTGTTCGTATGTGACAAAGCCGACGAATCCGCCCAGGAAGGGCACAGCGTGCTCGTCGGGGACAGGGCAAGCAGCATCAAACTCGAGCTGAGACCGCCTGCTCTCGTGGAATTCGGCCAAAAAATGCCACACTGTCCTGCCAGGGCCAAAGTAAATGGTTTCTTCTGTATTCGCTGCCAGGCCATTAAAGACGGACAGGAAGTCGTTGCCTGTATGGTACTCGATTCGCAGACAGTCGGCCACATCTGCAGCAAGAATGCTGAATCGTCCTCGAACGTCGACACCAGCTGTAGGCGCTGGCTGGTTGCCGTTCGCAGAGTCGAAAATAACGCTGTGGCTGTCGTTCAAGCCAAGTATTTCGGCAATATGCGGAGCTTCAATACCCTTGGGAAGCGCGATGGAACGCGATTGAAACCTCTGGGACGCATTGTTGTACACCAGATTCCTCCAGAAGCGGCCTCCTCTTTGGGCGTCTAATTCCATCAAGTTCCCTGGATCGTGAAGGCTGGGCTGGACGGCATTTCTGGCTAATAGCGTCTTGCTGGCGTCCTGTTGGTCGACACATGGTCTGTTCTCATCGTTCCACTGTCTGGCCTGCGCAAACCAGTTTCGAATGACCTTGTGGCCTTCGTCTTCGGTGCAGATAGATTCGGGGTGGTATTGCAGGCCCCAGAATGGCTTTGCGCGGTGTTTAAGGGCCATCAAGATCCTCTCGGGCTCGTGCCCATCGCCGCGATCCTCGACAACCCAGCCAAGGGGCAAGATGTCTGGGTGGTGGGCGGGGGAATCCCACTTCTGGGCCTCCCAGTTGCTGACAGCATCTTGACCCACATCGGCGCAGAGGCTGTGGTAAAGTGTGGCTTTGAATTCGCCAACACTTCGAAAGATGTCTCCATCGCAGCGTTTGGCGGCGTCGTAACTGGAGCGATGCTGTATCGTGCGAATCATTCCGTGGAGGCCCCTGCGCAACCGCCTCACCATTCCACCACAAGACAAGACCAGAGATTGGAACCCCAAGCACACACCCAGCACGGGAAGCATGTGCTGGTCGTCCAGATCCCACAGCATGCGCATCAGCCCTACATCGGCGTCGTTGCCGGGCGTGCCTGGCCCGGGCCCGCAGACGACGGCCTCGTAATGGCCGAGTTCGCGTACAAAGTCATGCTTGGAGATGGAGGCGTCGATGGGCAGGACGCGGACATTCACATCCAGCAGCGTCGTGAGGAGGGATGTGATATTGTTTGAGTACGAGTCGTAGGCGTCAATGAAGAGAATATTGGGCCGTGGAGGAGATGAGGACATGTGGATCGGTGCTTCTACTGAGCCCATTTCCACAGATGGCGGCGGATGAGGGATGGGAACGCGAACAGGAACGGGAATAGGAAACCGAGTCGCCAACGGCGGGTCCAGTTCCAGTAAGAGTCGTGGGGTCGGGATTTTTGGGCGTAGAATATGATGAGATCGACTCGGTGACTTTTACTGGCGCTGGCGCTGGCGCGGGAGCAAAAGAGCGTCAGACACAGACAGTCGCAGTCGGCGAGTTGTGCCCAGGACGCGGCAGTCGTCAGCGAGTCGGCCCTGTGTAGTATGATATTGTTTAGCAGCCGATTTCCACCAAGAGACTTCAAGTATGAGATAGTGAGGCTGGTTGGTTGAGCGCGGCCGCATGCACGTCTAAGTGAATTTTTTCCGCCGCCGAGGCTCCGCAGCCGGCACAATGGGCGAGTGATTTAGCTCCACGGCTGCGCCGAGATAGAATCCCTGCCCGCGCTGGTGGGAGGGAGGGAGGGATGACTCGGGCGACTCGAGACCCGGTTCCCTGGTGTTGACGCTGGCTTAACATTGACATGGTCAAGTCGTTCTTGTCTGTGGCAATTTTGATGAAGTTGTGTCGTCGGCTTCAATCACATGCGTCTCCATGATTGGTTAGCCCAGCTTGCATTTCTGGCAGGTTGGCAGGTACGCCACGATTCAACGCTCTTGCCTCGCGGGCCCTTGTGAGAGTGAGCAACCTTGAGATCCCAGGGTTAGGGCCGAGGACTAGCTACAGAGTACATGAATACTTAGGGTACGTACCGATTGAATTGCCTAATCGGGCAATATGCCTCAGCCTTGTCTTGCTTGACAATCGGATTGTTGATAGGCTTTTGTTACCTCTGTGTATAAATACATTAGAAACAATGCTCGGTGTTCTATCATCCTGGATTCAATAGTAACCACAAATTGTACTTGCTGCGTTGCCAGTTGGACGACAATGCCATCGTTCTGTAATGTGTACATAGCAATGCCCTCCAAGTCAGTATTTTTTTCAGTGAGATGTCAAAAGCTGAAAGGCATTGAGCACTTCGCAAAATCTGCATCTATCTCTTACAATGCTTTGATTTTTGCAGAATCTTGAAAGCCTAAAGACTGTGTTGCTCACTAACAATGCCTGTGGCTGACCAATTGTTAATTTTGTATGCTCACCCTGGCCCGCTACTACTTGGGTAACTTGGTGTAATATGTTGGATGTCGACAATGACGACAGTCCTGAGACTGAATACGGGCTTCGAATATGAATTTAAAGATCGTCTTTTCCCTCCGTATGACCTCAACTTCCAATCCAAACCCATCACCGCCAACAACAAATCAATACCGGCAGAAAATTACAAGGACCTCAGGGAGGTTATCACCATTTATCTATCTTACACTACTAACCAGCAGACTTGACGTACAATACTCAAAACATGTGCATCGTCTTCTCCTATAGTTGCCCTGGTGGCTGCGGCAACCTGCACCCGGTTCCAGTGAGCGAGCCCTGTTTCGAAAAGACCTACCTTGGCCTTGTCACGGGCGACCACCACTTCGAGTTCATCATCATGCCTCTTCCCCAGCGCCTCCACTACGCCCACCTGTGCGCCTCCGAGGGCTTTTCGTTTGCCGAGCTACCTCTGGACCTGTCCACCCAGCCTGTTTCTCTCCCGTGGGAATGCCCCGGCTGCCACAAGCCCATCCATGACCAACTCTCCCAGCCCCAGCTGCCCCTCAAAGACAACAGCCTCTTGCCCTCCAAGGACACCTGGGCGTCCATTTCCTGCACCACCGAGACCTGCGCCTTCAACCCGCAGCGTGTTCTGCGTTCCAACAACGAGCTCTCCCAGGTCCGCCTGAGCCAGCGAGCCTTCAACCTCGAGCTGGCCAGTATGCTCCAGACAGACAAAGACTTTTTTGTGTCCAACAGCGTCGGTGGCACCATAGGCAATATGGAGCCCATGATTGCCGTCATGGCGCATATCCACGATGACCGCCGCAACCCGTACCCTCCTCTTCCGTCTCCTCACTTTGAGAATGCTTTCGTCTGGATCGCTGACCCTGAGATTGACGCTGCCACCGAGGCATTGCTTGCTCAGTTTGACGAATACGTTCTTACTCAGCAGATTATTGATGAGTATGAGGCGTCTCTGATGAATGACGCTGCGGTTGCTGCTGATGCTGGTAGCGGCCAGAATGAGAGACTGGATGTCTTGATTGAGGGTCTAGAGGCCATGGTCCAGTGCGTCGACCCTGTTGTCAAGGTTGAAAGCCATCCTCCGCAGATTGTCGAGATTGATGACGATGACGACGTTATCATGCTGGAAGCTGAAGATGAGGTGCCCGAGGACAACAGGATGGATCTCCAAGCAATTACCGCCATGATCCTGCTCGAGATGAAGAACACTCCTGCGGCGCCTGCTAAGAAGCGGACCCCTCTCCCCAATGCTCGCCCCGCTCCACTTTCTCCTTCACCATCATCTTCGTCCTCATCCTCGTCCTCGTCCTCGTCCTCGTCCTCGTCCTCGTCCTCGTCCTCCTCATACCCTCCTTCCCCCTCACCCTTTCACCGCCAAGGCAAACCATGGACCAAAGCGGAACACGCCCGCCTGCTCGAGCTCCGCGCCCAGGGCAAAGGCTGGGCTCAGATTGCCCTCCTCATGGGCCGCACCAAGGTCAGCCTGCGACTCAAGGAATGGCGTCAAAGACAGTCTGGAGCTGGGCGTCAGTGAAGGCTTCCTTCTGTCTTGGGCCCAAGGGTGTTATACACTCACAATGTCACTGTCACTGTCTCTGTCTCTGTCTCTCTCCCGCCCAACCAGAGAGAGCCGTGCAAAGATTATCTGCTTACAAAGTTGTGAGTATATTTCTCTTTTTGGCGTTCTTTCTGGTCGTCTTCTCCTTTATTTGGTTTTGTTTTTCTCTTTTCCGTTTTCGTTGGGTGGGTAGTAAAGGACTGGCTGGGTACGAAGAGAATTATATGCACGTATACGCCGCTGGATCATACAACGCTTCTTTCAACAAGCCACTTTCCTGTGTCTGTAAATAATGAACAAGATCTCATCAATCTGTGAAATGAAAACTTCATTTGGCCCCCAACTTTTATTTATGCTGTGACCAAAACGGGCAGAGCATGTCTCTTGAACCAGAAAGGACAATTCATCTTGACTGGATATTGACCTTGTCTCTGATGTACGACATCACCACCCACATGATGTAGCCAGAAAAGTAATTCGCTCTCTATTTTCTCTGATCTAGTTTTCTATACAAAGTATACACCACTATACTCTACTCCCGCGCCCCCTGACTCCCACCGTGGGTTCAAGCGACAACCCCGCCTTCACTCGACGAAACTCCTTCTTTCCTTATCCATCATCCTTTTTCACGTTGCTTCCAACTAACTAATTCACTAAACTACTAGTTTTACTCCTCCTCCTCCTCCACTTGGTCCCTCACAACAAGCCGACAAGGTTGTCTCGAGTGCCAAATCCGCCTCTCCCTCGCCCCCAGCGCCAAATCCAACAACTCCTGCGTGCTCGACCGCGGCCTTCCCTCAGGCCCCGCAGGCGTCCCTGCCGTGACGCGCAGCCTAGACGACGAGTCTCGCAGCGATCCCTCGCCGCTCGCCTTGGCCCGGTAGACTCTGGTCTCCTCCACCGACGCCGTGATCTCAAACTCGCCCCTGCACAGCGCCGTCACGCCCATGAGCACATCGGTCGACTGCTTGCCGGGCAACAGCGGGAGGAATTGCTGCAGCGTGCCGTTCCATGCAAACTTGCGCGTGTAGTCGAGGGCGACGTTGAGTGGGCGGTGACAGAGCGAGGGCATGAGGCGCAGTGTGGGGTGGATGGGCTGTTCGGTGCGGTTGGTGATGTGCAAGCGGATCTGAACAAAGTCGTCGACGTGGATGACGTTCTTGTTGGCTTGCTTCTTGACTGGCTCGGCGTTGGTAATGCCAGAAGCGACGGATGTAGTAGTAGTAGTGGTGGTGGTAGTAGTAGTAGTATTAGTAGCAGTAGTAGAGGGAGATAACAATGGCTTCTCAACGCTAATCTCGATACCGACTTCATCAACCTTGATGGCCTCAATCATGCGCGGGGAGAGACGCATCGTGCGCAATTCAATAGCTCCCTCGCGCGTCGGCCGGCTACCCGTCTTCCACGTGCCCTTGAGGTACGCCAGGATCTTTTCACGGTACCAAAAGGCCTCGCGGTTGCTCCTCTCCATGTCGGGAGAGATCTGACTCGTACTGACGACGAATTGGCGGTGGCGGGAGGGGTTGAGGGCTGGTATCGACGCGTGTGGGTCCTCGAGGTAGATGCGCCTGATGGGGACGATGACTCGGTTGGTGTTGCCGGGCAAGATGTGTTCTTCAATCACGGCGCCGTCTTCGATTTCAAGCTGCGCAAGCATGCTGCTCGGCCATGCGTTGCGCAAGTCCAGGAGTAACAAACAGTACTCGTCCGACGTGAGGAGCTGCTTCTGCTCGTCACTGGCCTTGCCAGTCCTGGCCCACAAGGGTTGCGGGATGCTCCCGTGCAATGGCAGCACGTCGAGCCTGGAAATGTCTACACTGGCATTGACGGTAACATTAAGCTGCAGGGAAACCTGGCGCGTAAAGAATCTCGGGTCGATTTCTTCTGGCGGCACCCCAAAGTAAGCATAGTCTATTAGGATCCCAGCATTGGTGAGGCCGGCTTTGCCAAGAATCTCGAATTCAATTGTCGTAGTATCACCAGGGGCGATATATCGCCTGCTGACGGGCTTGGAAAGCCGCAAAGCCTGCTTCTTAGCTAGGATCAATTCGTACTCGTAAAGCTCGACCGGCGTCGCATTACGATCATTGAGTGCGGATTGCAAACGTTCTTGGGTCGAATCTTGGAAGGAGAAGAGAAGAAAGTCGGCGGGTGTGGTGGAGAGGTTTTGGAGGGTGACGGAAAAGGTCTGGCGCTCCCCTTCCAGGATCATGACGGAGGACTGGGGGAGTGTTGTCGATTTGACGATGAGCACCGGTTGTTGGGCGACAACGTTGACGTTGATGGAGTGTGGTTTTGGCAAAGGATAGGATGGAGAAGGCAGGGACATGGTGTAGTCAAGCGAAGCCAAGCCCATGGCTTTGATCTTGGGTTCCGTGCCCAGACACCAAGGTTCTGTAAATATTGGGAACCGTCGCTCTCTGCATCCTCTGACGCGGATTAAGGCGCCGGTGATGCGCAGGGACCCTGAAGCCTTTGGTATGCCAGTGATGCGCATGGACTGCGTGCGATACGCGCCAATCAAAGCCTGTTCGGGGAGGGACTCGAATTCGGCTCCCTCGGTAGCTATTTTTGCGCTCACGATATCGACCTCGATGTCGTAGGGATTCTGCAGCGTGAGTTTGAAGGTGACTGGCTCCCCAGCCACAATGTTGCTGACCATCGCCACCTTGTCCGGCTTCTTTTGGAAGGGGTTATGTATAAAGGGGTTGACATCCTGCGATGTGCGCGTCGAGGAGAAGCCTGGGAGCTCTGATTTGGCGTGTTCGATTGGCGTGCGAGTGATGGGCTGAGGCTCGAGCTTCATGCCCCGCAACAGGAACTCGTCCCAGTATTCGGCCTCCAGGTTGCCCAGCCCTATCCTCTCAATCAGGCTGTGAGTCTTGGAAATATTGGTCACGAGCCGGACTTGCTCCTCGATTGATATTCGAGGTGCAGCGTCTTCCTGCCGAGGGCCTGGTGCTATGCCACTGCCAGCCGTTCGCATCAGATCGCTCGAGTATTTCAAGACGCCCGCGAAATCTGGCAATGCCTCGGAGAAGTTGATGCAGGCTCGTAGTATGTTCACCTTGAGTTGCGTCACACCGAACAAGCGCGCTGCTGCGTGTTTCTGAATCCGCTTCAAGCATGCGGCATCCGAGTCAGGGTCTGTTAGCTCGTCGGGCTTGTCGCCTGGAGAGTCGGTCGACAAATCGAATGCTACCACGCCATAGGTCTTCATGATCAGGTCGAGGAAAGCTTCGATGCCATGTTCCACGTCGCTTTCTGCCAGCTGAAGCACTGCTCCGTTCGAATGGCCGTTGATGTTGTTCAAAGCCACCAGTCCAGCAGCAGGGTGGATCCCGACCTCGGCGGCTCCGCGAGTTCGTGCCTCAACCAGTCCTCCTATGACGACCGAGACAAGCTCTCGTATCACCAAGGCCTTCTTGCGTTGGTAGCCTACAAGGCCCAGGACGGCGGCGATACCGCTAAGGATCGTCACGCGATCCGGCGTAGTCAATATGTCGGCACCGGGACCCGGAAATGCGCGCATAAGCAACGACACAATGTACATGCGCGACGGAGTGACCATTGGCCGCGGACATGTCGACAGGGCCTTGTCTGGCGCCGTGCCGACAATCATCATGTCTAGCGACTGGCCGCCTAGTTTGCCATCTGCGACATACATGGCCGCGAGGATTCTCGCAAAACGGATGATGGTCTCATACATGGGCAACATGGGTAAGTGCTCGGCTGATATTCTCGCGTACAGGGCGAGGATTCTGTCCAAAAGGTCTGGCAGGATCGCTTGGAAGCGGCGCAGACATTCTGGCTGGCTCGTGTCGACATTGTCCTCCTGTATGAAATTGGCTGCATGCTTGTCTTGAGGCAGACACACAGTGGGGATAGTAAATTCGACGCCCGCCCAACTCAGCAGCAATAAGCTGATGGTGATGATCTCGAGCGCTTTACCGTGCCATATGTGATCGTTAATGGACTTGGCAACAGTTGCGCCCTCCATTGCTTCCTTGAGCGAATCCGTCCACCGACCCGCCTGCAGGTACATTGACGCCATGAGAATGGTGAAGCGCGCTTTGCCCTTGTTGCGCCACCTCTCGTTGACGCCACCAGAGCCAAAACCGTGGACGGAGACACGGTCATGGCTCTGACTGCGAATGCCCTGCGCTGTCTCTGGCCGTGGATTTGGACTCGCCATTGGGGACCGCTCCTGCACCACGGGTATATCGTCGAATGTTTTTGGGGGGTTTGCCAAAGCACTGCCCTTGACGGGTGTAGACGGTCGATTTGGGCTGACGTTGGGCGGAGAGCTCTTGAATGCCAAGGGCATGGATAGCCTAGACGACTCCTTGTGCTCCAAGGCGCCGCCTGCCGAGGCGGATCGCCCTAGGGCAAATTGGGAATTGCGCCGCCTCACTGTTGGCTCTTCAGGAATGCTTGCGGGGGAGGAAGTGCCCTGTCCAGGGGACTCAATGTAGGATAACGCCTCAAAAGACTTGGCCAGGCCAGTCATCTCGGCGAGCAACAGGGTCGACACATCGCACATGACGGTCCTCATGGTCGTTCGCTTCCACTGGTCTGGCGGCGGGATGGCGACAATGCCTTCGGGCAAGGGTATCGGGTGGTCTTCGGGATGTGTGTAGTCGAAGATGAGGAGCTGGTGGACAATAGCCTTGGGGAACGAATCCCTCAAGCTCTCGAGCCCCTGGTACAGAGCCCTGATATTCCGATCGGCCAACGTCTCGCCAGTCTGTGTCTTGCTGAAAGGAACCTTGCCCACCTCGGTGCCATCAGCAAGCGCAATCACTACCAGAGTCTCTCTATACAAGTCGAAGGGCAGCAGGGCGAGATGGGAGGGAGGCGGCGCGTGGGCAGCGAATTCGTAGAAGATGGCGCCGTCGGGGAAGGCCAGCGGCGAGAACAGGGCTGGAGGCCGAGTAGCAGCAACGAGTCAGCAGGGGCTTTGCCGCGATGTCAATGTGGCTGGTAGAATCCAAGCATACTTCTGTTTGGCCGCTTGTCGGCGCCGACGTCGCGCAGGTGGACGACATGCTCGGCCTGGAGCCTCTCGAGAAAGGAGGCGAAGCGGTCTGCCTTGATCTGGCCGATGGGCACGCACAGTGCCCTCACCCGCGCGGGGGCGATGGGCAGAAGGGATTCTGCACTCATGTTTCTGACAGCATGCCTTCGAAGTCGCTGCGCCGGGGCCGGGATAAGTGATGAGGTGTGTACTGGAGTAGCGTGTCGCCCTGGCGCATCGAGAAGAGCAAAGCAGGCGTCGAGTGGGCGGTGCGTGCTCGACTGAAGCGAGCAAAACAGGGGGCGGGCAGCTTGGATGGAGGTACGAGCAACGGGGGGGCTGTCGATGCTGCTATGGCGTGTCGGCGCGGTCGCTGGTCTGGATGGGCGCGCTGCTCACGTCGAGATGGCGACCATCTCCAAACCAAAAGCCAAGAGCGGGACTCGATGGAATGGAAGCTCAACTGTCATCAGCACGCCGCCTTCGCTTGCAAGCCATGGCACCCCAGTCACGACCCCAGTCTGCGGACAGGGATAGAGCTGGCCCGTGCGCCGTCTGGATCGCGCTTCAGGGGCGACGCCAAGAGGTACTATGTACTATTATGTATAGTACATGGGTACCTCGATACAAGAGTACGATGTACGGAGATACAAGGGCACATGGGTACTTCCGCCTCACACTTTACTAATGATTGAAGAAACCCATTGCCCTCCCATTCATGTATTTTCTGACTTCTGTGGTTTTGCCCAGGCATACTAGCAGTATATAGTCCTCTGTAGAGTGTCTTTTGGGTTAGAAAGATTGCTCATATTGATATTAAGCTTATCATTAACGTAGGATATGCCTCGAGCGGTGAGTTCCTTTTTGCAAGTTATAATCACGGGTATAAATATTCGAGCCAATGATGTTCTGGTAACACAGATATACGAACAACCGTGGCTAGGAGACTCGAATACAACGTGGCCATATATATAATCATAAACAAAGTCTCCATACGCACTTTACCAATTAGCTGGCGGCTATTGCCCAGTAATCAGTCGACTTGGGACAGTTCTATGCATAGTCCCACGAGAGTGCTTCAACAGCGTTGCATTCAGCCCTCTGTCATCAACGCCTCCCATGTTATCAGCGGGCAAGGATCATTATCGCAGCGTTACTGTACATGGTATCTTGCTGTCCAATTCTTGCCAGATATGTGCCGGACAAAAAGACAAAAAGTACGGCATAACTTGGTGCTCTTCTCCTTCTAACAAACTGCTTCAAGAGTCTGCAAAATGGCGTGGTCAGCCACAGTATTTGGGACAACGGTGGTTGCGGCCGCAGTCCTTGGTGCTCTTGTCAGCCTTGGGCTGCAACAATATGGCTCCTCTGAGATCCTTTCACCTCTCGCCACACTGCCTCTGCCCGCTTCACTCCTAGCTCTCTTCCCTGCTTGGCTCGCCGGCTCTCCAGGATTCACATGCCAGCCGCACCGCTACACGACAGAGATCATCAGCCTGGATCCCCTGCTCATCTACATCCACGACTTTCTTGCCCCGGCCGAAATCCCTGCTCTCCTCGAGGCCGGCGAGGCCCTCTTCCAGCCCTCGGGCATCCACAACAAGGCCGGCCACAAGGTCAAGAACCAGGCGCGCACCTCCCACTCCGCCATCCTGCCCGTCGACCTGCCCGCAGCAGAGTGCGTGCGCGACCGCGCCGTCCACTTCCTCGGCACCGTCCTCACCGTGCCCCAGGGCGACGCAGTGCTGCCCCTGCAGCTCGTCCGCTACGGCCCCGACCAGAAGTTTGACGCGCACTTTGACTGGTTCGCAGACGACAAGCTGCCCGAGCACGGCGGCGTCAAGTGGAACCGGGTGGCGACCGTGCTGCCGATTCTCGAGGACGACTGCACCGGCGGGGAGACGTGGTTCCCCAACGCGACGGTGCCGGCCAAGGCGGTCGCCGCGGTGAATGGCCAGGGCGAGGCTGCGTTGTGGCGCGTGCATGAGCTGGGCGGCATTGCCGTGCGGCCGGTCAAGGGCAATGCGGTTGCGTGGGTGAACCTGCTGGCCAACGGGACGGGAGATGTGCGGACGAAACACGCCGGTCTGCCTGTGCTTGAGGGGCGCAAGACTGCTGTTAATATTTGGCCTGCGCGGTTCTTCAACTAGGAAAAGGAGGATGAAGCCTGAGGCGTCCCCGTTGTAGTGGAAGGATGCCGTGTCTGAACATGATTTCTAGTGTACATACAAAAAAGCCCCTTCACGATTTTCCGATACAGGTTCCTTCACTATCAAACCCCAGTTTTCCATGGAAACTAACTGAGAGGTTATGTTGACCGACGTGCGATATACCCACTGTAGGGTAAAAAATCCAATCTTGTCCTCCACAGAGTTAATTGTATCGGCTGTTTTCCGGCCCCCTCAATCTTCTCGTAAAAATCCTCTGTAACCTTGTCGATGGCGTCGTTGAGTTTGGGATCGGATCGGAATTGCCATTCGTACACGGACCTCAGATCCAGGATACAAATTCCCACCACAGCCGTGACCATGCACATGCAAATATACCAAACCACAGCCTTGTCTCGAAGACAAAGCAGCACCAACCCACCCAAGACGATCAAGAAGACGTTGACGACAGCACGGATCGATAACACTGTCCGCGCGGCGGGAAAAGTCGTTTGAGGCTCAGGTAAGGGTGCCAAAGTGCACGACAGGATTTGTGGAATCAGCCAAGGGAGTTCCCTATACATGACCTCGTCCCGCAGGTGACGGGGGGCTTCTCTTAATTTCTGCCGAAACTCGGAAATATTTGCCGACAGTTTGAGGTATAGGAGGAGCTTTTCACAGAACACTTGACAATTATTGTTGTCGAGTCTGTATTGTGCTGGCATACTAGTGAGCGCCAATTGCGCTAGACGAAGATGAAAAGATGTTAGCGGAGCGCGAGAGAGAAAGGGCACAGAAGCATGTAGTTGTAGGCTTCACTGACCATACTGTTCAATCTTGTCCTCGGACAAGGAGGTGAAGCCAACGAGTCCATACACCAAGTACATATCAAGCTGGGAACCCTTCTGCTTTGGCGTAGTCACTGAGTAGTCGATGCGGCCGTCGTCCTTGGTCAATTCACATATCAAACCGCCGTTTGCTGCCGCTTCACCCATGTCGGCAAGGCGCAGTGTGCGGGATTGCCGAGCTTCGAGTTTAGCTCTCACAGGACAGATATAGAGTGCCCAGTGGTCGAGTGGCGCCGTCCAGAGGTTGAATCGCCAGGATCTGAGCAGCTGAATGAAACGTCGAAACGGTGTCGACGAGTCCAAAGGTTTCATCACCAGCCATATCTCTCGTTTGGTGGAAGAGTCGGAGAATATGTGCTGTGCGTCGGCCTGTATACGGGGCTGTAGTACATCCTTGATGGTCTGGACGTCGTCTGTTGTAAGCTTGTCGGTGCCTTTGATCCTGTCGATAGTCATATGGACGCGCCTAATAAGATCGTAGGTTGAGTAGCCCAGTCCTTGGAACTGATTGAGGGACCCGCCATTGAGTATGAGCCTGATGGCGCCAGTCCTCGCAGACTGTGTCATTGGATCCAGAAAGTCATTACGCAGCGACTTTTCGTGCAACTCCATGATGTCCAGAATCCCGGATCCTTGCTTTCGTCCCACTTGGTAAGACCAACTCCTAATGAAAGAGTTGAGTGCGTTATGGGCCAGTCGGGCTTGCTCGCGGAAGTATTTCTCGCGTCGAGTCAAGAACAGCAGAAACTCAGACTCGTTTGTCGGTGGGTTTTGCGCAAGGTCTCTGGCCAAGTTCCTGGTGCATTGACGCAACTCGTGGTATAACACGGGACCGAGAGGAAATCTAGACATAAGCAGGAATGCCGTACTTGAAACACACGTCAGTTCTCAGTGGCTGGCGGAGTTCGAGGTGGATAACTTCAAATGTGCGAGGTTCATGCACGCGAGAGTTACACGATCTTACAGGTACCACTTGTAACTTTGCTCGGGTGAAAGTTGAGGAAGGTTAAGAGGGCCTGCTTCGAAGTTATAGAAGGCCCGGAGCTTCTCCTCCAACTTGTGCCATCTGGTCCTCTATCAGTCTCAATTTCTGTGTATTGTATTGACATATAGTGGCAACATCTCAGACGACTTACAATCTCTCACACTCTTTCTTTTCGCGCCAATCTTCCGCGAAGCTTTTAGGCCTCTTGATCCTCATAGCTCTAACAAGAGCCAAGGCTTCTTGGGTAAGAAGGAGTGGAATATTGTGAGGGCAGTGCTCTGAGTTCGGTTTTTGCAAGATGGCGAGTCTAGATGTGAATGCATTGAACAGTTGATTCATTTGTTCCCCTTCAAATATTCGGGCTATGGATCCGATAAACAGGTCACATTACCACCATCGTAGTTGGCCAACACAGCAGACTGCGCCTGCTCACTGCAGTCATCGGCTTGCTGTGTGCTACCCTGTGGAGCTTACACGAATATTTTGATTGGGCAAGGGTACGCGTGCGTTATTTCGAGTTTCCAAAACAAAGTCCATAACATCTAATCATGCCATTGATATCGATCCAAAAGACTGGTTTTCAGCTGTGCGGAAACTGCCTCTTTTTTTTGGGTTGGCCCTTGGGGGCAACGCCGTATTCCACCTGGTAGTAGCGCCATTGGATTGTGGCTGTACTACGTATTGAGAGTTTTGGCAAGGCAGGATTGGCTTCAATTCACCACATCATTGTCACCACTCCCGAGATATTTATCTGCATGAGATTTGATCCAGTCGTCAAGTAAACACTCAGAGCGCCTGCTACCAAGCTAGCTTAGCCATAAATACCTATCAAGAATGTATTGATGCCTTGGGTCCAAGTTTGAATTTCCGAACAGAAGAGTAAAATAGCGGCAGGTCAGAGCATTGCAATGTCCAATAGAGATGTAGGTATGTGTTGATAAACTTACCCTGTGCCAAATTACCACTAACAATCTCAGAATATTGACAACAAGAATATCATGAATTAGCAGTTTGTAGCATGTCTAGTCGCTCCATGCGAGACTCAGAACCTATGTATTTGGGACAAGGCCGATGAGGACCTATCAACACATGGGGTTGTATGGAATACGCCTTGACTATTGCCCTTTCGGTAGTTTACTCATGCCAGTTGATAATATTGTGTGCTGCAATCCTCTAGGCTGGACTTCTCATCAAGGCCGAATTCCGATGGCAACTTTGTTCCTCAACACTAATAAGTAATAAGTACTCATCATTTTGGGAGTCCCCCGGGTAGACCAATGACGGGACAGAGCCGAGCGGAATACGCGTATTCGCACTACGCACTACTCTTATACGCGAACCCTGCTCATTGTCTTTACGCCGTACAACACTGCCACAATTCTTGGCCGTTATGGAGTTCAAACACTCCATCAGTCGCTTACATGGTATATTGTCGATACACAATACGAGGAACTCTTTGAAATCGAATGTGCATTCCTTGGAGAAGCATTTCTCCATCATTATGACCCTGGATGTAACCAGACTCTCGGTTGCATTACGAGTGGAAGCATACGCCGTCCATCCGGAGTGAGGCTCAAGAACATCTCAAAGTGTACATCGATATTAGGACTAAAACATGAAAGAAGATATTGTTTAGTCCACTGAGACTTGCTGTCAATTCAAGATATCTGTCTAACGTATTGCATACCGTATACGTGCCATCCGTGCCTTCAAGTGCCAGCACGAAGCCAAGCAACTGTTCACATACATGCTATGTATACTATGTAAGCGTGGGTCACAAAGGAATACGCGTATAATGGTAGAGCCAAGACCTACTAACTAGCCTCGCGTTGATACTTCTGAATATGGCTTATTGGGTGGAAGGAGAGAAGGATTAATTGATGGACGCAAGAGATATCCTATATAAGGACGTAACCCAGGTTAGCACTTGAGTTGTGAACATGTATCGAACTACACGGCCAAGCCCATTTAAAGCCAACAATTGTCACTCAATATTCAATTGTTATCAAGTCAAACCGGCGACTTCTTCAACGCGGACGTACTGCCAACAACAGAGAAAGACTGCTTGTACCAGCAAAGATCTTGGATTGATTACTTTTTGGCTCCTCAGCCTGGATATTTACAGCAATAGGCCCGATTTTAACAGCATGCCGACACTCCAAACCTACCATGGCTACCCCTTGTGGGAGTACGTCCCAAGCTTACCGGCGGCCATCATCTTTGCGATGCTATTCGGCTTAGCCACAATATACCACGTATATCTAGCATCACGACAGCGAATGTGGTTCTGCTTGCCATTCATCATTGGCGGTCTCTGTACGTACACGAGCCTAGGTTATCATTGCTCCCAATGAAAGGTCAGCCACCTCAAGAATGGTTGAATCTCCTGGCGCCAACTCCCCAACTAACAAGACACCAACCAAAAACCAACAGGCGAAACAATCGGCTACATAGGCCGTTCCTTGGCCTACAACGCCACAGGCCAACTCAACCCGTATATCATCCAATCCGTCCTCCTCCTCATCGCCCCGGTCCTCTTCGCCGCCACCCTCTACATGACCCTCAGCCGCATCATCGTGGCCGTCGACGGCGCCGACTGCAGCCTCATCCCCACGCGCTGGCTGACCCGCATTTTCGTCTTTTGCGACTGCTTCAGCTTCCTCATCCAGTCCAGCGGCGCCGGCCTGCTCGTCAAAGGCAGCGACGCAAGCAGCGCGCAAACAGGCGAAAACATCATCATTGCCGGCCTCATCTTCCAAGTCCTCATGTTTGGCGTCTTCATCGCCGCCACGCTGGTGTTCAACGTCCGCTTCAAGCGCATCACGGATGCTGCGTACTTCTCCCGTGGTGGTGGTGGTGGGGGGGAGGCGCGAATCACAGGAGGCGCGGCTGGTGTGCCCTGGCAAGGCTTGCTCCACATGCTGTACACGACGTCTGTGTTTGTCATTGTGCGGAATATCGTGCGGACGGCTGAGTATGCGATGGGCCAGACGGGGTACTTGCTTCGCCATGAGTGGACCATTTATGTGTTTGATGGGTGCTTGATGTTGGCGACGATGGTGGTGTTTGCGTGGAAGTATCCGAACCAGGTCAAGAGATGGCGGGTAACGAGCATGGTTGACACGGAGTTGGCGCATATTACGAGCAGTCCGAAGTAGAGGGTGCTGACGGTGGCTTTGATCCATGATTGGTATTCAAAGAGAGTGTGTAATACGGTTATCTAAAAGGTTTCGGTGATGGTAAAGGAGGGTTGAGCATCGACTATATCTGAGATGGCAAGCATCGATAGGAGGAAATATTAGAGTCTGTGAAACCAAGCACGCGAGACGCTGCCCATCATATCTACACCAGAATTTGCAATGATCCTTGCTCTTTGCCTTTTGGTCGTCATTCGAAGTGAGCACACAATGAGCAAAGTCCATTGTTATGCTTTCAGCCGGTGTATATGACTCTGAGAACGGTAACTTATGGCTATGTCTGCGTTCGTGACCACACATTGCAACCCCAAGGAAGCCCTTGAAAAGCATGAGAGTCATGAGAAATGCTCCTATCAATCGCTCCGTGATGCCTCAGTAGAGCAGAGTGGAACATACCTAGGTGCAATGGCTGTTGCGTAGCCACGCAGCTCTCGAGTGCGGCTTAGAATACTTCAATTTGCTCCCAACAAACAGCTCCAGTTGCCATTGAGCAACAGCAGACATGCACCTTCTCGAACTTATATTCACCTTCCTAGTGAAGATCGCTACAGTGCTTCATAACTCGTTGATGTTCACTCTACCAGAGTCGTGCCACTGTTTGATTGAGGTTCCGCTTTAGCTTTACCCGTCTCGAGGAATCACTCGCTCAATGCTTCGATTCCAGGCAAATTTTCTGAAGTCAACCATCCACACTCTTTTTTCTACCTCAGAAAGTTTCCATCATTCGAGCGTAACGAGCTCAAAGACACTCTCCCTAAAGCTCCAAAGTCTCAGTCTACGAGCCGTGTAGATATGCTTGAGAACCATGCCATGTCGACCACACAGTAGTAGCCTGGGTGGAATATCCCCACCATTAGACTCATGTATTTCTACGGTATCTGCAGCCACGCCTAAGGCTGTGCTGAAGTGTGTTTTAAGCTTGCAAGGCCCAGTGCTCATATTCAGCTTCTCTCAACAGTCCTGGTGGACTTGACGACAAATCAAAGGAGGGGAAAACCTTGACAGTGCCTGCATTGGAAAATATGGCCCTGTGGCATAAACAGTGCCGCGAGATTGTGAAACCAATCCCTTGTCCTAACTTCCAGGCCATCTCGTCCGTTTGCTACTTGTAGACCTGGCCTTAGCTCATTAGGTCAGGAGAGAAGAGTCAAATAGATAAGGAACAATGTTGAACAGTGGCCTAGTTGATGCGAACTCTACCACGATAGATAAATCTAAAGAGCCACCAATAGACTACTTGTGAACGGTAATAGTAGTAGAATGGTTGGTTATCAACACTCCCGCGCGCAAGGAAAAAGATAACATCTTGATATGCAAGTTGATGAGATGAAGGTTAAAACCAAGATGAGACTGGCGTACAGGTTCTCGACGTCTCGCCCGAGCTAGCACCTGAGGTGCCAGTACTATCATACCCAGCAGCTGTTCATGGGTAGCATGCATATGGAGTACGGCTCCTTAGGAACGGGTGACATTCCAGAGGAGGTTTTGCATACAGTTCGAAGTCTAAATCCTCTCAAGGCGGTCGTCGCAAATTCTTGATATATGCCAACAGGAAAAAAAGAGTACAAAGCAATCACCAGAGGTCCTGGCTGATATGGAGAGCTGGATCTTTTGGCAGGACAATGCTGTATCCTGTTTACTTGTGATATCGCTAGCAGCAGTTCTTTGGTCATATGATCGCGGCATTCCTTGCTCATCCAGATTCATCATCACGGATCATTCAACTTCCACTACAAGGGTTTCAAAGGACTGTACCGAAACTAGAGGTGAAGGCTTCGGTTGAACCCAATTTCTAGAGGGAGTATAGCATCTGGCAACTGCGATATGAGACCATCTGATCTATTTCGCTTGTACGGACTCGTGCTCGGCCTTCTGATTGAACATATTTTCCAGAAAAGCATATGGATCGATACGCAAGGGCGTTTCCAAACTCTGAATGACGCCATGGGATGATTGTCTGATGTCAAGTTTCAGATGAAGCATCAGGAAAGCTTGTTACGGTCCAATTGAGGAAATGCCAGTGCGTGTCGCAGACTGACATGTAGCCAAGGCTGCCAAGGTAAACAATCTTGGTTCCAGGCTCATCAAGTCAGTATATTATAACAATACAGCAGCACGTTCTGGTCCATCAGCACAATTCTCCTTCTTGGCATCCCTCTACTTACACTTCCTACCAATCAACGTCTACCGGCTAGACCTAATCTTAATAATACCTATTTTCTACCAATATCGCTTTTTAATATTCTCCATCAGCCAAAAAAGAAAATGCGTGTCTCGGCTACCTTCGCTTCCTTGACAGCACTGTTCATGAGCACTGCCGTCCTCGCCAACGACGGCACTGCTGCTCAAGTTGCCAGACAAGTTGAAACAGATGTCCAAGCACGCAATGTTGCGCCGCCCGCGCTGCTTTCGCTCACCTCCGTTCCACGTGACGTTGAGACAGCTACAGCTCTGAAGGAGAGTGAGTACTTACTTGTCCTTGCAACTCCTCCGCTCTCCTGTTTGATAGCGCTAGAGCTGACCACCACGATTCTCAAGTTGCTCCAGATGCTGCAGTTGTTAGACGTAAGGGCAAGGGCAAGGGCAAGGGCAAGGGTAAAGGCGCGGGCGCGGCCAAGGGCAAGGGCGCAGCCGCAGGAGCAGCCGCTGGCGCAGCCGCTGGCGCAGATGCTGCCGACGCCAAGAAGATGAGGTCTCGTGGTGTTCTGGCCAACATGAAGTGGTGATGAAAGAAAAACCAAGGTGACCGAGAAGATTCTCATGGTGACGCATGTGCTTGTGTGAAAACAGATAATGAAGTCTTTTCAGAGTATAATTTATTTAGGATCTATATTGAGGTTAATGTCGATATCTTTTCCAAAGGTTGTTGTGGGGGTTTCCTTTCTCTTTTTGGTGAAAACAAGATCATAAACACAACTACACAGGTAATGGCTCTATAATCTCAGCTACCATGCCTAAATACACACGTGTACCCTATCACCCCACATCAAGCATCTACCGACGTGACCAATCCCACCCGAGTCCTCTTTCCAAACGACTTGTACGACCAGCCCCATATCCAAGGAACAACCACGACATAGCCTTCATCCGTCTCGCCAATTGCGCCAAGAAGTTCTTCTTCTTCGTCATATATCCATAGATAAGCCCCTTGCGCATCGCTCATATCCGCAGCAATGGCCAAAACTTCTTCCTCAGGCTCGAAACTCTCATACTCGACGTGCTCGATCCATTCGATATTGATGTCTTCTTGTTGTAGCTTTCGAACGTGGTTCTTAAAGTCAGCTATTGTTGACATGAATGTTGGACCTCCTCTCAAAAGACAAATAGAGTCAACATGTACCTGTTCGGCGCATATCTTTTGAACTTGGTGGTCAATCGCTGGGTCGGATTCCACCGATTTCGGAGAGTCTGGGCGAAGGTCTTTGTCCATCAAGTCCATTCCCTAGCAGGCTCCAAGCCACCACACCACTGGATCCTATTTAAGCTGAATAGTCTAGATATACTCGTATACAGGACGCGAGAATAGAAAGGCAGTGTTCACAACTATATGCATATCCATGCTAGAAGCAAGTTGTAACTTGACCCATCTTGGGGGATTTCCCTCAAACTTTTTTTTTTTTGGCTGACCATCAAATGCCAGCGCATGTGGCATGCAGGAAAAGTGGATTTGATGCTCCATGCGTATTTGTTAGTGTTATTGCTGCCCTAGGAACTTCAGGACTCTTTCAAATTACGGTGGGTTGTGTACGCGGAGACTTAAATCATCAAGGAGTTCACCAATTGCAACTTCTGGAGCGTCATTTGATAGTTGACTCTGGTTTCAAGATCATAAAATAACTCAATCTCAGCTTGAATGATATCAAGGTGGAATGCAGGGTTGAAATGGGGGGGGGGGGGTTAGAAAAAGGAAAGAGAAGAGAAGAGTAAAAAAGAAGAGATAGAAAAGAAAGGAAAAAAGAAGGTATATCACAACATGTGTGATAAGCAGCGGGAATCCCTCCTGCAGACTTGATAGATAAAGGAAAGCACTTCATGAGAATGAAGAAAGTCATCAAAAATTGACCCGAGTGGCGAAACAGTTCAAGAACACAGAAAGAAAACCCCTGTTAGTTGCCCAAAGACTACAATTCACACTCAAGGGTCAGCCATTCTGCTCATCAAACCTAACTTTCATCAACATCATGGACTCTGATTTGCTCTCTTCCTTCCAAGCAACTTCCCAAAAATTCGCTTCTTCCCAGGGCTAGAAGGCGCACCCTCTTCCACACTGCCTCTCCGCTCCTGCGTCTTACTCGAACCCGCATCCACGCTCTCGGACTGTGACGGCTTGCTCAGCTTGCAATTCTCATTTCGCGCCCTCCACAGCAAACCAAGCAGACTTGCAACAATCAACGCTTCAAGCTCGGGCTCTAGATCATCCTGAAGCAGCAGCGCGCCCTCGGTATAGGGTTGGGAAAAGCAGAATCCCAAGCCCACATTATGGTAGATGGCTCGAATGAGATGGTCATTGGCCTCTTCAGTCGCTGAGAAAGGCGGAGCAACACCATCTTTATAAGCACTGTCTTGTGGTGAGCATTGCTCTGTATCTGATATAACCGCTGCTGCTGATGGTGGCTGTGGTGATGGTACCGCTATGCCAGAGGGTATCTCAACGAGTGTGTAGCGAAGCATGCCTTGTTCGACGGGGTGAATCTGCCACTGCAGGGTGCGCTCGTCGCCCAGCAGACTCGGCACGGTAAAGGTAAACCATGGGTTCCGAGTCGAAGCGTACCGCGAGACCGTATGGGCGATGGGGAACGATGTACGGAGACGGATTTCGGCTGTTGTTGAGCGCGGTGTCATATGGCAGGCCACAGCGCCGTCTTGACCGTTGAGCGCAGTGTGGTCAACAGTCGGCGGAATGACGAGCTCAACCTCTGCACCGCCGCCAGAGATGCTCCTCCGTTGCACCGTTGCCGTGGTCGTGGTGGTGGTCGTGAGCTCGGACAAGCTGCTCTTTCGCCTGGTGTGGCCCAATCCCGGTCCGCCGGAGAGAGACGTCTTCCTCGCTTCAGGAGGCTCGAAGTCAACGAGGTAAGAGACAACGCTGGGGCCGCGCCCGTCGCCGTTTGGCTTTTGCATGAGGCCAAACCTCGTCTTGAACTTGCTGCCGCCGACGGGCTCATCCTGGATGGCGCTGTTGAAGTCCTCGGTAAAGTCGTAGAGGGGCAGATGGGTGACCTTGTTGTTGTGACTGGGGATGTAGAGGGCGCGATGGGTGAGTCGCGGCGGCGTAGGCCGCAACTTACGGCCTAGCAGGGCTTCATATCGGTCTGATGATGGAAGACCGCTGTCGATGTTGAAGCTGCGCGCCAAGGAGTGCGAGCGTCGGTCTAGGGTGTTGGAGGATGATACAATTGCTAGTGCGTGTACTGTACCCATCGTCCCGCGGTATTTGTGGTTGTAAATTATGAGACTGTATGGATGCAAGGCTGGCCAGCAGGTCTGAACGACCAGTTTCTGTTGCCAAACATGAACTGTCGTTGGCTTCACCTTGAAACGAAGTGAATCAGGTCGGACCGTGAGAGCCTCGCTGACATGTTTATGTAGTCGTCATCACCAGATTAACACGTGCCGCCGGTGGTGTGTGTGGCTTGATTACGCCCGCCCGGTGTGGTGAGGAGAGGGGCTATACTCATGTGCATCAACGTTGATGTCTGATTGGCCTATATGCTCCCCCTAATCAGGGCTGCGAGTTAGTTCTCCAATCGAGGAGTTGAATCGAAGGCAGCAGTATCATAAAAGTCCATTTCATAGCAAAGAGGCTGCCCATCCTCTCCAAACTCCTTTCAGTAATGAAGGGCATGAAAAGCGACGCGCTCTCCATATGCCCTGAAAGCCCTCCAGCCTGCCCAGCTGCCGAGGCCGACAAAGGCGAACCAGTGGCCCCAAGCCTTGTGCCTCTTGTCTTTTCCGCCATGGTACCAGACTATGATTCCATCCCCGAGACCCGCCAGCGCCAACACGCCGCTCACAATGGTGACGCCAGCAGCGTTGCCTTCGTACTCGAGGCCCAGCAGGATGAGACCGTAGGTGAGCTCGCGCAAGCCCTTGAGATAGACCAACGGCGAGATGTGGCCGGTCGGCTCGCCGTGGTCTTTGTGGTCGGGTGCAGGCCGCGGCACGGCGGGAGCAGCTTCGAGCGGCAGGCCAAAGCGGGCATATTCCTGGCGCGGACGCAAGAGAGCGTGCAGACCGAGGCCCACGCTGCTAAGGCCAATCACGTAGGCGGTGATGGGAGAGTAGGCGCCTCCAGTCTGCATTGTGGGCGAGTTGTGGATGGACAAGAGGATGGGACTATAAGGTTGAAGTTCGCAAGTGTACATGTTTCATGATAGTAAGCACCGTATCTGAGTACCAAGTACTATGTACTTACTTACCAGGCAGAAGTGGTGGCTCCGGAAGCCGACGACCAAGACCCTAACCCTTCTTTGCGCCGCCTTGTACCCAAGTACTCATGCGTTTATGTAAGCACCAACGACAACACTCCGCTACATATATACCCGCGTACCCAGATGCGCAGATGCTCGTTGAAGAGGAAAAAGCGAAGGCATCTCGAAACCTGCTTTTATACATTTCTGCAATCACGAATGGGTTCCTTGAGGACAAGTCAACCAGCGAACCCAGGATGATGGCTTTTCCCAGGCTCTCGAGTCAGGATACTACATAGTATACCCCATGGGACAATGGACCCGTTTTCCCCCGCATTCCCACCAACAGAGGAGCAAGATGAACCAGGCAAAGACTTCGCGGACCAATAAGAAGCAAGACAATCTAGTTGTATACAACCTGGACCTCACAGGGTGGATATCTCCATTTCCTTCATCTTTCCATCCATCCATCCCTCCATCCTGCCTCACATGTCGGCACGCTCGTCTTCAAAGCGCAAGAGGAGCGAGTCCGCTTCGGCTCCAAGGCCTGGGGCCAAGAAACTGTTGGCAGCCTGCACCGCCTGTCGGAAGCAAAAGGTACTCACTCACTCCTTGGACCGACAGTCATCCTTTGTTTTTGCTTGAGATGGAGCATAACTGAGAAGTCGAGAACTTCAACCATAACCAATTGGTAACAAGAATATGCAGGAGGACTGACTTGTGAGCATTTTGCGCGCTGGCAACCTCGACAGATCAAGTGTGACATGCCCACAGAGGAGCCTCCCTGTTCTCGATGTGAACGGAGAGGCCTCTCGTGCGTGCTACACACTTCGGCTTTACGCAGCCAGAATATAGATCACAGGTGTGTTTGGTTTCTTCATTGTGCTCTGGCGTTTGCTTGCTAGGTATTCTATGTGAGATGTCTTTCTCAAGAGACGCAAGAGCCGACATCGGCCACTCAGTGACTTGGTATCATGTGATGCAGTAGCCCGCCCGCATATCCAACTATCAACTACAAACCATATCAGCTAACCCCTTCGCAAATAGACAGGTTGCCCTCCTGGGCCAGGACATAGTCAACATCTTTGCAACTCTTCAGCGAATTTGTGACAAGCTTGGCATTGAGCGTCCTCCGCAGTTGCTTTCAACGACATCAACAACCACTCTGACAGACGACCCCGATCGCCACCAAGACCCCGACCATAGCCACGACGCCCGGCCTATTGAGGAAGACCAAAATCGAACAGCAGAAGAGGCCTGTGAAGATGGCACCGGCACAGGCGTCTACGAACTTTCTCCTCCCGCCTCCCCCTCCACCGTGCAAGCCCCTATTGACCCCTACCTAAGCGGCAGCAACCATCCTCCACCGCCTGGCGTCTCAGGCGATCACACCTCACTGCTTCTCCAAGCCCGACATGGCGGCCCCGAATCATCCAGCAAAATCCCCCATGAGTACCCCCATCGCCAGAACTCGTCACAACGAGGCAGAAAGCCTAGTAATGGTGGCGCTAGCAGTAGCAGTGGCACTGGCGCTGGAGCCCAGAACCGCGTCGCCGACCTCATCACCAAAGGCATCCTCACGCACGACCGGGCCGAGGCCCTTGTGCAGCGCTACCTCCTGCACCTCGACCGCTTCCTCTACGGCATCGCGAGCCACTACCAGTCTGCCGCCCAAGTCCGCCGTGCGAGTCCCACCCTCCTGGCTGCCATGTGTGCTGTGGCAGCGTTTCAGCAGGTTTCCCGCGACCGCACGACCTTTGATTTGTGCTATAGAGAGTACCGCTCGCTTGTTTCCAACTCGCTTTTTGAGAAGCGCGGGGTCGAGTACATCCGTGCGCTGTGCATTGGGTCTTTTTGGCTGTTGGACTCTTCCCGGATCTTGCTCAGTGATGCGGTGCGGAGAGCGGCAGATGTGAGACTGCATCGATATTGGCACCGCTTAGCTGAGGAGCAACCCAAAGGGCTGGCGGGTACTAACAGACCGCCTGAGCCTAGTACAGCGGCATCTGGCAGCAGCGTCGTTGTTGGTGACCGCAAAGAAGAAGGAGAAGCAGCAAGAGACCGTATTCGCCTATGGTTCCTCCTCTTCATCGCAGACCGCCACCTGTCCATCCTGCACAACAGAGACGCTCTCACGCGGCAAGAAAAGGACGCAATTGAGGATCGCGACCGGTTTCTCGCTGCTGCGGGCGACGACTTTAGCCTTGCGTGCAACAATGACGTTCGTCTGATTTCGCAGGTCTCGCTGCTCGTCATCATGGGCCAGATTCGTGACGTGTTCGGTTCTGAGCGACCGAGACCTTTGCCCAAGGCGTATATGGTGCAGTTTACGCACTTCTCGATTGAATTGGATCGGTGGTACCAGAAATATTCGCCATATTTCGGTGAGTCCTCCTTTTCTCTTGCTCTCTCCTCTTTTCGGGCTGATCCATTCCACACATCCCGAACCATGCTACGGCAGACTTACTTCCAGCCTTTGAAGTCAAGAGGAACCTTGCTAACTGGCTTTCCATTACCATAAACAGAACCAGACGAACACATAGGCGGCTTCCCTCTTGCAGGTCTCACAATGCACTACCAGTACGCCCGCCTCTACCTCGGCCATTACATCTTTCAAGGTCTCAACAATAACAACAACAACAACAACAAAGACACACCCGTTCTCATCCCAGTCCACTTCCTCCCCGCCGCCCGCGCCGCCCGCCAGGCGGCTCTTACCATCTTCAGCATCATAGTCGATAACTCCGCGTTCCGCGACAACATCACCGGCATGCCGCACTACTTCCACGTCATGATTACTTTTGCCGGCCACTGTTTGCTGGATATGGTTACGAAGTATCATGAGCAGCTGGGCATTGGCGAGAAGCATAGTTATGATAACAATACAGAATCAACAGCAGCAGCAGAAGCAGAAGCAGGAGGAGTACAAGACGATTTGAACCGCGTGGCTGCTGCATTGGCACTTTTTGCGCGTAGCCCGGCGGCTGCGGCCCCGCAGCATCCTGTAGCGAGGGCGTTGGTGGGTTTGACGAGGAAGTTGAATGAGTGTACGGCCAGGCTGGGGGTAGAGTCGGTGTTGACGGGGAGTCCGTTCCAGACGGTCGAGTATGCAAATTTGATGACGGATTTTGGGAAGGGGACTGTGAGTGGGGCAAGTGATGAAGCTGGCGGTGTAAGAGCTGGAGCAGCAGCAGTAACAGGAGGAGCAGGAGCAGGAGCAGGAGATGGTTTCGGCACCCGAGTTGTTGATGGGATAGACGGCATGTTTGAGCCATTAGATATGCAGGCTTTCGGTGGGCTGCCGGATGAGTTTTGGTATTACGGGGATTTTGGTGATTTCAACTTTGTCATGCCGGACTCTCATACACCTTTGTGAGAGCATTTGGAAAATTCAATCGACAGCTGTTTGGGTTGTTAAAGAAAGCGTAAAGGGTAGATGGGCTTTCTCCAATAGATTTATTCTCCATGATTGAGTTAGTCATTTGAAAATACTACAAGTTGTTTGTCTAGACTCTAGACAGTAACGATTCGCCGGCGGTATATCGTATGAAAGCAGCCAACACCAATCACGAGTATCTTTTATAGAAACCTTACAACCCGTCAACTTCGGCGGACATTCGACCGAGCCCGTTCAACTCGTGTGATCACTCGTCGGAGCCAGGCTTCCGAGGTGGTGGTGGGTACGTACCCGCGCCCAACAAGTATACGGAGAGGTCTTCCGAGAGGAGTCTGCTTGTAAGTGTGCTTGACTCGACTGCTGATCCTTTTCTTTTTGAGATCCGAGTTCCCCACCGACGGGCTCGCATATTGTGTGGCTGTTGGATCATCGTCAAGGACCATGAGCACAGGGAGGTGACCTGTAGGTTAGCAATTTCGTAACTCAGTGTTTGTCGTTGTTGTTGTTCTCATTTGTAGTGCAGGATGAAAACTGGAGAGGACGTCTTCCTTTGGAAAGATGGAAAGCGTCTTTGTAGTATGGACGGTCATTCTGGCGAAAGCCTGCAGCCATTCCTCGCGGAATCAATCTGACCTGTCTATGGAATTTGAATAAAACGTATACACAAACACACCCCTAGCAATAAACGTCGACTTTCACTCATCTATAATCTATTGTAAGCTTTCCCAACCCCATCCGGTGTTATGCTCCGGTGTACATAGTAAGTGATTATCCAAAAGATCCACTATAGCAAACTACCGTAAATGATCGTGTGTCGAAGGGCTCACAGAATACCTCGGAAGCAGCCTCCGAGATGGCCAGCCCGACCCGTCCTCGGTGTATCTTCCGGTCGAGAGAACTAGCCCGCACGCTGCGCCGTCGAATCGCCATGACGGTCCAAGCGAAAGCTATAAAGCCTGGCTGATCCCAAATCATCGTGTGAAATTGTGCTGGTTGTTTCATGTTCTCATGATTGTGTTGTGCAAGATTGCAAGAGTTCATAAGCACCAGGAAGAAGGACAGACAGCCTTGTGCAACATACAGACGGTCTCGCAAACAAGGTACTCCGAAAAGAGTCGGTAGCCATGGATTCTTCTACGTCCAATGGCTCGAGAGGTCCTACACGCATTACCATTCCTTTGGAAGACGTCAAGGAAACTTGCAATGCAGGAGACTGTTGTGGCATTGCTGACGGAAAAGTCTATGACCTGTCCAGGTTGGAGCACGCAGGCGGCTTAGCCGGTGAGTTTTATGTTATAACCCGCGTTTATGCTCTTGGACGTGTGAGTAGGTTATTTTACTGATCTGCCCTGCTTTTCATTTTCTTCCTCACCAGTTTCATCAAAATACGCGGGCGCAGATGCAGCCACGGCTTCCAACAAAGTCCACTCACCCGAAAATATAGAGCAAGTCACACAAGAACACGTCCAAGGCGCAACCGGCATAGCCACCATGTCCCCCCCTCCGTCTTATCCTTCCTCGTGCACCTCTCCTTCTCAAGGTATCCAAAATGCAGCACAGCCATACACCAAACCGGCCCTGGAAAGCATCCTCTCCCTCCACGACTTCGAAAAGGTCGCTTGGAAGACGTTCCCGGCCAAGACAATGGCGTTTTACGCGTCGGCTGCCACCGACTTGGTTGCCCACCGGGCCAACTTGCAGTCTCATCGGCAGCTGCTCCTGCGGCCGCGGGTGTTGCGCAATGTGTGTGAGGTCAAGACGCGGCGGACGATACTGGGCTGTGAATCGAGTGCGCCGTTCTTCTTGAGTCCTGCGGCCATGGCCAAGCTGGCGCACCCAGAGTACGTGAGACTCATCACAGTGTTGTTGTCCTGGGGAGCATGAGAAGTCTCTCATCTCATCCCACACCAGCGAATTCAAGAGTCGCATGTGTCAGCTAACAGACGGCAGTGGTGAGCTAGCGGTAGCCAGAGCATGCGGTGAGCAGGGGATCATTCCAATAGCAAGTCAAACCTCACTTTCATCTCACCTTCACTCCCATTTCACCTTTTCACTCACTTCTCTTCTCTCTCACCACTCACTAACACACACACCCCTTTTTCTTTTTTCTTTTTCCAGATCTCAACAAACGCCTCTTACCCTCTGGACCAAATAATCTCCGCCGGCCGTCCCAACCAGCCCTTCTTCCTCCAGCTCTACGTAAACTCGGACCGCGCCCAAACAGCCTCCCTCCTCCGCGCCGCCAAATCCCTCAACATCAAAGCCATCTTCCTCACCGTCGACGCCCCCGTGCCTGGCAAACGCGAAGCCGACGAACGTATCCCCGTCTCTGGCTCTGTCTCCTCCTCCGCATCCCCATTTACCTCACCACCAGCACCACCACCCACCGTCTCCGCAATCTCCGGCGCCGTCGCCCAAAACGACAAAAAGGGCGGCGGTCTCGGCCGCGTCATGGGCAAATACATTGACGCCACCTTGTCCTGGCCCGACCTCGCGTGGATCAAGTCCTGCACCGACAACGCCATCCCCCTGGTCCTCAAGGGCATCCAGACCGCCGCCGACGCGCGGCTCGCCGCGCAGTCGGGCGTCGTCGACGGCATCCTGCTCAGCAACCACGGCGGGCGCTCGCTCGACACGACGCAGCCCGCCCTGGCGACGCTGCTCGAGCTGCACAGGACGTGCCCCGCAGTCTTTGACACGCTCGAGGTCTATGTGGATGGCGGCTTCACGCGCGGCACCGACGTGCTCAAGGCGATTGCGCTGGGCGCGGTCGCGGTCGGGATTGGCCGGCCGTGGCTGTATGCGGTTGGCTACGGGCAGGAGGGCGTGGCGCATCTGTGTGAGGTTTTGAAAGACGAGCTGGAGACGAGCATGAAGCTGTGTGGTATCACGGATGTGGACCAGGCGCATCCGGGCCTGGTCAATACGGCGGCGTTGGAGCCGTTGGTGAGGAACTCGGAAGAGCATCCGTGGATTCGGTGGAGGCCCAAGGCGAGGATCTAGGGGAACTTGTTTGTTTACTCGTTAGTTGGTTGACTGACTGGTGGTTTGGTGGTGGAGATCATGACAAACCCATATATGTTGTATAAAAATATGTTACGTTTACTCACCCTCGCGAAGTCGAAAAGATCAGACCCACCGCATACACCCATTCACTACTACTGGATTCATCCTCTTGAATATATACCATCAAGAAAATGGGAGGCAAACGAGCTTAGTCCTCGGCAGAAACAGGCGGAATGAAAGAGAGGGTAAAAGAGTATAGCCCGTTCCCGTAACCTATATAAGCGTAGTTATAATATTAGAACTATCCGTTCGGCTACAAGGACAAAAACATAAGTATAACCCACTTTACTATATAGGTATATATATATATATATATATTAGGCTTATATAGTATTGTCTGATAGCTACAACTTGACGATTTATCTCTTGTTACTCCTCGTTCCACTCGCGTGTCAGCATGGCCGCAATTACTCCAACCGAACACGTTAACAACGTGAAGTGCGCGAATCCAAGCTGCGGAAAAAACAATATGACCGGAGCGACCAAATACGAGTTTTGCGGTGAGATCATTGCGGTAGTTCTTTTAGAACTGTGAGTTTTCTAAGAATGGATACGCTATTTGCAGTCTTATTGACGGATGATTTAGCAGCCTTATAGGCTTGAGGGGTTGTGATTACACAACGTTCAAGGGATTTACAGCAGTGATATTCGGAAATATAAATACTCCGTACCAATTTGCTCAGGGGCTTCTGATTTGCTGGTCCAACGTTCAAGCGGCAGCAACCCAGCCTCGCTCTATTTATATGCTTGAATGAGGACACCTCAGAATTACCATTTCATTATAACAAACTTCCATGCTAAGATGTCTGACCTTACTGAGGCTGTTCGAGAGATTGACGACTGCCACTGGCTGATTTCAAACGCTTTATTACTCACCCACGTTACCAGCTCAGAACCACCAACAGGAATATCATGGAAAGATGGGGAAGGTGGCTTTTTCGCCTTAACGGAAGTGTCCCAGCCTTTGCCTCAATCCAAGCCCCTCCACTTAATAAGCCGGGTCAGGAAAATTCATGAAGGCGGAACGCTCGCAGTTGTCTGGCAAGTTGGCGAAGCTTTCTTAAAAATCAAGCGGGTTTGTCTGCCCCAGGCGACCCGAGAACACACAACTCTGGACTATCTGCACCGACAAAACACACCGAAATTCAATATTCCCGAAGTATATTTTCATACAGAGCTTGGGGATCAATATATTCTCTTTCTCAGCAAAGTGCCTGGCGAAACACTCGGGGAGCTATGGCCTACTATGGATGAAACGACACAGAATCTCTACATGTATCGCATTGCTACCATTTGCAAGACCTTAGCCGCTTGGACAGGTGGTGCTATTAGCGGCATCGACGGCCATCAATTATCGGATTCCTTCTTAACAACGCCAGATTCAAATGACCATACCAGCTCAAGTCTCCTCAAGAACTGCCAAGAACTAAATATGGACTGCTCGTCGTTCGTCTTCTATCATTGCGACCTAGGCCCTAGCAATATTCTTATAGGCCCTCAGGATTCCATAGGGATTATCGATTGGGAAACAGCTGGTTTTGTTCCTATAGAATGGATTCGAACAAAATTCCGCATATCAGGCGGCTTGGATCTACCCCTGGATGATGAAATCCAGCGAACCGCCTGGAGAAGAGGTGTATCCAATGAACTGGAGTCCCTAGGATTCAAAGATGTTGCAAGTGAATGGAAATCTCGGTGGTTCCCTGAGACTTAATCTTAGACAAAGGATAATAATCTGGCCCCGCTGGCTTCTAGGACATATGCCAAGATGGTTTCAGAGGTAGGAAAACAACGCGATAATATGGTAACCTTGAGAAATGCCTCAGAACAAAACAAAAATGCTATGGTGCATAAGGCATGGGGACTTGTGGAATCCTTAAAGGCATTAGAGAAGGCATTCTCGAAAGCTTCTGGTCATCTGGAAAGAGGCGTCCGCTGGGGCAAAGAATCTTGGAATCTTGCTAGTACAGATAAGTCATTCGGTGTCATTTTCGTCCCAGTGGACGTTTCCTTCCACTTATAACCAGTCCATATAAATTTCCTTCCCAGTTTCCGTTTTATTTCTCCATATAAAAGTAAGCGAGATTTTGCGAATATGCGCTGGATCAAACGGAACGGCCTCCAACAGTCTGGAAGCTATCCAATGTTCTGGTGTAGATGGCATGTTCGCTGCGAGAGGATCAAATATTAGCACTTCAGAAAACAACAGGTTGACGCCCACTGATTATATGCTAGGAAGCGCTGCATATCTCGGACTCCGAGAGTACACTGGCATTTGAAACCCCAGGGATGGAGAGTGGCTTGCATATCATCGTATAACTGGTTCTCTTGAGACCGTTTATACCAAAAGAAGAGTTCCGTATCGGTTCTAGGTCCCGTATCGCGCTGACGATCTATATACCGCCGATAAAGGAGCGACGGGCGTTGCTAAAGCAGGCATGGTTTGTATATCCCATGATCGGATAGATACCTGCGGCAGTATAAGACAGCTCCTCAGAACGTTCGTTTTTTGCCGCCATCGAACAGACCATTGCCTCCAGTGATTCTTGGTGATCCAAAACCAGTCAGTGCTAACACTCTCTCCACGGGAACTTGGAAATCTATATTAGCATCGATATTAGGAGCGCTAACAAAATTATACATTCATTTAGCTTAGGGACCTCAGCGTATATTTGCATTAACCTCGGGCCTTATATTGATCTCTGGCTGCGGCCAGGTGGTCTATCAATCTGCCAGGGACCAGAAGAAACCCAATATACATGCTAGATACCGGCCCACCATTACCTTCGCTTTGTATTTTACTGTTTGAAAACGGCCCTTTGATATGCTCCTTTCCCTCCAGAACACCCTGAACGGACTAGGCAAACAATGTAGACAAAGGAATACAGCCTCACACAATAAAATCGAATCAATAATTGTTGGTATCAACCGTGCTTTTTGACTTTCTTTTCAATCCCGATCCAGCAATGCATCCAGCCCATTCCTCTCCTTCTCCAGACTCTCCGCCGTCATCTTTTCATCCCCCAGCTGCTGACTGCCGCTAGTGGCAACTTCTTTGCCCTTCTCCTTCTCCTTGTCCTTGTCATCCTCGTCGTCTTGATTGACCATGGCCGCGAACAATTGGTCCACTTCTCCATCGTCAACACCGTCATCTTGCACGCTCGGCCCAGGCATAGTCGGTCCCCCCACTGGGAAATGACTGGGCCCAAACAGAGAGACGGTTTCTTTGCGCGATTCATGTGATTTGGACATCATGAACGTACCCAGGGCAGAACTTTCGTCGGCTGCTGGACCACGTAGGAAACGCTCTTCCATGGACTGACTCGCACTGCTGTCGCCGACCAATTGAGATCCGCCCGTGGTAGAAGGCAAGAAGAAACCAGGGTGGATGTTGGCATTGCTCGACGATTCCAGGTCCAGCGGGTCATTTTGACGGATAATGGACGAAGAAGACCCTGCCCGAGAATAAGGATGGCCGTGATGGGTTAAAGAGCCAGCCACTTCATGAGCGCGCGATGAGTTAGCTTGTGAGCCGCCGGTACCAGACAACCCTGGAGTTTGCGGCTGCGACGATGAACCACGCTGATAGTACGATGCATAGCCGTGCACGCCTGGACTCGTTGCAGGACCGCCCGAGGAGGATCCGGCAGCGGCGTGTTGAGCGGCCTGTGCTGCCATTTCGGCATTCTGCCGCTTCCGCTTGAGGCTGATCCCCTTACTCTTGACAGCCTCTGGGAGATCTTCGACGTCAGTAACGCCGTGCTGGAACAGCAGTCTGTCGAGCTTGGTCGGCCGTGGCTTGCGGGTACTCTTGGATACCTCAATTATGGGCGGCGCTTCCGGCGCAACCGGACTCCACTTGTGCAGCTCTTGACGGAAAAAGTTGGTTTCATCAGCGAGGAGAATCTCAGCGCCCTCTATTTTGCGCAAGTAAAAGCGTTGCGTTTCGGCTTCGTTGCGCGTGGACAAGACGGGGTTGCAGTAGGCTGCAACGTGGTTGCGGAAGTCTTGCGCATTCTTGATGATCTTCTTGAGCAGGTCCTCCTCTTCAGGCTGGAAAGGAAGGCCCGGTATCTCGTCGTACCATTCGATAAGATCTTCCAGCTTCGGTCGCGCGGCATCACGAGGAATCTTGACTCGCCAGTCGCAGATAGGACAAGTGTACTTATCTTCCTCTTTTACTTTACCACGTGCGATCTTGAGACATTTTCCGTGATACCTAGAAAGCGGTGTTAGTTGGACCTCAACAGGACTGTAACCCGGGGATCAGCCAAGAAACTCACCATTCATGACACAGCTCGCATTCGATCATCATGCCCGCTTCCACTCTGCGACAAATGCAAAAGACCTCTCTGAACTTGGGATCATCCCACCTATAGACTCCCCCTCCCGCCTTTTCCTTATCCGGCGATGGTTCGCGAGAGGCTGGCTCTGCCGGCAGTCTCGGCTTGTCCTTAGTAATGTCAAAACAGTCGATGTTCCGCTCCAAGACAGCCTCCATGTGGCTCTTGAGAATATGCAAAGGGGCATTGGTCTTCCCAAACAGCTTCTTGCCCTTGCGCATCCAGTCCTCGTGGCGTCGTTGTTCCTTTTCCAAGTCCAGCGTTCCTGCTGGCTTGGACTGTAGGTCCTCGAGCATCTTCATGACTTCAGAAACCTCTGCATATTTCGGTCGCTTGCGAAAGTCATCTGTTCGCGAGCGGGCGTTCAGATCGCTGATCAAGCGCAGCGCTTCTCGATGCTTATGAAGTATTTGGTCAACCTGTTCCAACGTTGTGGTAGACACGGGCAGAAAGTGCTGGACTGCCTGGTTGGATAATGCCTCCAGCTGCTGGTAGTGGATAATGTCGCCCTCCATGATTTCCTTGGCCTTTTTTTCCCATGTGAATGCTTGGGTTAGCTGGTCCACATAGTGAGCCAGGTGGTCATTGTAGGTTTCGATGCCGATCCGCTTCGCTTCATCTATCAATTCGCTCACATCGGCAAAAGACATGATAACGCCGCGGCTTTCTTTGGCCTTTTGGTTCCACTTGAGCTTGTCAAGCACCTTGGACAACTTGTCCATTTCGTCAAGATCAACATTGAAGCCGTTGCCTTCCTCCAGCAGCTCCTCCACGGACTCAACATGGTGCAGTGACGGGTGGTCAATGACATTCCTGGCGCTCTCCTGAAACGTCTGGATGGCAGCTGCTCTATCTTTGAGCAACTGTATCTCGGGACATTCGAATCCGATTTGCTCTGCCTCCTTCATGAGCCGAAATATGTTGGAGAGCTTGCGCATTTCGCGCTCTCGTTCGTCTTGTTGTGCGCTGCTCGACTTGCGGAGTCCTGCTTGCCACGCTCTTTCGTTTTTTCGGCGATTCTGCTGTTTGCGGATCGTGTAGTTGGTGGCCTCTTCGACCCAACGATTACAACGGTCAACAAAATGCCGCAAAAGAGGGAGGGTTGTGAGTTCGTACGGTATGCGTTCACCCTCGTTGAGCAGGTTGCGCAAGGTCTTTAGGGAAGGCGTCGGCTCCTCCTCAAGAACCTTGTCGTACTTCTCCTCCCACAGTTCAGGCACACTTGCCTTTTCCAAGACCTTTTTGCCGGTGGTCACCATATCGTCGTCTGTTTTGCGATAGATGAGCTCATGGTCAGTTCCGAGATATCGCTGGGCCTCTGCGAGGTCACAACAGGGTTGGTTGCCTGCATGCAAGAGACAGTAAGTCTTGTTAGACTTCAGACACCTGAAGCGGGACAGGTAGGCGAATGTCTTGCAATAGGCGCAAGAATATTCGTCTTCTGGCACGTCCACATCATCGATTCTGAATGACAGGGGGCATTTTCCATCGCCATCTTCGCCAAGGGTGCACTGGTGAGGGGACGCGCTGGCATGCTGCTCCTTGAAGGCGGCACGCTCAGCAGCCTCACGGCGATGTATGCGTTCCAGCGCCGGAGCAAGCCATTTTGCCGTTTGAATTGTCAAGCCGTTGCTGGTGACTCCGTCCGCAGCAGTCCACAAGAGCTCATCATGCGAGAAACAAGGCTGGCGGCGGTACGTTTGCAGTCGCTCGACACCGTTAAGGCCAAAGGGCTCCCAGTCACACGGCGCGAAATTCACTGCTTCGTTAAAGTTGAACCCATGGTTGAACCCGGCATGGTACGCCTTGGGGAAAGTGATGACGAATTGACCGGCTCGTTGATCCGCTGCATACACACGAACACCAGCCTTTTTGAGTTGATCCGGGGTCAACAGCGTGACAAGCTGGAACAGGAGATCTGGATTTGTCTCGAATAGCTCGGGCACGGCGTCCTTCATGGCCTGCTCAAACTTTTCAGTGTCCTCTGCCGGAATGCCGTACCACGTTTTGGTGGCGCCAAAGTGCTGATAATTTGCGGAATAGGCATAGTGGTCCTCATTATGCCAGCAAAAGGTGGAGAAAGTCATGCCAACATACACCCAGGGGACCGTCATGCCTGAGATGTCAGACTTGATGTGCCTAAAAAGACTGTCCTGGTGGTATGGGAGGACATTGAGATTCCATGGGTCCGTCGAGTATCGGTTACTGGGATGCCTTTCAATGGTAGGAAATCCAGACCCGTGTGTGGTACAATGGATATCGGCGCCGTACTCGACCTGTACCTCCTCGTCCACGTCGGTGACCAGGCGCCAAAACTCACGCTCCACATCGTCTTCTGTCACGGGTTTATTGCATCCCAGTGCTCGGTCAAAGGGCATCCGCTTTTCGAAATAGTTTTGCTTGAAATCGGCGGCCTTTTCCTGGAACTGACGAAGAGAATAGAGACCGCCTTCTTCAAAACCAAATTGACCATCGCCGACAAGGCATCGCGGGCAGTTCCAGTCTGCATCGGGCTTGGTCTTGAGTGGTGGATCCAGGCAGTTGCCGTGATAGGCATTGTCACACGACTCACAGATTGCAAGGAAGCCGGCCTCTTCAGCCTTGCCACATTGTATGCACTTCTACCCGGCGATGAATCGTTAGCCCTTTGACACGACACGATGGCTGGTGTTGAAGGCAGTTCGAGCACGTACCTCTCCAGGTGGACTATTGGTGGATTCATCGCGTGCCAGTCGAGGCATTGGCCGAAACATGGACATGTGAGATCCAGCTACAGTCGGCACGGCTTCTATACAATCAGAGGGTTGCATTAGCCGAACAGGTTCACACCAATGAGAAGCCGCGGTATTGGCGGTCATGTAACCCGACGTATGGGTCTTCTAAATGCCACCTTAATCCCGTCCCTCCTACTACAGCCCACTTATTGCTTTGGGTTCAGTGACGCAGTCTCTCTAACCCACAAGCAGATCGTGTGAGTCACACCATCAGCGCAACAAACACAGCACACTGCTTCCTGCGGCTGCTAAACCCAATCCTCGAGTAAAAATAAAACAGCAATCTGCAACTAGATGGGACATACCTTTCTTGAGCCGCTTGCTTCTCCTACTTCCACCGTCGTCATCCTTCTCTGCACCATTTTCGCGAGCTGAATCCAAACTGTCGTTGCTCATTTGCCGCTTGAGTGCTGTTGCAGGTCCTAGGCTAGAGGGCCGGTATTCCGGAGTATTCTTTGCAGAAGCCAAAGGTGTGGCAAACTGCTTCGTAGGCGTGCTGACCTTGGGCTCTGGCGCTGCCGCAGACGTCGTTGGAGCTGAGCGGTTGACGCTTGTGAAGCCAGAATTGACTGCAGTGAAGCCGCCAGTGTTAATGGCCGTAAACCCAGATGTGGCAGGCTGTGATGGTGGAGGAGGCGGCGGCGGCGGATCGCGCATTGGCGTGTCCCGCTCAGAATTGACCGAGGCTTGAAGAGCACCTGAAGCGTTTCGGGCGGGAGAGTCGCTTCGCAGCTCAGAAGGCGTATTGATATTGGAACGCTTCATGGGGCTCGGGGCTGGGCTCGGGGTCAACGGCCCGCCATTCTCCCACTCCAACTGCTGATGAATTCCAGGCTTTGCGAGCCTGAGAAAATCCTCGTAGGGGCACAGCCACTTTTGGTAAGAGTTCTTGAGGGATGTGGACAGGGAACTCATGATTTTGCCACTGTAACCGAGGTCACGACCAATTTCAGCCCACTTCTTGGCCCTGCAAACCTTTTCGAACCCACCGCGGGATTCGACGGCCTTTTTGAGGCGATAAAGATCCAGCGGTCGCTTGTCGACATATGGCATGCGCGTGAGCTGGTTGCCATTTTGCTTGTGGAACTTGAGCAAAGCATCGACATATGTGATATTTGCTCGGCTGCCTGTTGCAAAACAGCAATGCACTTAGTTTCTGCAATGCCAATGAGCGGCCTTGGTGGAAAGGAGGGGTAAGGGACGGCTTACTGCCTTCAACAGAGTTCAAGTCTTGTTTGCGGGTGCGAAAATGGAACCTCTACCATGAATGATTAGTCAAACGGCGCTCGGGGCAAATTGACAGCTCGGCCTTCAGTATAGGCCATGGGCGACTTTGACGGCGCATGCATGAGCCCTTGGAGAAGAGAAAGGGAAATGCTAACCTCGGTATCGATGGCAAAATCTGGATTCCACGAGTCTGGCGGAATAACCTTGCAAATGCCGTATTTCTCGGCCTCGGGAGTGATTTTGCGCATGTACTCTATCGGATCCTTCCACTCCTCCTCTGTAGGCTGGAAGACGGGCGCTTCTTCCAGGTCGTAAATGCGACTCGTTTTCTTGAGCGGTTCTTTGACGGCAGTGGGCTGGCCACGCCGCTCGACTGAGGAGAGATCAAGCGGGAGGCTAATCATGCTGCTCAGTGCCGTTTGCGGGTGCACGATGTTACTGCTGCTCATGCCGGTGGCGGTGTTCTTATTCTTGGAGGAAGAGGAGGAGGTTGCGGTCGTAGCGTTTGTGTTTGTTTGGTTCATTGGGGCGCCCACAGCAGGCGATGCTCGGGCGCTGGCATTGGCGCTTGGAGTCGTGCCGCCGCCGCCGCCGCCGCCGCCTGGTGCGGCCGCAGGGATCGAGGAGGGCATCAGGAGGGCGGTCTATTTGGGAAGAGGTCGCTGTTGTTCGGCTTATGAGGGCGGTTCGCAAACGGAGCAGAGGCGTGGTGGAAGGGAGTCGCAGTCCTTCACACAGCGCTGGAGGAGCCGGGAGCAGGTAAGGACAATCGCATCGCAGTGCATGCCGCCGAACTCGAACTCCTCGGTACAACGGTGCTGCAGTCGAGGCAAGACAATCGTATGGGGATATGGCGGCGGTACTCGGATGATGATAGCTGAGCAGCAAACTTCACGGAAGCCGTGGTTGGTCGGGAACACCGCAGTCGCAGGCGTGGTCGCGGACCGAGTGGGTCGTGGGACTTCTTTCTATGCACCTGGGTCAATCGAATCGGCAGGGTCGACGGTGGTGGAGGAGGTCAGCGTGGAGACGAGTCGGGCTGCGGGCGGGTGCAGGTGTGTAGTGCAAAGTAGTCTGGCCGGCGACTTGTGTGGTTGAGGGCGGACGGGATGGAAGATGAGGGAGAGGAACGAGAAGGAAGAATGACCAGACGGGTCGCAGGGCGGGAGGGGAGTAGAAAGTCGCAAGTGGCATCGGCAGAACAAGAACGAGCGACTAGTGTGCCTGCTATAATTGATTCTACGCACATTATTAGTACTATGCCATGCTGGGCTGGAAGTGTCGTATGGTTATTGTGTACTATGTATGCCAAGTACACGGGTACTTTGGGCTGGGTGAGATAGGCGGGTATTCTGCAAGTACCGCTAGAAGTACCCTTGCCAGGCCTAGAGAGGCACTGGATGCAGCGTCAAGATGCGAACTGTAGGTGGCAGGTGGGTCAAGATTCAGGGCCATGCTTAGCGCTTGACGGTACTCACCCACTGTAGGACTGAGTACTATGTACAGTGTACGTAGAGGCTGTCCAAGTGGGCGTTTCTATTGCCCCATTCGTCTCGTACTTCTGCTAAGCATCCATGCGTACCATAAAATGTGTTATGGGCGGATGTGCACGGTCATTCGGCTAGAGCAAGGGAAGAAAAGAAGAAGAAAAACTGAGATGGGAAATCAGTCGGGAGTGGAATGCCAGACACATATGGGACAGTACCGAAGTACTTTGCCTGCGCCGATGGTCAAGACGGATGTGGGTGGGCCCCACTGTGATCCCGCCACGAACAGGGCCCTGCCCGATCCGGCGGCTCTGTATTATAGTACTATGTAGCCTTGTCCATTTCCAGTGTACTTGTCAGCTTGTGCACCGCTGTCCCTTCGTCCAGAAGCTCAACACCCATTACGACAGAGATTTCTGCGTGTGCTGCTGACCAGAGCCTGCTGCCAATCAGACCAGGGCCTAGTAATCCACTGATCAGCCTTTTTTTGCCAACACTCTGACTCGCATTAGACATGCAACCATTCCGTTTCGGATTGTCCCAGGTTGTGACTGACCGTGTCCGTGTTGCGGGAATGCAAGCATTGCAAGTATCTCGGATTATTGCACGGTTCAATCATATCCCAGTATCCATTGGGGGGAAACAACGAGAAGGTGAAGTCTCGAAAATGGAAGCAAGTCAGCACCGCACGGTGCTGACAGAAATGGGCTGACCAGGTGACCTCAGGGTTGCGTCTGATATCGGCAGGGGCCGTGGCAGGGGCCCGTCACAGCTGCTTGGCCGAGCGGCCAATAAGCAGAGACATGTCGTTAAACGGACCTCGGAGCGCGGGCCCCGACTTCAACGACACTTCGTCCTCTCCCCGACTGCACCGGAGCCGCAATCCAACGTCTACCGTTGATCCAACACTGGATTCTGCAGTCTAGGATGGTGGGCATTCACTCACCATCATGTCACCCGTATTCGAGCCCCGTCAAGATGCATATTTGCTGAGTGACCATGCTTTGGGTTTTCCGTGCCTCGACCCTGGAGCCCTCAACTCACCATACTGCAGTTGGCTTGGATACTGTTCTTTTCCTGGCTCTGAAACGCCGCCAAAGTAAAGTGAAAAGACGTTGTTCATGGGCTAACTAGACTGCAACTTTCTTCTTGCGTCCTCTCTTACCCTTTTCTGGGCTCTTTAGGCTCTTGCTCTCCTTCTTGGCCTTGGCTTGAGCAGCCGTCTGCCTCCTCTTAATAAGTCTATCCACCTCCTTCTGGTCTCGAGTTCGCAGCGTCAGCTCCTTCATCATATCGCTCCACTTGACCACGCCATTGCATCGTGGACACTTTCCGCTTGTTGGCACGACTTCGTTGTTGTCCTTTTCGCCTTCAGACTGTTGATCCAACAAGTACCGACTCCAACAGTCTAAATGACCCACGCCTTCACAATGACCCTGTGAGCATATAGCATATAGGCCCTTTTCGTGGTCGAGCTCCTGATGACACACCACGCAGTCTCCTTCCCGTTCAAACCTAGTGATCTCCTGGCCCTTCTCCAGATATGGAACCAGAGGTGCATGGTCAAGGGGCAGAGCATGGATGCCCCAGTTGGGCTTCTTGGATCGTTTTCCGGCTGCTTTGTCGCCTTCGCTGTCCGAATTGCCCAAAGAATCCCCCTCACTGCTACTGAAGCCATGCTCCAAGAAATCTGTCCGCAATGCTGCGTCAGCCCTCTTGCTGGCAGAGGGCTCAAAGTCTGTTACAACTTCGACAGACTTGCGCAGCGGAGTCACACCTGCCGACGAACAGTACTTGCCCCACTGAGAATACACTTCTCGGTCAAAAAAGTGCAACTTCAGTGGCCAGCGCGAAAAGCTTGGCACCCCCAGTAGAAGATGGACATTGGGCAGAATGGCACTCATCTTCAAAGGAGGTCGTTTCGGCAGGCCACTGCGCTTGCGCTGGGTAGAGACGGTGATGCGGTCCTCAGGCGCAATGTGCAGCGACAGGTGCGAGTTAGTCAACGCCCACCTGCAGAGTCTGCGGTCAGCAGCGTCCCAATCAATAGCTTGGCTGAGTCAAACCTCGATGAGTGTTCGGATAAACCTACTCAAACTTGAGTGCCGCCACCATACTCGGAAACCCCGAGATAACCGCAACCATTTCCCAGGGACGCAAACGACTTTTGGCAGTCCGCGCTGCACCGCCCTTGGCTGTGCCATTGTGCTGCTTTAATCGGCGCGGCGGGTTGGGCGTGGACCCAATGTAGAGCGAGGCGAGGCGCACCGTCGAGCGCAGGATGTAGACGACGTAGAGGGCTGGGATGGGTTTACTCTGGACCACCATAGTCGTCGGATTTGTGCTGCTACATTGCGGTTTTGACTGCTAGAATGTAGAAAGAGGAAGAAGATCGTGTCAGGTCATTTCTTGTGTGTAGACATGCCTGCACCAAACACTCCATGCAGTAAGCGGACATTGAGCGTTGACATGGAAGGAGCGACGAATTGTCATTGACGTCGTTACGATGTGGTCCGTGCCACCCCGGCTGAGACTCTAGGCAGAAGACTCATGACTTATTAAGCCTGGCAGCCTGGCAGCCTGGTCCTTTACAATGAGTAATGGAGGTACTCGAGCGAGCTTCACTTTAACTACAAGTTGAGCCTGATTGAGTCTATAGAATACAGGTCAGTCATTATTATATACTATATATATATACTTTTTTTTTTTTTTTTTCACTTCGTCCAGCTCTTCAGTGAGCTGCAATATGTCCATTCGTCGCACCGTTGGCCCCATTGGCAACCTTCTGCCCCGCGCACGGGTGATGCGTACCCGCACTCGGCGCGCCATCGTTGTCGGTGATGCTCTTGCCCCTGCTCACATCCACGCCATTGGCATAGCGCACCTTGGGGTCTTTGGAAAATCCATTGTGGGTGCCGTTAAAGCGCATATTGGCGATGCCCTCGTATCCTCTGATTCCCGTCGCCTTCTCAAGCCGTTCGGCAATCTCGGGATCAACTTCGCGGAAAATGGCAATCTGTCGCTTGAGGATCTCCTCCTTCTGGCATAATTCCATCTTACCCGAGACGTTCTTGATGAAGCGCTCGCGCGCACCGTCGTCAAAGACATCTTGCCACAACTTGCGCGGCGCGACGAAGTCCTCGGGTCGGATCTCTGATAGGAAGGTGATGGCTTCGCCGGTGAAGTGACTGTGTGTCTTGTCAAGGTTCACAGTCCTGGAGCGGAACTGCACAGGATCGATAGACGACAGATAGTTTGGCCTGGCACCCTGGTTGTAAAACGCCATGGCACCATCGCGCTGAAAGTTGCCAAACTTGAACGCCGTCCGGGGTGCGTTGACGGGCAACTGTTGGTAGTTGACGCCGATACGGTGGCGGTGCGTGTCCGGATACGAAAACAACCTGCTCTGCAGCACAGGATCGGCGCTGGGCTCAATGCCAGGCACCATGTGCGCTGGGTTGAACGCAACCTGCTCGACCTCGGCAAAGTAGTTGATGGCATTCTCGTTGAGCGTGCACTCGCCAATCTTCTTGCGTGGGAACTGCTTTTGCGGCCAGACGTGCGTCAGGTCAAACACATTGATGCGCTGCTTCTCCCACAGCTCTTCGGCTTCGTGTGCCGACATGACTTGGATCTCGACGCTCCACTTGGGGTACTCGCCGCGCTCAATGGCCTCGTACAGGTCCTTTTGGGAGTAGTCGGGCGAGTAATTGGCCGAATCCTCTTGGGTGATAAACTTGGTGCCTTGCATGGACTTGAAGTGGATCTGCACATACTTCCACTCGCCGCCGGCGTTGACAAACTTGACCGTGTGGCCCAGGTAGCCGTGCATGAAGCGGTAGCCATCAGGGATGCCGCGGTCGCCCATGAGAATCATAACTTGATGAATGGACTCTGGGTTCTGGGAGAGATCTATCGGAGTAATCACGGTCAGTATGTCTGCCACATCTTCAGGCTGCAGCAAAGTGCAGACGGTATTTGCTACTTACAATCCCAGAACATGGTCGAATCATCCGCGTGCGTGAGATGCGTCGCCGGATCCCGCTTCTGCGTATGAATGAAATGCGGGAACTTGGCTGGGTCCCGCAAGAAGAAGACTGGCGTGTTGTTCGCCACAACATCCCAGTTGCCGTCGTCCGTCCTAAACTTGACTGAAAACCCCCTCGGATCTCTAGCACAATCATGCGATCCAGACTCGCCACCCACAGTCGAAAAGCGCACCGTAATGGGACACTTCTTGCCCTTTTCCGCAAAGATGTTGGCGAGGGTCAGATCGGAGACCGCCTCGGTGCACTCAAAGAACCCGTGGGCGCCGCTGCCCTTGGCGTGGACAACGCGCTCGGGGATGCGTTCGCGGTCAAAGTGCGAGAGCAGGTCAATGAGGTGGAAGTCTTGGAGCAGGAGCGGTCCGTTTTCGCCGACGCGCTGCGTCTCGTATGGGTGCGGCATGGGGACGCCGTTGCTGGTTGCGTAGATGGTTTCCGAGGAGGGCTTTTGGCGGTCACGCTCGTAGGAATTGAACTGCGTGGCCGCGTGGGCGGCGAAGGAGGTATCCGCTGATGGCGCCATGGTGCTCGGGCTGGTAATGGTAGAGGAGGTAGAGTCGCTATTGTTGCTGCTGAGGGTTTTAGTGACTGCTTGGGGAGGGTTTTGAAGGATGTGTTGCACAGTCTCCATAGGAAAATGTAATCAACTACTAATAATTGTATTGGGCAGCGTAATACAAGCAAGGCAAGAAACAAGCAATTGTAATACTGGTTTATGGTGCCAATGTGCACGACTCCAACACTTTATATCGGTGTCTCTATCCATGCCACCGACTTAACAAAGTCCGCCTTCTGCTCCTTATACCTGTGGTCTGACTCTGAAGATCTCGATTGACTGAATGCTACCCTCGATCTGCTCTCCTTATCCATGTCTAAGCGGTGTCTGCCACGCACGTCCTGGTCCCAAAGCACAGCTACGTCTTCGACATTTCTCAAATCGGCTCCTTTGAAGCGGTGAATCAGTCTGGATTGCAGAACAAATAGCACGGCTAGACCAGGCAAAGGGTGACCAAGCCACAGATCCGAGAACGTGACAGTCACTATCAATGACGTCCGCCAAAGTCTATGACGGCGTGGGATCTGGAGGCGTGAGTCTCCAGGGGTCCTGACTTGTTAGTTCTAGCTAAGTAGCGAGTGAGCCGCAACAACATTAACAACAAGGATGACCGCAAACTGTGCGCTGCATAGTCGACATGTTTGGAGATCTGCGAATCATATAGTCGTCTTCGGCCCAGCATTTCCTAAAACAGATGCTCCGACCATACTTGAAGATGGGAATTTGGAATCACCTGGCAGGTAGTAAGCTCCTGCAAATCAATGTTGAACAGATATTCCCCCCAAGACGCAGAGAGGATCAAATAATTGCCATCAACCCAAATCTTCTCGATGATATTTTAATTCAAAATTGGTGCGATTTGTCCTTTTCCGAGTAAGAAAACACATTGTGGGTAGCTAGCGCCTCTGCCGTCCTAGAGTGCCATCCGTGCGGTCGAATTGTCTGAGAAGTGATGATACTGGCAAATAATGCTAGAGGTCACGTTCCGCCCCCCTGTGTGCACATACCCACTGCTATTCTACTACATAGTTTGGCAGTAAACCGAATGTGGACGGGATAACCGTCACATGTTGACCCAAGGCTTACGATGTGGGTTTGCCATCCATGTGTATATAGCCGCAGTAATAGAGCGCTCACACAGTGAGTCTAACAAGTGTGGTGTGCCGCGGAGATATCTCTGACGAGTGTTGGCTGGTGTGTAATTCTGGGTGGTCTTTTCCGATTGTGGTTCTTGGGAATCGACATGGGAATTTTGAATGGCACACAATCGTGATCCCGTATCAGGAAAGCCGCGTTCAAGTACTTTTCCCGATGTCTCTGTGTCTTTGGCTCGGAGTCGCCCTCACGGATGGTGACAAAGACCTGGCTGGATTCGGCGTGAGCGACATGCCTTGGTAATCTTGATATTTGATAATCTCAGGCTTGAACGCCAAGTGGCGAGTAGTATTTGAAGTTCTCAAAACCTGCTCCAGATGGACTATATAAATACATTAGAAGGATCAGACGGGCCCAGGGCACTACGTATTTGTCCATTTGCTGGGATGGAGAAGAGCCTTGCTCTTGTGCAAGAGACACTCGTCTCGCTGCAACTCAGATTCCTGATGTTCTGATTCGTTTGTCACTGCTATTAATGCTCGAACTGGGACGCAAAAGAAAGGAAGATGTAGTATTGTCTTGACTCTTAAGTGGAATGGTACATGGCCTTGGAAACGCAGCCCAAGTCCATTTCGGCATCTTCTTGTTTCGATGGCTACAGCTCAATACACATTACTTGTGCGAGACTGGTTTCATCGTGGTATATTCGGCAATTGTAAAGGCTTAAACCGCCACCTATGTAGTCCAAGTCATAATACCGAGGTCGTTTGTGCTCAGGCACATCTATCAGCTGACTGGCCACGGTGAAACATGCTTGTAATCTTCTTCCAAGTGCCCAAACCGTTTCGTCTCCTAAAAGTGATACCGTTTGACCTGGTTCGCTACATCTGAAGACCAAGTTCTCGCTCACTTAGCTTGTTCATCGATAATGGTCTACCCGCCCGTCAAAATGCCTCCTCGATCAACAGGTGCGGTGTAAACACCAAAGGCAGGCTCTTCACACCGAGCTTCATAGACAAAGCTTCAAGCTGAGAGCCTCCTCATTACGGCCGCCCTCAGCAGTCTCCCTCTCACCAGCAGACGCAGTACCCTCGCCATCGTCATCCTCAGTCTCAAATCCCACGCTCTCCCCCACCATGTCCCAGTTAACCGTCCAATCCTCCCAGGTACCGAGCAAGCCCTCCGTATCAGCCTCAATCTTGAGCTCCTCAAACGGCCAGTAATTGCCCCTCCGACCCATAAAGCTCGTCGAAACGCCCCAGCCACACTTGGAAAACACGTTGTTCGCCACAGTCGCCTTGCTCGAGTCGTAAATCAGCTGCCCGTCCGCGCGCCCCCTCTTGGCATGGACAGCACTCGGGCGGCTCAGCACATTGCAAACGACCTTCAACTGCCGCACGGTTTCCGGGCTGGCTAAAAAACAGCCGAGGTGCGGGGGGATGTTACCCGCCATATCGTGCCTGATTTTGTTGTTGCTGACGGCCTTGGGCTGGATGGGTTCTCTGCGGGCTTGGGCTCGGGTGATTTCGCTGACGAGCGCTTTGAAGGCTGCGCTGGAGCTGGAGAAGGAGTTGTCCTTTTCTGTGAAGAGGCGGAAGTGGTAAGGGTAACCAAAGGCGTCGAGGAAGTGGGTGTGCCAAACCTGGAAAATTTCCGGGTAGCTGTCTAGAAGTCTGCAGATTGAGGAGGCGGTCGCTTGCTCTGTAATCCTGTTTGCGAGAGTGCCGATTGTAAGCTTTTGCTGTCCCTTTTCTTCTTTTTTTTGTGCTTCTTTCTCTTCTGCCCCTGGTAGTCCTTTCCGGGGGAAAGCAAGCGATGAGGGCAACTGGTAAGGTCATCCATCGTCAAGTGGGAGTTGATACTTACATCTGCGCAGCCCGGCAGTTCATCAGCAGCCTCAACGCATGCGTGATGAAGAGGTAATTCTTCGGATGGTGACCGATATGCTTGCGAATAGCCACCTCGAGGACAACTTCTCCATGTACATTGAAATGCTTCCTGCATTCTCTCTCCATAGCCTCACCGGGCCCTGTGTTGGGAAGGGTTTGAGGGTTATTGAATGGGGCGAAAGCCGTCTCGGAGTGAGACGGTGCTGGCGACAGAAGCCCACCGTAATGGACAAAGTCGGTGTTCATCTTGTCGAGGGCAACTGAATGGTGAGACCTGAATAGAAGGGTGGGGAGCAGAAGCGAACGGTATCGTGGGGAATGTGCAGTCCGCGTTCGTTCTGTGCTTGAGATGCGCGGTGGAAAGAAACGGAAGGCATTGCAGCAGAGGAAGCGGTACAAGGAGGAGGCGAATGTCAAGAGGGATGCTAAACATCAAGTGGAAGTGGCATTGTTTCGCCGTGGGGTCCACGACAAGTGAAGCCGACGAGATATCATCACTGGCCCAAGTCAAGGCAGCATGGAATCATGATCAGAAGCGTGCAGGTGGTTGGGGCCTCATGAGGTGAAGCTGCTGCTGCTGCATGCTACGATCTTGGCCAGCACAAATAATAGGTTGGATCAGACTTATACAAAGTCATATAAGTGCACAATACAAATCATCCTGCATTTAGACTTGCACCGACAGAAACACCATAGTGCCCATCGAGCTGCAAGAGGGAGCAACCATGACTGCCATCAATCAGTGAATGAACAAGGCTACTTATTCATCAAAATGCGTGAATCGAGCCCTCAGATGTTGAGCGCATGAGAGATGGTGCAGACTGTGTGAAGCAGGAATGGCATAACAAATACCCAGACACTGCAAGTTGGACTTCCATATAGGGAGCTGGAGATTGGTGTTGCAGGGGTTCTTCAGCACTATATTTTGTTGTTCACAGAAATCAGGGGAAATGTTGACCTTGGAGTTATTACTGAATAGACTGGGAGCAAAATGTATATGGCTCTTGGCTGGATACCAGCATGTTGTACAAAGCCTTTTACAGCAGGCCCTGCTTCTGGAGATCGTAGTAGACCTTTTCAGGCATCACATTGCCTTCCGCATCTTCCATCTGCACAATGCTGCCCTCATCCACCTTCTCTCTCTTCTTATCGCGTGTTCTCTTGTCCCAGAGTTTGAGCGCCTCGTTGATGCCAGTGATGTCTCGAAACAAGTGCGTGTCACTGATACCGAGCCGCTTGAGTCCGTAGATATGCCTGGCTTCATTGAAGTGCTTCTCGAACGCGCGACGGCCCATGTACACAAAGTTGCCACAAATCTCGCAGGGAAACTCGACACCGAGACCGTGCAGACGGTAGAGCCAGAAGGGAATGGGCTTGCCATCCCAGGCTAGCGGGAGTTTCAAGGGGTTGTGAATCTTCTCCTCGCCATCTTCTCCTTCCGTATCGTCCATGTCCTGGTACTGTGGTGGTTGTTCGGACAAGTTGAGCAGGTTTTCGAGCTCTTGCTGTCTTTCTCTCTCCGTCATTCCCTGGCGCCGCTCAACATTGACTCGGGTGTCTTCCCTCTCTGTGCTCATTGCGCTGGCCAAACGCTTGACCCTGTGTTCGCGCTCTGCAACCGCACGCTCCTTGAGCCGCAGCGTAGAATCACCAGTGGCAGCCGCAGCTCCGCCATCCTGCCTTTTTGCTAGTGTTTCGGCCGCCTTGATGTGCTTGCGGCCGTTGAGGTGGCCCTTGTAGACATTCTCGTTCTTGAACTCCTTCTCGCAAGCATCGCACCATACAGCATCGGGGCCGCTCAATGTCTTGGCTACGCCCTGGCTGTCCGCAGCTGCTGGCTCGTTTTGCCAGCCGTCAACTTGATCCTTTGCCCATGCCTCGTCAAACTCCTTATCGAAGGAGGCAAGAACCTTGTCCACGTTTTCTAGTGGTCTGGTCCGGCGCATGAAAGACTCGAGATACTCTGACAGCTCGCCCACGTACTTGAAGTATTGGTCAGTCAGCTTGTCGCTCCTCTTGACTCCACCGTAACCTGGCGCGAAGTTGTCAAAGATTTGCAGGTACTGTAGGTATGCCAATCGCTTGACGTTGGGCAGGTTGATGTACGACTCGTGGCAGGCATGCAAGTCAAAGTAGCGTCCAAAGGCTTCCTCGCCAGAGAACATGGCATCGACGAGGTAGGGGACGGGTTCGCCATCGCCTCGCTTGCGAGGGCGGTACCTCGTCTCTGAGTTTTCTGCTTGCTCGTTCGGATACCGTGCGTGATGTTCCTTGATCTCGTTCACTTGCTTATGGAACTCCTCGAATGGGTCGCCGCTGCCAATTTGCAGGATTTCTTTGGATCGCAGGCCGTTAACATCGCGGTACAACGACAACATCTCGGCAGACTGCCGCTGGATCTGGTCGAGGAGCTGCAATACCTCATGGTCTCGGTTCAGGCGGTCGCGTATCTAGTTGTGCGCTCTTGTGCGTTAGCTAGATGTCCTGTGAGAAGCGCATCGAAGCACGGACTTGCAGGATGTACTGACCTGTTTGGGCTCCTCGTCCATGCGGTCTGCGATACCCTGCTCGAGACGCTCAAGGTCTTCGGCGATGAACCGCTGCTCCTCGAGAAGCATGATGGGCGTTAGTACGTGCAATCAGCTTGGAGATACCCTTTTTGTAGGTGTTCAAAGCAAAGAAGAGCAGGTAGAAAGGAGCAGTGGGCGTCAACATGGAAATCTGGCGAAAGCAATGAAAGCAGGACGATGCCATAGTCGCGGAAGCCTTCTACGTGACGATTGTTGCCGATAAGATAAGCGCCACTGGCCCAAGCAGCACCACCCCTGTCAGACTTTTTGGGGCATCTGAAGCCAGCCGCAAAGCAACACCAGGAAATCCAACTCCAGTCTTGCTCTTCTCCAAAAATATTCCCATTCACCAACAAGCTCTGCCATCCAAATCAGTCAACCGTCGTCCCGAAGCTCAACACCACGGAGCCTCACTGAGAAACGAATCCCACTGCGCCCGTCCGATCGAAAACTGTCACCATGGCTGAAGGAGGAGGCATCGACCGCAAGGCGGATGAGAGGATGGAGTTCAACACCTCCAAGGAGGTCACGGTGCATCCCACCTTCGAGTCCATGTCGCTGAAGGGTATGCTTCGCTCTCCACGGCTCAGATCTTTCTTGGCTTGCTGACACGGGCAACAGAGAGCCTTCTTCGCGGCATCTACGCCTACGGCTACGAATCCCCCTCGGCGGTCCAGTCCCGCGCTATTGTGCAGGTCTGCAAGGGTCGCGACACGATTGCCCAAGCGCAGTCTGGTACTGGTAAAACGGCGACTTTCTCCATCAGTATGCTGCAAGTCATCGACACCGCCGTCCGCGAGACCCAAGCGCTGGTCCTGTCGCCCACCCGCGAACTTGCTACCCAGATCCAAAGCGTCGTCATGGCCCTCGGCGACTACATGAACGTGCAGTGCCACGCCTGCATTGGAGGCACAAACGTCGGCGAGGATATCCGCAAGCTTGACTACGGCCAGCACATTGTCTCTGGCACGCCTGGCCGTGTGGCCGACATGATCCGACGCCGACACTTGCGAACGCGCCACATCAAGATGCTGGTCCTCGATGAGGCCGACGAGCTGCTGAACCAGGGTTTCCGAGAGCAGATTTACGACGTGTACCGATATCTGCCCCCTGCGACACAGGTGGTGGTTGTCTCTGCCACCCTTCCCTACGACGTGCTCGACATGACGACCAAGTTCATGACAGATCCAGTGCGCATTCTTGTCAAGCGCGACGAGTTGACGCTCGAAGGTCTCAAGCAGTACTTTATCGCTGTGGAAAAAGAGGAGTGGAAGTTCGACACGCTTTGCGATCTCTACGACACGCTCACCATCACACAAGCTGTTATTTTCTGCAATACACGGCGCAAGGTCGATTGGCTGACGGACAAGATGCGAGAGGCAAACTTCACTGTCAGCAGCATGCACGGTGACATGCCTCAAAAGGAGCGAGACAGCATTATGCAGGACTTCAGACAAGGCAACAGCAGAGTGCTCATCTCGACTGATGTGTGGGCGCGTGGTATTGACGTTCAGCAAGTCAGTCTGGTCATCAACTACGACCTGCCCAGCAACCGCGAGAACTACATCCACCGTATTGGTCGTTCTGGTCGCTTTGGCCGCAAGGGTGTCGCCATCAACTTTGTTACCAGCGAGGATGTGCGCATTCTTCGGGATATCGAATGTGAGTGTCATCAGAAGCTGTCGTCTGTTGTAACAGTGGAGGGCGGTACTGACAGGTGTGCTTAGTGTACTACTCAACCCAGATCGATGAGATGCCCATGAATGTCGCCGACCTGATCTCGTAAGGCTGCTGAGGGTGCATGAAATCAAGGCTGGCAGCATTCGGTGAAAGAGGAAGCTCGAGGGTGGGACTGGGTTCGCAAGTCATTGCAAACAAAAGCGCCACATGTGCGCAGGCAAACTAGCGTCAAGACGTCTAGTAATGGTAGTGGGAGGAAAGGGCACCTTGCCAACAAGTGAGTCGGCTCGTTGCGAAGCGTGATGCAGAATGATTAACTAAATTGCTGACAGTTTCGGTCACTAGGTACAGATTGACAAGTTTTCTAAATGAAAAGCGCATTGTTTGATTATAGTTCGTTCACTCTTGATTTTCCATGTCATGAGCTTTCGATATGGGACAATTGGGGGGGGGGGGGGAACACATGATTTGGCCCCCCTTTCTGTATTATGTGGCGTCTTAACCATCGCCAATCTGGTGGCGTACCCCTTGCAAATAACGCCATCTTGAAATTACAATTCTCGATGGTGCCGTTTCCCCATCTTGGTCACTTGCGCCGGAGCCGATCCTGGCTCATTTTGGAGCATGTGGCTCTCTCTAGCTTCTCGAAGCTTTTGTGGATGCGGTGCTTGTTCCTCTCCATCACCCACGCACGGCGTGTATTCCAGCATAGTCTGGTTGGCCTTGCGTCCAACTGAGTGGTGCTTCAAAGTTGGATCTCCACTCCACCACCATGGGACCCGGTCCTTTTAGCGACTCAGGATACCCTCTCAACCCAAGATGCCGGTCCGGAGTGCCGCCAAGGCAGAGAGCAACCCAGACCTCTCGCATGAGCTGATATGGCATCCGAACTGCCTTGGCCGTGGGCATAGCGATGCAAGAGAGGCCTCCTCGCCCTCGGACCATCTTTTGCGTGCCGTTCTAGCATTCAGCCACCGTACGGCTTTCGCTCCGCTAGTCGTGGAGTGGGCGACTTATTTCTGTTGGCGCAGTTGACTTTTCATTTCCCAGAATCCAGCGGGAACTGTATCTTCTTTAGCGCCTGTCTGTGTTTTTCTATTATTTCTTCTAGTGGTCCTTTTTTATTTTTTTATTTTTTTTTGTTCTCTCTTTTTCCCTTGTCCTTCCAGGAATCGCCAATTCTTGAACGATCCCTGTTTCCTCTCCTTCATCCCCCAGGCGAGCTCGGCGCCATACTCGGCCTCCGCATCGTCCCAGGCTCGCTCGGCGCACAGCTCGGTCTGCGCATCGCATTGACGATGGGCGAACCCGGTTGTGGCGGCACGGCAGCCACACTCGGTCGGCGCGTGGTCCCGGGGGAGCTGGGCGCACAGCTGGGTCGCCGCGCCCACCGCTGCTGCTCCAGCGGGCCCTCGTCAATCTCCTGCTCAATGGGTGTCGAGATGCTCGAGCTCGAATGGTGGCTCCGCCGCGGCATGTCCGGCACGGGGAGCAGGAAGACGTTTGCGGGGAGCGGCGGTAGGTGCAGGCCTGCTTCCATTGTGTGCGCTGCTTCGTAGCTGCTGCTTCCACTGCGTGCGCTGCGCCGCCTGTTGCCGTTGATAATGGCGCCGACAACACCGCCGCCCTGGTGCCCGCCCTCTCCCTCGTTCAGTGTCTGCAGGGATCTGTCGAGACGGGCGAGCTGGGCCGTGAACCAGGACTGTTTCTTGACGACGACCGTCTGGGGTCTCATGGGTTTCGAGCCAATGGTAGGCGGGTTGATGGAGTAATTGTTGAAAAAGACCGACCCTCCGAGGCGGCTCTTGTCCCTCATTCCCAACATTCTGCCTCCCGATCCCCCGTGTCCGCCGCCTGCTTTGCCGCTCTTCCCACTCTTTGCACCAGCGCCGCCGCCGCCGCCGTTGATTCCAAGGGGGTCCTGGGTGCTTTCGCAGCCGCGGCGGGTCAGCAGGGCTTCGGGCACGAGGCGGCGGATCAGAGGGTTCATGGTCATGATGCAGGCGCAGACGATGCCTGTGTTTGCCTCGATGAGGGACCAAAAGTCGGTGGTGACCGAGTCGTAGGTGAAGTCTGAGGTGAAGCGGGTGGTGGCGAGCTGGGTGAGGCGGATGATGGAGACGATGCAGATGCTGTAATGTGTGTGTGTGCCAAGTCGCATGATGTGTCAGTTTTTGTCTCTACTTTTCTCTCTGTGATGAGATTTGATTATGATGCAAGAATAAGAGCATGTGCACACAACAAGCCGAAAAAGAAAAGAATAGAAAAAAGAAAAGGGGGGGGGGGGAGAGAGAAACTTACAAGAACCCAAAAGAAAACAAGACAAGAAGCATAATCTTTTGGTCCTTTGGCGCACGCATCGACCAGATGACAGGCAAGGGCAGCAGAAAGGTGAAGAAATCGGTGCCGAGCTGGATGCCCAAGATGGCGTCGTAGGCCTGCATGGAGTGGCAATACGCGGACTTGATGTGGCCGTCCCAGTAGGCCTTGAGCGGGATGCACGCCGTGAAGATGAGGACGTAGTCGGTGAGGCTCGTCAGCAGCACCATGGCGAGCAGCACGCGCAGGGTGCGCTGGACCCAGAGGTGGGTCAGGGTGCGCAGGTAGAGGAAGAGGATGGAGATTTTGGTGAAGAGGACGGTGGTGGTGAACCAGAGCATGCCGAGCCAGTATGTCTGCGGATTGCAGTTAGTATGGAAATTCTGTTTTGCTCTCATTTTCTTGTCTTGTTACTTTTCTTTCTTTCTTTCTTCCTTTCTTCTTTTATTTATATATATATCTGTGCCTGGTCACTTCTTTGCGGTGCCAGTCCAATTTTTCCGACTTACCTCCGTCACTATGCTCAGCCTAGCCGTTGATAAGGCCGCCGCATGCTTGCCCAAGCCAAAGTGGGCATCGACAATATACGCCGTTGAATAGGCCGACGAAAAGAACATGGCCACGAGAATCATCCAGTCCTCCCGGCCGAGGACGTTGAGTATGTGGCCGCGCAGGTAGAACCGCAGGGCGACAAAGACGGCGGCGATGGCCCATGTTATTGCGGCACAGACAATCAGGCTGGTTTGCCAAGATGCATGGAGGTCGACGTCGTTCGAGCCTGTGCTGGTGCCATTGTTGGACATGGCTCCAGGCGGGGGTTAGAAAAAGGGTTGGAATTGTGGTGTGTTGTATCCGAGGTGAAGTGGTTTCTATGTTGTTGTTACTGTTGTTGTTGATGGTGGTGGTGATGATGGTGATGATGATGATGATGATGGATGGTATTCCGGCCAGTTTCTTCCTCCCGTCACTGCAACTGGCTCCGAGTAGGCTATAAGGACGGCAGCATGGTCTTGGTAATTTTGCTGGTTGTACTTGGATAGTTGGGCTTCTCTTCCCTTTCCCCCGTTGTTGTGCCTTTTTTTTGCTGGATCACTAGACTTCCGTTGTGTCTTGTTCTGCTCGATCCTTCTCTCTCTCTTTTTTTTCCCCCCTCTTTCCTTTGGTGAACTCTTCCTCTTCCTTCTGCTTGGTTCACAGTCTCCTCTCTCTTCTATTGTGGACCTGGGCGGTAGTTGTTTCGGCTATCGGTGCCTCGGTGCACATCAGATTGTCCACGATCAAAGCCCAGGCATAAAAAAAATAAAATAAAAAAATAAAAAGGAGCCTAGACGGGAGAGAAGAAACCGGGGTCAACAATCGGAAATATTTTTTTTGGGTCGTGATGCAGAAGCGTTCGTGTCGTCGATGATCTTGTATGTGTACCGTATGTATAATACCGAATTATAGTATATACAATGGGTGGCAAAGGATGGAAAAAGAAGACCAGCAAAAGGAAGACAGGTAACAAGGCAGGAAATACCAAAAGCTAGACTCCAGGACCCAGATGGAAGAAGAATAAGACGAGACAAGGGTTACCCAAAGATGGAAATGATAAGATTTGACGGAAAGGACAGGGAACACACGAGTCACAAGAGGGTTAGAATGAGGAAAGGAAGGGAAAAGGAAGAAAGAGAGAGAGAGAGAGAGAGAGAGAGAGCAGAGAGAGAGAGCAAAAACGCGGTGACAACAGACACGCCAAAAAAGACGTAAGAAAGACCCCTCTCTTTTCTTGCCAAACCCTGGAAAGAGAGGCGTGTATAATGCACAGTAGCAGGTGGCATGTATGCGCCTGCGTACGAGCAGAGAGCACAACTCAAAAACCCCCTTTGCCTTTGCCTCTACTTAGCAGATCTTCTCTCTTTGACTGGCTGGATGGGCAACTGGCTGACTGGGCTGGCTGGCTGGCTGACGGGGGGGGGAAGCAAAGAGCAGACGATCATCCTCCTCGACTATGCACATTGGGCCTGCCCCAATCAGATGGCGAGGTTCTGGTTTTTCTTTTTTGGCTTCTAGATGCGATCAAGCCTTTCAAAGCTTGTCAGGCCCTGCTTGTGCAGGCGTTTGACAACCAGCGGTAAGACACCGCCACTGTGCTTTCGACGCGGCCCGAACGATACACTCGAGATTCGGCCACATGTAGGCAAAGGGTAAAGCGCAGCATGAAAAGATGGAGCGGATTGGGCTGGGCCAGCCAGTCACTGGCAGCCGCGCAGCACACAAGTTGTGTGGACTATCTGGCAGAGCCGATTAACTCTCACCTAGTCAGTCAGCAGCAGCACCAGCAGCACCAGCAGCAGCAGCGCAGCAAAGCAAGAGACGCAGTCGGTGAGAGAGGCACGTGCAGCTCTGGTGTAACTTTCTGGGGGCCAGGTTGGACTCCGAGTGGCCAAGGCCACAGGCGGTACAGAGACTCGCTGCTGGCGGGCTGCACAACAACCTCCAAGCGCAACGACAACCGCAAGCGTGGACCACGTACTGGCCCACTCGATGCACGAAAAGTGGGTGCTGCTCCCTCCGAGAAGCAGCCAGGGGTCTCCACCGCCCATCGTTTGGAGGAGAGAGAGGGAGAGAGAGAGAGAGAGGAGGCAGCCGAGGCGGGTAGAGGGAAGACGGCTATGTGGTCGCTCGGGTGACTGTTTCGTCAACTAGTCGGCCCTGTGCTGCCAATGTTTGAAACGACAAAGAGGCCCAATGTGGGATATGATGAGGGACAGATGAGAATAGTCATGGCATGTGCTCTGTAGAAGCAAGTACACGGTCATGGAGCCGCCCATCGCTTGACAGGAGGGCCAGACAAGGACATGGGCCGCCGGGGAGCAGGTCGTTCTTCGGTGCTTCGCCTGCGCGTGCCATATAGTATGCTATGTATGTATGTACAGGCATGGGACGTTCGTCAAGCTCATTTGTGTTTTACTTGGGTGGTGGAGCTTTGCAAAAAAACTCTGAGAGATTGATTGATAGAGCGCTGCCGGATGGGCGGTGGGCGGAGAGGGGTCTCTGCTCTTCTCGTTTGTCGTCGTCGTCGTCGTCGTCCCTTTTCTTCTTGTGCTTCTTGTCCGTCTTGTGCCTCATCTCTGTCCTGTGCCCACTCTCACTTGTCCAAGGACGCATACGGACGAGCAGGTGGGCGGCGTCTGCACCATGTCAATGCGGAAACGCTGTGGGCTCAAGGCAGGCGGTGCCTGGGCTAGAGCACATCCCTCTCCTCGGACCCGACACCATGGACAGGAACCCATCGCATCACAATCTTGGCTAAGAAGGGCAAAGCCATCCACACCAGTGCCCGATCTGCAGCCGGAACGATGACAACCGTAGCGCTGCCTGGTGGTCCACGACCATCCGGCACGGCAGTTGACTCGAGTAGTTGGTTTAGGGGCCAATAGTTCCTGGCCCCTCATTCCCGGGCGAGGCTGGCCCACGAGAGATGGGTTTGGCGGTGGCACGAAGCTGTCCAATGAAGCCATCAGGAGCCTTGGCCGCTTGGGAACCGCTGAAACACGTGAGCGCGAGGCAGGGCTGGCTGGCTGGCTGGCTGGCTGGCTTGCTTGCTGCCCAGCCTTTTTGTCCTGTACCTTGGCGCGCGCGCAAGGAGCCGCCAGTCGAGTCGAGTCGACATCTGCCCATGGGACGGCTGCTGCACATACACCGCAAAGCAAGGCCGTGGCTGCGGCCCAGTGCCAGCCAGCGCTGATCCAGGTGGCTGGCTCGACAGCAGCAGGACAGCTCCAAGACCGAGGAAGCAAGCCTCTGTTGATGCTGCAGCGGAACCCGGCGCCAGAGGGCGAACACCCCAGGAGCCGTCTCACTGAGTGGAGTGGGCCTTGTGCCCCCGGCCGGCTCCCTCGCTCCAATCAAAGCCAAGCCAGGCCAAATCAGTCCATCTATGAAGTATCTGATCGAGGTGGATCCTGTCCTGTTGACGAACCTGTCTGTTGCCGAGCGAGCGAGCGAGCGCGCAGGCAGCCCCATTTACCACGAACCAGTGGGTTTGCAAAGGCCGCCTAGCCAGAATGCGTTGGCTGGTTCTCGGTCCGGCACTGGCACTGGCACGTCGGCTCCTTTTCTTGTTCTTCTTCCGCCGTCTGTGCGTGCTTTTGCCCGTGGGCGCATCGACTCTGTGCTGTGGTACGTGTTGGCGCGCTCGGGAATCGTATGAGTGAATGAAACGAAATGTACTTTGATGAGGAACGAGCAAAGCACTGTTCACGTTCCTTTCTCGGCGAATCCTTGCGAGGGTCTGCTATACTATGACCATGGATGTGAGGTTCTTGCAGAGGCCCAGCGATGATTGCGAAATACACCAAGTACTGTGGTAAAAGTACCGGAAGTGCTAAGCACAGGGGCTTTGCAGGTTCCTTGATAAGTGTCCTGTCCTCTAAATAGTACTATTATTACCCAGTATACCACCAATTTGCTGCCCACCGATCGAGACGCAAGCAGAACGAGTGCATCGCAAGAGAGAGAAAGCCAGTCTTCTGTCCCAATCTCCGCATGTTCAGGCGAGGAGCACTTGCGAAGAGGGCCCATGTGCTTGGGTTCCTTTTTTCCAAGACGAAAGGCATTCAAAGCAGCTGTTCATGAGTCTCTCTCTCTCTCTCTCTCATCGACGGTCCCATATCAGACAGACTGGGCAGGGATAGCAGGGCACTCGTGTGCAAATCGCTTTCCAATGGCATCACTGATAGTCACGCCAAGCGGCAAGACCTCGATGCTTTGAACGGAGGCGCACATTCCGCTCGGTCAAGTCATGTAATGCCGGCCTTTGCTGGCTGGGGCTGCTTCGTGCGCACCACGTTGTAGAGAACCCCCTGATCATCGAGGAGATCAACATGTCTTGTTTGCCCAGATCGTGTAGCCAAGGACGTTCTGGACAGCCGAATTAGTATGTGCACACACACACGCCTCCACGTCCTCGTCGATCCGAGGCTCCCTCGGGCCGCGTGCAGTTATACCAGGAAGGTCTCTGATATGCATCTTTTTTCAACTCCTTCTTCTTCATCTTCTTCTTCTTCATCTTCCTCTCATTCGCTGCTCTTCCCGCCCACCCGAGAATCACCAGTGAAGCGCGTCCGGGGTGTCCGAGCCCCGAGCCCGCCCAAGCCGTCCCGTTGCCAGGCCGTCCGTCCTTTACTTGCACAAGCTAGGCCAAGGCTTGGAATCATAAGAGCAAGTCCCTTCACCCACCGAAAATCTGTCCCGTCCTCCCGCTGGTCCTGCCGTCCTTTTGTTGGTATCCATTCGGGCCCGGGGCGAGAAAACTGCAGTTTCTGGGATATGTATCTATCTATCTAATAGTATAGTAAATCGGTGACCATCGCCGATTTTGCCAGTGCAATGTATCCTTTACTCCATCCTTCCTATACTATGTACCTAGTAGTACTTTTTTTTTTTCTTCTTTTAACTTTTTGAGTTATATTGGTAGCATGTTAAGTGCCTGGGTAGCTAGGGTTTGTACTTCTCCGTATTCTGCTTGTACTCAGGTACTTACAGCGCGCCAAGTGTACATAGTACATAGCATAGATAGCGGAGGCTGGCAACACGTGATTTTGCCGAATGTTGTTTAGTTGTTTTACTGCTAGTGGATATCAGGAAGTATCACAATCTTTTTTTAAGTGGGATGTGATGATCTACTATCATGTAGTAGTGTAGTAGGAAGGCAAGAGAAAGAAAAGACAAAGAGAGAGAAAAAAGAGAAGAAAAAAAAAAAAGAGAAAAAAAAGAGAGAAAAGACGGACCAGAGAATATTCGCAACTTCACCACACCACACCAACCCCCCTCCCCCTTCTTTCCAAAGTTGTTTGCAAAAGTCCTCCCAACCAACGTTCAGTGCTTTCGCAACAGAAACCCGAAAAAGGGAAGTGGGGCGTTTATAATAACCGTTTCTGCATACATATAGTACGTGTCTTGGGGGAAAAGATAATATAACAAAAACAAAAGATTGGTCCGAAGAGAGAACAAAAAGAAGGATGTGTCGATGTGATGTATCGCTTACCCGTGTGTGGATTCTGTCACTTCATTTACCTGGGTGCATACAAATTACTACGTGACAGGAGGCTGAAGGATGTATATACACTGTACTGCGAACCAGTAAGCAAGGAAAGTGATAACTGAGAATGGAAAAAGAAAAAAATATCAGACCACTTTTGCGTAGATGAGTCCAGATGACCTGGAGTCTGGACTCACTGGCATGGAGCCGCTGTGTTGTGACTGCCTAGGCATGTAGGGACAATGAAGCAGGAAGAGATTTCGCACCTCAATGGTGTTGAAGGCGTTCCTTGGTGGAGAAAAGACATCAGCCGTCTTCTTCAGGCAAGTAGACTTCGTCGAAACGATGTTAGGGTGTACGTTGTCCGTAGTTGTGCTGTCCACGGCGCTTTTACACCACGTCTGGGAGGTATATATGCACATGTACTTGCCACAAAACTGTCCACCTTCGTCTTGAGCTAGATCACTATTGGGCTGTTTGTTGGTTCACTAGTATGATAAGTAAATGCTACCACGAAATGCGCAAGTCAACAAAAATCCAAGGATTCAATTTAATATTAAACGATACATTGCCCCTCAGAGGAGACCCGTATGACGTTATCTGTTTTGTTCTTTTGCCATGTTTCGCGTACTATGTAGGAAGAGCATCACCAGGCACTGACTGGCATTCCTATATTCCTTCACTCTTACAGTAACATACTATAATCGCGTCACATCCCATGGGTTACGCACTGCACATTTCTACAAGGATCCCACAGCCTCTGGAACACCAAAACGGGCATTGAACTCGCCAAGGTTGGTCAGACGTCGCTCAGCATAATATTATCTCCAGAGGGTGTGAGATAAACCCCTGGGGGCCCATTACCCCGTGCCTCCCCCCTTCACCCCTCCGCAACGATAATCCAGGTTTGGAGCAAGGTGATCCGCGGAAGCAGAAAGGTTCGTTCTTTTTGTTGGCTTTTGCTGACAGGACCAAGGATAAGCACGCAAGTACATACCATATCAAGAGTCAATATGGGACTGAGAAAGTAAGCAGGTGGCTCGTTCCGTTCCGAGCCGTCGGACTGATCCAGTGCTGATGGATTCAGAACGTTTGGAGTGAGAACATTTCGGCATATAGCCAGGACACGCCAGGGTCTTTCTACCGAGAGATGAGTCCAAGTCACTTAGTAGCAGTAAAGTTACCTTTGCAACCAGCAACAGCCGCCACCAGTTCCATGGTAGCGGCGTCTTTTTTTTTCTTTTGCTTTTTTTTTCCTTACCAAAAAGAGAAAAGGAAAAAGAAAATAGTTGCAGATCCGTTGGACTCTGGCTCGCAAGGTTCGATTGCCGAGCGTCATGCCCAAAAAACGTCACTCTCGGTGTCTTGGACCAACCACGATCAATCGGTGGATTTTGTGGGAATCATGAATTCGAAAAAAAATAAAAGATCCCAAAAAAATAAAATAAAAAAATCAAAAGCAACAAAATGCCACAACGGCGTTGATCCTCGTGTCAGCGGGGCGTGGTTCCAGCAACCCGGGCCAACTTCCGTTCCTCCCCCTTCCCTGCCAGTCGCAACAGATCAGATCAATCAAAGAGGAAGAAAAGAGGGGATAGTGCAAGTACAGCAGTACAAAGCCACGCGAGGTGGTGCTCCGTACTTTTAGGTAATGGATTGCTAGTACCCTCGAGAGACCCAGAATGATCTCCCGGGCTGGATCGTTTTGTTTCTCTTTTTTTGCTGTACAAGAGCGACGGATCGACGGTTCCGAGCTCCCACGAAATTACAAATTGTGTTGAAATGGGCCTTCCCGCCCTTCTTTCGGCGTGGTTTGGGTCAAGTGGTGAAATGACAGTATGGATCTGCAAGTGGGCAAGCTGTGCGGCCCCATTGTCGGCTGTGTACTACTATAGTATGATTGAAACGAAGTCCATGATCCCCATCACAAGTTATGCTCGCTGTGCTCGCTGTGCTCGCTGCGCTTGCTGTGCTTGCTGTGCTCGTTGGGTTGATTCTTCAATTATGAGGCGCCACGCAAAGACCAATCCCGACAGGAGAAGACCAGTTCGTCACCATGACCGTATCCGCACATACATCATAGTAGTAGCATGTACACGCATCTCGCAGCGACAACCGGCAGGAGTCAACTGCTGGAGCGTAGGCGAGGTTACACAGCACTACACAGTACTATGTACCTTATTACCTGGCCTCACCACCAGAGTCCTCTCTCGGGAACGCCATGTACCATGTAGCATTGAGATCCTGCTGGCCTGCCTGCACAGGACATTTTTGTCCACGCTCGTTGCAAGGAAAGAGCAAAAGTACGGCTCTTGTGAATCGCTTGTCGTTAGCAGGGTGGTATGGTAGGCTGGCAGGCAGGCTGGTAGGCCTTGAGCGAGTTGCAGCCCAAACCCGTTGGTGGAACTTTTTCGTACCCTTCCAATAGGTACGTACACTATCTCTCGAATAGCCCCGGGCCAGTGCGTACGATAGCTGCAGGGCCGTTGAGAAAGCCTAAACTGCTTTGGGTCAACGCACGTCTCGGGGTCCTCCAGCAGGCCGACCTGGACCTCAATGCCCTGGATCCTGGGTACAATCCCACTGTCCACCGGCTCGCAAGTGGGGTGGCGTTGCTGCGGTACCTGCATGCTGGGCACATGAGACCCTTGTGAAGTTTGCAGCACCACCTTTTTTGGCTTTGCTGGGGACCGGACTGGAGCCCGTTATTTCGGCCGCTCTCCCCATGGTGACAAAAGCTCCTTGGCCTCATTACTATGTATTTCTCTTGTCAGTTCCTCGGCATCAAATTGTACCTGGGCAGCTGGGTCCACGCATCGGGTGACTTGAGACAGCCTCCCTGGCTCCGAGACACCCAAACCCTACCACGGCAGAAGCGTCTGGTTTGTGGTGTATGAAGTGGCATCCAGAAGGTTGTTGCCGTTGTTACAAAGTGTCTGTCAAGAGCGTGAACCGAGGGCTGTGCACAGTACCATGTACACGTTTGTCCTGTGCGTATGGATAGTAGAAGTACATTGTGCCGCTGTACGACGCAGAAGCAGCCCCCAGCTCTTCGGGCCGTTCTGCAAGTAATGCCATGTATGGGCTCGTACTGTAGCTAGCAGCAAATACTATACGTAGCAGTACGCACAAATCAGCATCAAGTGTACATTTCCCACAGTCTCTTGCTTCTTGCGCAACCTACTATGTATCGTATGACTGAATGAGTGATAACCAAAATGCACCAGCGTGGATCGCTTCGATCCAAGCCGTGCGGGAGCTATGGGTTAATCTTTTTTTCTTCCTTTTGGTGTGCACGATCCTAGTCTGGCGTGGAGATGGCGCTGAAGCTGGTTCAGTCTTTCCCGACTCGGGTCCATGTTCACGAGGCATGACATGACACAATCCTTCTCGAAGCTTTCCCGCCGTGGCCGCACCCCAGTGGTGGGTGGTAGCTGGTGGCACACACACACATTCTCTCTCTCTCTTTCTCTCTCTCTCTCTCTCTCTCTGGAGCCTCGAGCCGATACGATGCGATACGGCAGGCAAGCCAGAGGCGAGGTCGAGGCGAGAACAGGAATCGAGCCGGGGGGTGGATTTGGGCGGCGGGTTTGTCGCGTGGAGAGAGGGGCCATTCCTCAGATTCATTTCATTTCCTCCAGCGACGACAGGAGGACATGGTTGCTTGCTCTCTAGCCGATCTGCAGCTCTGAAACCAACAGCTTGCCCTCGGACCCGGGCCTGGTAGCTGTGCAAGGCGTGTGCGGGAGTTTGTTGGCTGTCCTCGGCGTTTGCTCTCGAGATGATCATGATGGAGAAATGGTGGTGCGGGAGCAGGCAGAGGAAATGCTGCAACCCCCCACCCCCCCCCCCAATTGAGCCCTGCAGCAGAAGTACACAGGTATGTACTAAACGTACTGTACGATAGTGCGAACACAGTAATATGTGGAGGCTTTTAGTGGGTGGGGGTCCCAGGGCCCCTAAATGATAGCGCTAGAAAGCACTCCTTCATCCGCTGAAAGCGCTGTTGGATTATAACATACACAGTATTTGGTGGCTAGAGGCTCTCCCCTGCCGCCATTGGCTATCTAGCCGTGCCATGCGGCCGCCTGTGTATTGCTGAAGGGCTTCAGAATAGCGCGCTGTCTACTATAGTTGCATCCAAAAAAACGTGCCGTCTGCTGGGTAGTGTTGTGCACGCCTCGGACCAGCCTTTGTGTCCAGCACCAACGGCCGTGGCAGAGTGGGCTTGAAGGAATTGCCCGCGGCCCATCAGCCAGAGCCACGGGTCTGATTTGATTTTGAAGCGAGCGAGCGACGTTGGCGGCGTGTCGTGCCCAGATGATGACTCGGCACTGCCTGCATTGCTACGGCTGCCCGCCCACCTAGATTGTGATCTTGGGCAGCTTGGCAGTCTGGATAGCCAGGTAGCCTGGTAGCCTAGCGGGTCCAGCCGCTGGCAGTACAGGGCTCTTCCCGGCACTGCTTTCCAGCTCTCAGAGAAGCCAGGCAGCGCAGGCCACCTGTGATATGGATCGAACCCTCCTAGCCCCCTGTGCTTCAGTGGCCTGCAGCAATGACCCGCCCAGCTTTTCGAATCGGCTCCTCTCCCCTTTTTAGCCACCTAATGCAACCTTGGAGCCTTTCCTCACATCAAAGTATTATGTAGAAGTAGTACAGCTCCTTACCTGTGTACATAGTACCTAGAAGTTGCTGATAGGAAGGGGGGAATTTGGCTGTTTCTCTTTCCCCAAGTTGGGTCCATTTTGGCACGTGTACCATGTATCTAGGTACTTGCTTGTCTGGGATTGTGTACCTACGGCAGGTCCAACCAAACAATCAATACTAGGTTTGTAGTAGAGCCTTGGACTGCTAGAAACCCCTTTGATATAATAATTCATCGCCGCCCAGCTTTTGCTCCATTCGAACAAAAAGATGGTTGGACTTTCGGCAACCGCTTGTGTTCTAGCAGGCGACGATTCTTCCCACCTAGGCCCTTTCGTCTTTTCCCTCGACATCGTCCCTCGCTTATTCCCCTCTCTTTCTTCCCACCCTTCTCTGAAACATCAAGTTGTGGCTGCCCACTCCGCAACTTTTGCGTCCCGACCAGCCAAGCCACCTCTAGAGTTCCTATCTACACTACCAAGACAAGGCTACAACGCTTTACCACCGAAATAATTGGCCTGTCGACCGTCCCAACCGTTTTGTGGCGATCACACTCCGCTTTCCAGGAATTCCATGCTGTGTGTGACTTTGACAGTTCCAGCCGGTGATCCCTGTTGAAGATTCATGCCTGGCCTGGCATAGATGCCCAGCTCTCCAGCGCTTCGACCCACCGCCCAGTCTCACTTACACAGCCCAGCGCTCTTCGTCGTCCTGTCTAGACCTTTCTGCTCGCCAATTGGTCTGGGCTGCCTCAGCCTCGCCTGCCGCTTTTCTCATTAGCCATCATCAGCCATCTGTAGTCGTCGGTCGAAAGTTGCGTGTGTGCGCGATACTCGAGCTAAAAGGAGTCGACTTGGGCAAACGCTGCTCACATCCAGTGGATGCAATAGACTGCCTTGTCTCTTGCCATAATTGAACTGCTGAGAGCCTTGCACTGCTGCCAAGTACATGACGACTGTCCACGAGTACGACGGCAACAAGAAAATCACAAGACGGACGAGCCCCGAGCCCGAACGGACACCAGAGGTCCTCCTACGATTACGCTTTTGTTTGATACCCTGATACTTTCCTCTCCAAATTTCAGCATTTGAATTCGCATACTCGGCTCCGCCCAGCAAAAGTCAGCTCATAGTCACGACATCGACCGCGGTTCCATCCCTCATCCACACATCTGTCCATCAGCCGAGGTTCGGATTCGTCTCATTTCTACCTGTTCCTATTGGTACACTCGCCAGCAGACGCAACTCTCCTACGTTGTCCCCCACGACGTCTTGACTGCAAATCCTCCGAAAACAAGACATAGAAAGAGGCAGGTAGAGGCTCACAAGAGGGAAAAACACACACACACACAGGGGAAAAAAAAAGGGCCCCCAATTAATTTCTGGTGGTACCATCAAGAATCTGCTGCTCCTCCTCTGGGCACTTCAGGGATCCTGCTCCTCGAGAAAATCCCCTAGCTCTAAAAGCACGCCCTCAAGGAACCCCCCTGAAGGTCCGTTGCGGGTACGCTACGCTACTCTACTACGCTGCAAAGAGCGCTGGGTTACAGTTGGTTTACGGGACTCGGAGCGTGCCAAGCGCCACCAGCTGCACTAATACCACCAAGGCCCTGGCTCTGGAATCTCTGCAAGGAGATTGCAACCACCCAGCATCTCGCACCAAGGGCCGCTAGCGTGGTAAAAGGTAAAAGGAGCAGAGCGCTACTTTGACCACTTCGTACCCGGCCAGGCAGGTACATAGACCCCGCTGCCGCCGACCACCAGCACTTCCTTGGGCGTCTCCAATTCCCCCCCGGCTTACGGCGTCTGCCCCTCCCACCAAAGTCACTGTTGCTGTTCCTGTCACCACCCACCAATACCAGGAATCCAACCATCATTTACATACTTTAACTCTTAATAATTCAGCAACCGCCGCACGCGGTATCTTGACACGCGGGTAGCTCGCTGCCGCTGCCTATCTCAAAAGGCAACCAGTCTGCCAGCACAGCCCAGATCTGTCGCCCAATCCCGCTCTGTCTTATCGCTGCTGCCGGGCCGATCGAGTCCCCTCCAATCGAACCGCTCCAGTAACTGAGACAAGTCCCATTTATACCTTCAGCCCGCCCGCTGCCAGCCACCATGGGTATCTTCTCCCGAAAAGACAAGGCCCCCAAGAGCCAACCTCAAAAACCCTCCCTCGCAACCAACCAGTCGAACGCCAGCCTCGATTCGGGCGCCTCTAGCATCAAATCTCCAGCAGGCACCTTCAGTTCGCGCGCCATGAACCGCTCTTCTGCAGGCACAAACCACACCTCGGCACCAAACACGCCGCTCTCGCCCTACTCTCCCCAGGTGCCCAACCTCGACCTTCCCAAGCCCCCAGACCCAGACCTGGACCCCGCTGGCTACCTGAGGAGTCTCAACTCGGTCCGCGAAAGATGTAGGGTCATCACAGCCAAGGCCTTCAAGAATGAGCTCAGGCACTTTGACGTGGACATGACCAAATTTCCCGAGGTTGTCAGCTTTGTTGCCAGCATCATCAAGGTAAGAAATTGCCCAAAGGACTATGGAGGGGAAGATGGAAGGAGAATGGGAATGTGGCCATAGGCTGCAAGTGGCAGCAGATTCGCAACAAATGCATTCCAGTTCAAATTGGCTAATACATTGTTGCAGAGAGACTACGATGCGCCTTTTACCAGCATACCGGGGCATGGAAGACACCAGCACTTCTGTGTTGGTGGACGCGACCGCATTGCCCACCTGCTAGCCACCTGGGAATCCCTCGACAACACCGAGAAGTGCCGTCGCTTGATCGACTTATTCCTCGTTAGTGTCCTCTTGGATGCTGGAGCTGGCACAAAATGGAGCTACAAGAGTACCGAGAATGGCCGCGTTTACAGAAGATCAGAGGGCATTGCGATTGCCAGCTTGGAAATGTTCAAGGCCGTACGTCCTCTTTGAGTGTCATGGTTATGATTGTCAAGTTTGCAATATGCTGATACGCTAGTGACAGGGCCTCTTTTCGGGCGACCCATCCAACAAGTTCCAGGTCGACAAGGCAGGACTGCGCCAGCTGACTGTCGAAAAGATGGCCAAGGGCCTGCAAGTGCAAAAGGGCAATGAAATGGACGGTCTGGATGGCCGTACACAGCTTCTCGTGCGGCTGGGCGAAGCCCTCGAGGCAAACAAAGAGATCTTTGGCGAGGACGGACGCCCAGGCAACATGCTAGGTAAGCCTACTCTTGGCAGCACAGTCAAGTGACCAGACAGAGACAGAGAGAAAGGACAACGCTAACAAACTTGGCAGACTACCTTCTTGCTCATCCCTCGACCCAGGCATCGTCCATGCCCATTGTGCCATTATCTACGCTGTGGGATGTCTTGATAAACGGCCTAGCCCTCATTTGGCCCCAGTCTCGCACGGCTATCAACGGCGTATCTCTTGGCGACGCCTGGCCTTGTTCCTCTATGCCACAGCCAGCGACCGCTCCCGCCACCCCAACCTTCAGCCCCTTCCCCACGTCGGGTCGTGCCGGATCTGCAGCCGCCTGGGAGTCCATTCTGCCGTTCCATAAGCTGACCCAGTGGCTCACCTACTCGCTCATGCAGCCCATGCAACAGCTGATGAAGATCCACTTTGCCGGCCAGCAGCTGCTCACCGGTCTTCCCGAGTACCGCAACGGCGGTCTCTTTATCGACATGGGTGTTTTGACGCTGAAACCCGAGGACATGGAGAGAGGACTCGAAAAATACAAGGAATTTTGCCTGCGGACAGACTCTGGTGGTATTGAAGTTGCACCCATGTTTGAGCCAAGCGACGATGCTGTGGTCGAGTGGCGCGGTGTGACTGTCGGCTTCCTCGACCGCCTGTGCGCTGATGTGAACCAGGCCTTGAAGGCTGAGCTTGCTGGAAACGAGCTGACTCTGCCTCAACTGCTCGAGGCTGGAAGCTGGAAGGTAAGCAAATTTGTTAAAGACGAGTGGATATGTAATAGTTTGCATGTGCTAACTTTTTTGCCTTGTGCCAGGGTGGACGTGAGCTTGCCGAGATTCATCGCCCAAATACCAAGGAGCCACCTATTCTCATCGACAGCGATGGAACCGTGTTCTAGTGTTGCGCCTCCGCCGTCTGTCACTTTAATGTCAAAAAATGATACTGGAACGTGAACGTGACCAACCCGCACACTCACACTTACCTGAAAATTGAACCACGCTCTGAGTCAACTGTCGTGGTCCAACATACCGCAACAACCCGCCAATCACATTCACCCATGATATATCTTTTCTTTCTCAGCAGCACACAAGATCCTCGCGCCTTGTTATTGGGATTCAATGATTCAGCAACATCACGCCTAATTAGTCATTTCTCCTCTTCAGCTTCGTTTCTGTGCCAGCTTTCCTGATACTACTTTTTATTCGGCTGAATACACACTCAATACACACCCAACAATTGTAGTAGTCTTGCGGAAGGATGGAAACTAGGCACCTTTGGGATTTGTTTGATTTATGGGAAATTTCTCTGGGGGAGGTCGGGACAAGGGAAGGCAAGAAGAAGGAATGATGGGTAGGATGATCTCTACGGCGTTGGGGTGGGAATTGAAAACAAAAAACATTTCAAATCTCTTTATATCATTCAACAAAGTTTTATGATGCGTGCGTTCTTCGCTTCGGGACCTTCTGAATTGTGCTTTGCCACTTACCTGCAAACTGGGCGAATATGCTCAACTTAGAAATCACCTAAGCATTAAGAGAAGCAACTACAAGAAAATATATAGGGATTTCAAAAGTATATTCCTTCTCATCGAGCTTTCGCATACTTATCCTATATCCATCCATAACTTATTCACCTGTCGACTTCTCGATATCCAGCATGATACGATCTATAGAGTGGAATATTTCCTTTTGTTTGCCAGTCCTTCTGTGCTTCCCACTTTGCTTTCTCTGTTTCCCCAGATGTCGTTCATCAATGCCTCGCCAGGATCATCACCTCTTGACCTCATTTTCTATGCTTGGGTAAGCCTCACAGCCCTTTTTCCCAGTACAACACTGAAAACCAATACAACTCGGTGTCTCACTTAACCTGCCTCCTAATATGCTATGCGTAAGAAAGAAGTGTTCTTGAGAACAACTTAAAAAACAATGGTACATACATGCAAAAGGTTGTCAATAAAGCATACTTTGATGCAAGTAACAACTTGGCTCCGCCCTGTTTCCCCTGTTTATCTTTACCATTTCCATCTTCATCTCTCTCACGACCTTTTTTTTTTTCTTCCCTCCGCCAGCTTCATTCATTTAAACGCTCTTCTCTTCACACACACACTCGTTCTCCCATTCACTGCTGTGTAGAATATCTTTTATTTTATTGCAAACTTTAACTATTTACTGCTTCTTGTTCCTCTTCCTCTGCTCCATCCTCCACTTTTGCTCCTCCACCCGTGCCCAGTACTTTTCCGCCTCCTCTTTGATGCGGCGCTGCTCGTAGCTCTCGGCAGACTTGCGCTCCTTCTTGGCGCCCGTCTTGCTTTGCACGTCGTCGACTGTCTCGGCGACCTTTTTGCGCATATCGCGGATAAAGTCGAGAGGGTTCTCGAACTTGGGGTTCTTTTGGGATTGTTGCGCATTGTTTTCAATTGTTGCGGTGGTGTCAATTGTCCGCGGGGCTTGGTATTGCGCTGCGCCCTGGGAGGAGGCGGAGTAGAAGTTGGAGTTGGACGAGGAAGAGGAAGAGGAAGAGGATGGTGTCTTTTGGAAGTGGGGGTTGACGACCATTTCATCCAGTGGCGGCAGGCCGCAGATCTTGCGGATGAAGGGGACGTGCCAGAGGGTGGTTTGGAAATATTGCAGGACGGCGGCGGCGGCGAGGTAGAGCTGCACCGTGGAGGCCATGTTGAGGGTCACGACGATACCGAGGGGGCCGAGAATCCAGGGGAGTTTGGAGAACATGTTTGCTTGGTCGGCGGTCATGAAAGGGAGGGCGCGCTGGAGTGTTTTGTCGCCGGATGTTAGTCTCGGGGGGAATCTTCCTCACACTTACGAGGGTATCGAGAATGGGGGAGCGAGAAGGATACTAACCTTCATACTGAGAACCATGGTGATGGCACCGATACAAGGCAAAATATAATAGGGATCAGGCATGGTCAAGTCTGTAAACCACAAAAGCCCTGCCGACTCCAAGCCCGGCACAGGCAACGCAGCCATGCCCCGGGTAAGCTTGAACATGCCAATGGCAAAGGGGAACTGCAGCATGGGCAAGAACATTTTCCACATCTTGACGCCGTGTTGCGCCTGGAGCATCTTGAGCTGCATGCGAAGCTCCATGGCTTCGGAAGGGTTGATGTTGCGCGTAGCCATGGCGACAAATTGGCGCTGCTGCGTTGCCTTGTAGAGCGGGTCTTCGCGCATCTCGCGGGCCTTGACAGACTCGAACTGCGCGACGAGGGCAGGGTAGGCCATGCCCACGCGAATGGCGACGGCGCCGCCTACAATGGCGGCCCACCAGGGGAGCGAGGCGGTGAAGTGCAGGTGCTCGACGACCCATTGGCACATGGAGGTTGGGCCCCAGCCGTAGTCGAGGCCGAGCTGGTCCAGGTAGCCAACGCGCTGGGGAATGTCGAGGAGGGAGGCATCGTCAAAGTTGTTGGAGAAGGCGGAGAAGTCGGGAGTGGCTGGAGAGGCTGCGGGGGATGCGGCGGCCGAGGTAGAATCAGTGGATGCGAAGCGCCGCGAGGGGAGGAGGAAGGCCTGGGACGAGGCCAGGGAAGTTGCGCCTAGCAGTCGGCTGCGCGACGACAAGAGGCCGGCAGAGGATGTGAGAGAGGAGGAGGAGGGGGAGGTGGTGGACAGCCGGCCATGGGACCGCAGATGGGTGCTGAACTGCCTCGAGGAGATCTGGGGAGCGAGTATCGTCCGTGTTAGTCCAATTGATGGGCATGAACTGGAAGTTGACCAAGCAAGACTGACCTGTCGCTGGAAGACAAGACCACGGCTGGCCTGGGCCAAGCCTCTACTTGGGAGCATGGCGGGCTGCTATTGTCGGCTCGGGCTGCTGGGCTGCAGGGACTGAGCTACGTGGAAATGATCGCAACTGTATGGTGGTGGTCATCCGCGGGCGGACGACGGCACGGCGTGCAGTTGGGTGATGCTGAGACTCGAAATTTTGGCGGAACGCATTGCCGGCTGGCAAGCGCTGCAAATGCCGGCCGGCATTGTCATTAGATGACCGCTGCTCGTGCTATGTACCTGGTAGTGAAGTACTTGAGGTACAGTGGCAGCGGGTGTACGTGATGGAGGTCTTCGGCATGCCCTGAATCCATCCAGCAGGCTTCATTGCGGCGCTGTTCGGTGTTCGGTTGGGCGTACCGCCACCCGCTATAGCAAAGATTTGATCGGCCTCGAGCAGCATTCCATTTCTCGTTCGAGGTGATCGAACAATCAGCAACTACAACCACAACAACAGTAACATCCTACAACCAGAAACAAGACCGCTTTATTCCCGTAATCGTGGGCTCAACTTGGCCAAGATCGTGACAGGCGCTTGGCATCTCAGGTTTCAGGACGTTTCGCCTCGGACCCGGCGATGGGCTGTGCTGAGTTGTGTCTTGTTTCGCCTTTTTGCACGTTCTACCATGCATTCTTGCTTTGTTGCTATGAATGATGACCGATTGGTTCTGTTGCTACTTTGTTTCACAAGCAAGGGGAAGGAGGAAGGGCAAAGAACTCTCCAACAAAACAGAAGATGATTGTCGGTCATGTGTCGGAAGGATTTGGCCGGGAACCAGGCTTCTTCAACTCTATTTCTATGCTTGGTTGATGCATCAAAACGCACTCCAAGCTTTGAGAATGGAGGGGTCCTTCTTGCTCTGCTCCTTCGTCGGCTCTGAAGCTGCTCTCTGGCAATTAATCGCCTTAGCATTTTCTCGATCTCGGCACAACGGCACCGCACAGATGTGTTCACGTCGCTGGTAGCGTGGTCGCAAGATATCGTCTCTTTTCCGTTCTTCATTCCATGTGTATCAAGTCTTGGCGCTAACTGTCATCGTAGCTCTGCTGTTGCCATGATGCATCCCATCTTCCCAAACAGACGACGACGATGGCATGGGCCGTCTTGTCTGGTGTGTTGAGGGTCAGGCAAAGGGGGCACGTCAAGCCCCCTCCCCCTTCTCCCAAAATATGCGACGGCCTCGTTCTAGGGATAGCCCTGGACCTGTTCAAGTGTGCTGTAGCCAAAAAACCGTAAGGGCTCTTTGACGATGGCGCTCGAGGGCAAGGAGGCGCCTCCCTTGATGCACTTTGCTCCTGGTCTGCTCTTGCAGTGGGCCACCATTCTTCGGATGATATTGAGGTTTTTTCTTTTCTTTTTTTTTCTTTCTTCCCAATGGCTTTGAAGCAATGCGTAGCTGGAAGCACCGTAGCAAAAGGAGCCACCGAACGCGTGTGCAGAAGAGCCCACCCGTGTGATGCCATCTCAAACACACTGTCGGCACCATCGGCAGGAAAAGTGTGGATAGCGAGCTATGGCTGAGTGAAGGGTGATCAAGGGAATGGAGTTTCTCTTCAACCAAGTTGTTGTGGTGTCGTTGGTATAAAGAGCTGGCGATGCCCCCGTCGTTTATCTCTTGAAAACTGGAAGAATCATCCTCATCCTGTCCCATCTTCTAATCAAATCATCTTACATTTCCACCTTGGCTAGTCCAATCCTCCATCGAACTATTAAACTCTATTACAATATTATCCATATACACTTCTTCTGTTGATCAGTAACCCTAGTACTACCACCCATCAAAATGTATTCCAAGATCTTCATCGTCGCTCTCGCCTCCGCCTCCATGGTCTCTGCCCATGGCAAGATTGCAGTCGCCGTAAGCCCACTTCACCCAATGTCCTTGGCTCCCCAAACCAATCTTCCACTAACACACCTCCCAGACTGGCGACGCAGGTGGCAACACAACCGCCCTCGGCATCCAAGGCGGCTCTGTGCCCGGCACCGGCCCCAACGGCAAGACCGAAAAGGACACCACCATCTTCAAGTCCGTTGACGCCATGACCGATGGCCTGGGCAAGACCGAAGGCCAGGGCCAGAACACCCTCGACATGATGACCGACGTCGTCGCTCAGTCGGGCTCTACCCTCCCCCAAGTCTCGTCCTCGGGAGGCACCATCTCGGGAACCATGCACATTGTGACGACCGATGGTGCCGGTCCCTTCAAGGCTATTGTCGACCCTACCGGGACGGGAGCCTTCGGATCTGGTACCGAGGCCGAAGTGACGACTCAGGTGCCTGGCAAGAATGGCAACACGGCCCCTGGCCCGCTCAAGAACAACTTGCTGCGTCGGGCTATGTGGCACTTGGGAATTTCCAAGCGTGCCTTGAACGTGGACTCCGACTATGTGAGTAGCTGGGCTCTTGTTTCTCTTCTCTAGTGGCCGTCTTGGCCCCATTCTGAATCATGCTGACGAGATATTCTTTCCCCCCCAAATAACAGCCATTTGACATTGCCGTCCCCGCTGGAACGAGCTGCACTGGATCCATGAGCGGCATGCAAAATGTCTGCCTCATGAAGGTTGCCAACCCCAGCAAGGCGGGTCCTTTTGGTGGTGTCATTGCTTTCCAGATGGCTGGCGCCAACTCTTCGACTTCCACTGGCTCTTCGACCTCTGCCTCTACTACCGCTGCTGCTCGCTCCCTGGCTGGTCGTGCTGGCGGTGAGGGTGCTGGTCCTGATGGCAAGGTGGAGAAGCGGACAGCCAAGTTTGTCCAGTTCTAAATGGAGTCTTTGTTTCACGGGAATCGAAACGAACCGAGTCGTGACGCTGGATCGTCGACCTAGAGCAGTGGCTTAGCTGAGACTGGTGAAGGGAAGAGGCAGGAAACTGATGCTGATGATTGCTGATCTTTTCCGATACCTGATGATCTCTTAAATATTAATTCACATACTCATATGATATTCTTATTAGATTGCTTGCATATTCCGTACTATGAACTCTTGAATGCGTCGAAAAATGAACGTAGGAAGCGGTCAAGTGGATGACCTTGATGCTGTTGTGATTGTCTCTATGTACAAGTCCAAAGGGCTGGCAGGGCTGATGTTGTCTGCCTGTGTAAATAGCAGCCAAGGCGCCTGCAGCATGCTCCGTGGTAGCCCAATAACCAAAGCCATTTGAGCAAATCTGATATGCTCCAGTGTGGAGATTGGCAGTGACAATTGTGTGCTATATATATACCTTATAGCAACTCTAGCCACTTCTATGCGACTCTCCCTGCCCGACTTGGGCATTGTATTGTCGCTTTCTGACGGCTGCTTGTGCACTTGGTAAAGTCCGTGAGAGGCTGAATGACTATGAACATTGCTTTCTTCACTCCAGGCTGGCGGTGTCGTACAAGCCAGGTTGTGGGTGAGCGGGCTTGTCGCGAACCTCGATGCCTGGTCCCATAGGGTGTCGTTGCCTTCGGGACGCAGGGAATACCTAAAGTGACGAAACACGAAGATTAGCATAGCTGAAGATACTGTGATGGGCAATACGGAATTTCAAAGGCATACCCTCGTTCCACTCCATCCTAACCTAAATGCAGCTTCATGGGCGAACAACTCGCCAAAGCCCAACATCATGCCGTTTACAAATGGCAGCAGCAAGTTGATGGCAGCACCGCGTATCAAACTCCAGATTGTTGGAGGCTGATAGAGAACTACAGCGGGAGAATTTGAGGACGGCGGAGAGGTGGAGATATCTTCTGGTGAATTGTATTGCTCGCTGTCAGAGTGTATCGTCACTCCCGACTCGGCCATGGGGTTGGGCGCTTCCTCTGAAGCCATTGCGAGTTGATTTATCGTAGCTGAAGGAGATCAATGTGTAGAGAAGAGTATGACGTCTCGTCGTCGGGGAAGCAGGCGCACGGCTGGAGGCTGTGTAGCTGGATGTGGCTGCTTGTGAGTTGACGGTCGACGTTGCACGGTTAACACTTGACGTTGACACCACTGTAACTGCGGAGGGAGTTGTCGGCCTTGGAGGGAGTGCCTGCCGCCTTTCCCCCCGCAAGATGTGCTCACCTTGTACTATGCTGCTATGTTTAGCTGAGAAGTACATGTATCTATCTGCTACTGACCCTAGCTCCCTTGAGTGCCCCCTCCCAAGCAGTAGTGGCCCCTCTGGGTTCCGTCATAGTGGGGCTTCCCGCTGGGATCTGAACCGCTGCTGGGGATGTCGTTGCCTTTCAGCTGCCTGGCTTCTTGCGTAAAGAGTTAACAGTAACCAAGCAAACAAGCAAGGGCGAAATTGGCAGAAGTTGGCCATACCAAACTTTCTTTTCCCTGCGATCTGCTTAGGAAACAAGTCCTCTTGATACTCACAGCGCAGGTTCCTGACCGCACCAAGATCACCTTTTCCCGCTGTCAGCTTCTCCATTCACGCTCTAACCCGTCACATCCCGCCATCATGTCCGATCACGACGAGCTGCTGATACAGTTCTGCGAGCTAACGGGCTCCAGCGCCGACCGAGTATGTGGTATCTTGAACTTCACTCCACACTTTGGTAATGTCGAACATGATTGACTGACTTCAAGCTCTCATAACAGGCTACCCAATACCTCGAAGCCAGCGAATGGGATCTCTCCTCCGCCGCCGCCTCATACTTTGCCGACGCCGAGGAAGAAGAAGCCGAGGAGCCTGCCGCTGGCTCCTCTTCCCAAGCAACCGCCCCCGCCCCCCCAGACTACACTGGCCCTCGAACTCTCGATGGCCGCCCTGCACCAGAAGCAGCAGCTTCCCGATCTGCCGCATCCTCCAGATCCGCCAAGAAAAAAGGTCTGGCCACTCTGGGCTCGCTCTCTGGTCATGCTCAGGACGATGACGATGACGACGACAATGACGATGATGACTCGGAGCGCAGAGGTCCACGGGATTTGTTTGCTGGTGGTGAAAAGTCTGGTCTGGCGGTTCAAGATCCCGCACGACACAGCTCAGACCCACAGAATGTAATCAAGGACATTCTTGCAAAGGCAAAGGCGTACGTGCCTGTTTTCTTTTCTCCTCTAGCGTTGTATGCTTATTAGCTGACTTTGTTGGTTCAGAAACGCCAAGCGCTCAGCAAATGAGGAAGAAACACCCAGCCCATCTCGCTCGTCGAACTTCCGTGGCGGTGGTGTTACCCTTGGCGGCGAGGGAACCGAGTCCCGTCGTATTCCTGACGCCCGCGCTCCTGCCCGAGAGGAGCTGCCTGTTGTCACGCGCACCCTCCACCTCTGGCGCGATGGCTTTTCCATCGAGGACGGTCCTCTGCGCCGCTATACTGACCCTGAACATGCTATGGATTTGCAAATGATTCGATCGGGCCGCGCTCCTCTCCACTTGATGGACGTTGAGCAGGGACAACGTTGCGACGTGCGACTGCAACAGCACGAGGAGGACTGGCACCAACTTCCCAAGATTTACCGGCCATTTGGCGGACAGGGACGTCGTTTGGGCAGCCCTGTGCCAGGAGATGGAAACAGCTCCACAGCCGCTGCTCAGACTGCCCCAGCTGCTGCCTCTTCAGCAAGCACTGCGCAGGCCTCATCTACCCCTGCTGCACCAGCTAATGTGGACAACAGCCAGCCCACTGTTGCCATTCGCTTTCAAATGCCGGATGGCTCCCGTCTGCCGGCCCGCTTCAACCTTTCGAACACTATTGGTGATTTGTACCAGTTTGCAACCAGCACAGCACCCGAAATGAGGACACGAGACTTCATCATCCAGTCGACTTTTCCAAGCAAGGAACACACTGACAGGGAGCAGAAGCTGGAAGAAATTGACGCTTTCAAGCGGGGAGGTATTGCTGTTGTGAAGTGGGCATAGTTTCGAATTCGATTGAGTGCACGAACTAATGAAACTTGTTGGGGTTAGCGGGCGTTCCATGGTTCCATCACCATAAGGGAATCAGAGATTATCACGTATCTGTGAATAGAGGTAGCTAGGACGATGTGAGTCTGCGTGGAAGCGGACAGGACGGAGCTTCATCGACCGCGTCAAGAGCCAACCAAAGCTTATTTGGGACAGTGTATCTGCTGAACGTGGCAGCAATCGATAGAGCACCTGACTAAAGAATTCAACCCGATAAAAGTGTTTTGGCTGGAATTCATTTGTTTAGCCAGGCGAGAACGCATGAGCAAACGACGAAACATCCAGCTATTGCATTTTGTAAAGTCCGTAAATCAGAGGCATGTCTTCGTCCTCAGTGGTATAGCAAGAGAATCTCGAAGACGATAGAGCGCTCGGAGGTCGATATCATTCTTGTATGTTTATACAATTTCTTGTTCAACTCTGAATACATCTAGAAGACAATTGCGTTAACTCCCCGGATCCATCAACGCCAATGCCGACGAAACAATCAACACATTTTCCACCAACAAAATTGGGTATCATCCCGGCCTGACCATCTTTGCCCCGATCAACGAGGCACGCCCATTTGCTAGCCACTCATTCTTGTCTAGGATAGTCCAGTGACTCTATGCACACCTTTATTTCCGCCCTTGGACCTGTCATGCTCTTCATCATCATCATCTCGCTCATGTTCCGTAGCACAATGCACAATTAGATCCGCGCCCCGGAATCTGTCTCTTTAGTTATTTATCATCTTCTTGGGGTTCAGAAGTCTCGCATTCATGCAGCAGGTGCAGCGGAACCTATATCGCGGTCGCCAAACCCAGTATAACTGTGCACGGGACCTTGCTCATCGCCGCTCATATCCAGCCCACCCATGGCAGCAGCAAGACTAGTGCTTCCACGAGGACCACTAGCAGCAGCGGCGGCAGCCTTCACATTCGGTGCATCCAATCTCTCAAAGTGTGCAGCCGCAATGCGGGTGTTCAGCTTGGCAGCATTCACCCTAGCCTCACCGGGAGGTAGCACAAGCTGAATATACGTGTTCGTCGTGAAGGTCATGATGACAAAGCTGAACAGCGTGCCAAGGGTAAGCTGGAACTCGCGGAACTGATCCGAGTTGCGGCTGGTGCCGGACCACGCGGCCAGGCGGTTCTTGAAGGTCTTCATGACGTTGCTGAGGCGCTCTTCGCGGTCGCGGTGCGGGTTGCGCGCTGCCTCCTCGGACTTCCAGGTGGAGACGACGAGGAAACTGGTGCGTTCGTAGAGGAAGATCTCTTCGGCTTCGATGGCTTGGCCGAGGGCGCTGAGCTCGCGCTCGATGATGGCGAGGTTGGGGATGAGGTCGTGGATGATGCTCGACCAGGCTTTGTAGAGGGATTGGTCCCAGATGGAGGTGGCAAAGGGCTGAATGTCGAGGATGGGCTGCCCCGATGGGGTGGTGGCGGTAGCGGAGGACGCAATAGCAGCGGAGCCCAAGACGTTCTGCAGCGCCTCCGCGGTCTTGTTGCGGACGAGGCGCACGCGGTCATTAAAGATGGATTCCTTCATGTTGCCCATGATGAGGTCCATTTTGTGGATGAGGACAAAGATTTTGGCGGTGGGCGAGTACTGCGCGAGGGCAGAGACGATGGAGACGTAGGTGGCGAGGTCGCGGTCGACGTCGCGGGATTCCATGTCAAAGACGTAGATGAGGACGCCGACGGAGCTAAACACGTGGGCGCGCTGCTGGTTGATGTAGTTTTCCATGAAGGCTTCCTGGCCGCCGCAGTCCCAGAGGTTGAGGGTCAGGTTGCCGAGGAATTTCACATGGGAGAGGTCGACGTCGATGGTGGCGCCTCTTTTTTGCGTGGTCAGAGAAGGGCAAGTCAGCTTTCTCTTTCTCTTCTACCTTTTGGTCCGTTCCATGGGCGATTGTGCAATGAGACGAGCAGGAGGGGAAATCTCACAATCGGCGCGTATCCACGGCCAGATAGTTTGAGAATATGATGCTTCGCATGCTCGACTTCCCTGAGCCGCTCTTTCCCATCAACAGCACCTTTCTCTTTTTGGTCTTCTTGACTTCTGCGGCGGACGATGACGACGAAGGGGTGGACGTCGCCGCGCCTGGCGGGCCGCGCGAGGAAGCGTCCATCTTGGAGGGAAGAGGAGGGGCCTGGGTAAAGGGCGCGGTTCGCTTGTTTGATGCAGGTTTTGATATGATGTGTGCTCAATCTCTGCTTGAAAAGATGTGATGGTGAGTTTCTTTGGATGGGGGCTTATACGAGGTGAGCTGGGAGTTGTGAGCGTGGAGGCTCTCATCAATGTCGCTCATAGTGAAGCAACATTGGCCGACGCCCCGGCAGCAGGGGGAACACAAGGCTTAAGTAATCAAGAGACTCTGAAGCCAAGCCCTAACCCTGATGGAGGACGGCCCAAGTTCTACTACCCGGTGGCTTTGCATCGTTGCTTTCATCTCAACACACAAATCTACCATCACTTTCTCAGGTCGTCGGCTGACCTTCTACTTCTGTACTGGGTGTATCACTGTGGACAGTCGTCAATGGTGTAGCTCGAAAGTATGAACGACGCAGCTTTTCTGTTGCCGGCAATCTGTTCGTCTCGAAGCCGGCGATCCAGCAAACAGCAATAACAGCATCGTAGCGACAGCAGACTCGAGGATAACGACAAGGCTATTGCTACCCGCCTGTTGGGCCTGCATGGCCCTTCAGCCCAGTATCAGCACAGTGCAGCTCTTGAACCTCAGACAGTTGCATTGAGAACAAGATGCGCCGGGCTCGGCGGCACCTCCCCCGTCTCCCACTCAGTCATGCTGTCTCCGACAAAGAACTCGACTGTCCCGCCGTCCACCATGACATCTTCGTGGTTGAACCAGTTCTTGGTCCAGTTCTGGCCGTTGATCCTGACGCTCTGCACAAAGTAGCCCTGTTGGCCGAGCAGAGCACTGTCACCGCTCGCCGAGTGGCTCACAATGCGCAGCTTCTTGTCGCCGTTGACCGTCACATTAATGTCCGGGAACCAAGGCGATCCCAGGAGATAGACGGGCTGCGTCACGATGGGGTAGAGGCCCAGCATTTGCCAGATCAGCCACGAGTTGAGCGCACCTGCGTCGCTGTTGCCGGGCACGCCGTATTGCGCGTCGTGGAAGTATTGGTTGGCCAGCGCCCGTGACTGGTTGACCGACTTGTACTGCTTGTTGATGTAGTGGTACAGGTACGGTATGGCAAAATCGGGCTCGTTGCTGTACACGGTGGTCAGTACGACCCAGCTTCTTTTTTGGTGAGGCAAGGATGGGTCAAAGCATCCCTTTGCGACACCTACCCAATGTTCATGATGGTCGTGATGCCCGCTCCATTCTCACCGAGGTTCTGCTCAGAGCTATTCGGCAAAAACTGGGCGACCCATGGTCAGTTTCTGTTCGATCGGTTCCAAACGCATTGCAGCAAGGTGGCTGGATGTACAAGACTCACAATGTAGTCCAGTCTCCGCTCAAACTCCGCTTCGCCGCCCATGAACTGGATAAGCGTCTGCATGTCATGTGGCACGACAAAGCTGTATTCGAAAGGCACGGCTTCGTACGAGATATCTGACCATTCACAGCCGCCGCAGAGAGCCGGATTATACGTCTCGGGGTCAGCCCACGCGCCAGATGAGTTCTTAGGCGCCAGAAACCCCGTGAAGCCAGCGTGCTCGATGTTGCTGTTCCACAAGTTCTGCCAGTTTGCAGAGCGCTTCACATACTTGGTCACATCGGCAGGCGAGTCCTCGCCCGCAGCCACGACACTGAGCGCATAGTCGTTGAGCGAGTATTCGACCGTCTTGGAGATGCATCTCGTGCTCCGATCGAAGGAGACGTAGCCGAGCGGGAGCCAGTCGTACAGCGAGCCGCGGCCTTCCTTGACACTGCCCAGCTGGTCTAATACACTAAAGGTGTTGTACGGCTGCACCTCGGCGTCCTTGAGCATGGCTTGGTAGCCCGTGGTCCAGTTGATGGTCAGCGCCGGGTCGCTCGTGTTTTGCCCCAGCCCCTTGACGTATGCGTCGGCCAGCACATTGTCGGCGTTGCTGCCTCCTTGCACGAGGCCGTTGTAGTTGCCGCTGCGTCCATCTGGCATATAGCCCTCCCAGACATAGGTGTCAATGAGGCTGCGAATCATGCCGACGTACGCTGTGGGCTGGATCAAGTGGTACAGGCTGACAGTGCAGCGGAAAATATCCCAAAGGGTGTCTAAAGGAGCGACGGTTAGCACTGTATAAAACACAGCCCTGGCTTTTGCACCCACGCAATGCAATGGGACAAGACGAATTCATATTCCCAACTCACAAAAGTCGTCCCAGTATGGCTCTCCAGAGTCCCATAGTGGGTTCTGACCGGTTCGGTTGGAAGGCATCAGATGCATGAAATACAGAGACGAGTACAGCAGAGTCAAGTAGGTCGAGTTTGCGGTACTGTCCGTCGACACTTGGACTCTACTAAACACATTCTCGTTCCACTCTTCCACAGCACCACTCACCACAGAGTCCAGATGCCACGTCGGGATTTCGTGCTCTTTGCGTTGACAAGCATCTGCTGCGGACAAGAATGAAATGCCGACGCGCGAACGAATCGTCCCCGCGCTGCCATCGGTCCAGGAAAAGAGCACACCCACACGATCACCAGGCACAAACGGCCCGCTGGCTGTCGCAGAGCTGACACCCACGCTGCCATCGAGGGCAGCAGTGGAGAAGATGGCTTGCGGCATCCCCCCTTGGTCAAACGTATGGTGCCAAGCCATGGGCTCCGTGTTGCGGCCCCGGAAATACTGCACCTGGTCAGGCGCCGAGTCGAAATCGCCGCAAAAGTAGACCGTATACGGTGCCCCTTCGTTCCATCCTGCGCCGTACGTGGCGTGACCTGTGTACTGCGTCGTCGTCGTCGACTTGGTGTCGTTTGTAGTGTGATTGCGGTTGTCTGCCGTTACCTCTGCACCCAAGTACACCTGGCTTGCGTACCCGCCAGATTCGGAGGGAAGATAATGCGAGAGATCAACCAGAACGTGCTTTTCGCCGGCGGGGAAGGCGTAATGCAGGATGCCTGCGTGGTGGGTGGCGGAGAGCTCGACGGTCACGCCGTTGAGCAGCTCGGTGCTGTAGTAGCCTGGGCTGGCTGTGTCGTTGACGACCCGACGCTGCCAGTAGGTTGTGTTGTCGAGCACGTTGACGGGAGATGCGACGGTGGTGAGCGGCATCTGTGAGATGATGCCTGGGTGACGATGTCAGCCACACCAATGATCTGGTTCTTGGGAGTGGTCCTTGCATGTGCATTGACAACGAACCGTATTTGGGAGCACCTCCAGTTCCGCTCTCGTGCATCATGCTGAAAGCCGTGACCTACTCGCGACTTGTTAGCAAAAAGAAGTGACTACTTCACATTCGTTCACGGCTGCCTCTCGAATATGCACTTCTCGTCACTTATCCTGCGCATTGCAGCAACTTACATTTCCCGCTGGCGTCCAACCACCGTTAATGACCGAATCGCTTCCATATGGCTCCCAGGTGTCGGGACCGAGCTTGACGACTCCAAAGGGGCGCGCACCGCCCACAAAGATGTCACCGCCACCGTCTGTGGTTTATTATTTGCGTCAATTCAGAACATGAATCTTGCTTCTGTCATCTCTTCTTTCTATCTATCAACAGGACGACCACATGGTTCTGTTGACTTACATGCTTTTCCTGGATATGGACCCGAACCGCCAATGAAGGGGTTGACGTATTGTGAGTAGTTGGTGGCAGTGGGCTGGCTTTGGGCTCTGGTTTGCTCGGCCAAGGTGGGCATGGCTATTGCTAGGACAGCGGTAGCGGTCCTGCAGACTGAAACTTGAGGCATGGCTGAGCAGTTATCACAATGGAGTCACAGGGTGATATTGCCGTTCATAGAAGGATCTCGAGGTTTGTGAGAGGAGAGCAGAAGGCCAACCACCTGTCATAACACAAGCGGCAGTTGAAGCTGACCTCGTTCTTCCCAGTAGCCTTTATGAGAAGGGGGATTAAGAGGACAATAGGAGGATGAGCTAGAACTTCTTCAATGACGATGGTTATTGGGCTTTACTTTTCGGGCCTCTCGGACTCCCGGACTGTGACTACTACGGTGCCACCTGTTTGTAATTCCTTTATTTGAGCGATCACAAGATCACCATTGCCTCCTCATTCCCACTGAGAAAGCAAGTCTGCAGTGCTACGACGGTTCTCCCGTGAAGTTTTCCCCCAGTGGCACAAAAGCCATGGCTATGCGTTATGACGATGATCTTTTCCCCCTCTTCTGCGGTCGTTTTTCCGAGGGTAACCTTTCCCCGCAAACGTTTTGGGATCCGTCACACCTCGTATCAAGGCCACGGTTGCATATTGCTCTGCAGGCCTGGGTTGCCCGTGTGGAGCGGAGGCGAGGGGTGTATTCTATATACTATATACTCATACAGTAATAGCTTGCTGCTGTTCTCGTAGTATGATCGTGCAACCTCTTGGGAGCTTTTCCAAGGAAGTACATGATAGGATATTCGAGGAGGGTGGTATGGAGCAATTGTGTGCTTTATCACCTGCTCCATTGGCATTCATCCGCAATTCAGAAACCGGATTGGAAGGAGTTTTGCTGGCATGATGGCGCCAGGATGGCAAACGCGGCTCGCTGGTGTTGACGAGGAAATGCATGATATCTTCACGTGATGAGGAATAAAAGCCAAATATCACCAATAACAGAGCAAAGGGACTAAATGACTTCCAAGTAAACTCTACAACAACCCCAGACAGCCTGACTCTTCACAGCATAAACACTGATAGATTCTCACGACCACCCATCCATCACCTCGCTCCCTCCCCCCAAACCGTCTCATCCGCCAACCACCGCCACACCATCTCATTCCCCTCGTCCGCATTCCTCACCACCAGCCCATCCCTCGGGTCCATGCTCGGTCCTGCGTCCCCCAGCACAGCCACACGCCGCGTCCGCGCCTTGCCCACCTCCAGCACCGTGCCGCCCACCAGCGCCGGCTCCTCGACACAGCGCAGCATCGCCGCCGCGACCTCCTCGGGCGCCACCCACCCGTCCTGCGCGGGGTCCAGATACGCCATCTTCTCGGGGTGCTCCTCCCACAGCGGCGTGCGGACGACCCCCGGCGCCACCGCGTTGACGCGGATGTTGCGCTGTGCGTCGAGCGGCGCGAGGCTGCGCACGAAGCCCGTGAGGCCGAACTTGGCGGCGCTGTAGAGCGGCGCGTTGAGGTTGGGCAGCTGGCCGGCCACCGAGGTGATGTGGACGATGCGTTTAGGGGACACTGATCCTGCTGCTGCTGGTGGTCCATTGTCGCTGGCACCGACGGGCTCACCAGCACTGCGCGACGGCGCTGGCGCTGGCCCTGGCGCTGGATGAAGCCAGTGCGAAAGCGCCAGCTGGGTCGTCCGCAAGGGGTGGACCAGATCAATGTCCAGCAGCGCATAGCGGCCGCCTCGAGGATCGTCGCGGGCCTCGGGGCTCCCGGGCGGGTGCCAGAAGCTGGACCAGTGCGGCTCGTAGACGCCTGCGCCGGGACAGACAATGTCGACGGTGCCAAAGGCCGCGAGGGCGGCGTCGAACACGCGGGCGAGGGCAGGCCACGAGGTTACGTCTGTGGAGACGAAGATGGCTCGTGGGGAGGTTGTGCTGTGTCTTGCCACGAGAGCCGCGGCTTCGGGGCGGAGGGAGAGGTCTGCGAGGACGACGTTGCAGTTGTGGGCGAGGAGGAGGGCGGCGAAGGCGAGGTTGATGCCTGGTGAAGGTGGCAGGTAGGGTATTAGTGAGAAATGATGGATTGAATGGAAGAAAGAGAGCAGAGCAGTCAAGCTCACCAGAGCCGGCGCCGGTTATCAGGGCTGTCTTGCCGTTCACAGTGAATGCAGCAGTCTCAGGAGTCGCCATCTTTACATGTTCGATCTTGTTTGAATCCAAAGGGTTTGTCATGAGCGCCAGGTTGAAAGAGACCAAAGGCGTTGCTCTCGGTTGGAGGATATCTTGACCAACTCCAGGAGTATTTCAGACCTGTCTCATGAGGAGGCTTTTATAAACTGAAATGTAGAACACCACAAATGGACTCGACCAGACGAACCGTATCAATTCTCAGTACTTTTCAGCACAGAGTCCTCACGCTTACACCTCGATCAACATTTCTTGTGCCAACAGCTCGGATGAGGGGTTCAATATATGCAAGAGGACGATCCGTGGTGGGGAGGCCGGCTCCAACCCTTCCTTACATGACAGTGACAACTGCGACCGCAAAAAGTCAAAAGGCCCAAGGAACCTCGTCACAGTCTCGGCCGGGGCTCGGTGGTGGAAAAGGCGAGGCCCGACAGGAACTCCAGAGTCAGCAAATCATCTCAGCCATCAACGGAAACCTTTGGGGAGAATGGACAAATGGGAGCAAAATGAAATGAAATCAAGGATGCTAAGTACAAGTTCCTGTCATGGAGAAATTGTATATATTCCAACATTAAAAGAAAAAGAAAAGAAAAACCCTTGTGCTTCCTCTACTCGCATACGACGTGTCTGGAAAACACAGCCGAGAGAATCTTGCCAGCCTACCGGCTCTCCTGCAAACTGACCTTTTTATATCACCACCAAACACACTAGGAAGCAAGCTGCCTGGCTCTGAGCTCGTGATTTCTAAACACCCGCCCCTCCACACGCCTTCTCGTCTCGCGCGGAAGCTTGTCGCGCCACTTGGCGTCCAGCACGATCGAGTCGGCAAAGGGGAAGCCGTACATGCGGATCTCGGTCGTCTGGTTATTGGGCGCCGGCTCGCAAGAGACACACGCCCGGCCGCGGTGATCAAAGTAGAAACTGGACACAGTGCGCTCCGGCAGGTCCAGGGAGTTCTTGAGCGTGCGAGCGAAGCGCAGATGGGGCGCCCGCTGCCGGTCCCAAAAGACGTAACCCGTGCGTCGCAGCACGTACTCGAGACGGCGGTCTGTGGTGGTGAGGGCGGGCCACGACTTGGGCCAGTCGGTGTTGCTGGCTGTGAAGACGGAGAGATACTCCTCAAAGAAGCCGTTGGACGGCGCATCCAGCTCGTCCTCGACGGGCGGCTGCTGGCCGGCCTTGATGGACCGGCGCTGCATGCGCCAGAGCCGGCTGCGCAGCTGGCTGTCGGTGGGGCGGTACACCACATAGTCCATGTGGAAATAGCGATTGCCAAAGGTGCCGCCCGGAAGGCCGTCGTGGAGCGTCGCCCACATCTCGTCGTCCAGCGCCTCCGGGTCGCCCTGCTTGAGCGTGTGGATGAGCGTGTGCACGCTGGCGCCGAGGTACTTGCCCACCGAGCCCGGGCCAATGTTGTAGGCGTGCATGATGCCCTTGCGCGCCGTCAGGTGCCGGTGCTTGGCCCAGTGGCGGCGGTGGACAAACGAGTTGGGCTCCCACTGCGCCACGGGCACGTCAAAGACCTTGACGATGAGCATGTACCACAGCCGCTCCGCGTGCTCCCACACGGCGCGGACCTGCTCGACGTCGGCGGCCGGCAGGTGGCACAGGAGCAGCGCGCAGTCGTCGCGGGAGCCCGTGTGGGCGTGCATCTGCTTGACGACCTCGCCGCGCATCACGGCGCAGATGAGCCGGCGCCGCTCGGCGTGCGACAGCGCCGCGTACATGTTGCTGGCGGGGGCGCGCGCCACGTGCGTCAGGTGGGCGGCCGTGTACGAGGGCAGCAGCGCCGAGCTCTTGTCCGGGGCGTGGCTGTGGTGGGCTGGGCCACTCGCGGGGCCCATGTGCAGGCACTTGTAGGCGTAGTCCTCGACGAGGGCGCGGGCTGCGGCGAGGTGGGCCACGGCTGCGGCGAGAAACCGGCCCATGGACTCGGCGCGCTGCTCTGTGCCGGGGCTGCCGAGGAAGTCTGGATGGGACTGCCAGAGGCTGATTTGCTCCATGGCTTTGGCACAGCTGCGGGCGTTGGGGGCGGCATAACCGCCGCGAACGACTTCTATCGCCAAGGGCGATGGCTGGTTCATGCAGCCTGGCATTTCAGTTAGCATGTTTTGGTTGCAGGAGCAGGAAACGGGGAAGCGGACGAGGCCCATGGCCATGTTCACGCCTTCGTAGCTGAACTCATTCGAGAGAACCGCGAGCTGGATCTGGGGCCGGAAAAAGCCGTACAGCTGGCTGAACTTCTTGCACGTCAAGATGGTGTTGAGGAGGTCCTCTCGGCTGTCAAGCTGGGAGAAAACGAGGGACAACACCTCGGTGGGCATGTGTCGAGAGAGGCTCAGCGCCTGCTGGGTCCTGAAAGCCATTGGATCCTGTCAATCCTGTGCAGACGGATGGAGAGAATTGTGTGGCTTGAATGTTGTTGGCTTTGGAGTGTTTGGGAATCTTGGTTTTGCAAGACCTGGTATTCAGCGAGCTGGGAAAGGCATGTGTCTAAATAGAAGGTTAATGGATGTAATTTCGGGTGTTCTTGATTCCAGATTGAATAGCATCCGTCGTCGTAAACAAGGCCTTGCACACCGATATAACAATGCATTGAAAAGGCTACCGAGTCGGCCGTCGACTGTTCGGGGCGGTTGATCATACAATTTCTTTGTTGGAGTCGCTCGTGCAGCGCCTGTCTTTGTGCCCGTGAGGACCCAGTGTGTTCAGGCGCTCGGCGTTCTTGTCAGGTGGCATAGTTCTTGGGTGCTAATTATAGTATAATGGCCTTGGTCATCGAGTTCTTTGCTCTTGGTGCAAAGTATGCGTCGTGAGTGATTGTCAACGGGCCTTCCTCAGTACTGCCATGACATTTCTGACAGCCGTATTTGTCTCTTTTGATGGATAAGCCTGAGTGTTATCCTAGACAACAAAATGATGAGGAACGTAGAATGCAATTCTGCTGGAGTAGTCTTTGTGAGAGGCGGCTATGTATGGAAGGCCTTGTGCGTATTGTCCTTGGCTCGATTGTTGTCAGCGGACTGAAGTCTGCTCAGCACTCTGAGTATCATCTCGTTTTCTTCTACTCCGCGCGGGCAAGGCTTTTGAGGGATCTCTCTTCGAATCGTGCACAAAGCATCATTGCAACGGCCTTGCAATACTCGAAACCCCCTCTTCCCTCCTCACACTCAACACCGACCTCTTTGTCTCGATATCGAGTCTGATGGTGGCTCTTCAATGATCTTGTAAGCATGGCCGTGGAAGAAGAATTGGCAATCTTCACAGATGACTACAAGAAGTATGAGCGTAGAAAGCTGTCGAGTAGCGTCTCTGCTGAGCAATTTGTCAGATAAGACGTCCCAGTTCGGTATATGGAACAGCAATAGAGAGGACATGGCAAAGGCTCGAAGTGCTTGCGATGCAGTTGATTTCTGTGGCAGCTTTATTGGTACTGCTGCTTGAATCTATTACTCATCAGAGTTAGTAATCGGTTATAGCGACACTTTCATTGATCAGATACTCGGAGTGTGAGAACTGCGTCGGTATTGTTTTTCAAATAGATATTATCTATTTCGTTGATGCTGTCTTTTTTTCTTTCTTTCTTTCTTTTTTTTTTAACCTTAACACTGCACCCAAAAGACTCACAAAGAAGGGGAAGCAGCAGTTGGGCAGAGATGGTGAGGTCTGATTGTATATATATACTATGTAAAGAGGGAGACGGAAAGGCTCGAATTCGGCGCTCTTTCACTGGCAGTAACAACTCTTAAACAGCAGGTGAATTCGCCCATGATGTTAGTATTAGTATTATATACTGTGTATTCCTAGGAGGTGCCAGGGTTGTTGAATCTGAACCAATCATCTTACACGAATACGCCCCGTCGCACGATGACAATTTAACCCACCCACCCCCCACTGGGCGTCAAATCGTACTCCTCGGTTGACAAAAATTTCTTCAAGACGGCTAACGAGCCCCCCCCCCCAAAAAAAAAGAAGCGCAAAAAGGAAAAGATTAGGAGGGTCTGTCCGTGGATCGAACACGGGACCTCTTGCAATGAGTGAATAGGGTGTTACCCTAAGCAAGAATCATACCACTAGACCAACAGACCGAAATTCCCAATTCGAATTGTTGAAAACCGCTGTTTTGATTTAGTCTATATACTTTTGTTCAAATTCTCTACTTCCTTTCTCTCGTTGACCCTCCTCGTCCATAACTAATCCGTCAACCCAACCCAACCCACCCACCTCCTCCATCATCCCATCTATTGTCTCGCTTGATTCTTTGTGGACGTTTAGGTTGATAGCGTCAACGCCAAGCTTTGCTGGGCTTGCCGAAGCGGGGAGATTCTGCGAAGCGGAGCGCCAGGGGCCCTGCGCCCCCACGACATGAGACGCCGTTGGTTTGAGCCTCACAGCCCCAGCTCGCGCCGCCGCACCCTCTGCCCGGGGTGAGACTCTCGCTTAGGCAGCCTCTCCTTGTCTTGTTTGTATTGCCGTCGTCTAACGACACACGGTGATGTGAGCTCTGGCAGAGATTTGTTCACGCGAATCAGAGGACATGTCGAACGGGAGATCGGCACAGATTACTTGGTGAATATCTGAAGGAACTCACGCCGCGCCCTCATCCTCGCCTTGAGACTCCGGGTGTTCGGCACACCTTGGCATGCTTGGCCGGCGTCAGCGCTATCATAATGGGAAAGCTTTCTCTAACAAGCTATTTTGGCCACCAAAAAGAATGCTACGAAAAGGGAAAGAAAAAAAAAGAAAAAACCTCCTGTGGCGGTCTGACGAGACAGCGACAGGCACTTTTGTTTCCTTTGCCATCCCAAAAAAGGTCGGCATGGCCGTAAGATCAGACTATGCCATGGAGCTCATCCGGGCCTTTTCGTTCGTCTGTCGGCGAGAAACATTGCTCTCGTTCGTCCACGAGGAGGAAACATTTCTTATCTCTCGACACTTTGTCCCCAATCGAGCGCGTTAGCCGAGCGTCTGCATCAACGCATCCAATGCTGTCTCGTCTCAACATTGTTTACAACCATGGATTGCTCGTCTGAAATGGCGACTCTAGAGGTTTGAGATGGGATTTCTGGGTAGGATATGCGGCAGGGCGTGTCATCGCCATCGAGGCATGACCGCTCATCACCGTGGACACACGCGCGAGGACGAGAACATACCTCGGGACAAGCGAGGAAGAAGCAAAAGACGGTGGAGATGATCAAGTATAAAGACGGCAGCCAGCGTCCGCCTCGACTGCTGTTCATCTCGTCTCATCACCATCACCATCTTTTCACACAGCATCTACAGCTTCTCTTTCGTTTTTCCTTCGCTACCAACACGATTGAATCGTGCCTCTCATTCACTGTCATCCTGTCCGTTGACCGACAATAAAACTAGTCTTTACTTTTTAAATCCTTACCAACAAACAGACATTGTTTCCCCAAACCGTCTTTACCATCCATCCTATCTTACTCTATTCTTTGCGTCTCTCGACCGGCAGAATTCGTCTGAAAATTTAACTCCATTCTCTACTCCTTCGAAAAAGATCAGCCTTTTGTATAGCCAAACCAGCAACAATGTACTCCCAGCTTACTGCCGTTCTCTTTGCCCTGGTGGCTGCTCCTCTTGTCTCTGCCCACGGCGAGATTCTGACCGCTGTTGGAGAGTAAGTTGCCTTCCCCTTCTCCCCATCAGACCAAGCAAGCCACAATCAACCCATCCCGCTGACACACGATTGCACCCGCACAATAGCCAAGGTGGCAACGGAACCGCGCTGGGCATCAAGGGCGGCGTGGTCCCCGGCGAAGGTGCCAACTCGGTCACCGAAGTGCAGACGACCGTCTTCTGGTCCAAGGACATCAAGACCGACTACGACATTGGCTTCACCGAGGGCGGCGTGGCGGGCAACGGCAACAACCAGGTCGACTACGTCAAGTACTCGATGGCGCAGAGCGGCGACACGCTGCCCCAGGTCAGCAGCGGCGGCTCGGTCTCGGGAGTCTTCCACGTGGTCACCGACGACGGCTGCGGCCCTCTCGAGGCCCTCATCGACCCCAACGCCACCATGCTCTTCAGCAAGGCCGTCAGCGCAAAGGTTACCAGCGACGTGCCCGGCACCGGCACGCCCGGCGAGTGCCCTACGGACTTGGACAGCGGCGTCGACAGCAAGATCAAGAGACACCTTCGTCGCGCGCTTGTCAAGATGGGCCTGATTTCCAAGCGCGCCAAGAATGTCAACAAGAGCTATGTGAGTACTCTTTCATTTTTCATCTTCCCCCTGTCTTTTCCTTGCGATCCCACCTCGGTTCTTTTTCTATCTTTTTCTTTTTCTTTTTTTCCTCTTTCTTTTTTTAAAATAAAAAAATACGCCTTGAGCTGACAAGCCGCCTCCTTCTTCTAGAACTACTCGGTCGAAATCCCAGCTGGCACCACCTGCACGGGCACCATCAACGGCATGACCGGGCTCTGCCTCGTCAAAGTCTCCAACAACAACGCCAATGGTCCCTTTGGCGGTGTCGTTGTTGTCCAGATGAGCAACTCGACGACTTCTGCTGCCCGCGTCAAGCGCTCCACTTCCTTTACCGCTTGATTGCGCGTTCAAAGATTAAAAAAAAAAAAAGAAAAAAGAACGGGTCTTGTTGGGTTGAAGGCTAGAAACCTCTTTTCTGCGATCATGACAGTTTCTACTCGCCAGACTTGACTAATTCGTCTTGGAACGCAAAGAAGGCGATTATCTTCCGGGACAGTCAATCCAAGGATTGGGTGTATCAGGAAGAAGGAGAGATGTCGTGGAGGCGAAGGTGTGGATGGGGATTATTTCTATATATCAGGCTGGTCCGGCACTTACTTCTAGTATAGTAGTTATCTAAGCGCTAGTATGAATACATGATGATGATGTGTTTCTCTGGTGTACCACTTGAATGACCCGAGGGCTTGAAATCTGTCTTGACGGAGGTGGACACTTTTTCTGAAAGCGTTGCTTTGAGTTTCAAAGGGACTTGCATCTGAGTATTTCCTCACTTCCAAGCAGAGTTGGCACAGGAGTAAAAAGTATACATAGTACAACACACTCTAACCTGTGGTATTCCATAGTGTCTAACACACATGTGCAGCCGGCTCACGGAGGATAAAGCCCGTCAAGACGCCCAAGCGCAAGCGGTCATGATTCGCTTTCGTGGCAACAAGATGCCACTTTGTTGGGAAGGCTTGGGTCTTATTCGCATGCTGACATGGTATTTCATTATCTACACAACACTCACGCACTCATATGACGAGCATGCTGGCTTGGCAGAGCCACGAAACGAGGGGTGGATAGATAACGTGAGATTCTTTTTGACAAATTATTCTGCCCACATCTTGGCAAAGTCATGGTGAGAAGTTGCTCAGATGGAAGCTATGGAATTCACCTTGTTCGGATGCCTTTCCTTTGACCTCTACTGTGACGGTGCTCTCCATCAGCCACACGCTCCGGCGAGAGATGAGTACTGACTGTTGTGTAGACATGAATTCACACACACCTCGAGTCATTCCAGTTCCAAGCCCGAGCAGACGTAGATAGGCACCGGCCAGGGCCGAGAGCTGGGTCTCCCGGACAAGGGCATGGAGTAAAGAGCGGATCACGGCGCAGCGACTATGGTAGAGTGAGAATCAAAAGCCAAGAGGATTCATGATTTCCAAGGCTGGGGTTGGCGGTGAAGATTGTCCATTTCCCCTGTGTGGATTTCCGCTCGGCCAACGGCACCGCAAAACAAAAGAGGAAAAAAAAGAAAAGATCCACTTGAGATGCCGACTTTCCAGGGGCCCAGATCAGTGCTTATTGGCCCGCCGGTGCGGTGGACGGAGCAGCAGCCCCGTAGGATGAGGAGAGAAGAGCCCAGCTGAGGAAATACCTGTATCCTCGGATGGTGAATGAGCAGGTGGGTGAGCGAGAGGGACAGGACTGTCAGTGCTCTATGTATATACCAGGTCTGCGTGTATTATGTTGTGGCAGTTGGCAATATATATATATTTATGTATATATATATATATATAAATCTATATAACGCTATACTCAGCCCCGCCGTTCCACTCTGAGCTTATCTCTTTATTCTCCTGTTTACCCATCTGAGGACGGCCCAGCAGAGCACAGCCGAAACTCAACCTAATCTCACACATCATCACCACGTACCTGGCTCGAGGCGCGAGCACGGCTGAGAATCCAGGTCGACTCCCAGTAGAGTTGGCGCCAGCAAATATCTCTCCGCACATTCAAACGCACCGACTGTTGCCAAAGTACAAATCACAAGACAAGAACGCAATCAAAACAAGACCATCGCCATGGCAGAAGGCCTCGCCGCGGCCCTCTCGTCCCTCAACCCCTTCCGCCGCGCGAGCCCAGACCACGATGAAGTCGGCGAAGCAATCGACAGCAACACGGTCGCGGGCGGCGGCCACTCCATCCTCTGCGCCTCAGCAGAAGACACCACGACGACGGCGACGGCGCACAGCCCGCCGCTCCGAGTGAGCCATGCGCTGCGCTCCTTTCTCCTCGCCCAAGGGGTGCTCGCGCCGTCAGACCTCGCATCCGCCGCAGACGCGAGCCCGGCGCTGCGGGCCCTCGCCGCCAAGCCACACATCCGCGTCCCCGCCGAGGTGCTCGACCGCGCGCACCCGCTGCCCGAGTACTTCATCAGCTCGTCGCACAACACGTACCTCATGGCACACCAGCTCTTTGGCTCCTCGTCGGCCGCGGCCTACGAAACCACGCTCCGCGCCGGCGCGCGCTGCGTCGAGATCGACGTGTGGGACGACGAGACCAACGCCGACGAGCCCAAGGTCACGCACGGCTTCACCCTCGTCTCGCACATTCCCTTCCGCGCCGTGTGTGAGACGATCCGCGACATGGTCGATGCCGAGGCCCAAGAAGCTGCTGCCGCTGCTGCCGCTGCTGCCGCAACAGCAGCAGAAGAAGAAGAAGAAGCCTGCAACGCGCCCGTCTCGCCCAGCAGACACGGCTCCCAGCCGGCGCCGATCCTCGTCTCGCTCGAGAACCACTGCGCCGCGCACGGGCAGCAGCGGCTCGTCGCCATCATGAAGCACGTCTGGGGCGACCGGCTGCTCAGCGAGGCGGTGCGCGCCAAGGGCCACCACGAGCAACAGGGCGGCGAGCACGTCACGCTCGCGGACCTGGGCGCCAAGATTGTGCTCATGGTCGAGTACCACCTGCAAGGCGAGGCCGACCTGCACGAGTCGAGCTCCAGCGACGAGTCGGCCGACGAGGCGGCCGACGGGCTGGACGGCAACGCCGTGCGCGCGTACAATCAGCGGCGCAAGACGACGGGCGCAGGCGTCATCATCCCCGAGCTGGCCGAGCTGGGCGTGTACGCGCAGTCGGTGAAGCCCATTGACAACACGTGGTTCGAGCAGGGCGTGGTGACCATCAAGAACAGCAGCAGCAGCGCCGACGAGCACGACCACGACGCGGCCGACAACCACCTGCGCCACCACCTCATCAACGTCTCCGAGTCGGGCCTCAAGGCGCTGGTGCCGCGCTTCGACGCCCAGATCGGCATCCACAACGCCCACCACCTCATGCGCGTGTATCCCAAGGGCACGCGCATCGCGTCGCAAAACATGCGCCCCGTGCCCTTTTGGGGCCGCGGCGCGCAGATGTGCGCCCTCAACTGGCAGACCTTTGGCCTCAGCCTGCAGCTCAACGAGGCCCTCTTTGCAGGCACCGACGGCTACGTGCTCAAGCCCGCGGCGCTGCGCAAGGGCGGCAGCGGCCTGGCGGTGCGCGCGGGCCGCAAGAAGACGCTGCGCGTGCACATTGCGGGCGCCACCGCGGTCCCCGTGCCCAGCGGCCGCAGCGCCGACGACATCAAGCCCTACGTGACGGCGACGCTGTACCACCCCAGTGACGTGCACCGCAGCGACGAGACGGCGCGCAAGCGCCGCACGCGCTCCTACCGGCACCACAAGCTGGGCTTCTTGCACCACGGCGAGAACCCGCCGCGCGACGATCCGATCTGGGACGAGACGCTCGAGTGGGAGTACGAGGACAGCGAGCTGGTGTTTCTGCGCATGCTGGTCAAGAGCGAGGACGCCTTCGCCGTGAATCCCATCTTTGCGCTCTGCGTCGTGAGGATTCTGTATGCGGCGCCGGGCTGGAGCTTTATCCGCATGCTGGATCTCAAGGGCCGCGAGACGCAGTGCTCCTTGCTGGTCAAGTTTGACGTGCTGGATGTGCAAGAGTAGCAAGCACGAAAGGATGCTGCAAAACTGGATTGTATAAAAGAAGACGTGGATGCCCAGCCTTCATCGCTGGTTGAGTCTGAGGACCAAAGACTCACCACCATCACTAATATGCTAATGACCCGCCCATAACTTGATGATATCTTTTTGTAGTGACAAAGTACGACTGTGACTGTATCTGCCCCGTTGTGTATCTCGGTTTCCCCCCTTCGAAGCAAGTCTCCTGTTCTGGACAGAAAGGGGTGAACAGGACATCAGAACTCTGACTAGTGGCTCTGCAAATCCTCTTCCTCCTCACTCGTGTTGCCAACTTGCCCGCTCAAAAGCACCTTATTGCTATTCATCGCAAGCAGAGATGTTGCTGCTCTATTGATATCAGAACAGACAAACATGTACCTGTTTACAGACATTCATTACCTTGCTATCCAGCCCTCAACCAATATCTCCCAGCTCATCGATTATATATAGCCTTATTACCATCACAGACACACGCACAATCCCTTTCACCACGACTGGAGACTTCATCAGGCTTTTCGATCAAGACCGCTACCATCATCCACCCTCGTTTCCACCATTCTCTGTTTCGCGGCTAGCCATCTCATCGATAATGGCGTCCCAGGCAACTCCTGCCTTTCGCAATTTCCTCCTTCTTTTGCTTCTTCTTCTTCTTCTTCTTCTCCTCCTCCTTGAGCATCACCTCCTTGCATGTTGGTACACTCCGGCATTGCGATCGTCCCCGCCATCTCATGCTCCACAAACGGCCCTCCTCCTCCTCCAGCACCACAAGTCACCAACTTCCGACTCACTGTGTGATCCTCCAGCTCGACCAGGCTCCCATCAACACCACTTTCCTCCTTCCACATGCCATCTTCATTGCCCCTACCATCACCGACAGAAGCCTGGCATACAGTCTTCGCCTTCCCCTTCCGCTGCCCATATCCCAATCCCCATCTCCATCGTCTCAACACTCCCCGTCTCCGCACACGCCTCCACCTACCCACGCCACCCCGCCTCGTCGAATTGCAAAACAAGACAGCCACAGCCACAGCCACAGCCACAACCAACGGAACCACCCCCGAAACAATCGCTATCAACGCGGTTCTGCTGAGCGACATGGTGGTGGTGGCGGTGGTCGTGTCTCCCGTTGCGGATGGAACAGGAACGTGGCCACTAGCCCCCGATGCGGACGAGGAGGGAACGGGGTCCAAAGAAGACGAAGACGACGGCGACGGCGCTATACCTGTCGCTGACCTGACAAGCGAGCTTGAGGAAAACCGCCGGCTGCTGGCTGTAGCACTACCAATTGGCCAACCCGTCGTCGCCGTCGTCCCACTACTCGGACCAACCGATACCGTACTCACCACATTCTCTCCATTAATCGGCACACCATACACCTTCCAAGCACTGACGCTGGTTTCTCCCGCCGCTGCCGTGCTAGGTGCCGTGCCAGACGTGGAATACGCGTATCCAGTCCCAGAGATAGACGTGACAACATCCCAGCGAAGCACCTCGCCCGCTGCCAGCTGCGAGGTGCACTGCCTCGGGAGGGCCACTTTGGGAAACTGCGGTTCGTAGAGTTCGTAGTTGGTGGGACAGCAGTAGGTTTGCGTCGTGTACGCGTTGAGGGCCTCCACGAGGGCTTGGTAGTAGATATCGGGACACGTGAATGTTGGGCCGAGGATTGTCGTTGTCGTTGTCGTTGCCGTCGCTGTCGTTGTTGGTTTTATTGTTGTTGTTGTAGGTTGGGAACCTGGTGAGGAAGAGGAGGAGGAGGAGGAGGAGGAGGGGATGGTAGTGGTGGCGGCGGCTTGTTGTGCCCACCAGAGGGCTGCTTGTGGTGGCCAGCATGTGGTTCTTGACTTGTTGATTTGGAGCGCATACCACGGGTCCCCTTTGAATCCAACCGGTGTGACAAGTTAGAATTATGGCGAGGCCACGGTTTACAAAGGGATGCACTCACAGCCCACAAGATTCCCATTCGTGTCCTGGTAGATGGCCAGTCCGCAATCAGGAGCTGCAGAGCTCCACGCACTCGTGATGGGGAGATATACCGTGGGCGAGCCACTAACCGTTGTCGTGATTGCAGTAGCTGCCATGAGACGCGATGTGGGAAACCGTTCTCAGCAGACAAACACCACACACACCCGCCGCTGGGACAAATCAAGACACACAAGAACCAAATGAGTGAAGGGGCGACAAGTCAATTGGTGGATGAAGCCAGCTCACTGCGGTGGAGCACCGACGAAAAACAAGAACAGAACAGCAAAAGAAGTTTTGTCAAAGGACGGTCCTCGCTCGCGACGACGTGCAGAGAAAGGAAATTCCCTTGGGAGATGAGCATTTGGCCCAGTGAGTCTGGGTCTGGACAAGTCAGGGCTGGAAGACGGCGGTACCGACGGGTTCGCTGGAGAGGCCACCGATCTTGGCCCATAACCGAGGCCGATACAAAGTGCACGTTGAGCCATCGCGCGTACCTGCGTGCTCGGGAAACGGCCAGCGTAGTGGTGGCGATTCGTTCTCCATGATCACGGTCGACGCATGCAGGGTGCCTGCCATTCAGCCCCAACGCCTCAGGGCTGAATGCACCCTCTTTCTCTCGATCCTATCTGTTCATTGGTGCCTGGAAAACGAACAGGTTCTTTTCTTCTGTCGATGGAGCCCTCTTCTCGCCTCAGAGACCGCGTCCTGCACGAGACGACCATGTTGAGTGGTGGTCAAGTGAGTAGCCCTTCTCAAATTAAGCAAAGGTCATCCATCCTATATGCTTGAGGAGACAGCCCTGAACCGAGAATAAGCTTTGGACGATAGCCAAAGTCAAGCACAGAGGCTTTGAATAGCCGTGGTTCAAGACCAAGGAAAAGAAGAAAGGGGCAGGATCGGTGAATGACGGATATATTGACATTTTGCTGGCTGCATCAGCGCATCGGTAGACGTGGGGTCTGGAGCGGTACCCAAAGGGGACAGAATGCCACCATACCATATGCAGGTACCGAAATGCACGCAGACGAGCTGATAGAGGGGCGTTTCATGATTTCATGACAGGTAGACTCTGCAAGTCCTCGTGCTGGTAGATCGTCTCCTTTGAACTCTACGAGCCGATTAGCATTGGCTCACTACGCGCCTTGATGTGCAAAGGCAAGCACCTTCAACGTCGCGAGAGCGTAGACTCACCCTTTCCTGTGATCAACCGAACTCCGTCATCACTCGCTCGTCCCCATGACACTTCGGCTGCTTGCATCAAGTAGCGAGACATGTCTAGAATCCCCCCCCCCCCCCGGTGGCCGGGGTTCATCCCGTTTGCGTGAACGCGTTACACAGAGCACAAAGTAGGTCAAGAAGAAACAGCACAGTATAGTAAACAGAAACAAAGAAACGAGTTGGTCTTGGGACTGGAGCCTGCCAGCCTTCTCTCATGCCCTCAGGAAGAGGAGAGCATGCCAGGCACCTTGACAAAGCATCGGCAACTACATAGAAGAAGAAGAGTGCTTGTCTCATTGTGTAGTTGCGGCAGCCGCTCCCACTCACTGCCCCTCATCTTCATTCTTCCTTCCTGCAAGCCAGTCAGTGTCTCGAACGCGGTATCTTAAAAGCGAGCATCTTTCACGATTCTGCTCCTTCACCCGCCTTGGAAGGGCTCTCTTGTATCGCACACAATGACCATCATCGCACCATCAAGGGCTCATAGGCCCTCACCGTCAAGACCCAGGCTGCATTGGAAAGCGTACATGGTGTCCTTGCTTGTTGTGACTTTTGTTTCGGCATGTTATTTCTACACCAGGCAAGACAAGAGTTTCCGGAACCGACTTGTGCCGCTCCAACAACCGTCGTGGTCGCTGAGCAATAAGGATGAGTTCGCAACTGGCCCGTCGCAATCCGCATCTGCTCTGCCAAGAGAATCCGGTTCCCCTCTCAACCTCCATGGCGCCTCTCCGGACTCTGCAAGCCATCTGGAAGTCGGAGGCGCCAATAGGGGAAGCAACAGCGACAGCTCCTCTCATGGCGAAGTGCCAATGGGCGTCCTCAACAATTACGATGATGACCACGACGACGACAACAAAGACGATAATGAGGCAGTGCGTTTCGACATGATACCTGACCGGGCCTTGACTCCAGAGAGCCCGCGCGCCGTCGTGATCGAGTGGGCCATGATACCCAACCTTTTGCCGCTGATGCTACACTTTGCTGCCGTCCTCGGTCCCAGCTGGGGCATCATCCTCTTCATACTGGAAGAAAACTGGATCGAGCCCCAGTCGCCAGCGTACCAACGACTCCAAGCCTCGGGCCACATCGAAATCCGCTTCCTGCCTGCTGGCACCAGTCTGGCGAGCGAAGGCAGCGTTTCCGCCTTTTTGACCTCTTCTTGGTTCTGGGAACAGGTGCTGCAGGCGCATCGCGTCCTTTTGTTTCAGACGGACAGCATTCTCTGTTCCAAGTCTCAAGCAATGGTCGAGGACTATTTCGAGTACGATTTTGTCGGGGCACCAATTGCTCCCATGTACGGCCAAGGGTACAATGGCGGGCTCTCGATCCGCAATCCCGCCTTGTTTTGGCACATTGTGCAAGAAGCCAACTTCTCGACGAGCGGGCACAAGTTTGAGGATCAGTTCTTTTTCGACGAGTTGAAGAAGCGCGGTGCTGCGCTGCCCGACGAAATGGTAGCCAAGACGTTTTCGGTCGAGACCATCTACTACGAGACACCGCTCGGTTACCACCAACCGCAGAGGTGGCAGCCCATGCATCTGAAAACCATAGTAGACTGGTGCCCCGAGGTCAAGATGCTGATTGGGAGGAGGGTGCTATGATGGGCAGAGGAATCCAAAGGCTTCGCGAGAGACGGCATGGGTTTCAGACATGTGCAAAAGTGAATAGCTTTGCAAAATAGAACAAGACTGAACAAGTTCAAGTTTGGACCACGCGTGATAGTATGTCTCGGTGATCTCGGTAGCTGTGCACATCCTGGAATGGACAGACGTGAGTCTGACGTTCCATGTTGTCGATACAGCAGTCAGGGCTGGGCTGCAGTGCAAGAACGCGTAAATTCTTTTGCTGAAGGTGTGTACCACGCAGTCTGAGTTCCAGTGTGTTGCTGTCTATGCACCAAGATAATTCTGTGCGACTTTGCAATGCCACTGCCATTCCAACGAGGCAACGGGTAGATGTCTGATTCCACACTTCTGTTCCACACAGCCCCGGCCTAAGCATGAGCTTTATTATGTCAGCGCCCAAAGGCCAAGTCTGCAGGTACATAGCTGATGGGTCAGCCAGCAGGCGTTGGAGCGAGTCGGCCTTGTGTCGTACCGCGGGGCGCTAAGGGGCTAGAAATCACCCCATCTTTTAAAGGAAATGATGCTTATTATGATCAAGCTCTTAGGCTTGTGCATATGAGGCTAACAACGCGGTTGCATTAGGCCCGCGGCATCGTAGGTGAGATGAAACGCCTGGAATCCGCGGCTGGTGCACCGTAATCTCTTGGAAGCCATGGGCAAATCACGCTTAGATGGGCAAGGCCCCGACCACTTTGTAGAGCGAATACGGATGCGATCGAAGCAATGTCTGGAATCGCTAGACTCTGGCCCGTCTGGATGATCGAATTTGGCCATCAGGAATCCCGACAGCTCGTGAACGGGCGGGCGTGCACAGCCCCGGTGGCTCAAGCACAGAAGGGTTTCTGCTGTGGTTTCAATGTTGAGACCATACCAACCACAGCATTTCAGACGGCACTGACGAGACAGCAGCGTGCTGGGCAGAGACGGACCGTTGGCCATGTGCGGCTTTGGCTGAATTGGGTTGCGAGGGTGCAAGTGTTGCCCATTTATCCACCCACATATGTGTCGGTTCAGCTGAGCGGCTAGCGAGCAGCCCAGGAGATTTCAGTAGGCGCCGCGCATGCTTTTGTTGCAGGACCACGAACGAGACGAAAGGGGCTGAGCATGCAGAGAAGTCTCTTGGCGTGAAGCAGCGCGAGAGAGGATGGTGAATAGTGTGACACCCGTCCCATTCGCGCGACGGGGCAGTGCCCGGTTTCTGAACAGTACCATGTAGCAGATGCTCGACGAGCCCGTTCACTGGGTGCAGACCCGGCAGAGAACAGGTCGTATTGGCTGACACGGATGCAAATCGTGGGTGGAGCAGCTGGTGATTTGCATGGATCGACTTGCGGCGGTGCTTCTCTTGCTGCTGGTCTCTCCCAGCCTTTTATTACGTGCCGGCGAACAGAGCACAACGTCCCTCTCGGCCCCCAAGGCTAACGGTCGCTTCCTTTGATGGCATGACCTCCTTCTCGGCTGACATGGAGCACCAATGGCAACGGCTCAAAGGACGCCGCCCACGCCATTGCTGGCGTCAAACGGCCTCACAAGCCCTGTCCGCCTTCAGCCACCGGAAATGTCTAAACGAAAAGAGGCGGCGTCTGGCGGCGGGCGGTCGGTTTCGTCGGCGAAACAGCTTCAACGGCGTCAACGTGGTGAAAATAAGTCGCAGTGCAGTGGCATTTCTTTCCTGGTCGCGACGGCAGGGATCAGCTGAACAGAAGGGAGAGCAGCAGACTTGGAAAAAGGGGCTGCCCGTATATGATGATATCTTGGCAAGTAATAACTGCATGGCAGGTAAAGCAGCGGGACGAGAATATCACTGGCGAAGGTCGGGGAAGGATGGAAGAAGAAATGAGGACTAACATTGCAAGTCCACTCGCGTCTGGGCTTGGCAGAGCCCCCAGTGACCTCACAGCCCCGGGGGGGGGGCACTGGCAGGGCTCTGGCAAGGCTCTGGCTGGGGCGGAGGGGCTGCAGGCTGTCAAGGCTACCACCGGAAAGAGCCCCCAAGACGGCTGTGTCATCGCTGAATTGCGGATAACTCTAGCCCCCTCTGGAGCCTGCAGTTGCAGCCCCCTGCGCAGCCTGCAGTACGATGCCATGTAGCACTATAGCGAGCTGCACTGGACTTTTCAGCCCCCTCCCCCATGGCTCGGGTACTCATAGTATGTACACAGTACTGAGAAATGATACACTCCACCAAGACTGATCTCGGTTTCATCTTGGAAGCCCGGCCTGCGAAAACCACTGAGTACCTCCCCCCAGTCTCCTCCCACAGGGTCTCTTGTTCATAGTACGCCTTTACATAGTAGTCGATCTTTCTTCTTTTCATTCATATTATTCTTGCCCTACCTCGTTTCTTGCACTGGTGCTTTCCTGGTTATGTTTTGGATCCTTTTCATTTTCGACTTCCGCTGCAGCAGACTCTCAAAGGCATTCCATGATCTGCTGACAACAGCCCGTCACCGTCCACCGTCCCCCGCAGCGACTTCAGGTACTGGAAACGGCCAGCTGAACAGGACCCCTGGGCTCTCTATTCTCCATCCACCGTCGGGCCCCAACACCACCGACGTCATTCTCTTTTCGCCCTCTTTACTTGCACGGTTGCGCCCTCGCACGCACCCACGCGCCCACGCACCCACGCCACATCACGAGTAGCAACAAACAACACCAACGCATGCGAATATGGGAGACTACAACGCATTCAGACGGAACCCCAGCGCAATCGAGCTGGACGCTGGCACCGAAAGGCCAGCAGCGGCCTCCAAGGAGTTCTCCAAGCTCGAGTCCGGCCCCGACGACGATGGCCTCGAAACAGACTACCAGCCCGTGGACTGGAAGAAGCTGATGTTTACGCCCAAGTATCTTGTCATGTGGATCGTTCTTATCCTCATTGGCGTCTTCACCGCCGTCATCTCGCTCAAGCACGACCAGGTTGTTGCCGCCCTGCGCCCCTTTGCCGAAAAGTGCCGCGACATCACCGCCGGATGGCTCATCTTTGTGGCAGTTCTGTTTGTCATTTCCTTTCCGCCATTGTTTGGCCATGAGATTGTTGCTCTTTTGGCTGGTGTCGTCTACGGCCTCTGGGAGGGCTTTGGCGTGGTTGCGCTGGGAACGTTTGTTGGTGAAAGTGAGTGGATACAAAAGTCGTGCAATAGGAAACCGCGATTCGTATCCAGACCAAGACTAACCTTCTTCTTTGCTGTCCAGTTGGGACCTGGTTCGCCTTCAAGAAGGTATTTCGCCAAAAGGCAGAGAAAATGGAACGGACCAACTTGAACTACGGCGCCTTGGCCAAAATGTGCCGTGACGGTGGATTCTGGGTATGCTTCCCTTGACCTGGTCCAATTGCAAAGCAAAACTGGCGCGTCTCGGTACTGACCACGCTTTGGTTTCGATTTACAGATCGTTTTTGTCATTCGTCTTTCTGTCGTCCCTTCCCACATGTCGACGGCCATCTTTTCTACCTGCGACGTCAAGTTCTGGCATTTTGTCGTCTCGACCTTCTTCACCCTCCCCAAGCAGCTCATCCTCGTCTACATCGGTGTCCTTGTAGTTGGCGGCGAATCGTCCACAGCCGTCAAATACGCCCTCTTTGGCGTCGCGGGCGTCATCACCGTTGGAACGGGCGCTTGGATCTGGCACCGCATGGCAGGCATCAAGAAGGAACTCATCGAAGCACAAGCACAGCGTAAAGCACGCCGCGCACTCAAGCGGAATAACAGCTACGGTACCGAGAATGGTAGCAGTGGGAGCAATGCAAGGAGCAATATGGACAGTAACCTCGAATCGGATGAGTCCACGCAAGCCATGTCATCGTGGCAGCGCGAGGAAAACGACATGGCGATAACGACGGACAATGCCGCCTACGGATACGCAGCCACGTCGCGAGATCCTTCGCCGCTGCCGTTCGAGGCATACCGAAGCCCAATGGCCCGACAACAATCACCATACATGTACGAAGGCAATGCTGTGCCGCAGACGCCTACCCAGCAACAACGGAGCTACACTGGAAACAGCGCCGCGTATGCTACGAATGGAGGGTACGCAGCCTACCCCGGCAATAGTACGTTGTATGGAACAACAGGAGGATATACGGCACAGCCTGCCACGGGCGGGCGTTCCTACCGAGCAGGGGACGGCGATTTGGGTACTTACAACACGCAGTACGATGATGCGGAATCGTACGGCAGCCCTCCTCGAAGCAACAAGGCCGAAGAGACCCGTGGATTCATATAATGGACGTGTACTGTCTAATTCTCGTTTCCTTTTTGGTGGATTGTTTGGCGTTCTGGGCCTTTCTTCTGGACACAAAGAAGAACCTTTTCTTCGGTCGGATCGGGACTGGTTTGGATGGGATCGGACTGGTTTGGACTTGATGACACTGTTAATGACATTGGTATTTTATGGCGGGAAACATTCCAAGGTTTTGGATTCGGCGTTATGGAGAGTGAATTCTAAACCTCGAACCTTTGAGAGTTCACATATCATGACATCGGGGGTGAGCATCTGGGTGGTTGAGATGGGCAATGTACGAGTGCCATTGATGTGTACATTCTCTATATTTCCATGTTTGAGAAGTCTCTGAGAACCACTCGCAGGGGAAGCAAAATGCTACTATGAGAAGATTCCGTCCATCATTTCGTTTGAAGCTGTGGGATGGTCCGTCAAATCAAGAAGGCTTTCAGTAGCCATGGATGAAACCGGCTACCTGGTCACAGCAAGCATTTTAGAAGTGATGTGGAATCACACTTTTCGACTTCGGGTACGATTCGCGTGGACATGACTGCTGTCCATTTTTCTTTCCAAAAGATGCATGGACTGTCTTTTCCCGGTGTCAACCTACGGAAGAATTCTCCATTTACATCCTTTTCCCTTTTTTTGACCCATGTATAAGCTCACAGGACTGATTTCAATCGAATCTCAACCAGAATTACCGCAGCTAGGCTTCTCTTACGATGGAAAACTGGCTTGGTTTGGCTCGATCTGACCGACCTGAACCTGACTCTTCTTCTACTAGTCCATGAGTAACTGGAATCTATCTACCATCTTATAAGATTGATGAAAAAGTAATGAATGCTCACTTGCTCGTTTTCCCCATCTTCTTCTGTCCTTATCTTCTTCTTCTTCTTCTTGCTGATACTGTTAATATGTAGTCTATATGACTTGGTGCGAAATGGACAGTATAGCAGCGGGTGATAGGTATCCAATGTGTGGCGGTTGTTGATCGGATTGCGTCCTTGGAGGGGTTTGTGGGTTGTCTGGTGTGACTCTTTCTTTCTTTCTTTCATTTCCATTTTCGTCTTTAATGACAGCGGCAACGGGGCATGTGGCACTTGATTACTCCCATCAACCAGCTTCTCCTCGTTGCTTCGCGATGAACGAAGGGGGAAAGACGCCGCTCATTTCTCTTCTTCTTCTTCATCCAGCGGCTCTTGCGTTCATTGTCGAACAAGCTCATTCTCGTGAATCTCCACAGGAAGTTCCGCTCGAACGGCCGAACAATGTTTCGTCATGCCAATTCATTCATCATCTCTGGCCCCCCTGTGGTTCATAGTGTTGTCCATATCCACGCACATTGCCTCGAGGCGGAAGTCATGCCGAATCGCATCCACCTCGTATTGGCCGAGCAAGTACCTCCACGGCGTCCAGAGCGCATGGTACCCGACCAAGCACGACAGACCCACGAAGCTCGTCCGCGCCACGCGCCGCAACAGTGTGCCTAGGACCTGTCCGCCACTACTCCTGCTGCTTGCGCCGCCATAATAAGAAGGTTGTTGGTGGTGTTGTTGTTGTTGTTGCTGTTGCGCGGGGCCGGAAAAGTGCGTAATGTGTCCGTCTGCGCCGAGGGTGCCCGTCGGCGTGGGGTGCATGTGCGCGTGGTGCGCATAGGCCGGTGCCGCTGCATGATAGACGGTACTACTGGTGGCGCTGTGCTTTGGTGGCGGGCGGCTCTTGTTCCAACTGCGCGCCATGAGCCATGCTGCGGCGCCCAGGGCAATGGGGCGCTCGTACGAGGCGGCGACGCTGGTGCGGGTGATGTGCTCGAGGACGCTGTCGCGCTCTGCGTCTGTCAGGCGGCGGCCAGCCGCGACGGTGTAGAAGATGAGGGATTCCAGGCAGTCTGCCATGTGGGCGGCTGAGGTGTAGCCCCAGAGGGGGCTCAGGACGGGCGGTGCGGTGTAGCGGTGCCAGGGGACGGTGGTGACGTAGGACATGTTGCGGCGCAGCCAGTCGCTGATGGCCTGGTCTTCTTCGGGGGTCGGGTCGTCGATGTCGGCGGGGATGGGCGGCGGAGTGAAATCGGAGGTGGACGTTGGCGAGGCTGGGGTGGGGGGCACGGGCGGGAAGGTCGCGAAGAAGCCGGCTGGAATGGGTATTGTTGGTGGGAGGAGCGGGTGCTGGTTATGGCTGTTGCTGCTGCTGCTCTCGTTGTTCTTGTTTTCCTGTGTGCTGTTGGCATTGTTGCCGTGGTCTTGGTGGGCGTGGGCGCCATCATTCTTCTTGCGTTGAGGCCGGTCTGCCATGGTGGTTCTTGAGGTGGTGCCTTTGCTCCCTCTCCCTCCTTTTTCTGGGATAGTTGAATGGCCGGGTTGAGATACAAGATGCGCAGGTGGTGGCGCAGTGTGTGTTTCTGGTGTACTTTGTGGAAGAAAGCGAACGAGACAGCTTGGGAGAGGTTGTTTTTGGGGTTCAAGTGAAGCCTTTTTGGCGGAGGTTGACAAGACCCGTGCTGGGAGCCCCAAGGCGGGAACCTGCAGCGGGCCTCCCAGCTGGGGCAGGGCCCCCTGTCGACTGGGGGCTGCAAGATTCCTTCAGGCACGTGCTTAAAGCATATCGCAAAGCAATGGGTGTCACAGCGTTATGCACGTCATCCTCCTCCTTACTTATTCTACTACTATATTCTGTATACCTACATAGCCTTGTCCTTCCAGAAGATATGAGAGATCTAATCAGATTTGATCGGGCAGCGAGCATTGGCCTCACATCCATCACCACAATCAGTTTGGCATGTCTTGTAGTTTTGCTCACTGGCCATGCCTGCCAAGGGACTCTGCAGCCCTGGGACCCCAGCTTGCTAGGCTACTTTGGGGCCCAACAGGCATGCCAGTTCACAGCATTCTAGGGCTTCAAGTACAGGTACACCACCGTGCCATGGTTTTAGCAGGCACTTTCTTGAACCATCTACATGCGCCCCTGCCCAGTTGGGGCCATACCTAGGTAGTCGTTGGTTTCCACCAAGCCTTCGTCTCCTTCCACCCTCTTCATCTCCATATCTCATCTTGGCGTAGCTATCCAGTCGACCACAGCTATGTAAGTGCATTTCGATGATGTGCCAGAGATCCCGACTTGCTGTACTTCATTGTTCTCTGCCACAGTAGTCTCACAAATCATATGTAGTCTTTTGCACCTTGGCTCTGGGACAAGGCCGTCACCACCATCACCAGCACCAGCTTCATCACCAGCTTGACCATCTTGCAGTCTGCACTCATGTGGCCAGCAGACCCTGCCGCAACACCATGACCATGAGCTCAGCCATCTCAGAGGCTGGCTCTACTGGCTCTGCGCCTGTGCAACAGCAGCCCCAGGCCATCATCCTGCCAGGCTTTGGCCGTGAGGAGCAGCTCGAAATCGACTGCACATCGCTGGTCTTCCGCTCCACCTGGACCAGCAAAACCTACACGGACGCCGCCTGGGCTAGCAGGCTGGGCTTGTCTTCGTCTAGACTGAGAGCATTGCACTATGGCAACAACATGACGCTGCTCTGCAAGGCCTGCACCCATCTCCGCAGATATTATGCCTCAAGCAGCTTCTGGTCTGCCGTCGCCTGTGGCTTCTCCTGCAAGGCCCACTGTGCCATGACCCAGCTTGACACTCTTGTCCGAGCTCGCCGGGCCCATCTTCGTCAATACGGCAACGGTTTCAAGTCGGCTGCTACCGCGGCTATCGATATCTGGATCCATGTAACCACCACGAAACAGAGCATTGGCGGCAACGCATCTGCGCCGGTCCCCAACGACAAACTCCTTTTTGAGACTGCCGAACGCTATTACAGGGATGCAAAGTCTCCGAGATTCCTTCACAGAGATGCTGCCGGTGTCCTCTCGACCATGCCTGAGCCAAGCGTGTCCCACAGCCTGCGCAAGAGGTCGCGCTCGCCCTCCGACTCGTGCGATGAGGAGCCTTTCAGTGCTGGCTCCAAGCGCAGGACCAGGCCCAGCGACGGTCGCCCTGTGGAATCCCCTTCCAAAGGCCGGTCTCCATGGAAGGGTCTTGCGCCGCTGGAAACCGAGTTTCGAGAACCCGACTATGCGAGGAAACCATTGTCGGCGTCGCATCTGCACTCGCACGATACAAACCCTGGCGAGCCTCTTGGCCGCATACGAGGATTCTCAAATCACGACAGCCTTCCGCTCAAGCCACCTGCCACTGCCTCAGAAGGTTTCCCGCCGCACAGCTCACGGGAGAATTCCCTCGAAAACGTGAATGAGCTGCTACGGGACCGCAATGACATGCTCGAGAGGAAACTCGAGATGCAGCAAAAGACGGCTGCAGAAGCAGCGCAACATGCTGCAGCAACTCACCGACAAACTATGGACATTTTGACCATTCTTGAAGATAAACTGGCAGAGACGGAAGCTCAACGTGTTAAAGACTCGGAACAGGCACGGGCTCGAATGGCAACTCTCGAAGCAAAGCTCACTGCTCAGCAAACTCAAATCGTTGCCTCGCAAGTTCTTCTGACTAAAATTGGGTTTCCTGCAGAAGAACTGGCTGGTATGATTTTCTCCTTTTTTTTCCCTTCTTTTCTTCCCATTTCCTATTGAAAGGGGGGGGAGCCAAACATCAAGATACGCGAGTCACAGCTAGCCTATTTGTGTTAGTTTGATGGTGTTTAAGCCTTAAGGCCAGTGTCTTTAACCCCCGTTTGTTGATACCCAAACCTGGCGATAGTGTGTCCATGCATGCTGATACAACCTTAAACGCAAAGGAAAAGAGCAACCGAGTCAAGGAATATGGGACACAATCAAGAGATTCGAAGACAGACTTGCGCGTCTTGACGACAAGACTACCGCCAACAGCCTAGATGAGGAGTACTTACAAGGGCTTGGATCCCGCATTGCAAGTCTGGAAGGCCAAACCGAAGAGTTCTTACAGCGAGCCGCCGTCGATCGCCGGCGTATCGATTCGTCACAAGAAGCCTTGGATGAGTTGCGCCAACGTCTTGCGGAATTGACGACTATAGTCGCTCGCCTCAACGACACGCGACAGGAAAACCAAGAGTTCAAGACCCGCTTCGAGGAAATGACAAGCATGGTCAATGACATCAAGTCCAGCAGGGTCAGTCATGAGAATATGAATTCCCTACATGACAAAATCGTCATGTTAGACAGCCGCGTGGACAAAATCGACCGAGGTCTTGCCCAGGCCAGTGACATCAAGATTCTGCAACGCCAAATTCAGGAGAACATGGCCAGGAATACAGTTCTTGAAGAGCAAATCAAGTCGCTGCATGAGGGCCAAGAGGACACCGCGCAACGAATCACAGAGCTGGTGCACCTCCTGCACAACAGCCTCGCATCATGAACTGTCACGTGCGCGCCATATGGGATCCTCTGTGATGTTGCAGCATGTTCAAACTTGATTCGACACAACGGCACAAGCGAGGAATGTTTCGATCAAGTTCCCCATCAACCACTCGCAACGTATGACAATTGCATCCTCCAGTGATTTTACGTCGATATGCTTCGAGGGCAGAATTCAAGCTAATCTGAAGAAGTGGCACTCAAATGGACTTGAGACTATATCAACAATGGTGATATATCGACGCCCTCGAATTTTGCGTTCAGTAAGAAGCGTTGGTGTGGTTGGGGACAAAGTCCTTGGAAGAAAATCGTTGCAAAATTTGGGCAAAAGAAGTCAAAGGAGAGGGACATCCAATAAACAATTTGTACTTCACATGTTACTAGTAAGTGTAAAAGTATGTGCCCAAATGCTAATTAGATACACAGCGCCTTTGGCGCCACATAACTTCCACAGCACACTGTTCCATAAAGTCCGTCGTGTGGTGCTGCCAAGGGTCCATAAGCTCCGCATCCTCCGTATCGTCCGAATGTACCGAATGTACCGAAGGCCCCGAAGCGACCGAGATGACCCGCGCCGTGGCCGTGCCATAGCCAACGACGGCCCCGGGCCGTATGATGGGGAGAAGAAGGTAACCGAATCAAGAGAAATATATAAAACAACGGCTGCCGACTCGACTCATGATCATCATGCTGAAAGAAACTCACCCAAGAAGTTCAGCTTCATTCTTTGCATTCAAGGCTCAGATCCAAACCTCATTGCTTATTGCACCACCCATAACTTAGGATTCAAGCCTACGCTCCGCAACCATTTGAACAATACTTCTCACCTTACACACACACCAAAACACCATACATCTCCCCAAAACAATGGCCCAATCCTCCCACCCCAAAATCGCCATAGCAGGCGGCGGCCCAGGCGCCCTCACCCTCGCCCTCCTCCTCCACCAGCGCGCCATCCCCTTCACCCTCTTTGAGATGCGCCCGCGGCCGACACCCGCGCAGCTCGACACACCGTCGGGCTCCCTCGACCTCCACGAAGGCTCCGGCCTCGCAGCGCTCCGCGCGTGCGGCCTCTGGGAGGCCTTCCTCCCGCTCACGGCAGACTGCGAAGAGAGCATGACGATTGTGAATCGCCAGGGGGAGGTGCTGCACGCGGACCAGGGCGGGGCGGCGTACAGGCCTGAGATTGCGCGGAATAACCTGACGAGGATCCTGTTGGAGGGTGGGGTTCCGGAGGATAGCGTGAGGTGGGAGAGGAAGATTGTGAAGGTGGAGGATGATGATGATGTTGATGGTGATGGGAATGAGAATGGTGGGGTGAAGGTGTATATCCAGCACATCAAAAAAGCCAAGAACATCGACAACAAAAAAGGGCAGAAGGAGGAGGAGGCGGAGGCGGAGACGGTGATGGAAAAGTACGACTACCTCATCGGCGCAGACGGCGCGTGGTCCAAAGTCCGCGCGCTGCTCAACCCTTTGCTTGCACAACCCCAACTCCGCGGTATCTACTGGTTCACGCTCACCATCCCCTCCATCACCACGCGGTATCCCAGGATTGCAGAATATGTGGGCCGGGGCATGTTCCTGTGTCTTGCCAATGGCCACATGGTCTGTGTCATGGGCGGGGTGCGCGACAGTGCCACTGTGACGATCATGTTGAACTGCGCCACTGTGGCCGGGTCGGCGGCGGCGGCGGTGGGGGGCAAAGGAGGAGAAGAGGAGATTCTTGCGTTGAATGGGGCAGAGATTGAGGAGGTCAAGAGAAGGGTGTTGGGCGAGGAGCAGTTCCTGGGCGGGTTTGGGGAGAGGGTCAAGGAGGTGGTGAGGGTTGGGTTTGATGAGGCAATGGCTGCTGCTGCTGCTGCTGCAGCTGCAATCAAGGAGGATAGCATCCAGCTCAAGCCGCTTGTGTCGTTACCCGCTGGCTATCGCTGGGAACATGCGGCGAACGCGACGCTGATTGGGGATGCGGCGCATGTTATGCTGCCGTCGGGCGAAGGGGTGAACATGGCGATGTGGGATGCGCTGGATGTTTCGCGGGCGATTGGTGACGCGTGGGACGAGTGTCTGAAGGAGCAGCAAGTGCGACACGCACAACAAGCACAAGAAGAGGAGGAAGAAGACAAAGAAGTCGGCAAGATGTTGCGAAGAGCATTGAGCCCGAGGATGAAGCAATGTGAGGAGGCGATGCATTTGCGGGCGGGCAAAGAGGCGGAAGCGTCGGAGGAGCAGAATAAGCTCATGTTTGGGGAGAATGGGTCGGAGGATATGGCCAAGTGGATGGGGGAGATGATGAGGCATGCTGGTGGTGGTGAGAAGGAGTGATTGATGGCGTCCTTGGGAATGCAAGCTGACTGGTGTTTTTTTTTTTTTTAAAAAGAAAAAAAGAAAAGATAATATGGTCTGCTGGGCTGGAAATATGGAGGCGAATGTCGGACCTTTCATTGTCTGCTGTATCATTCGATACCTCTCTGCTATCAGAAACTATTCGAGAATTGCAAACAAGAGAACTTGTTCTCTTGAGCATGACGTCTATATCAATGATATCAAGTCTGAGGTGTTGATAGCATCCCAGTGTTGATACCACTTGCATTTCGAGTCTTGGACAAGTTTGAGAGATGGCCATATGAAGAAAACAAGGTCCTGGGCTGCCAAACCTGTTCCTTCACATCCGAGCAACCGTCTTGGACGGCGTCTCTCTCCCACGCCGCTTCAAGCACTCATCCACGACCTTTGCAATCGCCAGACACTCTTCGTCGCGCAGAGTGGTTGTGCACAGTTGAATGGCAAGCGGCACGCCCTCGAGTGTGTCGGGACGGTCTAGCAGTGGAGTGTTTGTATGAGTGAGTCTGACACCAACAAGATGAATAAAACAAGATCGGGGGAAGAAGTCACTGACACGTAGGCGCTGTTGAGCCCGGCGGTACTGTGAGAACACCTGCCAGATCCTCCTTGGTCGCGCGGCCAAAGGGGATGTTGATAGCCGGATACTGGTCAGAGAGATTAGTGTATCTTGTAGAAAGAAAAGAAAAAAAAAGAAAAAAAGAAAAGGGATAGAGGGAGATGGACCGCACAACAACTCACATCCAAGAAGTTCATCAGAGCCGTATACGCACCCGCACCGCCCTCATCATGCTCCAACGCCGTATTCTGATACGCCGGCGCAATCACAGCATCCAGTTTCTTGCCCTCCCAAACGGCTCGCCTCCAAGCACCCCGGATCTCGTCTCTCTTTGCGTTCAGCACAGCCAGCTTGTCCAACCTATCCGCGCCCTTCATCTGCCGCGTATCAGGAATAGCACCTACTCCTCCTCCCTCTTCTTCTCTCCCTTTCCCTGCTGCACCACCGTGACGCACCTGGTGCCACGCCACCTCGCGCATAGCCCGCCGCACCGTCGTCAGACACGGCACAGGAGGCTCGCCCCCGCCACGGGCAAGCGTCTCACTCGCCGTCTTGTCCAGACCAAACATTTGCACCGCGACATCGTAGCTCTGCGCCACCAGGCCCTCGGCCGTGCGCAAGGGAAGAACGGCATGTCCTGCACGGTGGAGAAGTGCGACTGCAGTGCGCAGCGCGGCACGGATCGGTGGATGCAGAGGGAAGAAGGGGTCCTCTGCTAGGACGCCGAGCCGGAGCCTCGGCGGTGTGGACAGCGACGGCATGTCTCGCCAGGGCACATCCAGTGCGGTCGCGTCGATGCTCGCTGGACGCGCCGCCACGACGCTGCGCATAAAGATTTCGATGCTTTCGAGGTCGTGGGCGAGGGGCCCCGCTGAGGCTTGGATCGTGGAGAGGCCTCGGAGGCTGGGCGAGACTTGTTTGCCGTAGGGGATGCGGCCTGCTGTTGGCTTGAAGCCATATAGCCCACAGTATAGAGAAGGGATGCGGATGGAGCCTAGAGACTGCTATTTCAGCTTCTGAAAAGCGCTGGCAAGTAAGCAAGGCCTGTGAGCGGTGTGTATGTACCAGCAATATCCGTTCCCACTCCCAAAGGCGAGCCGCGAAAGGCTACGAGGGCGCCCTCGCCGCCACTGGAGCCTCCTGCAGACCACGAGGTATTCCAGGGGTTGAGAACTCGGCCAAAGACATTGTTGTGGGAATCGGCTGTCTGGATTTACACCGAAACGTTAGTTGGTGGCGGGATACAATGTTGGATTGATCGATCTCTGCTTCACACAAGACAACACAAAAGCATAGAGGACTCTTGCAATGGTGAGGGATCTTGTAGAAACCAGACATACCATCAGAGTCTGAGGAATGTTTGTCTTGCAATAAAGAACGGCGCCTTGTGCCAGCAACACATCCACCAGACATGAGTTCTCCGTCGACGGCCCGTGGCCAAGATAATCGACAAAGCCCAGCGTGGCTTCCGCGCCACGCACTTGGAACGAGTCCTTGATGCTGATGGGGAGACCATGGAGAGGTCCTACAAGCTGACCGCTTTCTCGCAAGGCGTCTAGCTCCCGTGCTCTGTCTTGGGCTTGTGCAAACAGAAGCTCCGTTAGACATGATGTCTATACATTTACTCCTTGCTCACATTAGCTTCGTATGAGCAACACAGAACGAGAACCGTCTTCACGCGATCGTCTTAATACGACAATCCAACATCCAAAACGGCAGACAGAACCACACACACACACCAGCTGCTGCGCAATTGCCGCTCTCTTGCAATAAGCAACCGTCACCTCAAGCGCAGTGAGTTGTCCGGACCTGAGTGCCTCCAGAAGCTGGGAAACGGTGTAGTGCTCGGTGATCTGGAGTTCCTTGGCCGTGAGGATGCCCGACTTGGACACGATGTCTTGCTCGATCAGGTTATTTCTCGATGCTTCAGCTGGCTGGACAACAATGTCCTTGACTGCTGCTGACGACAGTCTCCATGGCTCCGGCATCAGACTGTCGCGCTGTGTCCGCTTCTCGGCGACGCGAGCTTCCCAAGATGAAGGCGTTCCGTCCGTGCTGGCCATGATGGGATCGACGAGAGAAAAGAAGAGAGGGTTTATGTTGTGTTTACGGACGTGTTGCTGTTGTGGTGAAACACAGGCTCCAGAGAGAGCGATATGGGCTCAAGTGCGGAGACGTCTGTCTAGTGTATACATTCCACTTCCAGGCGATCGTCTCTGCTATTGGCTCTTGTGTAAGTCGCATATGATTACTAAGCTATTAAGCACGGAAATACCCGGCACCACATAGTATACTACTTATTGCAAGCCAACCCTGACCTGCTCGCTACAGGGCGAGCAACATGTCAGTTCTCCTCGACATCAAGGAGACCTCTCTCATACATGTCCAAGGCATTCGGCATTGGAGCATGGTATATCGTCAAGAACACTTGTAGCAAACCGTATCTCAGTACAAACGGCACCATCTACTCTCCTCTGTATCAGTCTATGGAACGGCAATGCCTTTCGATCCAGGCAATGGTGAACGCCTTGTGCACGCATGCAGGCGATGTGCAGTCGATCCCTCGCTCACAGGCTACAAATACGGTGGCCAACGGTGGCTTGCTGGCTTCTCCATGATGGCGGGATGATACCTTTTGCATCATCTCGTCTTGACCAGACGCTCGCACTCATACAACAAAAGGACAGAGAAACACAACACAAATACGCGTATAAGCCCAGAATAAGCGGAGTGCCTCGCCTACAGCCACCAGAACCGTGCAGATCTCCATTTCGGCGTTGACTCCCGGCCCTGACGATCAAGACCGGACGCAACTATAACGGAATCAAGCATTTCCAGGTTCGCTACCACCCACCAGTTCGATGAAATTCCTATCGATGTATTACTATGATAGTCTCTCACTCTGCCCGTAAGGCATTGTATTACTCCAGTGGCAATGGATAGTCGTTCAAGAACAGAAAAAAACAGGTACTATTCAGGGCTGGTTGTTTGCGCTCTACATCACTTGGCCGTCGGCATTCTTTGCGCCGTCTACAGTTATCACTGTCATCGTGAGGTCTGCACGGGCTTCAATCTCGTCTCCATGTCCTACAATCCACAGTTCTCAAGCCCATGTCATAGTATCCCATGCTCGTTGACGAACGCCAACGGTCCACTGCCTCTACGCCCTGGAGCACACCATCGCGGCTCGACTCGTACCTCCGAGCTCGAAAAGCAATATTGGCTTCCAAGCATAATCCAACCCCCCACGCTCCACTGCTCCACTTCTGGCTTCTTCCCCGGCTTCTACTATGTACTCAAGATCCGGGGATGACCCTAGTCTCCGAGAAACAAAAACAACCGAAATCGTTTCGAGTCCGGCAGACCGGCCAGAAGAGTGAGGGAGGTGTGTGTCAGGGATACTCGGCACCAAGGCCTCACTCAGTTCGACGAGGCGAACAACAGCGCGAGAACAACGCCGCCGACGCCTCTTGCAGCAATCGGATCTCCTCGCCTCCACGATGTCGTGCCCCCATTATTCCCTGCCACCCTTCGGCACTTTGTTCCCCAACGTGGAAGCTCTCCAACGAACTTGCGCCAGGGCTTTCTTATTTCTGGGTCCGCGCTTCTACTGATGATACAACAGTAGAAGCAGCAAGCCAAATGTCTTCACACAGACTATACCATGGTAGTAGAATGGCTGCTGGCGTGGGCCCCCTGGCTCTACCCCGCGCCCGATATCATCATCGTAGCCGATCCCCATGGGGTAATAAGAGTAGACTCAGAACTTAGTCGTTTCTTCTCCAGTATCCACACGAGGCGCCGCCTACCCATATCCTGGAGGCCAATTCTGGCCTCCGCAATCCATAGTCGTGCCCACTATCCAAAGACAACACCCCCCAACAACAAACCAGATCGTCGACAGAGAGCGGGCGGGGTGCACGGTTGTTGCCCGGGCGTGGCTGACGCGGTGCGATCCTGCTTCCCTGGCCATGGTCCATCACGACTCTTGTCTCTTGGCTGTATGTGTCGACATGGAGCAGAGAGAGAGAGAGAGAGAGAGGCTGCAGACCTTCTCCACGCATCATGTGGACGAGACCGGTCTTCTTGAACTGTGACCGAAGATGCAAGGGCGCCCGTGCCGATACTACCGATGCTCGTTTTTTTTTTTTTTGCTTTACTGCAACCGCGGGAAAATGCCTGTTAGTCCGTCAGGTACAGGATATAGACCCCCATGTTAACAAAAGAAACATCCAACAACCCGTGCCAGGAGAATGTCAAGATGTAGTATAAATTGAACATCGCCACCTTTCACCCACCTCTCTCTTGTGGCGACGACGAGCCTGGTTATCTGGTTCGGTACGGCCTCAAACCCAATTGCGAGCTCTTTTCTGTCTTGCCTACAGAAAAAAAACCCCCAGCCGCTCTTCTCCCTCCTCCTCCTCCTCCTTCTTCACTCCTGTTTCCCTCCGTGGTGTGTTGAGTAACACACCCCCCAATTGCCATCACAAAGAGTCATAGACCTATGGCCTCCCTCCTCTCCCGCAAGGCCTGGTCCACCGCCGCCGCCGGCCTGCTCGCCCTCGCCGCGACCGCCGCGACCGCCGCCCACGGCCTGACCCTCGACGACGTCTGCACCCCAGAGTACGTCGCCGCGCGGCTGCCCGCCTCGGGCTTCTACGACTCGGTCGGCCTGACCGTCAACCCAGACAGCGTGACGGCCAGCCCCGTGACAAACTACACCGTGGGCGCCACCGCGGCCGTCTTCTACCCGGCGGCGACGTTTGACTACTGCAGCGTCACCTTCACATACAGCCACACGGGCCGCAACGACTCGGTGCTCTTGACGCTGTGGCTGCCCGCGCCCGATGAGTTCCAGCACCGCTGGCTGTCGACCGGTGGCGGGGGCTATGCCATCAACTCGGGCGTGCAGTCGCTGCCCGGCGGAGTGCAGTATGGCGCCGTGTCGGGCCAGACGGACGGTGGGTTTGGCGCCGACCAGTCGAATGCCATCAACACGTTCTTGGTGGAGAACGGCACAGCCGACTGGCAGAACATCTACATGTTTGGCTACCAGGCCATCCGTGAGTTGACGCTGCTCGGGCGTACCTTTACCGCCAACTTTTATGAGACCAACGGGACAAAGGTGTACACTTACTACCAGGTGAGCATTCAATTTCCCATTTTTTTTTTTTTTTTTCTTTTTTCTTTCTTTTTTGGGGCACATCTTCTGAACGACCACCTCCTTCCACCGCCCATGGTCAACACGCTAACAAAACCGCCATCACCACCACCACCACCACCACAACAACAGGGCTGTTCCGAAGGTGGCCGCGAAGGCTGGTCCCAAGTCCAACGCTTCAGCGACTCGTTTGACGGCGCCGCCATTGGCGCCCCAGCGTTCCGCTTCGCCTTCCAGCAAGTCCAGCACTTGTACTCCAACATTGTCGAGAAGACGGTCGACTACTACCCGCCGCCCTGCGAGCTGGAGGCCATCATGAACGCCACCATCCTCGCCTGCGACGGTCTCGACGGCCGCCTCGACGGCGTCGTCTCGCGCACCGATCTCTGCACCGCCCACTACAACATCACCGCCACCCTGGGCCTACCGTATTCGTGCCCTGCTTCTTCCTCGGGCTACACGGGTACCGTCCCCGCGCAGGCGGGCAACGTCTCGGCACAGGCGATTCAGGTCGCGCAGCTGATCCTCGACGGCCTGCACGACGACGAGGGCAACCGCGTCTACTTCTCGTACACGCCCACGTCCACCTTCACCGACGCTCAGACCCAGTACAACGCCGCGACGGGCGCGTGGGAGCTCGACATCACCTCTCTCGGCGGCAGCTTCGTCCAGGTGCTGCTGCACCTCCAGCAAGGCGCCAACCTCGCCACGCTCGACAACGTCACGTACTCGACGCTGCGCGACTGGATCTACCAGGGCTGGAACGAGTACCAGGACAGCCTGATGACCAACTGGCCCGACCTGACGCCCTTCCAGCGCGCCGGCGGCAAGGTGATCCACTTCCACGGCGAGTCCGACTACAGCATCCCCGCCGCCTCCTCGGTGCGCTACTGGAACTCGGTCCGCGAGGTCCTGTACGGCGACAGGTCGTACAACGACAGCGTCAGCGCCCTCAACGACTTTTACAAGCTGTTCCTGGTCCCTGGCGCGGGCCACTGCGCGACCAACGCGTACGAGCCCAACGGGCCGTTCCCCCAGACGAACCTGGCTGTGCTGATTGACTGGGTCGAGAAGGGCGTGCAGCCTGTGACGCTCAACGCGACGGTGCTGCAGGGCGCCAACGTGGGCACCAACCAGCAGATTTGCGCGTACCCGCTGCGTCCTGTCTGGAGCAACAACGGCACCACCATGTCGTGTGTGTATAGCCAGGAGAGCATTGACGCCTGGACCTACGACATTAACGCTTTCAAGCTGCCAGTCTACTAAAAGAGGGCTGGCAAATGTTTTGTAACGGTTAATGAATGGTCAAAATGGTGATTTCAAGCGATCAGGGGACGTTTTTTTTTTGTTGGAGGTATTTAATTCAACACGTACATATGCATATATAACTTTACGAATCGATCGTATAAATTTTGGAACTAGATCTCAGTCAAGTCCACGGACAAAGCATGAGTGAGGCTACCGAGCACAAGTAAATCTTCCTATTAAAATCTGAAACATTGTCAGTCTTGAAGTCTTGCGCCCCCCGCCCCCCAAAAAAAAGAGAAAGAAGAAAAGAAAAAGGAAAGAATAATCAGTCATATTGTATGACCAACCAGACTCACCTCAGAAGAACTTTTCCTTCACCTACCGCTCTCTCAAGCTTTCTCGCCAGTTGACATAACCCTCGGCGCATCACGCAACCACATCATACCCGCCAAGGCGAATCGCCTAGATCCACCCACCCTCGCTGTATGCATGAGGCGGCAAGAGACCCTGAGAGCTCGCCTCTACAGCCCTTCCATCCGCTCGCCGCCGCAGGATCTTGTAGATATCCCCTTGCGACAGGCCGTCGCCGTCCGCAGCACCCTGCTTGTCTTCCTGGATCTCCAGCCCTGCCGTCAGGTCGTATGGGTCCGACTTGATCTCACGCTGCGCAAGACACGCCATGTTGATTCTGTCAATCGGGCTGTCGTCGAGGACCAGGATGCTGTGCTGCACAGGCAGCGCCTGGCCCGCTCGGTTTGTGCGCGCAAACGCCTGCCCCAGCTCCGCGGCACTCGGACACGGACTCGTCAGAATCTGGTAGTTTGCAACCTGCAGGTTCATGCCCGTCGCTGCGGCAGCCATGGTAGCAATGAAGGTGCGCGCCGTCCGGTTGCCGGGTCGGTTGCGGTCGAGGCTGGTAAAGTCTTCCTCGATGCGCGTGCGCTGGTTGCGCGAGAGGTCTTCGTGGTAGAGGACCGGGTTGATGTTCAGTAGCTGGACGGTGGGCTCCATGCGCAGCCAGGCGTAGAGGTAGACGGCGGTGGCAACGGTGGGAGTGAGGATGACAAGCTTCTTGATCGTCAAGTCGTCATCGGCGGGCCGCTGCTTTCTGGACGGCCGGCTTCTGCGGTCGGCCTGTCTAGTGGCAACGGCGGCGCCACGCTCTGGGCGCTCGCGGCGGTCGGCATTGGCGCGCTCAATCTCGGACACAATAAGTTGCAGCTTGGGGCTACGTCGTCCGACCTGGCGCCAGTACTCTTGCACTTTGGGTATCGTCAAGACTTGGGTACGGTCCTCCAGAGCCCGAATCGTATGGCGCATATCCTTGTCCCGAACACCAAGTCTGCCATCATTGATGAGCTTTGCAGCCGCGGGGAACAAGGACACAAAGTAGAGCTCGTCGCGGACGACGCTCGGTGCGCTGGCAAGCGAGTCTGCATAGCCATAGTTAGTAGGGACCGACTCTTTGTTTCTGGCGGCGAGCTTTTGGACGTGCTGTCGCTGCGTCCGCGGCGTAGCCGCCAGAACAAGCTTGGGTTTGACACTCTGTATGCTTGAGACTGCCTGGCCCAGGAACGTAGACGAGTGCAGAGACCTCAGGATGAGCTTTGAGGTGAAGATGTGGCGAAAGTAGACCAAAAGCTTGTGGACTTGTTTGGGCGTCTTTCTGTACACGGCGCCATTATAACGCTCGACAAGCTTGGGCATTTTTGTATGCAAGTGCGCGTCAACCAGTCGCATGGGAAACACCAGACTTTCGACGCCACCCTTGGTACCAAATGGAGTGCTGGTGACAAACCAGACATCGGCGTTGAGGATCCATTTATGGCACATTGCCATAACCATTGGAGTGCGGTTGCTGTCGTACACCCCAGGCAAATGAGCCTCGTCAATAAAGGTGAGGCCTATCGGAGCGCCATAGACTTGTTGCCGCTCAAAAACGCAGGTCGCGGGAGGTCGCGGATTGAGGCTGCTGGCCTTGTGTTGAAACGTCTTGAAAAAGGTCTCGTCACCATGAGAAATGACAAAAATGTAGTGCCCCACATATTCGAGCATTGCGTGGCTTTTCCAGGTGAGGTCGTATGAGTTTTTGACGGTGTGCTTGGCAGCAGTGACACCCATGCGAAAAACCTCCTTGAATGTGTCGAGACCGCGTCGGAGGTGCGCGGGGATCTCGGAGCTCTGAGAGACAATGGTAAAGTAATAAGCAGCAGGGGCCTTGAAGTCTGCCTCATCGATGGCTTGGGCCCAAGCGGCCATTGTGGCGATCGGGACCTGGATGAGGGATGCACCGGGCTTGGCTACATCGGCGATGCGCCGCGTCATCCCAGTAGGCACGCAGTAGCAGATGACATCTCCAGCACGTTGCGCTTGGCTTGGGCAGTGAAGACCAGGCTTGGGCGGTGTTCCTCGGGGCAAGTGACGGTGAGCAAAAGGGGACCCCCAGTCGCCAACCACACGCGCCTTGGAGGAAGCAATCAAGCCTTTCAGCGCACAAGCACCAAGGACCGTATGTGTCTTTCCTAAGCCCATGTCGTGACTAAGAAAACCGCCCTTTCCCTGGATCATGAGGTAAGCGGAATAGAACTGGAGGGGGGTAAGATAGAGTCTGGAATAAGGAAGACGGATCGATCGAGCCTTGATATCCTGTGCAAGCAAGTCGGGTACAAGATGAGGAAAGATGCTACAACACCGCTTCCACTCGTCCATGGTCGGGGATGGCGAGACAGGGAGCCAGCCATTAAGATTGTGGAGGTCGCCTTGCTTGATCTGTGCTGCCAGGCCTGTCAAAGTCGTCTCAGAGACAATGTGCGAGCGATGACTAGTCGATACCATGGCATGAAACCGATGATTGAGTTTAGATACGTTCTTGCCCCGAGAGTCGGACGGAGTTGGGAGTCGACTTCGGGTGCCATGGCGCGGTGGCGATTGGTACCTCGGCCAGGGTGCCACAAAGTCCTTATTCTCATCGCGATCCCCTGAGCGATGCGTTGGGGTGCCTGGGCCGGAGCTGGCCACGCTTCCAGAATAGTCGCTCTGAATGCCATCAATGGCGGGATCCTGGTACCGGTCACGATAGCCGTGTCGAAGGCGGTGGTGGAGCAGGTGAATTACCTGGTCCGAAGGCCCAGAGGTGCCGTACCGAATGGGTTCCTTGTCGAAGTAAAAATGAAAGCGCATCACCGAGTTGCGCGCTGGATCGCGATGCCAGGCCTTGTCGTACTTGCGAATGGCTCCACGGTAGCCTTGCTCGTGGCGGGGCATGTGCGTCCACTTGCCTTCTAGGCCATTGGAAGTGTACACACGATAATGATCGTGCATCTTTGGGTCGTGTGTCTGGATACGCATTTCGTACAGCGCTTTGGTGATGAACTCTGCCAGGGACACAATTCGCAGCTTTCCGTTGTCATCTTTGCGAAGAAAGTCACTGAAGCGGCTCCAATACCGGACCTCTGCAAGGTCCAAGTTCGTGTGATTGCTGGTGACCATATATGTACACTGGTCAATGGTGATGGGGCAGTGGTTCTTCAAAGGCAGGCGTCGGAACATCTCAAAGACCTCCCGGTCTTCGGGCATGTGGTTCCATTGCACAGACGGCCCATCGGCGGCGGTCATGGTGTGATTTTTGAAACTGAATCTGCCTTGTTAGTGCTGTTTTTGTCTTCTAGAGAGGGAAAAGGGGGAGTATCGTTGCTCTGGAACTGCTGCATAGCAGAAGCCGTGCTATATGTGCGGTTGGCCTGCTCTGCTTGAGAACCCTGTGTGCATCGTCATGTCCCTCGCCAGTCTTTTATAGTAGCCTGTTTCATTCAGAATTGCTGCTATTTTCGGCTGCCTTGTTTCTTGCTTCAAGGTGTTTGAGTGAGTGGCTGTCAGACAACTCCCATTGTTCCATTGTCTAGTGTCTGCTCAAAGGGCAACAAGACAATTGTCTGGTTGAACTGTAGATCAAAGAAAGGCACTTGTCGCATCCTTATAATGACTTCCTGGTGAAGTGGCTATACCAACGCACTGCTTCGTTTTGGTCGAGATCTTGAATGTCCCTTTGCGATGGTGGTGTCGGTTTATGACAGTCACTTGCTGCACGCTAGTTTAGCTTTAAACTGTGTCAGCTAATCTGCAACGGCACTGGAAAGCAGATGTGAAGAAATGCACGTTGTCATTCTTTCACCAGACTATGGCACTCTTTGTTCGCAACGCAGTCACTATTCACAACAAGGAGGCGTATAAGAAGTAGAACAATGGCGGACGGCGACAGATTGATAGCTATAGATTCAGTGAGAGACTGCAACAACTAGTCGGTCAGATTGTAGATCTTCTGAATGTCCTTCAAGGTGGCGGCAAAGTCAAACTTCAGATCCTTGAGAAGGCCGTCCTTGAAGCCAAAGACCCAACCGTGGACAACGGGAAACTGCTTTTTGCTGTAGCTCTCTTGCACGACAGCGGTCTTCATGACGTTGCGGCACTGCTCGATCACGTTGAGCTCAACAAGGCGGTCGTAGCGAGCGTGCTCGTCGGTAATAGCATCAAGCTCCTTCTCGTGCAGGCGGTAGACGTCGCGGATGTTGCGCAGCCAGGGGTTGAGGATGCCGAGGTCCTTTGGCGTCATGGCGGCCTTGACACCGCCGCAGCCATAGTGGCCGCAGACGACAATGTGCTTAACGCCCAGGTGTTCAACGGCATAGTTAATGACGGACATGGCGTTGAGATCAATGTTGCAGACAAGGTTGGCAATGTTGCGGTGGACAAAGGCCTCGCCAGGCTCGAGACCCGTGATTTGCTCGGCTGGAATGCGCGAGTCACTGCAGCCAATCCATAGGTACTCTGGGTTCTGGCCGGCGCTCAGGCGCGCAAAGAAGTCTGGGTCGGCAGCCCTTTTGTCGGCGGCCCAACGTGTGTTGTGATCAAAGACGCGATCGTGCGTCTCTTTGAGGTATTGCGACATGTCTTGTGCGCTCATTGTTGACAGGGGGCGAGTCTGGGTGAGTGTAGCGGTGCTGTTGCCTCTGCTGTCGCTGCTGCAATTGCGTCTTGCGATAAGAGAGCTTGAGACGACGATAGGGCTGTAGAAGCGGGTCAGACGAGTTGCAGGCACTTGGGAGACGGAGCTGATGCGAGAAGAGAAATGTCTTGAGAGCATTGCAGTGATGGCGATACGCACGACAGGAGGGAGCAAAGAGGAAAAGGTGGTTGGTTTCCGCCGACTTGGCACGCTGGCTGGAGCTAGAGCTTCAGCAAATCGACGGCTCTCCGCAAACCGCTAGCGGGAGGGTAGCGTTGCTGTGGCTTGGCCTCGCTGCCTCGGTGGTGGTTGCGACGCGACTCGGGCGATGAGGCTGGCCAAAGGAAAATTGTTGAGACTCAAGCGTCGATCGCGGGGTCCGCTGACCCAGTGTTGGTACAGAATGCTCGGCGGAGCGTGTACCTCAGCGCCTAAAAGTGGTGTCGAGGTACTTGCAGCGGGGCGGAATGCTAGGGGGACGGTGCTAGTGCCGCGTCACTATCTTATTCGCACCACCACAACGCAACATAGCGCCAGCTTCGCTAGATGTTGCGCAAAAGAGGCTGCACACGGCCTTTCTTATCTTTCTTATAGTTGGACAGCCATGTCAAGCAGGCGTCCATGTCGTCAGCCAACAGGATACATATCGAGTTGGCCGTCTTGCACCGAGCAGGCCGTCATGCCCGACTCGGCTGCCGATATCAATACATAGTGCTGAAAAGTAGCCGAGGGCGCCGACATGCCGACGAGTCATGGTTTGTCCGATTCGGTAGTTGCAACGGCGACAGGCACAGGGATGCTGGCGGTGGGCGGAATGGCACGGCCTGCTCGAAGCATCGTGATGTTGAGATTGGAGAAAGGAAGCAAGCCAAAGGCGATCTTAAGGTATCTGCCTGGATTTGATGATTAATAAAATCTTTGGAATGTCAAGAACCGGCAAGGACAGACACATCTCCACAAGTCCGTCCTTCCTTCCTCGTCCTGACATTTGGTGCCTATGCTTCGAGGTCTCGAGTAGCTCGGTACCTAGTACCGTATACATGGTGCACATAGTACCGTGTACTCCAGTACAGAGTACATCGACGTCGGACCCCCATGCATCTTATCTTATCATCCTAATCTGGCGAACCCACACCCAGCTTCCTCCTTCCCATGCCGTCCGGCCCAGTTCGTCCTTCATCAGCCTCTTGGCGCCGGCACTGCTTGCACCGCTGCTTCCTTTCGTCCGACCTGACGCAAAAGTAGGACGTCCACCAGAAACCAGCCACGCAGATCCTACGATTGGTCTCTAGACGACACGGCTATACAGAGTATATCCCGCTGCGGCAAGTCAACATGGTACCTGCAGGTGCCGCAACCAAATGCTAGAGCGTCAAGATCACATATCGCACATTCGCATGACCTGCACCAGCCGACATCGCTGCATCATTACATCCAGCACAATGGGAATGGAGGAGGGAGGTCCATTCAAGGTTGTGAAGGGAATATTTGATAGGTGAGCCTATCATAGCAGCTATGAACAGTGCGTGTGTTTACCCGTCCGTGAACCGCGATTTGAAACTTTCACACGCTCATAATATATGGAACAGAAGAAAGTACAAGATCAGCCAGTGCTGCCTGGGACAGGAGTTGGTGCTATCAAGCAAAGAAAGTCACGGCCCTTCTCTTCTCTTCCACCTCACCGGCCTGGAGGGACCGAGCCACAGACGTCGCAGTTGCGCTCGCAGTCACGCTGCTGCTCGAGCTTGACGACCCGCTGCCAACGACAGCCGTGGCCAGTGCCGTCATGTTCGTTGGGCCTTGCTTGATGTACTGCTTCTCCTTGGGCAGGCTATCCCACACACCGTCGGCAAGCTTCAGATGGTCTTGCACCACCTGCTTGGGTGTCAATGCAAGCCACTGCGCTGCGCTGATGTCGCTGAACTGCGTCGCCTGCAGCACCTCGAGGAAGATTACATCCTCATCTCCCGTGTTTTCGACATAGTGGGATGCCGCCTGTGGGATGTAACCCACACTGCCGGCTGTGAAGTCGAACGTGCGCGCTGCTTCGGGTGCCTGGAACACAGTGATGCGAGCCGAGCCTTGCAAAAAATAGTTCCACTCGGGCGACTTTGTATGCCAGTGAATCTCGCGCATTGCTCCTGGCTGCACCGTCACAAGGGCTGCCGAGAACTGGCTAGCCACGGGGAACGTGGTGGGGTCGAGGATCTTGACCGAGCCTCCAGGCACCACATAGGGATCCTGCTGCGACCAATGGTACGTCTGCGACAAGCTGGTACCATCCAACGAGCCAGCAGACGAAGTGAGGTTCACGTCGCTGGTAATGTTCTCTGGCTGAGGTGTGCCGTTGAAAATCTACAGCCACAACAGGTACGGTCAATCATCAGCTGCGACTAAAGAAAGATGACACGGGTCAAAGCGTTCTTGGGTGGCACTCACATAGAGCTCATCCTGTGGAATGTTATTGAAAGCGCTTGGGTCTGCCTCAAAGTTCTTCGACAGAACACTGATTGGAGTGCGCAAAAACATCTCCGACACCAAAAATGTCTCGTCTTCGCTAAAGGAGCCGTCGTCAAAAACCAGCAAGAACTCAACGCCCTGGTCAAAGGCCTGAATGCTGTGTGGCACGCCTGTGGGGAAGAACCAGACGTCGCCCTCGCACACGTCGTCCACGAAAGTTGCCCCAGCCGAATCAACAGATGACACCCGGGCGCACCCCTTGAGCACCAGTGACCACTCGTTTGCCGTGTGCCAGTGGAGCTCGCGGTACGCATTCGGCCCAAGACGCATGTCGACGCCGGCCATATCGGTCGCTGCAGGCAGCACTTCAATGTTCTCCTGACGCGCCCAGCCCGCCCCCTTGTCCGAGCCTTGTCGGTTGTGCGACAAGCCGAGTGGCCACATGGCTTGTGGAACATCGCCACTGTCCGTTCCTGGGGTGGAATAGACATCTGGATTGATGCGCTCGTAGTAGTACGTCCTTGGCCCAGGATCGGTGCCGCCATAGCCGCCTCGGACAGGTTGAGGGGCGTCGACGCTGTCAAAGTTCAAGAACAGGCCGAGCCTGTTGTTCGCGTCCTGTCCTTGAACGTACTCGGGGTCGGTGACCACGGCCGACTCGGAACTGGAGCTTGTATCTGGCTCCGCGGCCAGACCACCCAGCAGATTTTCGCTGCCGTACAGCGAACCCGACGCCGCCGTGACAGTTGGGATTGGCGGAGCAATTCCGCCTACAGCCCCAGAATTCTCGCCATAGTCTCCCATTCTGACAAGTCCACCCGTCAGACCCTCTTCTGCATCTATTAGGGGGGGTCCTTCACACGTATGGACTTACTGTGGTGCGGGTGCCGCGTCTGAAAGGGACGCTGCCTGAAGCAGGCCCAATACCAAGACGACACCAGATGCAGACATCATGTTGAGTGTGCAGAGGAAAAGTGCTTGGTTAGTCTTGGCTCCGATGCTGGCGACCCTCTTGTCAAGCACGTACTGCGAACCGCGGGGGACTGAGAAGGGGAGGCGATCAGTGCGTGTAGAATTGTCAGGCACAACTGGCTCGAGTGAGGGACGCAAGCAGCCATTTTATACGTCTCTCGAGCGACATACTGTGTACGGGCTAACGAATCACTCATGACTCTAGAGACTAGTCTGATGGGATCATCGCACAAAAAGACCCTGATATACAGTAGTTTGGTGTACGCAACGCACTAACACACCGTGAAGTGGGAGCGTGGTCTCCGCCGTCGAAGGCATCAATGTATCTCGGACAAGTTATCACGGTTCGTCCTGGCACTTACACGCTCAAAGTGAACAGTCTAACAGCCCTGGTGCCCAAGATCGCGACATAACTCCGAGAAAGCAAGACCCATCCAACCAGTGAGCAGTCATACTCATTGCAGCGTAGATATTGCGATTGCATCAACTCCATATGACTGGGTCACAGCATGCTGGAAGCAATACAACAATGGGCTTGCATGGTGCCAGTCTTGTAAGAGATTGGGGGCACCTGGGTCGTTGCACGCACTAATTATATACCTCCAGTCAGACATCGAGGCCGGGCACCTTGGGCGTGCATCTCCTGGACATGGAGGGGCAAGCAACATGGCTTGTGCCCGTTGCTTCTCTTTGATGATGCTAAAATCATCGCCCCCTCATCATGCGACTTCACATCCCTGAGCATTGGACTTGCTGGGGCGGGGGCGTTAAATTAAAAAAAAAAAAAAGTCCTCGGCTCGCAAGAGGTAGTGGATTTGGTCCGCTTTGGGACGAAGCCTGCTGTTCCCGCTTGCCCATCAAGTGTCGGATACTGGCACCTGGTAAACCAAATACAATGCGGTACGATTGGGCAGGGTGATCTGCGACTTTTCCCAAATCTTGTTTGGAGATTAGACGATGTCACCACCAAAAGATGGCTTTTTGTCCCATCAAGAGACCGTGCCCCGTTCGGAGAAGCGGTACACAGTACAGCACCAATCAGCCCAAGTCTTTACGGTGCACTGTCTAGACGGTCTTGCCTCGGCGTTAGCATTTCTACTGGCATATACTGGCAGGGACACCTCGAGACTTATGCTGACTATATATTGTTGACGGCAACGACTTGCAGACTATCAGGACGACATATCTCTCCAGGGAGCCACGTCTCTATATACGGAAGCTTGTATCCATCCGACGTGCAACCGGCGTCCATCTGCTACAGATGTGCAGTGTTATTCTTGGGAGAGCATCGTGCATCCCGGCCTAGCTGCAGGTGCCGCACAGCCGTGTATCCCCCCGCCTTATGAATTGTCGCGAGTGTATCCCGAAATGGGTGCAGCGCTTGGAACAATACTCGTGGCAGCAAGGTGCCAAGCAACACAAGGAAAGCTGCGGTGTGGTGCGGCATGGTGAGGACAAACATTCCTAAAGGATTTACTTGCACCCGGTTGCAAGGCTTGCGCGTGACACTGACTTCTACCGCCACCTGCCGGCCATGCACAGTGGTTGCAGCAAACTCCAATGACACATGGCCATGGCAGATCATCTGACTGGCGACGATCAGGAAGACTTTTTGACCTGGCGTTGCATCAGTGCGTGGTCAGTATCCCGTCAACAAACGTACGCACACACGCACGTACGCACGCTGTGAGTGCGTTGGGCTTGTGGATCCTGTGGTCTCGTCTTCCGTTCGCCCCTCGGGACTGTTGCTCGAACGGCTTAGATGCCCGCGGACCGTTCCTGGCTAATAGAAGGGCTGTATTCATCTTCTGGAGGCCATGGCGTCAGTGGCGCTACGACGCACTCTGGCCGGCTGTGCTCTACGCTTGTAGAGCAACTAGTGGTGGTCTGACATCCGTCGACGGTTTGAACTGCCGCTAGGTTCCGCGCTCGAACATAACAGACATTCGCACGAATACCGAACACTCAACATCGGCGTGGTCATTCTGGTGCTCACGTGAACAGACGAGGTGGCCGATCATTGTACAAAGGACTCTATCTGTCCGCAAAACGCTGCATGGAAGCGAGAGCGCCCTTCTTCGCAGCATCTCTTGGCAAGAAGCCGGTCCAGGGGTGTGACTCTTGGCGATGCTCATACCAAGCTTTTCAACTGCAACCCCTGCGAGTCGGTACCCCAGACTTGGCACATCTGAATAAAGAAAATGATCTGTGACGAAGGCAACGCTCGCTCGATCTCTCCTGCCGGGGGTGGGTGTACGCCAAGTCCCAGTTGCATATGTCTGTCGAGTTCCCAATATGCAAGAGCTCTGCTTGATGCATGCCACCGTGTCACCGGCCACACCCACGTGCACGCTGGAAAAGACGTTGCTTGGTCCTGTGGGGGTGCAATCGAACCGAACTGCACTTGAAGGTGTTGGGAAACAAGGTATGTTTTCTTTTCTCCTCGTCCTTTAGTACAAGAAGGAAAAGACCCGATCTCGAAGGGGAGAGCCGAGGCTCTCTTTTTTCTCAAATGCTGCTGGGCACTGGATTTCTGATATACAAGCATGGGTAGAGAGCTAGACCTGATGATCGTAGAGGTGGTGGCTGTATACTTGGGTACGGTGCGCACCACCAATCATTTGAATCACGCTTGCGCCAGATGCCTATGCTTTCGGCCATTGCTACACGGAGACGCTGGCCGCAAGCGAGGTATAGGCACAGCTCTTTGCTGTCTAACTCGAATAATTAAACCCGACGGTCTGTTTCAACAGTCTCTTCTTGAATGGTTGCAGATACTATGTATGGTATATGTTGATTCTACCCATTTGCCATAGGGTGTGGACTACGTAGTCAAAATGAGGCGCAGCCCGGGACCATGACTGCTTTGGGCTTCGTCTGCAGTTGTGGAACCGTGTTGTTATCGTTCGATCTACGGCGCAGCGGTTGAACAGCGAGCATTTACAGGTTGCTTCTTTTGTTCTGAATCGTAGTTGTGTGCCGTATCTATGTACCATTCAAATCACATCATAAAAGGTTAAGGATACAAATAACGAGTGTGGTGGATCTCGGTATACGAATTGGGTGAGCTCGAGTTCTGGAAGCATCGCGCATGTGTCCCTCTACACGTCATGAAATAGTATTCGGATACAGCTCTGAAATCCTGGTGGCTCCAGTCCCCTTCCCTCCTCCTCTTTCCAATGAATGACCATGGACCCACGGGTGCTTAGCCTAGTATTGGTGGTAGACCGAGTGAGAGTCTGAAGTGATATATTTATATAGAATGAACTTGACGACAATATGCATGAATGTCCACCATAGACTTCTGCGGGTTGGTAGATCATCACTTCGGCCTTTTGTTTATAGTTTTCTATTCTTGTATTTCTCCTCTTTTCTTTTCTTTTCTTTTCTTTTCTTTTCTTTTCTTTGCCCGTTTCCCCGCAATTTGTTTATGTGTGTGTGTGTGTGATGCGTAGGCGGGTGGTGTGAGGCCTCCCTCTTGTCCTCTTCCTTTGCTCTTCCTCCTCCCTCACTTCTCTACTCCCTTTATTTGCGGGACAACTCATGTTGTATTTAACAAGCACCCGCGTATCTATCCATCACCTTCATGTCTCCGTCCTGAAAATTGGAATCTATACTTGAGCGATGATCTCAGTCCCGAGCTGCGTCCCCAATATCTCTTGCCCCTTATGAGGAGTGGAACTGACCCTGGACTTCGTGTCTCCTCCTTTTAACTGCTACTGCACCGGCCCGGCGGTTATCCTAATCCCTCCACAGAGCAAAGACATGTTTTTGTATAAACCCAGGCTCGTAACAACACTACGCGCAGCGCTCTCACGAGGAAGACAATTTCCGTAAAGAGCCACGCTGGAAGATGAGGGCTGTTGCAGGACTTGGACCCTTTTGGTTCGACGACTGGATGTGATAAGCTTGCTATGCTATTGAAGGCAAGTATCATTCTCATCTCAGTGATGATTTGGGTCCAGGGTACGGTCCGAGTAACGCACAGGTGACCAAGATGGGTTGATGGCAACGAGTGGCCAGTAGGCTAGTGGACCGCTCGGAAGCAATTGGAGGCTGGAGGTTTCTGTAAACCAAAAGAGGGGGCCAAGCCCATCTTTTTTTTTTCTTTGTGTGAATCGTCGTTGGTTGGACTAATTCAAAACGTTATCACCATACACCAGACAGACATGATAATCACAAGAGAAATAACGAGCCCAAAGTCAACACCCCAGCACGCCCGAGCTGGAACCTCTCCCCAGGTATGAGCAAAACCTAGAGCCTTGGAGACACAGGTCGTCGTCCAGCCAGCCCATCCCTCGCCCTCTATTACCAGTATCTGGATTAACTCCGGGCCAGCCTTTCATCAGTAGTCATCACACCTTCTACGGAAGCTACGTCCACCCGGATAGAATTGGCCTCGACTACACTCTGCACTCCATCATCACTCGTTAAAAGAGACCTTCCAGCCTTGCGTTCCGTGGGTCACCTTATAGGGACACATTATGCTTTGTGAGAGACCCGTAAGCAAAGACGTGTCAAGATAACAAGCCCCGCGATGCCGCCATACTGGCACAGTCATGTTCGACCATCTACATTTGCTCATAGTTTGATAGATGTTTAACCTAACGGCCAAAGATGCGAGGCGCTCGGGATTTAATTCTCGTTTTTGGATATGGAACCACAACAAAACCTTTTGGCAAACGCAAGCAGAATTCAGACAAGTATATGGCATGACAGGATAATGAGGGCGGGCTGTAGCATACGTAGCCAACGACGCTCGTGATATGTAAGGTGTGAGTGTGCTTTTCTTCCCCTATCTCGCAAACAAATACAAACATCAGACTACCAGTAGTCTTTTGGAGACGATGTCCTCGCACGAGTATCTCGAGGAACCCCAGAATATACGCCGATGGCCTCATATCAAGTAGACGAGTCTAAGAATCCTTTTAAGGCTGGCCATTGGCAAAAAGTACTCTACTATATCACGAGGACCAGGTGCGTTGCGGGTTAGGAAGACTTGGGACACGTTCAGAAGTAGCTTTCGTGGCTCCTGAGGACCAAGTGCCGCCGTAGAAAATGTGGCCATTTGAACAGCAGGCCGTGGATTATAGACACAGAGACAGTGCCTGTCCGTGAGGAGCCAGGTAGAACAACCTGGATGTCATAAAAAAAGTACTGAGAGGGATGAAACCAGAACCGCACATTCTCAAAACTGTTGAGAAACTTGATATATAAGATATGAAGCGTTATCTGGGAAGAGACCTATAAAGTTTCTTGATCGATATTATTCGGAATTGGATTCCTGTCATGATCAAAGTTGAATTGAATATCTCAGTTAATACTGCTGGGAGCTTTTCTACTATATGCTCAAGTTTGGTAAGTTGCTTTTTTTGGGCGGTTTTATATCAATATGAAAGGATATTTGTTCCTTCATACCCTATCATTTGTCTGAGATCCGAGTTGTCTGAGATCCAAGCAAAGCCCACTGAAGGAATTAAGTTGGTCAGAAATAAGTTCCTTGCTCCTCAGTAGCCAGCCGGACCTCTGGAAGTTGAGAATGTGCAAGAGCAATATTCTTGAAAGAGATTTGGATCAAGCCCGACGATACTGGAAGGGAAGGGCGGCCCGTTGAAGACAGGAATCAACATGCCCGAGTTGTACAAAAAGAGTTCACCCCCAGAAAGACCATTCGGTGCTCTTTGTAAAGAGCTAAAGTGCTTACTTATATCCTTGTCCGTTTTGCGTTGTACTCAGTCAGGTTCGTGTCGAACGACCAAATTCCTGTGATATTATTTGGCTAGAATCATGGAAATTAATTCTTTTTGCAAATTCAACACTTGGTCGAGGTCTGCAAGCAACAAAACCCCGTGGTGTAAACTTTATTACTTGGAGTCTGCAAGAATCATTAGGAAGAAAAGATATTGTTCATCGATTTGAGCTCAAAAATAGCTTACTATCAAGTCTCTGGGTCAAAATGGAGAGCATCAAGTCGCGAATATAATTCATATAAGACGAGGCGTGGTAGACGAGTACTATTTCATAAGTACCCAAGTACCTAGGTACGTACCGAACTACCAAAAGCACCGAACCAGGATCAGCCCTTGCTGCCAGAATAAGCGAGCCACTCACCGCCCTCAAAATCGGAAGCCATGCAAGCAGCCCAACGCACGGACCATTATCAAAATCTCACTGCACTAGGCCCGGCGCATTCTCACTCTTGGGATTCATTTTCACTCATCAGCTTGAGTATTATCCTAATAAGCCTCTCACCCACTGCAGAACTCTCTTGCCGTGCGCACTCACTCGTCACACCCAATTCATCCCGTCAGACTCATATATCCAGCACTTACCCGATCCAGTATACTTTTTTGCAACAGGCGCAACACAAACATGGCAGACGATCCGACTTTTGAGCAAAAGACGGCCGCATTCCTGGCCTGGTTCACCAGCCAGCCGGGCACAACCTTCCACGAGGATATTGAGATTCGCGATCTTCGGGCGCAGGGCGCTGGCCGAGGGATAAGTAAGTTGTCTGATTCATTTTGTTTCCCGTCATCTTGTATATATATATATATATTATATATATATATATATTTATATATTAGTATCTTCATTCAGGTATAAAATCACTACTTACCTTATATAAACTAACAATCACCCCCAGTCGCCACCGCCGATATCCCACCAGAAACAACCCTCTTCACCATCCCGCGCACCTCCATCATCAGCGCAGAAACATCCCCTCTCACCAGCCTCTTGCCCACCATCTTCAACAGCAGCAGCAGCAACAACAACAACAACAACAAGACGTCTTTCACCAACCAGAACCAAGACCAAGACCAAGACCTCCACATGTCCGACGCCGCCTCTCCTTCCTCCTCCCCCGACGACGAGGACACAGCCGACGACCTAACCGCCCCCCAGGACTCCTGGACGACCCTCATCCTCATCCTCATCCACCAGCACCTCCTCGGCGCCGCCTCCCCCTGGCACCCGTACCTCGAGATCCTGCCCTCGGGCGTCAGCGCCTTCACCACGCCCATGTTCTGGACCGCCGAGGAGCTCGCGGCGCTGCAGGCGAGTCCCGTGGCGGGCAAGGTGGGCCGCGAAGAGGCCGAGGATATGATTCGCACGAGGATCATTCCCATTATCCGCGCGCACGAGGATGTGTTTTTTCCCGGCTCCGCAGGGGAATGGGTCCGGGGCGGGAGCGAGATCGCAGATGAGTGATGATGAGTTACTCGAGTTGGGCTTCAGGATGGGTAGTGTCATTATGGCGTATGCATTTGACCTCGAAAAGGAAGAAGATGAAGAAGCCGCCGCCGCTGCCGCTGCGGATGACGACGACGACGACGACGACGAAGAAAACAAAGCCAACTCCAAAGAGGCAAAGAACAACAACATCAACAGCAACAACAACGACGGCAACAACTCCGACTCGGACCAAGACGACGCCGACTCCTGGATCGAAGACCGCGAAGGCCGCACGCTCCTCGGCATGGTCCCCATGGCCGACCTGCTCAACGCAGACGCAAGCTTCAACGCACACATTGAGCACGGCGAGCACGCCCTCGTGGCCACGTCGCTGCGCACAATCCGCCGCGGCGAGCAAGTCCTAAACTACTACGGCCCGCTCAGCAACGGCGAGCTGCTCCGGCGCTATGGCTACGTCACGGCGCGGCACCGCCGGTGGAATCTCGTGGATCTTTCCTGGGCGGCTGTCCGGTCTGCGCTGCATGCGCAGGTGGATGTCAAGGGGGCGGGCTTGGCGAGGGGGTTGAGTGAGGAGGAGTGGGATAGTGCGATGGGATTGTTGGAGGATGAGGAAATGGAGGAGGACTTTGTGGTGGAGCGCGGTGCGACGGATCCGGATTCCGAGGGAAGAGTTGATGAAGAGTGCGAAGATGAATCGTCCCAGAACGGAAATGGAGAAAACAAGGACAACAACAAGAAGAAGAAGAAGAAGGCAGGCGTCCCCGAAGAACTCATCGCCCAGCTCAAAGAGGTCCTCAAGGCCGTCAAGAAGGTCAAACCCGCCGCTGTGCCCGACAAGATCATCCGCGACCGCATCATTTACTCCAGCATCGCGGTGGCGCTCGAAGAAAGGATGCGGCAGTATGGCACCACGCTCGAGCACGACTTGGCCGAGTATGAGCGCGCCAGCAAGCTCGTTGCGGCTGCCGAGGGCGGAGCCGGCAGTGTGTCGACGGGGGACGGGCGCAAGTTGATGGCGCTTGATGTGAGAATTGGCGAAAAGGCGCTGCTGAAGCAGGCTAGCGATGCGGCGAGGGCAAGGCTTGCCGAGCTTGAGGAGGCTGCTCGGGATGGGGAGGGACGCAGTGCCAAGCGAAGGAGGGTTTGAAGATAGACCGCAAAGGGATGTCGCTACGTTTGTTTTTTTTTTTACATTCTACTTGTGGATAGAGAAAGAGTCAAGATACCCATAGACTATGGAAGGAAAGGTTTTTTGATGGACAGATGTACAGAATCTCGGGCATAGTCCCTCGATGAAGACACATGCAATTTCGGCTCTCTTTGACGGCTTACTTAGATGTCGTGCTATACAATTCCTAGTTATGCCAACTTATTTTGGGGGGTATCATTTATTTTCCATCCATCCTGAAAACATCCAATCCTTCCGGATACACGACATTCTAGACAAGTCATTGCCGTGCCTCTTCCTGTTTATCCAGTTTTGGGTTTCTTCCGTAGCATCTCATTGCCCAGAACATTGACAGTAGGCGTGGTCTCATCTCTAGAAACACTATCATCAGCTGGCAGCCCCAGCTCGTCCGGTATCGACTCCTTGCGCTTCTTGCGGGGAACGAGAACATTAACGGTTGTAGTGCTTGATTCGGCAGCTGTAACAGATGTTGAACAGGGCGTGAGGCTCGGTGTCGGCGGGTTCGCATCCACTTTCGGTTTTCTCCTTGCAGCCAGCATCGTCACAGGTGCCGTCGATGGTGGTGCAGCACTGGACGATGTAATACTCTCCCCGGTGGCCACATCGCCAAGTTCGAGCCCAGAATCCGAGGTTCTGAGCTTTCTGCGAACCAAGCCCGCCATGTCGTTGATCGTGCTGGCTTGCACGCTCGCTTGGAGTGGCGCCGCTGCCCGGCCCACCACATCCAGCGCCCACTTCTGGCCGCCGCCCACCTCGCTTGTCCACCTCTTGGAGCTCCGCACCGCCAGCTCCAGTGTCTCAAAGTCGAGCCTCGTCAGCAGATCCACGGCGCGCTTGTAGTCAGCTTCGGCAACGATTCGAGTGCCCCTTCCTTCCGTAGGCCAAAAGTAGTAGATGGTTGATGTGGGTATGTTTGGGACGTAGTTGCGCGCATGCTTCTTGACGCGCGGCAGACGCGGCTGGATAGGGCCTTTGAGGGTCTTTTTGGTACGGTTGGCGGGAGAGCCACCGCCCTTGGCTGGGCTCGGTTGCATGGACCCAGGAGTAATGGCGAGTTTCAGGGGGCTCGACCTGGGTGTTGATGCCGGGAGTCCATCTCGTCGCTTGGGTGGTGTGATGGGAAACTGGAGCGAGCCGTCCAAAGATGCACGGGGGCTGATCAAAGACTCCGTCGGAGAGGCAGCCTTATGAGCAGCGTCCCAGCCGTGTGGCTCAAGTACCAGCCAAAGGAAACCCGTCATGTGTCCGCCCGAGCACTCTTGCCGGAAAGCCATCATCTCCCAGAACCGGTCCATGGTGGTTATACTGCGCCATAAACCCTTTTCCTCGTATTGGGCCGACTTGGACGCCTCCAAATCCAGCTCGTCACGGTATCGAGACTTGGGGTCGTCGGGAAATTTGGGAACCAAACATCTGGGCGGCACCCAGTCGTACTCGCTAGCAAAGTGGGATATGCGCTCAAGCGGGTGTGCGAGGGACCAGTTTGAATGGGCTGCTGGGGTTCGGGGGAGGAAGGCGCGCGACTCGTGAAGGTCAAGGCCAGGGACAACGAGGTACGCCTTTTTGTTCTCCCATCCTCCCTTGCTGGCTGCTGGCCGGAATAAAGCCTCCTCGTGACCTCCCTGGCCTTGCATGACTGAGTCAAGCACCCGACACCACCACCGCACAAGGCCGCGATCATCGAGCACATGCTTGCCCTTGTTCTCGACACTGCCGGGAAAGAGGTACTGGTTCTGGGCGCGCGCAAACAAGCTGACGACGGTTTGGACATTGGCGCGACGGCGCTCTTGTACAAGGTGGGATATAAATGCAGCGCATATCTCACGGATAGGTGACGGAGTGCCCTTGGGGAGATTGAGCAGGTGTAGATAGCCAGTCGAGTCAGCCTTGGAGACAAAGAAGGTGGTGGACCATGCTGTGGTGAAGATGAAGACCTCAAGCGCAAGGACAAGGACCTGGCGCAGGTTGCTGTCGGACGAAGCAGTACCAGGCGTAAAGGGCGAGGAGGGCAGGCTCGTAGGTGTCGATCGGTCGCGCGGCCTTGCGATGGCATCGATGCTGACGGCTAAGAAATGAGACTCGCGGTATGTGCGATCAGGGCGCGCGCCTGGGGGCGGGGAGCAGAGAGGGTCGGTCCTCGTGGGCGGGGTGGAGAGGTGGTGCACGGTGAATCTGCAGCCTTTGGGGAGGACGCTAGCGAGCTTGTCGTGGAGGGTCGAGGAGTACTGCTGCTTTGCGACTGGCGAGCCCGGCAGTGCTGTGGAAGAGGCCATGGTCGTGGCCGCGAACTGAGGTCGGTAAGAATGAAGCGGCAGAGACGGAACCAAGGGCAAAGAAAGGCTGCCAAGAAGCAACGGCGAAGAAAGAAGGAAAAACCAATAAGTGCTACAAGGGTATCATGGTGGGTTTGCATGAGAGAGGGGAAGCCAACTCGACCAAAAAGCTGTCGTGGTTGACGAATGGAAGGAAGATGACGAGGATAAAATTGGGCGGGATGCGACGCGAAGTCGGGTTTAGCGGTGGCGCGTCGCACTGAAGCGCATCGCGACAGAGGTCAGCAAGTACATAACAGATTCGAATACAGGAGGTACAAGGGTACGTACTTCAAGTATCTGCGATGAGCGGGCTGTGGCGAAGCAGGCAAAGCAGGTTAGAGTGGAATGTATCGAGTACTTGAATAATGGCTGGCCATACTGGCTCGATCCCGTATAGGCTACCTTTGGCAAGCTGCAAGGGCAGTCTGGCCTGTGCATGGTCCCTGCCCGCCTGCCGCGCTGGGAGCAGACCCACCTGAAAAAGTTACCTGTGGCGTATGGACGCAGCAGTTTGACAGCCTTGGGGATATTGTCACGCGCAGCTCCTCATCGTCGTCTCCGTCCTCGCCCAGACAAATCCACACTTGTAGCCCGCTCTCCCAGGAGAGAATGCGCTGTTCTCTCTCCTGTTCCAGTCCACCACAGTCCCCATGGCGCTCAACTCGACAAGATCGGCCTGGTCCATAGCCACCCAGAGCCTGCGACCCCTCCTCCAACCCTGCTCGTCCGCTTCCGCCTCGCCCTCCTCTCCCTTGGCCCTCTCCTCCGTCTCCGCCACCGCCGCTGTCGCCTGCCGTCGCGCACAATACCACGACCTGGCACGCACGCCGACCGCGCTGCGCGAGCAAGATGACCCCCTCAACAAGCCCGCCACCGAGACAGACCTCGAGGAAGCGCGGCCACGATGGGCCTACACGCCCGAGGCCATGAAGGGCCGCCACGGCTTCTCCCTCAACTACATCCGCAAACCGCACCGCGCAATATGGCACGTCAACGAGGACCCAGTCTTGCTCGACAACTTCTACGAGCGCTTCCTCGGCAGAAACGGCGCCAAGATGTTGCCAGACGAGCTCAAGTGGCTGGCTGTGACGCACAAGAGTTTTGACTATGGACGGAGAGGCTTCAACACGAGACTAGCATTCTTTGGTAGGAACTGAGCCTGGCCATGCAGATTACACGGATTTGGGGCCAGTCTTTGCTAACAGGCCACAGGCCGTCAAGTCCTGGTGCTTGAGGCTATGAATGCCATCATGACACGGCCCATGACGGTAGAGCCGCACCTGGGCGATCCCTGGAAGCGGGATCACTTTGTCTCGCCAGCTCTGCAAAACGTCGACAAGCTCAGCGTAGACAGGCCCCAGGACCTGATGTCGGTAGACGCGCTGGCAAGAGTAGGCCAGAAGACCCAGCTGGACCAAGTCATGCGGTGGAAGCCCAGAATTGTAAGTGTCTGCTGTGGGAGTGTGATGGGTATCCACAAGGTCGCGGCTAACCCAAACCCCGGTGTCATGTAGCCCGAGAACTTGAGGTCGTCTGGTATCAACGTGGTGCTCTCGACCACCGTCTTTGCCATCGTCGGGGCCGTGTCGCTGCAACACGGCGGCGAAGTCGCGAGCAAGATTGCGCGGGAAAAGGTCCTCGGTCGCATGTCGCATGCGTCCACATGAGGGGGGGGGGGGGCGGGCAGGAGCTGATGCATGTATGATATGATATTGTATTCATGAGCCTTTCCGCCGGCTGTAACAAACCCCCATGGCGGACAATACCACGAAGTTGAATGCACTTGATTGGACAACAATGCAGCATGTAATCATGGCTTGATGGATCAGATCAATCTACTGCTTTTGCGCCTCTCAAACTAGGTTCCCTGCTGAGCATGTGTATCTGCCATGCCATTTTGCATGGATTAACCATTAGAAACAACTATCTATGGGGACCTACATACTGCTAAAAAGTTTTAGGTGGCGCTTTTGTATTCTCAAATGAAAAGGAAACAAGGACAATGCCAACAAAACCCTTTCGAAGCAAGAAGACAATCACCACCCTTCATGAAACTCCAGCTCCATCACCTTGATCTCATTGCCCCCAATCTTCATCATGCCCCCTTCCCTATCCCAGAACTGCCTGCCCTTCCCCGCCGCCCACCATCGGTACGCCGGACTGCTTTCCTCGCACTGCACCAGCTCACACCGGTTTCCCTTGACGCGAAAGGCCTCCATGTCACTCGACCCGCGAATCCTCCACGCATCGGGCGGCTGCTGCTCCCCGTACATGAACAAGAACAACTGCTCCACATGCGACAACAGCCCACTGCCAGCCGGCCCAATGCCAGCACCAGCACCACCACCACCGTTACCCACATTCGCATTCGTAGCACCAGAAGCACTCGCACCACTCAGGCCCCTCAGCATAAAGGCGGACCCGCCCCACCCCCAGCCCTTGACGCTCAGCCCCAGCCTCGTGATGCCCACGCCGAGGGGGTCGTGGGCGCGGAAGGAAGACATGACGCCTCGCAGGCGGGGGATGTCCGAGTGCTGGCCGATGATGCACACGGTGTCGCTCTCGGGGGCAATGTACAGGGTGCGGCGGAGGAGAGTGGCTTTGCCGTTTGCGCTGGGCCCGCGGAAGTTGTAGGGGCTTGTGTCGCCGCCGATGAGGGTGTCGTGTGCGTTGCGGGAGCGGAAGGGGCTGGGGTTGTGGTTGTTTGCTGTGGCTGGGGCGGAGGAAGAGGGAGGGGAAGAAGTGGAACGGGGGGAAGTGGCATAGCGGGTGTAAGGATTGGAGGACGAGAACGCTGATGTGCTGGAATTGCTGGTGCTGAGGGTCTCGGAGGAGGAGGAGGAGGAGGAGGAGGAGCAGGAAAGGCGGGTGGTGGCTGAGGTGATGGAGGCAAGGGGGAAGGCGATGCGGAAGTGGACGAGGGCAATGTCGCGGGCTTCGGTGCAGACGGCGAGGACAGCTGGGTTGGTGCAGCCGGATTGCCACTGGGGACGATTTGGAAGAATGGATTAGTATGTGATATGGTGGGAGGCGGCTAGGGAATATCAAGATAGAAGGAAGCGAGCGAGTGAGTGCGTGAAGGTGGAGTCCAGGGCGACGAGGATGGAGAGAGAAGCAGAGATGGACCAAAACAACAAACACGAGACAGTTCCTGGAATATAAACCAGATCGTCGGTTTCTCTTACCTCTGCCTGGCGGCCATCATCGTGCGCAGCAGAATAGTTTGGTCTCGTGGGCCGCAGCTCAACCACTCTTGCGAGCAGGCTCAGTTCCCAGATCTTGATTCTGAGCTCGGGTGGTAACTCTCCAAAGCGGTGGAACGCCCCTCTTGGCTCTGGCTCTGCCGAGGCTGTCCGTGCCTCTTCTTCCTCCTCGTCTTTCTCGGACACTGCCCTAGCATCGCCATTCTCAACCTCTTCAAGGGTTGCCATGAGGGATGAAAGCGAGGGCAAGTCTTTGTCCCTTGCTGTTGTTGTTGTTGATGCTGCTTCTGCTGCTGCTGCTGCTGCTGAATTTGGTGATGAGGAGGAGGAGGAGGAGGAGGAGGAGGAGGAGGAGGAGGAGGAGGAGGAGGAGGAGGAGGAGAACAAGGAGGATGGCGATGCTGCCGTCTTTATCGTCGCGTGATCCTGCACCGCCTTGGCTTTCGCTTTCCAGCCAGCTTGGCTCTGAACCCTGGAGGACTCGGCTGTGTTGTCCGTGGGCTTTGCAGCAGTCTTGAGCAGAGGCTGGTACTTGAAGGAGAGCAGCCGGTAGCTAGCATTGTCTGGGTCAGCCATCGTTCCGTTGCTCGGGTCTCCTCCTCGTCTAGGTGAACAATCGGTGAGGAGCGCAAACGCGCAGGACCCGAACGGCGGCATCTCACCTTTTATTGATAAACCAGTGCCAAGAACTAGCCGAGCGTGCATATAGGCAGTCGATATGTCTGGTATAAAATGGAGGGTTAGGGTTGGAAGGATTTCCAGGTGATATGATCTTGTTGAAGCATTAGGGTTAAAGAATGGTTGAGCAGTCTAGATACGCACTGCTGGAGGCTGTGGTGTTAAGTGCATTGCTTTGGGCACGATATGAGAATCTCGTACGATCTCTGGAAGGACGCGATTCTTCTCTCAACAATCGTGGAAGCCCATCTACCGAATTTATCGGAAGCACAACTGGTGGGCTATGGAATTTAGGCACTCATGCACTTTGAGGTTCCCTATGCTTCAACCCGATAACTAGCATATTCTACATACATCGACTTGGTTTTGTAATGCGTTCTGTATATATAGCTACCAAACTGTACTGGAGGCAGGACAGATCCACGAACCTCGTGGCGTGCTGTGCCGATTATCCGACCTGGGCTCGTCTGTACAGCGCTGGAATGGCGGCATTTGGGAGAACGCGCCAGCACTGGCAGAGCCCTGAGAGCCCTGAGAGCCCCTGGCACCATCGCTACCACGCCCAGCTTACCGAATTACAGTACACCGTAGAAATGTAAGTACTTTGTAACCCCCGCTTCACCAGCAGTGATCGATCATCCACCACGCAACTCTCTCTCGCTCTGTCTCGCTCTCAGCCACAACAAAACACCCGACATGGCCACTCAAGATACGGAAACCTACCTCGTCCCACCGCCAGGACCATGCTGCTGGCTGGGCACCATCCACAAGGGCACGCCGCGCGGCAGGGTCGAAACCATTGAGGACACGCCGACGTATATCGCGACGCCAGCCGCAGACAAGGCCAACGGCCACGTGGTGCTGTATTTCCCAGATGTCTGGGGCCTGTCGGTGAATGCGCAGCTGTTGATGGATGGGTTTGCGGATGCTGGGTTCTTGACCTTTGGAATGGATTACTTCAGAGGGGTGTGTGTGTCTTTTGAATCTTCCCGTGCTGCTCAGGATCCTGACATTTTATTTTGATGGGTAATGAATGAACGTGCTGAAATACGGTTGTGTTCCTTTGTTAACAAACAAGAAAAGAAAGAAAAATAATAATAATCAATAAATCACAAATACAGGATCCAATTTCCAAGTATCGCCAAACCAAGACAGACCCTCTCCCGGAAGGCTTTGACCACGCCGCCTGGCGCACCAAGCACCGCACCTACGCCACCGAGACAGTCCCCAGGTGGACGGCGACGGTCAAAGCCCAGTATGCGCCCTCGCCCACGGCCCGGTACGCCTGCACGGGGTACTGCTTTGGCGCGCCGTCTGTCATGGCGCTGCTCGCCGGTGAGCATGTTGCGGCGGGGGCGTTTGCGCATCCGACTGCGTTGAAGGAGGAGCAGTTTGCTGCTGTCAAGCGTGAGTGTCTCCGTTTCTTTGCGTGCTTTTGCTGTACAATTGGAAGATGGGCTAGCTCTCTCTCTCTTTTTTTTTCCCCCTTTGTGTATTCATCTATCCCTCCTTCTTCTTGGAACAATGGATGGGTGAGAGTACCCCGTTGCTCATACTTGTTTTGCTAATCCTACACAGAACCACTCTTCCTCTCCTGCGCCGAGAACGACCACACCTTTACCCCGGAAACCAGGAGGAAAGCAACGGACATCCTCCAAGCCGGCAACAAGCGATACCACGTGCAGCTGTTCCAGGGCGTAGGCCACGGGTTTGCGGTCAAGGGCGACCCCGAGGATCCATATCAGAGTAAGTCTTCTTCTCACAAGCAAGAGAAGGGGGGGAAGATAAAGAAACGGCCAGCTGACAAAAGAACCATTTTGATGTAGGATGGTGCAAGGAGCAGAGCCTCCGAGGTATAATTGATTGGTTCAATCTTTGGCTGGTGGAATCTCCGTGAGCTGTGGTGTAACTGCAATTATAATCCCTCAACGACGAGGCGGTAAAATACACTGTTAGTAAAGAGGAGCACGGAGATGAGTGACACGAGGTCAATCTTTACATCCAGAAATAACCTCGCTTTGCTTCCTCTTGCTCTTGCACAACCAGCGCTGGAAATGAATGTATATACACACGCACACAAAGACACACAAGAAGCCTCTACCGCTCCTTGGCCACCATCGCCACGGGTTCCATCCCCTTGCCCTCCACCAAAACGCCAGCCTTCCTCAGCACAGCAACAGTCTTCTCCACCACGCCAACATCCACTCCCTCCGTGCTAGCCGGGAATTGCACCGTCTTCAACCACGCCCGCGCGTCCGCCTCGGAGTAATCCAGCTCGGTGCTGATATACGCCACCGCCTCCTCCTGGTTCTCGTTGAAATGCCGGATCCCCTGGTCCAGCTTCTGGAACAGCACCCCGACCCGTTCGTCCAGCCTGCTCTTGCGCCCTGCTGGGCCGCTCTCGTCGGGCTGCTGGATGTGCGCCGTGCTCGCCACAATCTTCCAGCTGCTCCAGGGCGTGTAGATCTCGCCCACTCTGCGGATCTCGCCGGCATCGTAGTACCGCTTCGACGTGAAGTGCTCCCACATGAAGAAGTCGGCTTGGCCCGAGTTGACGCCCTTGCGCAGCTGCTCAAAGGTGTTGAGGACGACGGTTTGGGAGTACGGGCTGGTGGCACTGGATGACGACTGGGTTTGCCGCGGTGCTATCGAGGCTGATGCTGAGGAAGATGGTGATTCGGAAGAAGCACCACCACCACCACCACCAGTAGTCAACCAGCCCTGCTGGTCGGCCAGGACATAGCCCATGACGTAAGATCCCGAGCCAATGCGCGAGACACCGATTTTGCCGCCCTGGAGGGAATCGACGCTGGTGATTTCCGGTCGCTCGGCGCCGGTTGATATGGCCCAGCCTGTGTCGTTTGTTCAGTATGTCTAGTCCCAAAGGTTACGTGTATGTATGAAAGGTTGTCAAGGGGGAAAACAGCCACCGGGAGGGGAAAAAAAAGACAACAAGAGAAACGTACACAAGGGTGTCTCTACAAAGGTACCGACAAGTCTATACCCGCCGTCCCCCGCAGCGTTCCCATCCGGCTTGCCCAAGCCAGCGACCCAGCCCTCGGTCAGGCCAATGCCCACGTCAATCTCGCCGGCGCGCAGAGCCGTGATCATGTGTCCCGTGCCCGAGGGAAACGGGATCAGCTCGGCGTCGAGGCCATAGTGTTTCTTGGCAAAGTAGATGGGGGTGGAAAAGTGCTCGGGGACGTAGCCCACGCGGAGAGGAGGGGCGGTCATCTCTTTTTGTTTGTGGTGGTTGTTTTCGTTTTTGCTTTTGCTTTTGTTTTTGAATCCGTGGGTTAGAAGTTTTCGAAGTTGGTGTGAAAAGAGGAGCTGCGAGTCGGGCAGAAAGATGTGTTTGTTTGAATGTAGAAATAGCGCGTGATGGTCTGTCTTTCTTGACCAGCAAGGCTCTTTTTTTTTTTTTTTTTTTTTTTTTTTTTTTTTTTTTTTTTTTTCAGGATTTATAATCACAACGCAGATATTTTCAACCGGAAAACGGAATCAACAAAAAGTTGAGTCAACAACTACGCAAGTGATGGAATACAAAAGATGTCTACGAAATAGAGCAGGTACTATGTACCAGCTGGAACCGCCCTCCCAGCTACCGAGCTTCCAAAAGCTTTCCATATTAGCTAATCCCAACAAGCTGGGCTGGGGAGAAAAAAAAGGCCTCTCTAAAGGCGTGTTTTGTGACAGCTCTGTTGGGTGGGTGGTGGTGGTGGAGGATTTTGCCCTCGCCCACATCATCAAAGCGCAAGGCCCAAGGTTGATGAAACACCAAAGGGGAAAAAGTCGTTCAGCGCTAAGAAGTTACAGAACACCAGCAATGGCTACAGCAGGTGGCACAGGAGGGTACGTGGTGCTGTAGTGGGTGTAGAGCATCCTTGGTGTACATGGTACCCTTCGCAGTGGGTGCGGTCGGTTGATTCGGAACCAGTGTTTCAGTGGCTGGTCCACTGAAGCCCACTAATAAGCGCACCTATGACGTTATACCCGACGGCCTATTTCAGCCTTATATGGATGTATTATGCAGAGTGATGGCGAGAGCCTGGCCTGGGGTGTTTGGTCGCCTGGAGGTTGTCATATAGTGGCTAGAGGAGCAAGGGTTCTGGTTTTGCAAGCCTGTACTATGCACTGTAACGGATGAAATCAATTGTAACCGGCTCTGCTTCGGAAAAGGCATCTCAGCCAGTATAAAACATGGCTTTGACATCGTCAAATCCGCTCCCCTTTTGCTGTACTATATAAAGCTTGCTACCAATAGTGATGATACAGTGTCAGCAACTCAGTTTGGTGCAAGGAACCGACATCAATCATCATCATCATCATCATCATCATCATCATCATCATCATCATCATCATCATCCTCGACTCAACCACAATAATCTGGTCTCAGCGTCTGTCGAGTCTCGAGCTACTCGTCCTTGGATCATTTATTTGTCTTTCTTCATCTGGTCGTGATGGTGACTTGTTGCCGGACCACGAAAGTCACCACAAGGGCCCAATTGGCCAATCAATGTCTGCTCTTAATCGAGAAAGAGGGATGAGTCTTGTGTCAAAATGTGATTGACAGCAGTATTCTCACTTGTTATACTCATTTTTGATCTCATAATAGCCTCTTTTATCCGTGTGCGTTTCCCTTGCTAACGCGAATACTCCCTTCAGCCGATGGAAGCCGCGGGCGTTCCTTACTCAGCACTCATAGTACAGACCTGACCGCCGAGCATCCCTCGAGGACCAAGAGTGCGAAGTCGGAGAGCCCGATTAGTTCTGTCCTCCACGCTACGGCGCCGTCCTCCCTATCCACTCGATGAGCTCCGGGCCGATGCAGCGGGACTGAAGATTATCCAACTGCAGCATCTTGTAAAGTCTGCCATTCTGCCTGCGACGCATCTATTCTCATTCACTTTCTATTATTATTTCCAGATTTTCTTATCACTACAGTGGCAAAAGCCGAGGCACTGTTTCCGCTCACCGTAAAGCCAGCAACAACATGGGGTGACTTGGCATTTTGTGGTAAAAAATAGCTTCGCTGAAGCACTCCGATCTCCCGTGTTGTCCACTCAGTCATGGCAATGTGTCAAGCCAAAAACCTATTCCTATTCTACCGCCTGGCTACGACTCTGTACTAGTCAGTCAATTGGGCTCCGCTCATTACATAGTATATACAGTATATAGTGGCCCTTGGCGATTTCGGTTCAAGATATCACACTTCAAATAAGGATTTGGCCTACTACTCTGGGACCCAACCGACGTACTCACATAGACAAGACCTCCCGCTTCCTTTTTCCCTTTCTGTTTCCAAGTCTTCGCCTGTTGCATCGTCCAAGTCTATCACAACAGTCTTTGCTACCAAACAGACCGCCCGCCATGGACACGTCAGCCGCCGAGCAGCGCCTCTGCGCCCGCAAGCCCGTGCCCACGCCCGTGCCAGCCTACCTCCCCGCGGCCGGGTCGCCGCTGACGGTCGACACTGAGCTGTACAACAAGGTGGCGGCCGCACCGCGCAAGGCCCGTCTGCTCGAGGACTTTGTGGTCCCGATCCGCTCGGGGCGAGCGTGGAAGGCGCCTGCCGGGTCGATTGTGAGGATTAGCACGCCAGAGGGGCCGCAAGTGGGTGAGTAGGGTTGTTTCCAAGCTTGTGATGGGGGGGGGGCCGGATTCTAGTTGGGAGAATGTGTGGTTCTTGAAGAAGGGGGGAAAAGAAAGAGAAAAGAGGAAAAAGAAAAGAGCGGGAGATGAGCAAGGACTTTCTGTGTGGTAGTGCTACCAAGTCCACAACTTGTGATGTTTCCTTTTCGCTTTCAGCCATTCGTCCTCGCAGATGGTCAAAGAGAGCGAGGGAAAAAAAGAAGAAAGAAGAAAGAAGGGGGAAAGAAGACCAAAAACCTCAACCAACAACCCTAACTAACACACCCCCCCCCCCCCTTCCCAGGCGACCTCAACATCTGGAATGCGCACAACCCGCGCGAGCGCTTCTGGGCCAGCCGCACCAAGCAACTGCACGCGTCCCACGTCAGCACCCACGATCGGCTCTGGTCCTGTCTGCCGTACATGCGCCCGCTCGTGACCATCCTGGCCGACAGCCTGGCGTGGTACGGCGCCGACGAGAACGGCGGGCGGGTGCACGACCTCCTCGGCACGCGCTGCGACCCGTACATCAACACGGTGCTGTCGGGCCAGACTTACGACTTCCACTGCCACTCGAACCTGACGCGCGCCGTGCTGCCCTTTGGGCTGCACGAGAGCGATGTGCACGACGTGCTGAATGTGTTTCAGGTGACGGGGCTGGATGCGCAGGGCAGGTATTTCATGAGCCCCAGTCCGGCGGAGAAGGGGGATTATATTGAGTTTCTGGCGGAGCAGGATGTGTTGATGGCTTTGAGTATGTTTGGCTGCCCCGTTCTGGACCTTGCTGCTTATGATCTAGTGGAAACTAACCCTCGTCGCAACAACTAGGCACATGCCCTGGAGGCGACTTGTCGCTGTGGGGATTCGGAAGCGACAGTGAGAAGGAGATGATCAAGTGCTGCCGGCCGTTGCAGGTGCAAGTGTTTGAGCTGGAGGATGAACAGCTGCTGAGCAAGGGAGGATGGACGCCGGCTGAGGTGTCAAAGTATCGCGAGAGACACGGCATGCATGTTCCCGTGGGTGAGCACGAGGCTATTCCCAAGGCATAAAATCGGGGTGTGGGCTGGTTTGTGTGGTGGTTGTGGTTGTGAAGCCGAGTGTGGACTGGATTTATAGTATATATATGACTTGTAAAAGAAGACTATAGAGCGGGATGATAAGATGTGAATCAAGAGAATCTAAACGGCTTCAATGCCGTCTTGAGCACGGGTGTTTCTTCACAGTGGTGTGTTTGGCATAAAGGGAGGAAGTACATGTAAGCAGATATTCGAAATCAATGTCCAGGGTTTTGGCCCAGGGTTCCAGTGGGTGATCTCCAGGGCCCCCAGCAGCCACCGGTAGAACTTACAACAGCGGGTTGGCACACTAACCTCGCCGCTAGCCCAAATCCATCCTCCTCCCTCACATCCACCAAAACAGCATCACCAACGACTACTCTGCAATCAAACGACAAAAGAAAAAAAGCCAACGAGAGCATTTCCAACCATGGCAGAACCCCCAGCAGCGCTCATCCCCTCGATCGAGGCCTACGTCAAAGAGTACATGTCACACTACGACGCGTCGCACGACTGGAACCACATTCGTCGCGTCCTGCACCTCGCCAAACAAATTCTCGCCGGCGAGGAGGCTGGTTCTGCTCCTGCTTCTGCTTCTCCTTCTGTCTCCCCACCCTACAACCACACGCTCGTCATCCTGGGCAGTCTTCTCCACGATGTCGGCGACAAGAAATACCTGGAACCGGGTCAGGACGCCACCACGCTCGTGCGCGACGTGCTGCTCGCCCGCGGCGCCGATGCCCAGCTCGCCGCCCAGGTACAAGAGCTGGCGCTGCACGTCTCGTTTTCCAGCGAGATCAAGGATCCAGCCAGCGTGCGCAGTGTGATAGAGCGCATGCCTGAACTGGCGATTGTGCAGGATGCCGACCGACTGGATGCCATCGGAGCGGTGGGTATTGGACGGTGCTTTGCGTTTACGGGGGCCAAAGGTAGGAAAGGGGATGCGAATGGGAAAGGAGCTGGGTTAGATGGGTCCATTGAGCATTTCAAGGAGAAGCTCGAGCTGCTGCATGGCATGATGAAGACGGAGACGGGCAGGAGGATGGCGGTTGAGAGGACGGAGAGGCTCAAGGTGTTTAGGGAGTGGTGGGAGGATGAAGTCGAGGGAGTGTGAAGTCGATGTTGCTTTCCTTTGCAAGGTTTGTGATTGGCCGAAGGAACTCGGAAGGAATTAGAGTTTGGTTCTGGTCGGTGGCCATGCCAACATGTATCTGACTTGTTCACCACCAGGGCAGTAAACTTCAAGACGTACGTACGTCGCTCAGGCAACGACATGGACGCGCATACCACCAAAGCCCCTCAAGGCCCTGTTATGCAGGGCTAGAGGCACGACATTGTCTGACAAGCCAAGACAAGACGAAGCCGTTGGACCATATGGATCAGTTTCGGAGCCGGGCCTGTCCAACACACCGAAGGTGGCGGCGGCTGCTAGCTCACAATTACACGCTTCTTCCTCCCAGGCGTGTTGGCTTGACGCTTGCCTGTCGCTGGCCTGGAAAGTACTAGATGATGACGAATATCTCCAGAGTGGTGCATCATCGCGCTGCTTTTGCTTGTGGCTGTCAAGGGCACCCAACCAGCGCAATGGACAGAGCAGCGATTGCAGCATGGCTGTCGACTTCTTGCTCGGTGCTGTTTATCAGCATTCAAGTACGGCAGGCTATTTACTGCAATGGAAAGGCAGGAGTAGAGGCACTAATAAACTCCTTGCCGTGCCAGAAAGGAAACCAAAAGGGGGGACAAAGACACCGAATGCACCCCAGGACCAATCAGAATCGCCCGGATCCAACGGGGACTGCGTTGAACAACTCCTTGACGTCACCTCACGCCAGGCTGACACGGCTTGGGCGTGTGTGCCACGGGCCTATTGATGCATCGATTGGGGTAGTCCATCATTGACCGCCTGGCTGTACATGTAAAACCGCTCGATGTGCTGCTCCTTTGCTTCTTCTCTTTCCATCTTCTCTCATTCTTGTGGGCGGAGAGCAGCAAGAGCAGCAGTGATTCCACCATGAAGACTGCTACGTTGCTACCCTTTGCCGCGGCTCTCGCCAGCGGCTTCGTCGTTCCGGACCTCAAGACCTTTTCCGAACTGCCTGTCAATGAGGACAAGCAGGTCAACCACCCACTGCCCCAGTTCGACATCCCCTGGCTGGACTGGCTGCCCTCGGCCGATTCGATTGCCTCCTCGGTGCAAGATGTAGTCGAGACTCTCTCCGCAGGCATTGAAGATGCTGTGCACGATATCAAGGGCCGTTTCGAGACTGAACTCGACCTGCTCCTGCAAGCCGATGCGGAGGAGGAGGAGGGGGACCTGATGGCGACCCATCCTCACCACGGACACCACAAGAAACACTCCAACGAGACCATCTACCAGCTCATCAGCAAGAGCAAGTACACAACCAAGTTCAAGGCCCTGGTCGACGAGCACGACGACATTGTGCAGCTGCTCAACAGCACCGACGCTGACAGCAAGTACACGCTCTTTGTCCCCGTCGACCGCGCTTTCGAGCACATCCCCGAGGACAAGAAGCCATCGCGCGAGTTTGTCGAGGCTGTGCTCAAGTACCACATTGGCCTGGGCCTGTATCCTGCCAGGCGGGTGCTGGTTACGCACACGCTGCCCACGGCGCTCGAGGAGCATTGGCTGGGCGACAAACCGCAGCGGCTCAGGACCAGCGTCGGGTTATTGTCTGGTGTGAGGGTCAACTTTTATAGCAAGGTCATTGCTGTTGATATTGTACGTTTTCTGGTTCTCTTCCAAGAACAAGAAGAAACACACCTGTCCTAACAAACCTCCCACAGCCAGCAAAGAACGGCGTCATCCACGCCGTAAAGAGCATCCTCGTCCCTCCGCCCATGGTCGGCCGCGAACTCACCCTCCTCCCCTCCAAATTCTCCACGTTACTCCTCGCCTACGAAAAGACAAACTTCACCAGCTTTGTCCACGGCGTGAAAATGAAGGGCAGCACCGTCTTTGCGCCCGACAACACGGCCTTTTCCCGCCTCGGCCCTGCTGCCAATGCGTTCCTCTTCAACACGCAGCGCGGGCTGGGCTACCTCAAGGCGCTGCTCAAGTACCACATTGTGCCGAACGAGGTTGTCTACTCGGATGCGTATTACTCTACCAGAGACGATGATGACGACGACGGTGCTGACGGGCACCGCACTGCTGACGCCGGAGAGCTCTCCTCCACGGCCCCCGGTGGCGATGTAGGCCGCGGCCACTACCACCTCGATGTGCCCACGTTGCTCGACGAAAAGAACATTGCCATTGACGTGTCGCGGTTCGGCGGGCTGATTCACATCAAGCTGAATGGGTATATCCCCGTTGCGGTGCAGGACGGCATTGCCAAGAACGGCGTGATTCACTTGCCTGCGCGGGTGCTCATCCCGCCTCACAAGCACGGCAGGGAGGGCGCTGAAGAGGTTGGCGATGGGGAGATTAGTGTCGAGGAGCTGGTGGAGAGGCTGGCGGATTATGTCGAGGATGAGGAGCGGGTGGAAACGAACGAGGCGAAGCAGATGCAGCCTGAGGTTGAATTGTAAATTGTCTTCACTTGGATGGGCGCTCTCTGCCACTGAGTGGGTATGGGATTGGATATGAAGCAATTCAGGATGGAAGGGGTCTACGTATTTGGTTTATGTATGCATGGCGGAGGATATTGTGTCTTGACACGCAGCGCTACTCTCATGAATATACGACACGAATGAAAAGATTGGTCTCGGAAATCGGTACATGTGTTCTACTGTTGTGTCACTATGAGATGTGCAGGTTGTGGTCTTCTCTCCGGCACATTACATTCCCAATCAGCAACAATGAGATCTTTTTTTTTTTTTTTTTTTTTTTTTTTTTTTTTTTTTTTTTTTTTTTTTTTAACACGGCTATCATTCTCTAAACCATGTTTGCTCGTAGAAACATTATGCGAGCCCCTTCATCTATTGCCCAACAAGTGCCTTTTATTATGAGCAAGTGTCATTCAGCATCCGTTACGCTGACCGAATTTCCCACGTCAAGATCATTGTCTGATAAGTAGCCAGATTAACACTCACCCGTAATGAATCCTGGGTAACTTTGGTTTCACGCCGCAGTTTTGACTTTCCGTCATTCCACCCGATACGCCTCGGCCACCATGTTGATTGACTGCCAGGGAAAATGTTGACATGAAATTTTCTTCCTTCATGGCAGCCGTCGTTATCTAAAGTGAGAGTGTAGCGTCACCAAAGCAGGCCGTGGAATGGCGCGACATGACGCCCGCCGATTACCCAACGTGGGGCCCTGAAACGCGCCCCATGTTCATTATCTCAAGTGACTTACTTATCGCTCACTCTCACTGCCTGCTGCGGACTTTCACTCACAACTTCCCGCTCAGCTCAAGGGCGAAGCTTCGTCCTACCGCCACACGAGCTATCCAGGCTTGTCCTTACATTGCATGCATGCCACATCGTTGGCCTTTCATTAGCCGTTCACATTCGGACACCATGTCCTCCTCCGCTCACGGCGCAGCAGCGTCCGACACGCCTCTCCTCGGATCCGCCCATCACCACCAGCCACCGCCCACCTACGGCACCCACGAAGCAGCAGCAGCAGCAGCAGCAGCCGCAGCCGCAAATGAAGCACACAACATAATAGCAGCCGTGGTGGGCTCAGGCGTCCATGGCGCCGGCCTGTTGGAAGAACCAGGCCAAGGCCCAGGCCCAGCTGGAGGCGGCGGCACCTTTGCGCGCAACCTCGGCGCACTGGATGCGTTTGCCATCATCATCGCGATTGTCATTGGCAGTGGCATCTTCACCTCGCCTGGCTCCATCGATACCAATGTGCCGTCGCCGGGTGTGGCGCTTGTGGTGTGGCTCGTCGGTGGGATGTTGGCGTGGACGGGCGCGGGCGCGTTGGCGGAGCTGGGGACGGCGATTCCGGGCGAGGGTATGTTTGATTATTGTGTTTTCCTTTTGGTGGCACTTTGTCTTTGTTTTTTCTATCAAGAACATGGGAAAAGAACACTTCCAGGAGGCAGAACTGGTCAGGGCTTGGTTGTCTGTGTCTGGCTGTTGTTGCAGCGAATGTCTGGAAAGAGTCGGGGATCATGGGCAATAAGAATGAGGGACTGCAAACTAACACATCATGGCCTTCTAGGAGGCATACAGCGGTGGCTCAAGTACATCTATGGTGATGTCTGGGGCCATCTTGCGGCGTGGACGTGGGTTGTCGCCATCATGGTGAGTACCAACATCGGAGCCCTTCAATTTCACCATCGCCTCTCGTCTACACCCTGAGAACTACCAAGTTCGGATGATTGTACAAATTTATCCCAAGAAAGAACCAGCAACCTCTCAGCCAAAGCCTTCTCCTCGTCCTTGATATTTGTTTTCCTCTACACTCCTGCCAACAACCGCCCACTAACACTCCCACCCACCTCTCACCCGACACAGCCCGCCTCGGTCGCCATCCTCAGCATCGTCTTTGTAGAAAGCATCTTTTCCGCCGCAGGCATCACAGACCAAGCCGCCAGCGCCTCACACAAGCTCCTCTCCATCCTCATCATGCTCCTCATCAACACAGCCAACTCCATCAGCACCAAAGCCAGCACGCGCCTCAACAACTTCTTCGTGGGCACCAAATTCACAGCCATCTTCGGCATCGTGCTGGCCGGCATCGTCGTCTTGATCTCCAACCTCGCCTCCCCCGCATCCCCCTCGGATCCGCAAAACAAGGGTAGCCCCATTGGCGGCGGCGACTGGCGCACCCACTCGTGGTTCGCCCCGCGCGACACCGTCACCCCCGCCGGCACCACGATCCACTGGCAAGACGTCGGTACGTGGGAATTGCTAGGCTACTTGTCCACGGCGCTGTACGGGGCGCTCTGGGCGTACTCGGGCTGGGACAAGGGCATCTACGTCTCGGCGGAGCTGGCGAATCCGACCAAGCAGTTGCCGCTCGCGCTGAACACGGCGATTCCGACCATCATGCTGTGCTTTTTGGCGACGAATGCGGCGTATTATTTGCTGTTGCCGTGGGATGTCGTGTCGACTACGGATAGTGTTGCTGTGGTGAGTTCTCCTTTTTTTTTTCCTTCTCTCTTTTTGTTCTGCTTGTAGAATGTGTGTTTGGGCGGCTGTGTCATGCTATCATGATCACGGCGGGGAACCATAGCGCATACAATGCACAGTGGAAGAGCTACCCAAAGGGGGAAAAAGAAAAGAAAGGAATGGTGCTAATACAATCAACAAACCCCCCACAGACAGCAATAGCTCGCCTCCTGGGCCGCACCTTTGGCATCCTCGCCGCTGTCCTCATCTGCCTCGTCGTCGCAGGCTCCATGCTCGGCAACTCGTTCGTAGCAGGCCGCATGGCCGTCGCAGCCGCCAACGCAGACTGGCTGCCACGCGCCTTTGCCATCGTAGGACGCATAGGCTGGGGCCCAGCACCGGGCGGCCACCACCACCACCACCACCAGCAGCACTATCAACAGGTGTCGGTCCACATCCAGGCCGACGACGACGACGACGACGACGACGAGGCAACAGTGACCGCCCACGACGATACCCTCGCCGCCGCAGCCAACCTAGCGAAACCATCCTCCTCCTCCGCTGACCAAAAAGAAGCCGCCGACGCGCCCATCAACGCAATCATTCTCAACGCGCTGCTCTCGATCCTCTTCATTGCGCTCGGCGATTTCCGCTCCCTCGTGACCTTCAACGGCCTCGCAGAATACACCTTCTTCTTTCTGACCGTGCTGGGCGCTGTCATTCTGCGGTTCCGCGAGCCGGGCTTGTACAGGCCGTATCGGCCGGTGTTGGTTGTCCCGGTTGTGTTTACGCTGGTGTGCGGGTTCGTGCTTGTTCGGGGCGCCGTGTTTGCGCCTACGCAGGCGCTGGTTCTTGTGGCGCTTTGGGTGTTGGGGTATGCTTTCTATGTGTGGTGGCGTCGGGAAGAAGAATAGGGAGAATGGGCAGTATTCTCCGAGGGGAGTGGATTTCCAGGCTGGCAGCAGGGCTTGGACTGCACCGTGGGTGTATAGAGTCAAGACTTGGCAAGTCGGTAAGCAACTTAGTTACAAAGGCCATCTAAGCTTGGATAGAACACGGTAGGAGAGCGTCAGTGGCAGGCTCTGGCATAGCCATGGGAAAACAAAACAATAGACACGGGATATGGGCTCAAGCCTGGTCATCGCAGTAACCGTCAGGCAACTGTGTCGAGCGCAATACTTCTCTTGGCCAGGGAGAGCCAAATTACAGGATGGACTGCAGTGCTGTTTACATTTCTGGCCAGTGTCTTTGAGAGAGAAGAACAATGTTACCCATCGAGCAGGAGAACCTCCCACATGCCCATGCAGACTCAAAGGTGGTGAGATTCATCGCTTGATTTGTCACCTTTGCTTTCGTCTCAACCAGATCTCTCTGACCTGGAGTACGGGTAGCCCAAAGGGACAGAGGAAAGGAGCTGGGCGCCAGTTGCCACATCTACCTACCATATCCTGCAACACGTGATTATCAAGTGACATTAATAATTGCACATGAGGTCCAAAGAGGAAGCAGACAAGGCATGGTCAAGTGACCCTCTGCTTTTCTCCTTCCCTAAGCTGGCCTGACAGACACGAATGGAGACGATAAGGAAGCGGAGGCGACAACCGTTGAGGCCTCAATGAAGAAGTGCGCCCATACCTCGGAAAATAACAAGACAGCTTGCGCAAGTAACGCCACTCTAGTGTGTCAACAATTGCTGGCGTCAGGCCAGCCCTTGGATAATGATATGCGTAGTTAGTGTCGACCTTGCGAAACGTAACCTCTGTGACAGCCGGTGTGGGTCTTTCGAAGAGATGCCGTGGCGAGGCGCCCGACTTGCCTGGGCTGCGACAATAGAATGTTCTGTGGCTGCCCATACTGTGAGCTGGCCATCAACCTTGGGCAAACAAGATGTCGAGGCTCCCCGGGTCATGGTGGCAAGCATCTCAGGGTCGACAGACCGGAGGAGTTACTATTGAGAAGAACCCGCCAGGTGCGATATAGCGACACCTCCGTCTGGGACTCCGCAGTCACCCTGAAGATTTCCGGTGATCAATTCATTCTCAAGATATCCCGAAGAGACGGGAACCCCAAGTGGATCGAAAGGGAAAGGCCAGGCAGGGAGGGATCCTCAAATGCGCAGCCAAGACCAACGAGGCCCTCTCAAGCCGCATAAAGGAGCTTCACGTGTGGAAGGGGAAAGATATGCTTCGCAGGTTCTAGTCTGCTTCAAGGTGCTGCGTACGAAAGCCGCAAGAGCATAAGGCTGGTGTTCGGGTTATCTGGTGTGTCGGTGATCCGGAGTTGTGCATAGTAAGGGCAGGAGAAGAACGGAGAAGAGTCTGTAGCAGAGAAGATGCCGATAGCGCTGCCCACCCTTTTTCAAGCCAGTTTGGACCCCCACACGGTATGTGCATATGGTTATCCTTCTATGCTCGAGTTGTGAGCCAAGGGCCCACTGGATAACGCGCTCATCGCCACATAGCTTTAGGTGAACCCCTCATAGTTTAGTCTGTCGACAGTTTTGGTGACGGAGCCACGCCATGCCAACGTCACCCTTGAATGTCTTCTCAAACAAGTATGCAGAGCGCAGCTGCTTGCGTGAACGACCGAGAGCAGTTCGCACGGCCAGGTTGTATTATGGGCTTCGCCTGTGCGTGCTCTGCCATCCATTTGTGCTGGTCTCTTGCATAGAGCCAAAGACTCAGTCCATGCCACGCATCCCGCGTCTGGCAGCTAATCCGAGGATATCTTTTGCTGATGGTGCAGTGGTGTTTTGGTGTGTTGCTTGCAGGCGGCATTCAGAAAGTGACCGCCAGGTCGCGACCGATATCCTTGGGACACCCTCCTCACCCTGACCGACTTCCCAGTCCGTCGGCCTGTAACACGGGATCGGGACCGCGAGTCTTTGAGGAGGAAGTGGTTGTCGCTGGGTTGATATCTGGGCCTCTGCATGATCGACGTCCCGACGAGTCCCGGGCCTGCAGATCGACAGTTGCATGCCGATGGTCCAACCGGGGAGGGGTCCAGGGGGGGGGGGAAGGGTTTCGAGGAGAAGATCGCAGTAGCGCCGCAGAGGGTGTTTTCGGAGGACCTCTTCAACAAAAGAGAGTGGCGCGTGGGCTGGGCTGTGGAGGACAAGGGCCTCGGCTGGCATTTGATATCGGCGGTGCGTTATTAAGAGGCCGACCTCAGTTCCTGACCTTCCCCATTCAGTGGAGCTGCTGCACGACTGCGAGGCGGGCCAGTCATGTTGCTGCGCAGTGTCGAGACCAGATGAACAGCGGCGGCGGCAAAGGTGGTGATGGTTGCTCGTGCACCAAACGAGCTGAAGAACGGTTCTTCCTGTCGCTGAGGGTCAGGTTGGACCAGACTGGGGCTTGGGGAGAGTCAGCTTGTGATCAGTGCCAGACACGTTGGGAGGATCTGAATGCATCGCATTGCCAGATCTTACTGCTTGGTTGCTTTGCTTGCTTGCTTGCTCACTCATGATATGTGATGCACAAGGGGAAATAAAGTCGCACGCACACCACCACCAACAACTGGGGGCCCTTCGGTTGCCGAAAAAGGATGCTCACAGGCATGACAGCCAGGCCTGCCAGGCTAGGCCAGAGCATACGGCGCCTGCAAGTCATGGCCCATCCTGCCCAAACAGGCCTGGCGTGTGGGGGGCTCCTAGTGGCATCGAGTTACTATCAGCGGCCCTGGACGCTCTGTACCTTGCACGCGCCGGCCCTGTACAATAGCTAGAATGACTGTGCTTTGCATCACTACATAGTAAACACCGCTATAGTCCTGGCACCGTGGGCGGTGCTGCACCCACTGCAGACGACCCCCCACTCACCACCACCACTGTAACTATAGTTCACGTAGTATTTTCATGTACTATAGTAGCCGCAAGCTGCAAGCAGGCTGCAACGCAACCCGCACCCATCTTGTCTCGTTTGCCATGTCGATATCTCTGCTTGCTGCATCCACCATCGGGCTCCTCGCCAGCCAACCCCGCGCGCGTCGCTCTTGGTCGCCTCCAGAATGCATCCATACATAACCATGCGGCCCGAGCGCACCTGTCTGGCTGCCAGATGGGCTGCTGCGCCCTTTCTGAGCCGACCTGGACGAGGACGAGGACGACTTCGAGGTTGAGGACAAGAAGAAGAAGAAGAGCAAGAAGAGCAAGACCAAGGTCACGATCAAGGCACGGACCAAAGGGTCAAGGTCGAGGCAGCAAGCAAGCAAGCAAGCAAGCAAGCACAAAGAACGACAAGCGGCGGCCACCATGATTCGCGTCGCACTTGTCAAGCCGGGCCAAATCGCGCTCATGGCCTGCTCCGTCATCTTTGGCGTCATCCCCACCGTTGCCGTCATCCTGCGCCTCATTGCTCGCCGCATAGCCCACCGCAAGCTCGATGCTGCCGACTATCTCATCCTCTTTGCCTGGGTATGTTGGCCGTGTCTAGTGCTGTGTTGCGTACTTGTTGCTTGGCTGGATTCCCTGCTGACATGTGCTGTCCAGCTCATGACAATTGCCTTGGCCACCACTTGTGTCTTGGAAACCATTTACGGTGGCTTTGGCTGGCATCGCTTGGATATCATTGCAGAGTACTCGGAGCAGGTCATTGTCAACTACCATATTGTCAGTCGAGATCTTATCCTGTGAGGACGAAAGGAAGCATCCTTGGACCAAGCTGACCCCGTAAAACACCCACTTGCAGATCACCATGCCACTTGAAATCTTCTGGACCCTCAGCATCAGCTTGTCCAAAATGTCTCTTCTCCTGCTCTACGTCAAGGTCTTCCCTCTCTCGCGCTTGACCATTGTCTCCAAGATCGCCTTTGTCTTTGTTGGTCTTCTCGCCGTCTCGGGCGTGCTCACCACCCTCTTGATCTGCCAGCCCATCCAACGCAATTGGTACATTCACACCCCGGGCCACTGCGGTAGTCTCAAAACAGCCTATGGTCTTTACGGTGTCATGAACCTCATTACCGATGTCTTGGTCTTGACTCTGCCCATCCCCAGCCTGGTGGGGCTCAAGCTGCCGACCCTGCGCAAGTTTGGGCTGGTCGCAACGTTTGCAGTGGGCTTCTTGTAAGTCCTTTTTCGAGGGCACATGGATTTAGCTTGCAACGACTAACAAGTTCTTTTTTCCGGAGCAGAACCTGCGTGGCATCTGTTGTCCGTCTTGCCTTCCTCACCACCATGGACTATCTCGACATCACCTACAGCGGCGTGCCCTTCATCCTCATGTCGGTTGTCGAGCCATCCCTGGCCGTCACCCTCGCCTGCGTCCCCTTACTCCGCCCGTTGCTTGGCCACCAGTCAACGCGATACTCTGCTACAGGAACCAGGGAGCACGTCGCCAGCCTCTCCCCCATGGGCCTCTCTGGGTCCGCCTCGACCGCAGCGCCGAGCACACGGCAAAAACGCGGCCGCTCCTCGGCATTCGCGGTGCCCGCCCAGGTCCTGCAGTACCACTACGAGATGGGCCTGTGTCCCAAGGAGGATGTGCCGATTGACGTGCAAGAGCTCATGCTCCGCACGCGCAACGATTACACCTATCAGGCGGAGGTTACCGGCGGCGGCGGCGGCGGCGGCGGCGGCCACGAGTCGGACGAGAGTCTCAAGGCACGCACCAACAACTCGGAGGACTTTGAGATTACCCCTATTGATGGCGGGAATATCCTTGTCAGGCAGGAGTGGAGTGTGTCGAATGAGATCAAGTCTTTGCCTGGTTGAGGTTGTTATGTGCGTTCACTGATTGGACTTTGTGTATGTAAATATCTCGACATATTTGTTTGCATATACCACCAGCTGGGTGATATAGTGGAAAGGAAGGAAGATAGAAGGGCCGCATACTTTCGATTGGATGGACGGTGGGCTTCTGTGGCGTACATGCCATCATCATCATTATCATCGGGCGGGTTATTTTGTATTTCTTTGTTCAGCGATACCCAATTATTTCTTGTTTTTTTGTCTGTCTAGAAAGTGCGAGACATTGTCAAATACATACATACCCATTTGGACTTGCCGATTCTACGTTCTTTCATCGCCCAGTTCACCATACAGCCCAGGACCTTGCTGTCATTTCAAGAAGCCCAATAGCGGAACTCGGGCATCAGGACCACGACGAGATGGCCTCAGACTGGGGGGCAGTATTCAACAATCAACCTGGCACTGTTTGCAATCGATCATGGATCGAATTGACTATTCTTATTGAGATGGGCTTGGTACAAGAAAAATACAAGGCCTGTCGGATAGAGAAGAAGAAAAATACTTACTTTCAGCTGATGATGATGATGATGATGATGGTGATGATACTCCTCTGTTTATCCATGAACTCTTCGGGGGGTTCTCATACATTTGACTTGTTTTCCCCCAAATTGTATTCATTTTCATGCTCCTATCATTACGCAAGCAGATGGAATATGTAAAGTGAACAACGAGGGGTCTTCTTTTACTCGAAGCCTTCCTGTCAAGAATAGATCTGCGCGCAACTAACTGTCCGTATACCCAAAAAAAAAAAAAAAAAAAAAAAAAAAAAAAAAAAAGGTCCACAGCTCAGGAGCACAACGGACTGAAGGAAAATTGCCGTGGCTTGAGAGAAAAGAAAAAAGAGAGTCAAAGAGCTTATGCTCCAATCATCAAAACCACGATTCGTACCGGTCCGAGATGTATCAGATATTGGGCTGCCAAAATGTGCACTCATAAATTCCGGGTCTGTTCCCAAGGACCGTGTGTGCTAGTTGTGAGTACAAAATGGGATATAGAGCCTAGGCACTGGACCATAGCGAAAGCCATGGAGACGGGCCCCAAGAAGGAAAAGGGGAACCACAAAGCAGAGAACCATACCGTTTGCCCTAGCCACAGACGGAGGGGAAAAAAAGGATCGGAGTCGTTGGGTGGGTGGTAGTGCATTAATGCCAACGGTCTCTCTCTTTTTTCCTTATTTTTTTCTTCTTTCTTTCTTTTACTCCGGGGTTAGGCAACGTATACCGCACCGGTACTTGGCTATGTAGTTCGTACACATTTAGTAGTCAATTAGTTTGTGGGAAAATGCTCGAGTTTTCTTTTCTCCTTTTTTTCTTCTTTCTTTTCTTTCTTTATTGGGTAACGATTTCGTCTGTTTGAGGAGTGCTTACCCATCTGTATATACCTCGCTAATGGGCAGTTTTGTTCCTTATCATCTTTACTTACCTACCTACCTACCTACTTCGATATTGCTTGCAAGGAGGGAGACAAAAGCGAGATTGGATGGCTTTGGTGGACTACAGTACTATGTGACCTACCAAATACGTACAGAGATGGGCGCTGTTGCTTATTGAACCGTCTTTATCAGCTCAAAAAAAAAAAGAAAGAAAAGAAAACTGTAGAGGGATGATAAGGCGAAATGAAGGAGGCAAATCGGAAGATTGGTATTGCGGATGGTGTTTTATGGCATTTAAGAACAACTCAGCATGTAGAAAGCCCGGAAAGGAGAACAAAAAAAAAAAAAAAGAGAGAAAAGGTTTCCCACCAACTGACAGCTACAGAGGGCGTTCCCAGGCAGTGTAACAGTAACACGGCATGAAGTTGGGGAGAAAACACCGAAAGAAAGGCTCGAAAGAGGCAAGTATCTCGACAACAACGACATACGAAACCAGACACATGATCAGATATATAATATGCGCAGATTGGCCCGACGTAGGATCGGAGAATCGGGAAGCTAAACAGCTATCGAAGAAAATACGAGTACATGTATGTATACGACCCACGAACCCCCATAAGAAAAGCAAACACGTACCCGTACCCGTTCTGCCATGGCCCACGGAGAAAAGTAGGACTCAAAGGAGGGGGAGGTTCCAGCATCGAGACCTCTTTTTGGGCAATGTGGCCTTTGACGAAAAAGGGGTTTAGGATGTTGATTTGAATTTCGTGTTTGGGGCCGGGGGGGGGGGTTCTATTGAGCCACTCGGAGTATATTTTCGATTGTGTCGTATATGTGCCTCGGTAACTGGTTTTCCCCTTTTGGAGGTGTAAGTGGGTGTGGTGGTGCTTGTGCTGGTGGGTGGGTGGTGTGTATGCGTGAGCTGTCTTTCTTTCCTTTTGCCAGCAGTGTTGGACTGTTCTTGAGTCTTGAGGATGGTTGTATATGCAAGAGGTTAGAAAATGAACCGATGGGTCAACCCAGTACAAGTCGTGTTTTGGAAGTCATCGAGTACATACATGGTTGGTGGGATCACAGTTTTTCTAGAGTTGAGGTTCTCTTTATCCAGACAGAGGGGGTTTATATGCTGATAAAACTTTCTACGAGTGCCCAGAATATATATGGCTGAGAGCTTCTGGACTTGTCTTACCAGAAATACTGGTCTCGAAAAAAAAAAAAAAAAAAAAAAAAAAAAAAAACAGAAATAGTACGTAGAACATGTAGAGTAAATGGTTTCTTGTACAAATCAGCCATAGCTAAGTCGATGGTGAAGTCCATCCAAAATAACTACATCACCGGCGTCAACGTATTTAGATATCATCCCAACTGGCGCAAACCCTCACTCGCAGGTATTCTATTACTACTGAATATTCAAAGCACCAATTACACGATAAAGACAGAGAGTTCTGTAAGCCCTTGTTCCCTTCGTAGATATGTAATAATACATCATGACTGGTTGATCTTGAGCCTGGAAGCGTTCCAAGGCAGAGCACTTCAGGCTAGGGATGACGGTGAGTTTCTAGGTCTTGAGCCACGCCGAGTTGTGCGTCTGCTGACAATTGGATAGAAGACTCTATTGGAAGTGGATGCTCGTGGTTGAGAAGGACCTTGATGAGAAACTACTCGAGCCAAGAGAAATAGTACAAAGAGTGTAGCTTGGCACTCTGTACTCGGCAACGCAAGACATGTTATTCTTGAGCGTAATTCAAAAATCCCCCAGTACTGTTCGTAATCATGGTGTGAGTTACGGTCTCTTCACGGAGTCTAGTACCCCTCCCTCCGGTTGACCTCATTCAAAAGCTTCTTGCCTCGACTCAGATTCTCCAAGTTCAGCTTGACAATCTCCCACAGCCGGTAAAAGTAGCGCGTAGACGCAGCACTGATATGCGGCGTGATAATCACATTCTTCGCGGACCACAGCGGGTGCCCGTCTGGCAACGGCTCCGGATCCGTGACATCGAGCGCCGCGCCGCGGATCACGCCCTGCTCCAGCGCCTCAATCAAATCGCCCGTCCTGATGATGGGCCCGCGCGCAATGTTGGTGACAAAGGTCTGCTTGGCCCGGAGCACCTCAAACTCGGCCTTGCCGAGCAGGCCGGTGGTCTTGGGCGTCAGCGGCATCGCGACAATCAGCAGATCGAGCCCCGCGCCCAGGAAGCGGTGCAGCGCCTCGGTGCTCTCGCCAAAGAACCACTTGGAGGGCAGGGACCCGTCGGGGTCGCCGAGCCCGGGCGGGCTGTACGAGGTGTCGCGCTTGGACGCGGGCGTCTTGCGCTCGTGCAGCGTGTAGGCGTAGACGTCCATGCCCATGGCCTTTGCTACGCGGGCTGTTTGGCGGCCGATGCTGCCGTAGCCCAGGATTCCTCTGTGTGGATTCTTGTGAGTATATATATGTCTATAAACCTGGGTTTGTCGTCTCACGGGGGGATTATGGGATGAATGGATGTAAAAGGGGGAACCTACACTCGCTGATTGACTGAATCATATATCGGATCGTCTCGCCTGCTCCATCTGCCTTGCTTTTGCTGCTCAAGGTACGCGGGAACTTGTGTGTGTGGGTAGGGGGAGATTAGCAAAGGCAGGTCTCGAGTTCATGGAACACTGAGACTGGGACTCACTTTGATGCTGAAAGGTCAAGAAGGTGGCAATGATCCATTCTGAAATCTGAGGACTTGAAAGCCGACGACAGCATGGTCAGTTCTTGCTCTTTATATCGACGAAATCTCTCTCACTCATGGCCCGAACAACAACAAACTCGTATCATCTGCCCTCCTGGACAAACACCCCCCCCCCTCCCAGAGCAAACTCACCCATGAACGCCATTGGCAGTGCAAAACGACACATCCGTGTCGGTGTACAGCGGATCCGAGGTAATCAGGTTGGCGCCCGCCGAAGAGAGCTGGACATATCGCAGGTTGGGCACGTCGTCCTTGTCCGGCAGGCCTTCCTGGCTGTACCCGGTGGCCAGGACGGTCACATTGTGCCAGTCCTCCTTGGTGACGTCGCTCTTGTTGCCGCGGATCTGAATCTCGAGGCCGGGGTACTTTTGCTGGAGGGCGGCGACTTCTTCCTCGGAGGGCTTGAAGCTTGGGAGGAGGGAGAGGAGCTTGTGGCCCTTCAGGTCCTTGTTGGGCGGGTAGCGCACCAGAACCATGTTGCTGTTGGTGTTTGCTGCTGCTGCTGGTGTTGCTGTTGGCCGTGGGGCGGAGGCAATGCCGGGATGGCTTCGCTCACGATCGACGGCGGGGAGGGCTTGTTAGATATCGATCGGTCGGATTTACCCTTTCTGGTTGACCGTCACGTTACACAGCCCAACAAGAAAGGATTGGCCTTGGCTCTTGGACAGGTTTCCCTTGAAACACAGAGGCACGGAGAAAAGATAAGAACAGAATGATCGCGGACCGACGACAGCTCCTAGTATGTAAAGGCGCCGCGCGATATTGGGTTTGTCAGCCAGCCTTTTCCATGAACCTGCTTGGGGGCCCGCACAGCGGGTGATACGCAACGCCAGCGGCTCATGGCGCGATAGAGGCCCTGAACAGACAGCCCCGCGCCCATGTCTATTGGCTGCAAGGCTTAGAGGGGATGTAACATTCAGTAACCAAGTTATATACAACATCATTCTTAAAAACCAAAGGCCAAACAGCCACTTTTTGGTCAAAGCAACTATGATTTGAAGCAGGGAACAAAAAAGAAAAGGTAAGAAACGACCTGCGTTTTGTAGATGGTGTGGCTTGCTCGTATTATTGGAACTACGGGTTAGGGTTGTGGACTTGCATTGGTGCAAGCCAGCAGCGGTAGCGAGGATGTCATACGCGCGGCCACATGTACTTGTTTGTGCCTTTGCTTGATTTATTTACAGATACACGACATTCATTGCTGTCTGTCTGCAGCCTGGATCCTACAGTCTGAATTGTACTTGGATCGCAGTCTTCTCCATCGAGATTCGAGCTGCAGGCCGCCGTGTAGTTGACCTCGCTCGTTGCCAAGAGCATCTTCACAGTATTCTCTCGCCTCACAACCAGAAAAGACTCGATGGGGCTCATTGGACACCAACGGATTCACTGGAGAAGTCGGCATGCATGAATCCTAGCGTCAAGTTGTGTGATTGGGAGCCTGAAGGCTAACTAACCACTGCGCACATTCTCGCGGCTTTTTCTTCAGCAGTAGAACTCGTTGACATGTCCTTGCCTCGCCACCACGACTCACCGTCAAGTGAGAGGGAAAATTGCCAGCGATGTAGGACCAGTTTGACCGCATGCAAACGGTGAATCAGACGGCGAAGTGGACCTGTGGCTTGGAGGCAAGTGGACAGACCAGAGACGCGATTGTTATTACCAACTGTTTTCCCCGAGCATTTCGCCAAAGCATGGTAGTGCGTCAGAAAATAGACACCCAGATAGGCTAATAAATCTATACCACGCATCCAATCAAAGCTCTTGTTGATTGGTATTCACTATCAAAAACTAAAGTACTGTGCGTATATGCTCGAGTGAGTCACAGACAGGAATATCATCGAAGTTACTAGTCCTCCTCGGTGGCACTATAGCAAGTCACACACACGCTGGGGAAACATGCTGAACGTACCTTCAGATTCAAGAACCAGTCTTTCTGACATTGGAAAAATGAAGTGGATAGCAAGGCTTTCTCCATGCATGCAAAAGAGAAACGCAACTGGGTAGAGTCTGCGGCAGCGAGTACAAAGGATGCAGAGCTCAGACTTTCGCATTGAGAGATATTTTGGCGTGGGGAGCAGAGCATATACGAAACCTCTCTTGCTGTCAACCCGAATTTCCAACTGTTTTGTGAGTACTATTGGTGGCATAGGCTGGCAACTGCCAGGTGGCTGTGCTTCCCGAGTACGACGACGGCGACTTGGGTGGATATCATACTCCAGAAACGGTTCGAGTATGCATAAGCACTGATGACTCTCGTGGAAAGCCCAAGACAGCCGGCCGTTATCAGTATATCCATCCCAGTATACAGTAACGAGTGTTGTCTGCGCAAGTCATGCAGGAATACCAACAAGCGAGTAATAAAATAAGACAAAAGAAATCCCTGGAAATTGGTTCTTTGAGTGACGGAGAAGTGCTTTTTCCATGAGACGGGTTGAAGAAACTGGGACAAGTCGAATTGAGTTTCCATCCACCAACCTGCGTGATATCAAAATGAACATGACTATGCATCCTTCCCAACCCCCGTATTTCCGAGTCCCCAACACACACAGGAGTCCCCAGATTATGCACAGCGTGTCGAAGGATTGCCCTTTCTAGAACAGTGATCTGGACCGAATTCTCCGGAGCCGCGAATCACCGGCCAAAGAGAGAGAGACATCTGGATCTAGTATGTCCATCCTGGATGCAATGCAGGTCATGGAAAACCAATGGCTTGCTTATCAGCGTTATCGGCAGCTTGTCCAGGGTCCTTGGGTTTATTCATCATTGTTACTGTATTTTGAGCAGAGTTGTATCAGGAAGAGGCCATGTCGAGGGGGTTACAGATACAGCAGATACAGCATCTGCCTTTCTTTTTTCTTGAATCAACCCCTTTGCTCGAGATTGCAGCCAATAGAGTTCTCTTGGCTGACAGTGACGACAGTGTTCATAATATAGACACACACACACACACACACACACACAGACAGACAGAGGGAGAGAGAGAGAGAGAGAGAGAGAGAGATAGAAGGCATTCCCTCCTTCTCCTCTTCTTCCCCCGCAGAAAAGACACCCTGCCCTGCCCGCCAAGGATGCACTGCATGTTTGTTTGCATAGTACTATGTATGATCCCGAGCCGAAGACACGAACAGAGAATAGCCATACATCAGAGACATGATTACCCGCGGTTCCCTTGGTAGTGGATCGTTCTCCAAGCGTCGGGGTCCCGCTCCGACGTCGCCAGGCACAGTACAGAGTACACATCGTCTGATAAACCGATTGGTGGGAGCAAATCATGTACAAAGAAAAAGGGACAAAGTGTGGAAGCGCATTGACGCCCTTTTACTCGCGCCTGAGGCGAACGGCGGGCGCGCTCGAACGACCCGTAGTCCCAGGTTGGCCAAAGATAACTATAGATTAATGATCTGGGGTTTGGGAGGCGGGAGAGCTCCACCCTGTCTGTGATGTTCCATTTGATATGTACCAGTAACGGGTCCATGTCACAAGGAAGAGAAGAGAGAAGAGAAAACAAGGCTCGGCCAGGGCTATTGGAGGCGGGGGTCCCGCTGCTTGCCGCAAAGTGCTACGTAGTGGACGTGCATATATACTATATACATAGTAGGTACTATAGCACCATGCACAGCAAAAGGCGTAAACTGGGGTCCCTGAGACTGTCCTTCCAAGACAACGGCCAGTGTTCTAGAGAAGAGAGCGCAAGGGGACGCAGACTAGGCTATAGATAGTCAAGAGTGAGAAGCCCTTTCCTTTCCCCCCTCCCTCGGCGGATGCATCTCGGATGGCCTGGAGGGGGGGAGAGGAGGAGGAGACGAGGAGACGAGGAGATAGAAACAAAACTGTACGTAATTCTGGGTTCAAAAAGCTAATTGTTGATTCGTCTTGTTCGCCTCAGAGATTGGGCTTCCGAGATAATAATACATTATCAGTTCGCAACGTTGAGACCGCCCCTCCCCCGACCTGACCGCGCAGCCTGCCACTCCCACGACGTTGCATTCCTCGAGTCGTATCCAATCTCTGGTCATGGTCTGTTTCGAGCATCACGGGTGACTCGGCGTGAGGGGTGACTCCAATGCTGGCTGCCAGAAGGTCTATTGAAGACAGAAAGGCCCACCACAGCGGTGGCCTCGGCGCGTCCATGTCGCATAGTAGCAACCCCACAGCCGTTGAATCCGAACGACTGGCGTACGTGTGTGTGCACCGGATTGGAGCGTGTGGTTGGTGGGCTCGAGTCGCTCTAGTTTCACAATCACCGTTGCTGGGCCTGCTAGCAGACAGCAAACGGGGCTTATCGCCATGACACAATCAAAGACCAGTACCAAAGAAGAAGTTGATAACGCCTTCGGGCGGCGCCGCAGCCAGCGAGCAGGGCAACACACCAAGGGGTCCAGCAGCGATCGCGGAGGCCAGCCGTGTCTGTGCATCATCATGGTAGTAGCACCATGCAAAACAGGCCAACAATACCAGAGTACCTGGCAGAGAGAATACACAGGGCAGGCGCCGATAAAAGGCCTCGGTTCCTACTGGCAGACGGCCAAGGGTCGAGTCACAGATTGCGGTCAGCACCACAGTCAGCGTCCAGAGGGCATGCATAGTGTGCAGCGCAGCCCTGGAACCGGCGCCCTCCGCCCCGCGTCTGATTGGGCGGCCCCCCCTGTGTCGTTGGCCCGAGTAGTAATGAAGACTGATTGGCGGGCGCGAATCATGTCGCTCGACCCAATTACGTGAGCAGCACGGGACCCCAGCGAGGGACCCCTGCCCCCCCAAGATAAGCTGCGAGCTGCTGATCCCGATAGCAGGGCCAGCATATCCACGCCTCCAGCTCTCCACCGTCGACGGCGTCACACCTGGGCCCAGAGATCCGCGTATCACTCCGCATTCCTACCCGGCCCGGTCGTCTTCGGCCTCGGTCTCGGAAGCCACTGCGCTGGGTGCTGCTGTGCATGCATTGGTCAGGCACACAGGCGGGCGAGGGTGGTGGCATGGCGCCCCAATATCAAGCCGTGCTCTCCGCTCGAGTGCCAGGCTCGGGCGCAGCCTCTTGTGCTTCTTTGGTGCTGTGCGTGTTTTCCTTTTGACGAGTCGAGTCCTCCAGTGCGGTATCCAATCCCATCTCGCTGTACTATATTGCTGTCTCTGCGATTATACCCTGTGTCTGTCCTTGGTTGCGTGCTTTTCCGATACCCCCAAGCCAGGCCTGTCTCCTTCACGACGAACCATTGGCCACCCAAACGCGCTCACGACGGGTTGCGAAGACCCAGATCATCACCTCCACCATCATCATGAGGGCCAGAATAGATATGGACGAGCGAGAGTCATCGCCAGAGACGCAGGGCAGCATCCGCGTGGCCAACTCTCTCCCATCTCCTTCGCAGTCTCCCGTGGCATCCACCACATCCATCAGCGACACCAACGCCACCACCACCACCATCACCAGCAGCAGCAGCAGCAAAGCAAACACCACCAGCAAGCCCCAGGCTCCTCCACGCAGAAGAGGCACCGTGGCGTGTCGTCGGTGCCGCAGACTGCGCACAAAGTGCGTCCACGGCCCAGACTGCCAAGCACCCTGCGAGGCCTGCCGAGCATCGGGGCCCAAAGCCGCCGCAGAGTGCACCTTTCCCACCCGTGGCGAGAAGGACGTGGACCGCGACTTTCGGCGGCGACCGGCCAACCAGCGCATGAGCGTGTCGTCGGGGTCTTCGTCGTCGTCGTCATCGTCCTCGCCGCCAGCGCACCGAGGCACGCCCGGCCTCAGCCTCAACCTGAGCCTCAACACCACCACCAACCTCTCGCCCGCCCACGGCCTGCCCACCGGCGCCTCTCGGCCGCTGGACAGGCCGCCGGCCATGCACAGAAAGTCGTCGTCCGCTTCAGCTGCCTCGGCCGCGTCCGGCAGCCACGCCCGCAGCCACATGCGCAGTCACCACCACCACCTCGTGTCCTCACCGCCCTCGTCGGCGTCCCTGGGCAACGGCGGCCCCTTCTTCCACAACCTGTCGGCTCCCTTGAGCGGCTTCAGCAGCTACAGACACCCGGCCCTCTCCTCCAGCCTGCCCGAGGGCCCAGCTCCAGCACCAGCATCAGCATCGACGCCCTTCTTCCCACCACACCACGAGATCGTGGCCGGCTGCCGCGTCTTTGTCTCGTCCTACTTCCAGCTCGGCTTCCTGCCCAAGGCCATCTTCATCGAGTCCATCTCGTGCAACCTGCGCTCCGTCAGCCCGTTCCTCCTCAGCGCCATCCTCTCCATCGCCGCGCGCTTCACGCCCTGCCTCGTCCGGCGCTACGGCAACTCGACGCGCCGCGCCACCGACAACTTCCTCCAGATGGCGCGCTCCATGGCCGTGGCCGAGATGTACAAGCCCACCCTCGACCGCACGCAGGCCTTCTTCCTGCTCGCCATTGCCGAGTGGGGCGACGGCGAAAAGGACCGCAGCTCCCTCGACATGGGCGTCGCCGTGCGCATGGCCGCCATCCTCAAGCTGCACCGCGAGGAGACGTACGCCCTGCCGCCGCACGCCTCGCCCGAGCAGGCCATCCGTGCCGAGTCGGCCCGCCGCACCTTTTGGATGATCCACAGCCAGGAGAACCTGCAGGCCGGCTACAGCTCGCCCGCGCCCTTCCCCCCCGAGGATATCACCGCGCGGCTGCCCTGCGACGAGCACGCCTTTGCCTTTGGCGTGCGTGCCGTGGCGCGGTCCGTGCTCCCCGGCACGGCTGCGCCCCCCCAGCAAAAGGCCATGACCACCACCAGTCCAAGCCAGTGTCTCTTTGCCACCCTCATCCAAACACACAACCTCTGGGGCCACGTAGCGCGCCGCGCATGCCGCGCAGACCTCAAGGCCAGCCGCGCCGCCCTCGCGACGACTTCGGCCCTGGACCCCATGATGGCAAGCACAGCAGCGACAGCCAGCGCAGCAACCGCCGCCGCCCTGGCAACCGCCGCCGCCGCGCCCTTGCCGCCGTGGGATGCGGCCAGCGAGTACCAGGTGCTGGTACGGCAGCTGCGCGACTTCGAGGCCGGCCTGCCGGAGCGCCACCAGTGGTCGCTGTGGAATCTGCGCGGCTGGCGCGAGGAGCAGATGCACGTGGCGTACCTGGGCATCGTCATGGTGCTGCGGGTGAGCAACGTCGTCGAGCGGCGCATCTACCTCGATGAGATCCTGTACAGCGTCACCAACCCGACGAGCGCCTCTTCTTCTTCTTCTTCTTCTTCTTCTTCTTCGCCGCCCCCGTCGTCGTCGTCGTCGGCTGCTGCTGCTGGCCTGTCGCCGCGGTCCCGAAGCGACGAGGACCGCCAACGCCAACCACCGCAGGACTTTTGGAACAAAATGTCCAACGAGCTCTTTTCCAACGTCCTCGAGCTCTACGAGCAAATCGACGCCTTCCACACCATCCTACGCCAAAACTCGGCTGCTGCGCAAAAGAGCAAGACCAGCAGCAACAACAGCAGCAACAACAACAACAACAACAACAATATCAACAGCGAGGAAGCAACAGGCGAGGGCTTCCCCGCCATTCTCGTCTTTTGCGTCTACATTTGCGGCTCCCTCGCCGCCTACCTCTGGCGATACCCCCAGCTGTGCCCGCGCGTGGCCAACAGGGCAGAGGAAATGTCCGTGCGGTGCTTGCAGGTGTTGGCTGAGCTGCACAAGGCCTGGCCGACGAGCAGACGGTGGAACCAAGGCTTGCAGCAGTATGCAGGCCCGTTGGCGGCGTCTGCTGCTGCTGCTGCTGCTGCTGCCTCTACCTCTACTAGTGGTCTGTCCAGCCAGGGGACTGCAAATGTGAACGGCAACGGCCTCTCACAAAGCCCAATGAGCGCCACGAGTGGATCCGAGGACAACGGCAACAGCCCACCGACACCCACGCCAGCGTACATGGACATCGACCCGCTCGACATTGGCCTCGGCCACGACGCCATCGACGAGGCGGTGATTGACCCGCGGCTAAGCAGCATCTCGTCGGACTTTTCGTCGACGACGGCGCAGACACAACCGAGCCACAAGATGCCGGGTGGCGCCGCCGCTGCTGCTGCTGGGCCCTTCTGGAAGATGAACGACGGCATGTTCTTTGGTGGTGGTGGTGGTGGTGGAGTGATGGGCGGCGCGCCGTCTTCCGCGGTTGGGAACGCCGAGGCTGCGTTCCCTAGTGACTTGCTTGATGCCGAGATGAGCACGTTGCTTGCTGTCGAGCCGGATTTTGGATGGTTGGATTTTGAGCGTGCTGAGGCATGATGTTGTGATGTCTTTTTTGTATTTTAAGAAGGGGGAAGAAGAAGAAGAAGAAAAGATCAAAGACAGAGGGATACAAAAGGGAGGTTTTAATGATATATCACGATGGTCACACAGATATATGAACGAGATGGGAAGAAATACTGGGTTATCGATGATGAGTGTATACTATTAAATGATGATGAAGAGAGCAAAAAAACGAATGTATATACGAAATGTTTTATATATGACATCTTCTGGCTTCTTTACATATATATATATATATATATATATATATGCATACACATACACATCTGTATAGTCCTTCCCATTGTAAGTCACGAATTGTACAAGATATTTGGACCCAACTGGTTCATTGACAGTGTGCAAGATCGAGACGACTATATCGGGAGCGAGGTCAAGGAATCAGCCCGTTGAGCTGAGCCAGCCCGCCATAGCTATGATATATTATTCTTTTTATCCCCTCATTCAAATCTTTTCAGCCGCACGGGTACATCGTGTATAGTTCACGACACTTTTTCTTTTCCCCTCTTTTTCAAATTCTGCCTCGCTGGATAGTCACTTGGACAGAACAGACCGTCAGTCTCACATACATAAGTAGAGAAGAGAATTTGGAATAACCCAAGCGCGTGTCACCCGAATGCCGAATGCCGCAGTCCATCCACACGCTCAATCACGTAACTCTCAAAATGTCCCATATTTAGGACACTACACACAATGGCTTACTTTACACAATCCCGAAGGTTGGGGGGGGGGGCGGTGGCCCTGCACGTACAGACAGGCTGGAAAGAAAAAGAAAAGAAAAGACTGGAAAAGGAATCGCAAAGCCACGCGAGCGTTATTATAAAAAAAAAAAAAAAAAGAAAAAAAAAAGAGGCTGAACGGGATTATTGGACGCATAGAAGAATTAAAAGGAAGGGGAAAAAGTCTGACATACATGTATGTATACATATGGGGCCATGCCTTGTGCACATCACATAATCCCAAGGCATTCTTTTTTTTTCTTTCCTTACAGAGTTGTATAACTAAGCCTGTTCCTTACCTTTGGATCCTCACGTATATCCATCCATACGAGGGGGGCATCGACATGCTTAGACAGACCAGACAGACACACATGTCTTGTCTGTGTACATGTCCGAATTGGCATTTGAACTAGCTGCAATCTCGGGCTGTGTCTGACGCTCACGTACATACGTACGTAGCGCTTTTTTGTATGAATACTACTGCCACCACGACGGTCAGAGTTCTGACGTAGAAGCTGCAAGGAACAAAAGGTGGATTGGAAAAGAGTCGGTAAGGCCGTTCAAGGGCTGATGTGACAATGCATGAATAATGAGCGAGCCAGGTAGATCAAGGCATGGAAATCCAGAGAAGGGAGAGAGAGAGAGAGAGAGAAAGAAGAAAGAGAAGAAAAAAAGAAAGAAAAAAAGAGAGAGACATCTAGATGACACCCGAGCAAATGGCATTGTTACATGCTCTCCATGATCTGTTGCGTCGCCGGAATTACGGGCATATGTTACATAAGAACAGGAAGCGCCCACGGTTTTTTTTTTGGTTATGCGCCTTTGACAAATTGATTATATATTCACCTTACAGAAGGGGGCCGGCCCAGTGTAACCCTTACTATTATTATGCAGAGCTCTGCTCTGGCGGTGCACGCACGCACGCACGCACGCACGCACGCAAGCATGGTATGACTCGTTACGGTAAGTATCGAGGTCTGTGATCTGTGAACAGCAGAGGGGCGCAGTGCCTTGTTGTTTTGTCATTCTCAGACCGCGCATTTCTGCAGCGAATCGAAGCGCCGGCAAAGATGCGAACGAACATGCCTGGGTGGAGGATGTTGTTGGATCAATCACCCACCGCAACACGGGACTCGAGGTTACTTGGGCATGCTGCTGCGTATGCGCACATGTAACGTATTCAACGGCCAGCTGCAAAACATGCCACGCAGGCTGATTCTCGGGCCTTGGCCGGTCCCAACCCGGAAAGATCTTTCCAAATTGGAGGACAGGCGGGCGCAGATATCGATGCGTTCTGGTTACATTCCGTCCCCCAACCTACAGAAAATAATCAGTCGAGAAACACACACACACACACACACACACAAAAGAAAAGAAGAAGAAGAAAATGAAAGACTTGCGCAAAGACTGGTGAGCCAAAACGAAGCAGTCAATGGCCAACCAATGCCGTTGGCCCACCACGGAGATGGAGAGTATCGTGATTATTCCCCAGGCTCTCTGTTGGCGTCATTTGTGCGCCACGAGTATGCGAGAAACAGAAACAAATAATAAATAAGTAATACATGTACCAATAAATAAACAGATACAGCAGACAAGGTCCTGAGGCAAACAAAAAGCCCCCCATTTAGCACTAACGTCGTGCAAGGATGAGAAATCATCAAATGTTTCGAGCGCAGAGACCGTGGGATGAAAAGGGGGAAAAAAAAAAAAGAAACCCAAAAAATAATAATAATAATAATACCCAAAGTGGATGCAAAAGACGGGCTATGCTATGCCACAATTGTACCCACCACCCTCCACACCTCCTCTCCCCCATCGTCATTGTCATCGTCAGGCGCTCTCGCTTCGTCCGTCTTCTATGAATCGAATTCCTTTTTTGCTTTGTCAGGACCTAGAACCTGCCTCGACGGGGACATGGGGGGGAAAGAGAAGGATTTCAAACCAAGGGGATTATTCACGTTGCGTGGCCGAGCAAGAGATGCCTTGACTAAGGCCTGCTGCTTCTGGAGGTCATCGTTTGATACTGGCTGGTGTTGTGGCAATACCTTCACCTTTTATTTTTCAAGTCTGCTGTATACTTCTCGTCTTCAGCCGTCTGATTGCCACGCTTGTATAAGTATGGCGGGTCTTGACGGCCTCTCTCGTGACGATGGCCCACGGATACACACCATTTTCTACTCATAGCAAACCCAGATACAACCATGCCATCGACCAAATACGGGGGCAGCTCGGGGGGCAGTGGTGATCCTTTCAAGAACTCAACGTCGACCTCCATGTCCAGGAAATTGGATAAGCCCAAGAAGAAGAAGAGTGACCCGAACCGGGAGGAAGAACAGAGCTCGGTATGTGGGCTACTTTCACACGGTCTTTGTTCTCTTATCTGTTTTTTTTTTTATATATCTTTTCTTTTATGAATACAATGATAAATAGAATACATAAATCCTGCGACTAACATACACACCATCATCCTCTTCCCCCAGAGACGACGCGTGCAAAATCGCAACTCCCAGCGCGCCTACCGTGAACGCCGCGAGCGACGCCTCCTCGACCTCGAAGCCCAAGTCCAGCAAGCCGAGCAGCTCAACCAAACGCTCACCTCCGCCTACCATGAGCTCCGCGCGGAAATCGACCGCATCGAGGCCGAGAAACTCCAGGAGCAGCAGCATCAGTACTATGGAGATGCGTCCTCCTCCTCGGCCGCACACCCCCCGCAGAGCTCATCATCCAGCACCGCCGCGGCGGCCTTTTTCGATCCTGCTGCGGGCGGGTACTATGCTACGGGTGGCGGCGCAATGGACATGGACATGACGGGCTCTTCTTCGACTGCTGGCGGACTCCAGGGAGGCAGTGCTGCTTGGCCCGGTAGTTCTTGGGATGTGAACCAGCAATGGGGGCAGGGCTACGACGGTTATGGCCAGCATGGCTACGGCGGGTAGTCCATTCAGGTTCTGCCCTTTTTTTTAATATATCTTTTTCTTTTTTTTTTTATGGTCTGGCCTGGTCTGGCCTGGTCTATATGGTTTTGATGATTCCACTTGAGGAGACAAAATGGGCGTTGATAGAGCAAAGACCACTCGCTTTTTACTTTGTTACTGAACTTGGAAAGAATTATAGAAGCCGCAAAGCAAAATATAATATATTATACCCATTCTTGTAACCATCTTATGAGCAAGCAGGGCTTTTCAGGCACCACCAGTCACAGCGTCTCTCTATATGAATTCAAAATATGGTCTCAGCAGTGATTACATCTTCTCCCAAGCCCAATAGGCATCTCAGCATCGGCTTCATTTCTCTGGAGCACACAAAAGCTTGAACCGACTCAACTTGGATATTCGAAATTATTGGCAGATCCATCTGTTCACTATACAATTTTCTGAAAGTTGGAACTCCCGACCCTTGGAGATGAATCACAATCTTTTTGTTTTTGCCTACCATACCTCTCATTGATCGAGTGATATCACAAGAACCAGGACTACAACTCACATGCGAAACAGAAATACAGTATTCCCACCCTGATGCGTATCGTATACTTGTGTGTATTCATACGCATCTCTCCGCAATGTACAGGCACAGCACGCCCCGAGCACGACACATTTCACAGCCCCTCACACGATGATTGCAGAGACAACCCTCGTTCGCCTTGCCAAGTGAGAAACTTGGGTATTTCGAGAACGTCTTGTAAGTGCTTAGTAACTCAGCTAAGCAGCCAAGTCGGCTCCCTATGCCTAAATGTGCACGCTTCGATTTACGTCAGCACTTAGAACGGTAGCCCCAAAAACCATGACGATTGCCATGGCCAAGTCCCATGTGCTTACATGGGCTTTTGCGGCTGTGCAGATCCATCAGTAGAGGCACGGCGATAGAGCATCCAGTACTTACTGCCGCAGCGTATCACCGTATTGACCTGGTCCGTCAGGCGCTATTGTGTCAGCCACTTCGTGTCAGGCCATCTCTACTGCCCGGGGTGTCAGACAGTCATTCACGACTGGACTTTTTCAGATCTCGTTCACATCATGTGTCGTCTTCTGCCACAGCTTCGGCCATGACGTCTAGGGCATCAAGCCCACATCATAATGATAACGTGGAAGCAAGTGCATATAGCTCACTCATCGCGATGACCCAGCCGGCGGCGCTTTACCGCCTCTTTCCCCACCGCCACCACCACCACCACCACCACTACCCATATCCTCCTTCGCATCCGGCCGGTCCCACGTGCCCTTTTCGAGCACAGTGACCATCCGGTTCAGCGCGTGAATGCGCCTGCGCGCCCTCGCCTTTTCCGTCTCCTGCGCCGCGAACGTCCTGTCCAGTACGGTTTGCATGAACGGCGCTAGCACCGTCTTCTTGCCCACGCGGTAGTCATACACCACCACATCCTCTTCAATACGCGCCGCGACGCGCCGGTGGCGGTGCGAGACGATGATAGCGTCGAGGATGAGCGAGCTTGGGGAGGGCGCGGCCGAGGGCGCGTAGCGCAGTTTGTGGTAGACGGAAACCTTGTCGGGATAGGTCATGGGGAACTTGAAGTCGGCCTTGATGCTTTTCATGATGAGGCCCGTGGCTTTTGGCTTCATAAGGTCGGCCCATTCCCGTGCGTGGGCTGGGTGAGAGTAATGGGCAAAGTTGGTGATCCAGTTGACGCGTGAAGATTCGGCGTAGCGGATGTAGGTCACATTGTTGACGTGTTGCTGTATCATTGCAAGGTCATTGTACGTTAGGACTACAGATATATGCAAGTGCACACAGGGGAGGAGGAGGAGCAGCAGCAGCAGCAGCAGCAGCATCGCAACATACAAAGCTATCCATTTCCCCCCACACAACCTGCTGCCCGTCCAGTCCCCTCCGCCCACCCGTCAGGAAACCCTCGCTGCCTGCTAGCAACGCCCGCCACTCGGTAGTGAGTGCGCGCAGAATTCGCGCAGCCTCAAGGATCTGCGAGGGCGAACAGCCAAACATGATGCATTTCCCTATGCGACTTTGCACTTCGCTGAGCCATCTTGCTGAAGGAGGAGGGGGTATATCTGGCGTGGATGACTCGGTGGAGGGATGCAAAGACGTCGGTTCGCTTGCAAAGGGCCGTATACGCGGGCCAGGGCTTGTTCTAATTGGTATCGTCGTCGTTGTAACGGTCGCCTTCGTCGCCGCTCGAAGGAGGTTTCGGCCCGCCAGGAGGCTGGGTGCCGCTGCAGGCAATCGGGGCGGCATTTGCGAGTATCTGTTGAAGCAAAGCGTACAGTAAGCCTGATATTATCATATGGGATGCAATAAAACCATCAACAACTCTGGCGCAATGGCTCGTCAATTATAGAAACGTCCAGTCGTTGTCTTGGTTGATTACTTGGGTTAGAAGAGGGACAGCTGCCGTCTGCCCCTTCCCCAAGCAGCGATAAGATAAAGCGCAAGCAAAGCAAGCGATGGCGTCACACGCAGTGCCAGCCGAGGCCGCTCCGAGCATTCGTTCACTGGCTTGGGGCTTCGTTCATTCTGCGATCATCATCACCACGTCCAGAGCATTTTCCAGTTACTCTTCCGTCTCACAAAAACCCCAGCCGACACTCTCCGAACAATAGACCCGCCCCTATACACACAAGACTCGTCTTCCTAGACCCCCCAACACCACAATGCCCCCAGCAATCAATCCCGAACTCCGCCAACAAGTCATCGCCATTTACAAACGTGCGTGTCAAATCTCCTCCAACGACCGCGCCCGCATTAGAGCCCTTGCGGCGACTAATGGTGTCATTCGTACAGAACTCCTCTTCCTCGGCCGTGATTATCCCCAAGGCTTTGATTACTTTCGTCCTCGACTCCACAAAGCCTTCATGGCCAACGCCGGTCTGCGCGACGAGCAGGCCATTAGGCAGGGCATTGAAAGGGCAAAGTTTGTGCAAAAAGGTGAGTTCTGTTTGTCCCTTGCTTTCTGCCCTCGCTCTGCGCGGCCTTCCCCTGAACCATGAGTGTATAGAGGCACAAGAACATACGCAAACTCAGGCAAAAGCTAACTTCTAATCTTCTTTACAGAAATCGAAGCGCTGTAAGTCGCGCCACTCCTCCCCCCTTCGGCCCTCTCTCCTATTCCACATTCCCACTTGATGCGCTCTCCTCCTACCCGATGTTTGCTCGCGCCCGACTCCTGACTACACACACCCCCCCCCCCTCTCTTTTGCACAAGATTGAAAACGGTGGGAAACAAAAGCAAGCAGACAAGTGAGGAGAGGAAAGGAAAAACGATGTTTGGAAAAAGAAAAAGAAAAAAAGAAAAGCCCCAGACACTGCGCTCGATCCCATTCTCATCCATTTCCCAATCACACTCTGCCTACGTTCCGTGTGTAGTGATACCTTTCTCCTGCGCCGGTCGTCGTGACGGGGCCGCTTTGGTTCGGTCTCTGTCTTTTCTTTTCTTTTGTTCTGTTTTTCTTTTCCCCCTTTTCCTTTCCTCGCTTTCATGTTATACAACACATTATAGTACGACACAGTACGTACAACAGGGAGTAGTATGCGCACGGCACGGCGCGGCTGCGGAACAATATGCTTTTGCTGGAGATCGACCCAGCCTTGCATGATCAGCATCGGATGCTGCTTGTGCATATGTACAAACCCATGACAGAATGCCATCCCACTGCGGGATCAAGTAGGCTGTATGAACAGTCCGCTCTTGCTTTTCTCCCGACGACAGGGCTATCAAGCGGAGAACAGAACGTCAATTACAGCCGCACAAAAGGAAACAAGTCCGCCAAATATGGTCTGCTGTTTTGCATTCGCCAATTCTATAACAAAAAAACAATGGTTTATATGACATGGTGGGTAACAACAAAGTAATACTTTCAGCTTTGTACGCGCTCGCCTTGCTTCTCATCTTCTCGCACTTCTTTTTTTTAAGGAGAGAGAGAGAGAGGGCGCGGATGAGAACCAAAACTCAGAACAGAACGATGGCGATGGGTAAAAAAAGAGATTTCCACATATGCATTCATGCTGTTGATCACAATGACCACACTGATAATTTCCCCTGGGCTTTTCTTTTCAATCCCCCCCCCCCCAATATCACACACATGCACAAGAAGCCAGTTTGGTTTAACCCATGCATCCGTCCCCATGGCGTCAAAATTCAACCAAAGAAATCAGGCGTCAGGCAAAGAGTCTGAAGAACAGAGCAGAATCTGGCGAGGGACGAAAAGACGAAGTCGAACACGGTTGATCGATTGATTCATGGGGGGGTTTTGAGGGGGCCACTTGTTTTTATGAAGATATATTGGGAATATTGCTGGCTGACAAAGATGTTGTTATGCGCTTCGATATATACAGGTATTATCTGAAACGGTACCGCACACTGCGGAAACGTTATGATGGGGCGTGACGGTGAGCGGGGACTCAGGTGGTCAGAGTATCAATAGTGATGACGAGGGGTGCTGGTGGTAACGGTACTGGGTCATTTGGCGCAATGTTATTATTGACGAATGGAAGCGAGGGTAGCTGAGCTGAATATGGGTTAAAGTAGTTGTATAAGTGGTCGGACAAGAAACGTTCAAAAGGGTATAATCGGAAGGAGAGCGGGCAAGGCTAGCCGGCTGGGTCGTGGATAAGCGAGAAACAATGGACTCCGGGTCGCGTGTGTTGTTGAATCCCATCACGAAGGAGAATCCAGTGTTTTTGTACCCCACCAGGCTCCAACCTCGAGGCACTCGCCGCAGCTGGCCCCGTCTTTTTCAACAAGCTCCTTCATGAGCTTACCCATCCATGCATCCCACTCATCCTGCTTCTTGCCGCTGGCCTCGCGTAGCACGGGCTCCATGGCGTCGATGAAGCCTAGCACAGTCTGTAGCGCCGTCTGTCGCAGCGCCAACTGCGCCGAGCCCAGAACCCTACTCTTCTTTTCCCCTGTGACATTTCTATCCACACCGGTGTCGCCCCCGCTGTAATGATCGTTGCCTGCTTTTTCGGGGGTGCTCGTGCCGGGTTTGGTGCCACCGCGACCACTCAACCTGCCCGTGTCAATGTAACTCTTGCCGTCCTTTGTCACGACGCCACCCACAACCTCGCGCTCCCAGCGGACCTCTGTCAGCGGAATGGCGAGACGCTTCGAGCCAAGAGCAGTCAAGAGTGGCTCCTGGATAAAGTAGGAGCCAATATTGGCGCACGGCCAATTCAGGAGCTGCTGTGACTCAAGGAATTTGTTGATCCAGGTATTGTACTCGTACAAGTATGTGTTTTGCGGCCCAGACAGCGGCGTGCTGTTTCCCAGGTGATAGGCGCCCAGTTCCGTAACCAAGGTTTCCTGTTCGCCCTTTTTGGTGCTGCTGCTGTTGCTGCTGCCATTCGACGCGTCATTGCCGTTTGCGTGCGATGCCGCGGTGGGGGCGGCGCTGGGGTCGTGGTCAAATAGTTTGGGCGTTGTCGTTGTCGTCGGTGTGTCTGGAACGTGTGGTCGCAGCATGCGAATCGGATGGTCGCAATCCCATACCTCGAGGACACCACCTGGCTTGAGCAATCGCAGACACTCATCCAAGAGATCTTGGAACTGCGCGGATTTGGTGACAAGCGACAGCTCCTTGCACATAACCAGGTCGAACTCGCCGTCGGCAAAGGGAAAAGGCTTGTTGCGCATATCGTGCTGGACAAAGGTCCACTGCATACTCTTGTCTGGTGGCTGTTCGGCGAAATTGCCTGATGCCGAAGAGAGCGAACCCCTTTCTTTGGGCGTCGTTGCTCCTGAAAACGCCGCTGAAAGGCCGCCGGGGTTGGGCACACCTGAGATGCCGCCGAGAGCAGCAATGTCGAGGCCGGTAAAGGAAATGTTGGAGTGCCCTTTGCGGGAAAAGTACGAATGGCACATCATGCTCCAGAAGCCATAGCCGCAACCGAGATCGAGAACGCGGGTGGGGGGGCGCTTGGCGAAAGCAGACGAGCAGACGGGGCCGCCAAAGAGTTGGAAGAGGAGGAGGGTGCGAAGGGACTGGCGATGGAGTTCCTGGAGGTCGACGGGAAGCGGGTAGGGCAGAGTCGGGTCGGAGAGGTAGGTTCGACCGTTGGTCTTTGTGACGAAGGGCTTGCGAGGCACGGCATGGCGGCTCCGGGTGGACACATCATCGTCCTCGCGGGAAAAGGAGGCGAGATCGTTGGTCGACATGACGGTGCGGCTACTGAGCGAGGTGGCCGCGCTCACGCTTTGCGAGCGAAAGGTGCTGTCGCCGCCGGCCATGGCGGCATGATGGGTTCGGGGACTGCGCAGGCGCTCACGGTCCAAGGAAGGCGAGGGCGAATGCGGAGGCGCGGTCACGGGCGCGGGCGCAGACGAGGGCGGCGGCGGCGGCGGCGAGGTGGCGGCCAGAGGCGTGCTGGACGGCTGCGAGCGGCGTGATGCTGATGGTCTGCGCGAAGCAGCTCTCAGGTGTTCGCGGAGGGGACGCTCGGGGAGCAGAGGGGCACCGGAATGGGGATAAGGATGCGGGATAACAAGGCGCCGAGCTGCCAACGGTCGCTGCTGAGGGGCGGGCTGTGGGTGTTGCTGGTGATGATTTTGAGACTGCGGTTGAGGCTGCGACGTGGAGCAGGTTCCAAGTCCTCGTGGCTGCACGTCGCCAGGCGGTGGCGGCTTCGTGTGTTGCTGCACAGAAGAAGAAGAAGACGCAGCAGGAGGAGGGGGAGACGAAGCGGTGGTATTGGTGGTGGAGGTGGTGGTGACAAGAGAAGGAGATGAGTCCGAGGTTGCAGGTCGCTGGCTGCAGCAAGCGCACACCGAAGTGGAGTCTGCGGAAGGGAGCCGCACACATTGATCGGACAAACAGGAGGAGGAGGCTGCTTCCAAGGCCACCGCAAATGTTGCTGCAGAACCAGGATCTGCCTGTTCTTCAGGGGGTCTGCTTCGGTGGCTGACCCATTCTGGCGGGGCGCGTTGATGCTGATTAGGACTGACCCCTCGCCCAGGCCCTGGATCCCTGAGCCCTGAATCCCCGCGAGCTGCAGCTGTTCTTGTCCAGTGACACTGACAGGTGCAGGCGGACGCTGTGTTGCCTCCGCTACATGCCACTGTTTGCGGTGCCGTCCGCTGGACGGACGCCAACTCGCCCGGAAACGGCTGCCTGCTTGCTGCAAAGCCCCACGCATACTCCATCCTGCCAGCCTGTGTTCTGTCTTGGCGCAGACTACCTTTGCCGCAATTTCAACTGACTGTAGGTATTCTACAGAGCCCTCAAGCGGCAGACGGAACACGAGTGTTGCCCATTTGCGTGTCCAAGTTCCGCTCAATCCAAAGTCATCGCGGTATTGAGGGTGCGGGTGGAAGGACAAGCGGGAGTACGTTGCTTAAACCTTGGTGAATATTCAAAGTAGAGTCGGACAATCTTGGTCTGAAAGATCTGTGTGAGCAGGTCATTACACTTCAAAAAAAAAAAAAAAAAAAAAAAAAAAAAACATCTTCAAGCCGGGCCTGGCCAAGACACAAAAAGGAGGGACCAGTGCCGCTCATACGTCGTGCCACCGTCGTGTTGCAAGCATGCGGCCAGTGCGAGGAATAAACAAGATGGGCCTTCCTCGCTTCGTGATAGACGCAGCTAAACCCAAGATTGGTCTCTTTCTGCATTCCGAAACGTATATAGTACTCGAGTACTGAGTGTGCGAATGCTTGGAATTGCTCACCTGGTTGTTGTTTTGCGCGCCCAAGTACAGCACACCACATGTGATAGAGTTAGCCCCCAGCTCCGCTGCTGTTGATTCTGACTAACAAATCGCACCAAGTCCCAAGTGCCCTGTCCCTGGTTTTTTTGCCTTTTTGTCCAAACGCTCGACATCCGCGGCTCCTCTTCCCGGGTCGGCTGTTTGTGGGGTTGGGGATTGCGTGAGAGAAGGAGCGGGAGGCGGAGGAGGAGGAGTCTGGTCAGACACAGTAAGCGAAAGCAAGCGAGGACCTCTTAGCAGTCAAAAGACAGCTATCGAAACATAGTGGTGGTACGCGCTGCTAATTGGGAAAGACTGTTCGCTGTTCGTTTGGCCCAGGCCCTACAAAGCCAGTGTGTGTCTCTGTCGATCTCGTAACGTCGCAATCTGAGTCCAAGCGCGGGCTTCTATATACTATGTAAATTATCAACGGTCCAATCGATCAGTAACGAGGTACCCGCTGCTATGCCTCGAACAGTCCCAATTAGAAAACATAATAGGCTTGATAGAGGCGACTTACGAGCACAAGGCAATATAAAACATGACTTGAGTAGTCCTGGAAGACAACAATGAGTGAGGAATCAGTGGTCCAGCAATACAGCAGACGACCGGAAATTCTTGACCAGTATTGTGCGCGCGAGACCAAGGGAAGAAAAGCAGGACCTGTGCCAGCGCTTTTATATAAAGGTCCGCAACATGCTTCCTCCTTGTTGTCCCCTCGTTTGATCATAAGCCTACCAATCCGGCCCCTTTCTTTTTAACCGACCGGCCTGTCGATTCTGCCTAGTAGTCGTGTGAAAAGGCAAGCGGTTGGGGTGTCTTTTCCCCTCTCGCCTTGGGGAAGAGAGAGAGGAGGGGGGGTGTTTTCTTGGACCCCTGGTGATCATCCAGCCCTGCCAAAGGCCAGAAGCGAGCAAGCCTACCATAGCATATAAGCATAATGCGGGGGACAATTAAAAGCCCCCCTCCTCCGCTCGTTTGTGATCCCAAAGTATGGGACTGACGCGTCGACGCCCTCCTTGCTTCATCGGTGCAAGCCACGGCGTGTTGGATATTCCGTCCTCTTTACCGTGCGGCAAGCCTGGTCCTGGCTGGATGGCTTCCTTGTCAGCCGTTGGCTGCGCCCAGCTTCTGCCTCTGGGGCGTTTTTGGAGCGACTCGATTGGATCCAGAAGGCTCCAGGCATGCAGCATAAACATACGCACGCCGGCTCGTCCCTGTGTGTCAGCTTGTGGCCAAGGGCAGCTTGTGACATTTTGCCGCTCCGGGTGCTAGCCTGCTGCAATGCTCATGCACTGTCATCTTGGTGGTGGCGGGGAAGGTGGACGGGGCGGGTGTAACCAGGCGCCTATATTTATGTGTTTCCCATGGTCGGGATCGTGACTTGTTGCAGCAGCAGAGGGCACAACGTAGGTGGAGGTCATGGAGCGAGTGCATATTCCATAGTATCTGCCAACCTAAGTACCTAGGTAGATACTGCCCGCAGATTGCGCGGAAAAACATTATGCCATAATCTATCAAGCATTACCTAAGTGCTGCATAATATTAAAGTTGTTCAAGGCCAGACTGGGAAAGAGTGAGGATGCTGCGAGACCCTTCCCAAACGGGCTGGCATGCGTGGCGCTCTTTCCGAGTGTCCCAGCACTCTGGGTCAAGCCTCGCCAGGGTTCCGAGGTTCCATCGCGCTGCGCTGCCTGCACCAAGGGAAACACAACCCGACGTTCTATTTCTGAGATGGAAGACCCTTTGGGTGTGTGTTTTTTTCGTCTTGCTTGTCGTATTTTTTTTCTTTCTTCTTTTTCTTCTTAATATTGGGATATCTAGGTGCGGAAAGCAAAGAAGGACTGCTTGACTGTTGACGCGTGACATTGAGCGGCAATCATGCGAGAGAACACAGGCATACCAAGCAAACTATATCCACTGCTGGTTCTATCGGCAGTTCTTGCAGCTTGATAATTGGGCATTTCAAGCCAGTACATACCTAGGTACGGGAAACAGAAAACATTCATGGTCTTGGTATGCAACGGCCCCATTCCAACAGCGATATCAAGACCCAGAAAGCTGTCACGTGGAGCCAGTGCACAGACCTCCCTTTGCAGCTCAGACCTCCCAGCCGTCCATCCCCTGCCCTGGGCTCGCTGGCAGGCTGGTGGGGGCAGCTGTGGCGGCCAGAACAGCCAGAACAGCCTAAACTGCACTGAAAAACAGACAGAACGACGGCTGCAGTGCCCTGTGAAGGTCATGGCAGCCGGAGCCTCAGCAGGACTATCCCATAACCTACTTGCCTACCAGCCCTACCTACCATGAACTTGTGCTTCTTATCAGATCAACACAGGCACCGCCCTGCCCATACTACTTACTAGCCTCTACCTGACTTATTCTTTGCATCCAGTATTCATTGGCCTATCTCTGGCAGCATCTGCAGTCGACATACATCTTCATTCCATATGGGTACGTCTTCTCTCTACTGTCCTTGGCTCCATCCACTGTCGCTGCCCGCTGTTGTTGTTGACTCCCACAGCCATTCACTGGAGATCCACTCACCCAAGCAGCAGCCAACTCTGGCTGGGCAATGTCTCGCTTCACTTGAGGCTCCTGTTGTATATGTCCGTAGTACAGGATCTGGGCTGACTGCTGCTCTCTCTCCCTCTATCTAGTCTGTGATCCAGCAGCAATCCCGACCTGAAAGGAACCAAAAAATAGGAAAGAAAAAGAAAAAAAAGGCCAAGAAAACCACCTAAAACCTGGAAATCAAAAGCAAGAAGAGCAGACCCCAACAAACACTCGGTTTAGGCGACTCTGTGCTGTCCTGGCCTGGACACGCCCACACCTCACCTGTCTTGTGTCGGCCCAGAAGCTCCACAGTGGGCTACGCTGGTCTGGTCTGGTCTGGTCTGCTCTACTTTGCTTTGCTTTGCTTACCTCGTCGAGTCAGTCAGCTCTGGAGTGCCAGTCCAGTCAGTTATCTCGCCATCCCACCACCCTCCAGACCACTTCCAGCCAACTTTGCACTCGCCCATCACCCTTTGGAAGCTTCCCTTGTCCGCTTACAACCAGCAGCCAGCTCGATAGACAGCCCACCTCCTGTACAGCAAGGCTAGCTCCACCCCCGAGGCCCCTGTCAGCCAAATCCATGCGCCGACACCGACCGCGTCGTTGCTCTGCCATCCCACTACACAAGCTGTCAAGAACCTGCTGCTACAAGCCCTCCTCCTCCTACTCCTCCTCCTCCTCCTCCTCCTGCTGCTGCTGCTGCTGCTGCTGCTGCTCCGTTGCCACCGTCATCCTTACGCCCGACTCTTGTCCTCCATCTCCTCCAGGCACGTCTGCCTTACGATCCGTGGCTCTTATCCATGGTAGCTAGATGCTAGATGGCAGATGGTTATCGATATCTCCAGCAGCATCTTGGAAACGTCTACGTCCAGCCCACGACCAAGAACTCGCTTGCCGACCAGACTCTGTTGCACACTCTGCTGAGCCACGTCTCGCCCAGCCCGCTTCCGACCCCCAAGCCCTCCGACCGAGGCTCCCCCAGCCGATCCGCTCAAGGCATGTACAGCACCGGTCACCAGCCGGGACCCAATTCCCGGCTCAATGGTGGCTCCAACGCGGCATCGCGCTCCATGCAGATGCTCTACAACCATCCGTCCAACGCTTCCAATCAATACGCACACCCCTCGCACCACCAGGGCATCCAGCCTGACCACACGGGCCATGGCGCATCCATGGGCCACGCCTCGGGCTATTCGAGCGGCATAATACCCAGCGCAAGCCCCTACTCGGCCAACAACATCCCCAACGGCCACCCAGGCACTACACGCGGCGGCCAGGCACAGCAGATCAGTGAAGAGTGGGCGTTGCAGCTTCGTTTGCACAAGGAAGCCGAGAGAGCGCACGCTTCCATGAGCGAGCAGCATAGCGGCCACTATTTTGCGCGTCTCAAGGCTGCCGAAAACCGCGGGATAGGACCCTCACTCGGCACCGGCGCGGCGAGCAATGCGGCGGACGCCGAGGATGAGCAGGGAGTCAGGCGTCCACACATGGTGGAAAAGGCAGACCAGCGCCAGGAGTGGTTCAACATGGACATGAGCGGCCAGGGTGTGCGTCATCTCTCGCCAGACCTGTTTGATCACTACGCCTTCCTCAAGGAGCTGTACCTGGCCTCCAACAAGCTCTCACACATACCGGCCGCTCTCGGGCAGCTGCGGAAGCTCACATTGCTCGAAATGTCGCACAATCAAATCACCGAAATACCACCAGAGCTGGGCATGTGCACCTCGCTGAAGCAGCTCTTTCTCTTCGACAACCAGATTCAGACCCTCCCGTATGAGCTCGGCTCGCTCTTCAACCTGGACGTTCTCGGCGTGGAGGGCAACCCATTGGATACGGAGTTAAAGCAAGAATTGATGGAAAAGGGCACCAAGAGTTTGATTCAGTTCCTCCGTGAACAGGCAAAAGGTGAGTCGCGGTCTGCCCTTTTTATTTCTATGCTATGTCTGCCGGTGTTTCGACAGTCTCTTGTAAACTAACCCTTGGCGTACTTTCATCCCAGTTCCTCTACCACCGAACCCTCGACCGATCATTGTTCTCAATGAGGATACCCCACCGTCCTTGGAGCGCATCAAAGTCCTCACGTGGAACATTCTCTGCGAAAAGTACTCCACTCAAGGTGTATATGGATATACACCTAGTGGCGCGCTTGCATGGGATTTCCGCAAAGATGGTATACTACAAGAAATCCGAGAACGCGACGCAGATTTCGTCTGCTTGCAAGAGGTGTCCGTGGACGCTATGCGCGAAGTCTTTAGCCCTGAGCTTGCAGCAAACGGATATAAGGGAGTCCAGTTTTCCCGAACAAAGGCCAAAGTCATGTACGACAAGGAAGCCAACGCGGTGGACGGATGTGCTGTCTTTTACAAGGCAAAAAAGTTCATTCTGCTCGACAAGCAAGTCATTGACTTTTCAACCATAGCTATCAACCGGCCCGATATGAAGACGCATCATGACATCTTCAACCGCGTTATGCCCAAGGACAACATTGGCATGATATGCTTCTTTGAAAGCCGGCAGACCGGAGCTAGGATGATTGTGGCAAACGCACATTTGGCGTGGGAGCCCGAGTTGGCAGATGTCAAGCTGATCCAAACGGCCATTCTAATGGAAAATGTGACCAAGTACGGAGAAAAGTATGCTCGATGGCCCGCATGCCGCGACAAGAAGTTTATTCAATTTGCAGCCGACGAGGACGCAGAAGAGGCCATGGCCGAGCCTGCGCCGTCGCAGGAGTACCGCAGCAACACCGACATACCGCTCATTGTTTGTGGCGACTACAACTCGCCTGCTGACAGTTCTGTTTATGAACTGTTGTCCAAGGGACGAGTTGCGCCAGATAACGCAGATTTTGGTGGACGGCAGTACGGCGCCTTCACTCGGGATGGCATTGAGCACCCTTTCCACCTCCGGTCTTCATACTCGGCTCTAGATGGCACGCCAGATGAGATGCCGTTCACAAATTACGTCCCGACCTTTAATGGCGTGATCGACTACATTTGGTACTCGAGCAACTCCCTGGAAGTCATTTCTCTTCTGGGGCCCCCAGACATGGAGTATCTGCGAAGAGTGCCCGGTTTCCCACACTACCACTTCCCATCTGACCATCTTCATATCATGGCCGAGGTTGCTATCAAGGCGCGGAAGGACAGCAAGAAGGCACTGACTGAAGGTGAATTTTCCAATAATCGATAAAGTCAGCAACAAGCCAAAAAAAAAAAAAAAAAAGACTACTCTTCACTTTGTGTTTAGTGGAGTTTTGTTGGCGCGGGTGATGCTCTTTCTGTCTTGCGCTACCTTGGTTGTCGGTTTCAGGAAGGGTAACGGGCGGAAGGGGGAGGCGTGGTTGCGGTGTTCTGGATTTGATTCTACATACGAAAGCGAGCTGTGATGCAGAGCAAAGTTCTTGTTGTTTCTGCAGCGGCCTGTGACTATTTTGTCTGTCAGCGGCGGAGAATGAAACGTCGTGGACATGATTTCTCCGTGTTTCCGGATTTTCCAACAAAGCGCGTGGCGGCAAGCTGATCTATGGTATTGATTCTAAGATGGGAAACATAAACGCGCAGTGTCAGAAGAGGTAGAGGGCTGTAGGAAAGAAGTTCTTTTTTGTCACTGGAAACAACAACAACAAAGCGTATGTCTGTTCAGCAGCTACAACTTCAGCGCATCATTGTTGCAATGTTTGGTTGGAAAGATTATGGAAACACTTCTTGATATCATGGTTTGGGCGTCAATCATCGTATCGTTGCCCATCAAGCTCAACTGTTGTTCTTGGTGCCATCACAGCAACCACCGCCGCTGCTGTCACCGCACCGGAGAAGGAAGAATAGGCGAAAGGGGAGGTGCCTGTTTGGGGTGTCAACGAATCGAGGTATGGGGACGGTCTCTATAGGAGGGGACTAGATGTCGCCGTTTTTACATGGCGCGCATGGGTTGAACTGTTTGTTTCTTTGCTTTCTTGTCTGTCTGTTTCTGTGTTTGGTCTCTTGATTCGTTGAATTGGGGGTTTGATAGGGTGACGGGTGTGGGTGATCTGGGAATTGGGACGAGTTCGGGCCTCTTCACGCATGCAAGCTTGTTAGGAATATATTCCCATTTAAGGGTTTCTTCTCTTGCACGGTTTGTTTATGTTTGTGTTTTGTAACTTGTTTTCCTTTGGTACTTGAATCTCTCGTGTGTGTTTGTTTGCGCGCCGCATGTGTTTTCGGTCATATATCACTTGAGAGCGGGATCGCATGTTGTTTCCTTTTTCATTTTTGTCTGTTGGAGTATTCAACTCTTGGTACTCGCCATTATTTGTCCTTGTCACCATCACCATTGCCAGTATCATTGCTTGGTGCGTGTTAGAATTATTTTGGATACGTCTCTGTCTTGGGCGGCCAGAGGTGGCGGCTGGTTTCGGCTTGTGCGTATGCCTTGAATGAATACTTGTTTCAATATACTGTTATGTGTTTGTTGGTTCCTCTATGGGGAATCTCTAATCTCGATTCTCGAGGACATCGGGGAGCTTCAGGCGCTTTGGCGGTGGCTGTTACCCAACTCTCTGGTGGAAAGCATTTTTATTCCATGTTATGAAGTGTGTCAAACTGTTGGCAGTGATTGGTATCCTATCTTTCCGATGTGACCGTGTTAGCTTACTTTGAGTCTGAGCGAGTGTGGACTGATGGACTTGAGGACTTCTTTGAAACCCATCTTGAAATGTACGGACCATCGAGGATGCGCCTTGTCCACCGCGCCCGTATCGTGTAAATTCCTGGTTGACATTTTGGTGCATGGCTCTGGGCTAGAGATACGGATGTGTAGCGTGTTCTGTAGGGGGCTTTTTCCCTTTTTCTTTCTTTCTTTTTTTTTTCTGAATGGGATCTTTTGGTCTCTTGAATCGCAGATCTAGATAGCACTTGAGTATATCATACATATTCAGGCAAAAACAAGAAGTTGAGCGCTCCAGGTCGTTGAAGCGGTTGTGAGTCCACTCGAGAGCAAACAAAGAGGCCCCTCGGCTTGATTTTGACCATAACACTCGCCCTACCTGGCCGAGCTGTGAACCCTCATCGGGGACCGGCTTCTGGTAAGCAGTCCTATATACATGTATAATTTGTATTGTGGGTTTTCGTGTGAGGCCGGACTGCCAGTGAACGCGAACCAGGTTAGAAACGTGCCCTTTTTCTACCTCCACGACTCAACACCCCAGGACAAAAGATACATCTCTCGAGTCCGTTCATGAAATGCAAAGACGAACCGAAAAAAAAGAAAAGAAAAAAAAAGAAAAAGGATTACTACGTATCGTGTTCCTGACAACTTTTTTCTTTCTTTTTTCTTTTCTTTTCTCTTACATTCCTCGTCTTCTCCTTCTTTCGTCCACTATCCCGAAATCCATTCCCCCCCCCAATTCACACACAGACGCATGAAAATAAGACCCCCGAAACTGCCGTCGGGAAACATGTGAATGTGGGGCTGGTTGGTGCTGGCGGGTCATGGTTTATTATTATACAGTAGATACAGTAGTGACATGGCCCGGATGTGTCTGTCTACAAACTTGGATATAGTAAATAGTCTACGATGAGGGCCATGCCTCATCTTTTTTTTTTCTCCCTCTATACACCCAAAAAAAAAAAAAAGGGGGGATTTGGTTCTATACAAAACCTTTTTTTCTTCTCTTGCATGTCTCTTTTCGTTCCTTTCTCTTCAGAAAATGGGGGGAGGGGGGGGAGGTTGGGATTCTTTTTTCCCCTGCGGCGTGGATTAAAGAAGGGAAGGATCGCCAGTGTGGTGCGTTTTTTTGTCCAGAGAGGCCGATTGGACTGACTGACTGACTGGCTTGACTGACTGCCTGCCTGCCCATGGAGAGAGAGGAGAGGCGGGGTGCTTCTCTAGTTATGCCAAGTATCGGTGACCTGACATTTCTCGGCACAAGGGTGTATGAAAGAAGATCAAGAAGAACATCCCCTCGCCCGCCCGCCCCTCCTTCGCTCGAAACCAAATATCTGCCCTCGTTTGGGAAGGTGGCAGAGAAATCGGGTACTGGTTAATTCTTTGGGGGGAAAAAAGAAGGGAAAAAAAACCCCCCCCCTTTGGGAAAACCGGCTCGGGAAAAGAATTTCCCTCTGTACAGTACGTATATTGTAGTCAGTCACCCGCTGCAATAAAAAGAAAAGAAGGAAGAGAAAAAAAAAAAAGAAAAAGAAAAAGGACATGTTATGCACGGAGCCGGTACTCCTATGTCATATCGCCCTGGAAGGGGAAAAGAAGAGGTCGTTACTATGTAAAGTAATATGTTCCGCCGGTAAAGTGCCTGCACTACGACGCTGAGGGTGGTGTGTCCCGGGTATGGCAAAGTATTGTTTCTTTCTTTCTTTTTTCTTTTTCTCCTTTTCTTTTTTCTTCCCCCGTTTGCCTGGCGCCGATGGCGGCTGTTGACAAAACTCTGGACCGATCCATTCCAAGCCGATGCTTGACAACCCACTGACTGGGTTCGTCTTGGGGCCTGTCCTGGGAACGTACTTTTTTTAACAAGAACCCATCGCTGGACTACTTGCTGTGATGGGTAAGTCAAGTCATTCAGTAGTACGTACTGCATAGTACAGGCGTCCAGTTGTTTGGTGAAGGAGGGCGATCTTGCATTGACGCATCATAGACGTCACTGCGAACCAAAAGACAAAACGTATGGGGGGTTGGCTGTGCTTACTATGATGGATCATAGTGTACTATGATACTTACAATGGTAGGCGGTAAAAAGCATATTGGTATAAGCGAGTAAGAAGCGTGCGTGCGTCTTTGTGCTCATCAGACAGTCCGCAGCAGCAGCAGCAGCAGCAGCAATCTTGAACTATCTTATATTTACTTATTCTTCTTTATGGGCGCGAAACTGTAACGCAGTCAAGCCACCTTTTTGTCAAGATGAATTTCTCAAGAGTGGTGGTTGGATTCGAATCAAACTCTCATCAAGCCCTTTTTTCCTTTTTCTTCTTTCTTTCTTTGTTTTTCCACCAGACTTTGGGTTTTTTCCGCCCTTCTTTTCTTCTTTTTCTTTTGCTTTCCCCAGACGGGATGGAGGGAATTTGGGGGGGGAGGTAGAGAGAGTTTGGCGCTACCATGTTAGAAACGAGAAAAAGAAGGAAAAAGAAGGAAGCGGGGTCTTGGTTCGAATATGTACTTCAAGCAGTGCTATATACTATGAAGTAATATTTGTGTACTATGGTACCATAGTATCATAATGCTCGCTTGTATGAGGATATCACTTGGATGGAAGGATATATGTATATATTTATATTTTTTTTTTTTTTTTTTTTTAAAAAAAGGACGAGACACTGGCTCTTCATTAACCCTTCCCCCCTTTTTGCTGGCCCAGCGCAACCCAAAACAGCCTACTACATAGTATGTACATGGCATACGGTGCGGCCAAGTGCCGAGCGCGCGAGAGATCGTCCCTGCATGTTGCTGATGGGCTTGGCCTGCACGCTGATTTGCTGGACCCGAAAGACAACCTTTTTTTTCCCCTCTGGGTGTGGGGGTGTGTACCATAGTAGCAAAGTATCTTAGTACAGAACTATGTATAGCACCATAGTATAGGCTGACTGTACGTATACATTAGTAAGCAGGGGATGGCTGCATTGTTGCGTGGATGGCTGTCATATTGGTAGTTTAACGGCCCCCGCAACACCCAACAACTACTATGTATGTAGTAGTTGTGTACGGTGATTAGCAAGTAACAAGCAGGACGTGAGAAAGAAAAGAAAAGCTTGTCATGATGTGCCATGTAAGATCGAGATCCCCCCAGTCCAAGAAAAGAGCACGAGGAAAAAGCGATTCCACGACAAGACAGCTAATATATGCAACCTGACAGTCTTGGCATGCAGTCAGGTATCACTGCGGACGGGGATGAAGCAAGAAAGAGCACAAAAACCAGATTCTTTGTTTTGGAATCGTGTGCTAGCAAAGTTCAGTTCACACGCACGGAGTAATTCTCTCGGGACAATGCTGGCTTTTCGGTTACATAGTAGCTAGACTCTGGAAGGGCCGTGTTGAGGAGGGTTGGATCGCCCATGTTGGATGTCTTATGCCATTGATACATCGCATCGGGGGGTGGGGGCCTATTTCTCAGCTAGGTAAGCCGTGGTCCATCCACAGCAGGCCATGGTGTGTAACATAGTACGCATCCTTTTGCTGCTACAATGATAGTTGTGCGCTTGTGCACAGGACTATGGGACCTGGGAATGTGATGTTGCTATGCAAGCATCGTGAGGAAGATCAAGACGTCCAATAGCACGGCCCCCCGCCCACATAGTCCTTACCGACCGTCCCGTCCCGCCCCGTCTGTCCTCTTTTTTTTTTATGTTTTTTTTTTTATTTTTATTATTTTTTTAATTGGGCTGGGCACGGTAGGCGACGTTCTTATTTCGGTGGTGTGGTTCATTCTGGGCGAGCCACAGGCGTAACGCAACTGCCACGGTTCGGTTCCATGGCCCACGAGCCGAACAAACGTGGGAAGCTCGTCGTGGTCTTTTGCGAGGATTCTGGGGCACTTGGAGTGGTCCTATGTCATCGTACTGTCAGTTATTTTGGACCATGTAGAGATCCTAGCGACATCTTCTCTCCTCCACCCTTGTGCACAGTGAGCCCAGATCACCGACCACAGTGCGTGTGCACATACAGTATGGAATGGGGCGTTCACCATCTCTGTCAAGATACATAGTACAGCTGAGCGTCTTGGACGACTGACCCTATACCATAGCACAGCCGTTGGTTATAGTAGTCGTCCTGTCCCACAATACGAAAAAGCACGCCTCCCATGTACATAGCATGGATAAATGTGACTGAGCAGGGTACCGCTCCATCACTGGGGCCCTTCGGGTTGGTTCCAAGCTCTTGCAAAGGCGTGGAGGGATTGGATGGTCGTGCACATAGGTTTGTACATTTTCACTGTACTAATGACGCGGTAAGGGCCATGAATGATACCCGATACATAGTCCAGAGCAAAGCGGTCGTTGGTGGCGTTCGCCAGGTCACACAAATCAAGGTGAAAAATAGTAATCTGGTATCAAGACTCAATGGTGGGGTGGGAGGCCGTGGCAAGACAAGCACCACAGAAAAAGGCAACGGGGTCAGTACTCATGGAGAGAGAGAAATGAGAGAAGGCGAAGAGGGAAAAAAAAAAAAAAAAAGACATTTCCTCGCCAGGCTAACCGTATCCATTGTCAAAATATCAAGCTGGCAAGGCCTCGCCGCGGCGAGTCATGGCGGGGTCGGCAGTCAACAAGGCAATGCCGTTAGCAGCTGCTGCCAGCGTTGAAAAGGTCTGTGCTGAAGGCGCAGGGGCACTGGGTGCGGAAACGGTGCTGTACATAGTACTGCAGGCTGCACAGGACAGGCTACAAGTGACTGTATAGTACATAGTAGTGGAACGACTTGGGGGCTTTACAGGGGGGCCAGCTAGAAACTCACAGAGTAAAGTACCGTGTACAGTAGATACATGGTCATAATAGTGCGTCCAGACGTACTCAGTACCTAGGATCCACTGCCAGATTTCAGAACATCGACCCGTAAGGCTTGAGGTACTTCTACTACGTACCATGTACAGTGGCCTCAGCCCGATCTCTCAACTCATTCGACCCGTGGGGATACAGCCGATATGCAATCCTGAGCTTGAGCTGGCCATGACACATGATGGTGCAAACACTAACCGGCCAGCGATCGTCATCCAAAGTTAGGCGGGCGACAGGCTGGCAGAGCCACATGGAGAGAGAGAGAGAGAAAGAGAGAGAGACGAGATGTGTGCTGGGGTTGGTTACTGGGCAGCTGGCTGGGCTACTGGGGGGAAAAGGAAAAGCAAAAAGCTAGCGAAACATGGGGCGCCTGCACGGCCAGTCCAGGGGCCGGTGGACAGGCTTCTCATGGGCGGAGTCTTTGGCCCAGGGGCACTACATACATAGTAGTACTGAGCAGAGTCGTCGTTCTGGCAATCACAGTAGCCCCCCTGCTCCACTGGGTTCAGTTGTTCTAGCTTTCGCCCTCGCATTTTTCACAGGCCCTTTCCCTTCTGAGATTGTCTTCTGCACCCGCACCTGCTCCCAAAATCTCACAAGCTTTTTGAGGCGAGGCACGCTCTCCTACTCTTCACTCGACCACTTCTTTCTGCGGCCCCTGACACTCTTCTCACGACACCACCGACGCCCAGTCTGAGGGTGCCGCCCGCGTTTGCCGATCCACACCTTGTTGCATTCGACCGACCGACCGACCGACCGACTGTGTTCTTGTTTCGTTTCCTCTTTCCCTTTTCCGCTCCTTTTCTCCAGTCCCTCCTTTGACGCTCTCAGCCCTTCCCGACCCTGCCTGGCGGCGAGCACATTATCAACTGTGTGTGTGTGTGTGTGTCTGCGTTCCGCGCCGCCCACAGCATCACGCACCACACAGCAAAGACAACGCAGGGCACCTTGCCAGCCGCGCAATCGCACAAGACAAGCCAGCACGAGACCACAGGCTTATATTACACTCTTGCACAGCAAGACCGCACCGGCTGGCGACGGGACCAACAACTCGCTGGCAGACCGCATGTCTACCTTCGCATCCTCCCGACCGCCCTCGTTTGTGCCAAACTGGGTCGCCTGTGAACCGAGCAAGCTCCCACCCGCTGCTTGCTCGTCGTCCATCTCGCGCCCGTCTGGCCCCCAGCCTCTCTAGCAACACGCCGTTTCGCCGTTTGGCCAAGCAGCCCCCAGCTCGGTTCGGTGGTTGTGGTGGTGTAGCATCCAGCAGGTGATCAGCAGGGCCAACAAAATCGAGGACCGAGTCCACATACATACAGCTTTCTCGCCAGTGGGGGTTGACCTTGCCTCTCGTTGCTGGTCTCGGAACTCGTCTGTTCTGGGTCCCAGCACAAATACAAGAGGCTCGCACCTCGTATGCCTCGCGCCTCTTCCGCAAAGCGACAGCAGGGAGCGGCCAGCAATCGCGACGCCCGACACGACAATGGGCTCGTAGGCCCGACCAAGCGCATTGTCAGCAAGAAAAGGAGTAGGAACGATATTGGTCTCAATGGCAGCCCCAGGCCCACCGCCAGCCCCAGCTCTGCACCCGGTTCTCAACAGCAACAACAACAACAACAACAACAACAACAACAACAGCATCAGCACCAGCATCAGCACCAGCATCAGCAATCCCATGCCCAGCCTCTGTCGTCTCCCGAAAGCGCCGCTCCCCTGCCGTCTCCCCCGCCCTTGCCCTCCGTCTCGAGTCCTCTCGCTGGCGGCAACGGGCACGTGAATGGTTACGCAAAGCACAACAACTCTAGCACCCACGACGACATCATGTCCGCAGCCAGCCACAGGCGCCCGTCTCTTGCCGCCTACTCCGAGACTTCCTCGTCCGACTCGGTCTCGGTCTCCAACAACAACAACAACAACAACATCCAGGCTGCCGCTGCCGCCGCTGCTGCAGCGGCCGCCACCGAGGATGCCCACCGCCGTATCGACGTCAATGCTGCCAAGAACACCAATGTCCACCGCGACACGGGCCCCCTCGACCTGGCCTTCTCCGTCCTTCGATCATGTCCCCTGCATGACACCATCGCCATACTCATCATCCTCATGCAGCTCTCTCCCTTCGCCCTTTCCAGCATTTACACCCTTTTCACCCTACTGACCTTTGTTCCACCCCCCACTACCAACTCCGGCTTGAGCGTCACCGAGATCTTTGATGGATTCGGCGCCCCAAATCTGTGGACCCTGGTGGGCCTGGATGTTTTTTTTCTCATTGTCTTTGCGTTCATGCCTCTGCAAGATCTCATACTGGAGTTTGCTCAAGTGGTGGTCGCCATGACCTTGGGAGGAGGAGCAAGCTCAAGGGGTGGAACAACACACAATATATTTCTCTGCGTGGGCATTGTTTTGTTAAATCACTTTGGCCAGCACCAAGCGCTCAGCCGGTATTCTTCGAATTTCAGGCACCTGCTGGGCACTTCATGGGGGTCGCCGGATACGGATGACCCCCTGGAGCATGGGCCAAGCGCCTACGAGCGCAAGGTACCCAGGGGTTTATTTCGAAGCGTCCTGGCCATCCACATATTAGTTCAAGGCCTCGTTCGTTATGTCCGAGATTGGTATTTGAGGCGCGAAAAACGCGATTTGCTTTCGCAGAGCCAGCTGGATCCAGAAGCTGCCAAGACCCCGACTTTAGCAGCGGATCAAGCTCTGGAAAGTGGCTTGACGCCCACAGATACTGATCCTACGCGACAGGCCGCGAGCTCTGCAGCGTCAACAAAGAAACGAAGAAAACAAAGTCATCAAGTACGCATTCGACAACCGCTCTGGGCGGCTCTAGCGAGCACCAAAATTGTCATGGTCAAAGAATATGAATTATCGCAAGCAACACAAGAATCTGCCGGTTCCAACGCAACCGACATCCACAACCTCGGCAACGCACCTTTTTATACGCAAGCCGGCCAAATCTGGATCGCCTACGTTGGCTGTGACGAGTTCTGCTTCAACACCAGTCACTTCCTCGACCTGCCTCCTGTCCAGGATGCGGAAGACGACGGCAACGGAAGAGGCTCTTCCTACATTGACAAGTCCAAACCCTTTTACGTCAGGGTCAACAATGCCGTATGGCAGCCGACACGCATCATTCCAGTAGACGACGGAGAGGAGGATGGTTCGGTTGGTACTCGGTGGACGGGCGACATTTACGGGCTGACGCCCATGTCAAACTACGAATGCGAATTTGTGAGCACTCGCACGGGCGAAATCATCTTTTCCACGAGCATCCGGACAATTCCAGCCAAGACCAAGGATGCGGATACTGCCAAGTCTGGAGCTCCACGCACGCAGTACCGGCACGAATCTCCTGCCACTACCCTGAGGACTTCGATTGCTGGCTTGGAGGCCAAGCTGAGTGACGAAAAGGCCAAGCTCAAGTCCTCGAGAAAGGAAAACCACCGCAAGACCAATGCAGTCAAGAAGGACATTGACAGACTAACATCGCAGGTACAGTCGGCCGGAGGATCTGACGACAGGCTGAGGCAAAAGGTCGCGCAAAACACGACTCAGCAGAAGCAGGCTGAGCAGGCAACCGAAGAATTGCAGGCACAGCTCAAGGAGCTCCAGACGATTCCAGAGGAGGTCATGACCGGATACCGGGACAAGCAGGGCGGGTACAACTCCGAAAAGGGACAGTTCGACGAGGCTCGTACGGTGTTTAAGCGCTTCAACTCGACCATGGAGCAGGAAACCAAGGGCTTGGATGACGAGCAGGCCAGCCTCAGCGCCAAGCGAAACAAGATAGCAGCTCGTCTTGCCAAGGTTGATGGTGAGCATGCTCGCATTACAGATGCGAATGCTCGTGGTCTAGACGAAGCCGAGCGTCGTCGGCAGGAGACCTTCAGCCATGAGGAAGACATGATGCGCCGGGAGAAGGAGTATGCCCACCGTGTGGCTCTCGCGTACACACGGAACCAGCAGAAGCAGCAAGAAGCAGGCAATCTGTCGGCCATGTTGGACAGCGTATTGAAGACGTTTAAGCAGCCCGACTATCCAGCTTACTACGAGCGTTCAGAGCCTCATGTCTTCAATAATGCTGCTGCTGCTGCTGCTGTTGCGCAGTGGCCACAATATGCACAAAACCCCTTGTGGTCACCCTCGCCTCCTGCCACTCTTCCACCAACGACCCATGCCGGGACCGCGCCTGTCAATCCCCTGTACACGCCAGCAGCATTCCAGCAATACCCGGTTCCGGGCGGACCGCAGCCACGCCACAAATCCCGTGGACGGTCTTCATCGATGCTGAGCGACATTTCGGGCTTCACGCAGTCGACCAATGAGGACGACGAAGGTGGCAACAGCGGTGCCTCCAAGAACGCCAGCTGCGGGAACCTTCACGCTGCCCATGTTGTTGGCGCAATCGGCAGCAGCAGCTCTATCAACGTGAATGCCCCGCCTTTCCTCCCACCTGGCGCCTCCCAGCCGCAGTCTGGTCACCCCAGCCCCTTTGCGCAGTACTCGAAGCCTCTTGGTGGCATGCGCAACCCGCCCGGTTTCCCACCGTTTCCCCAACGTGGCATTGTGCGCAAGAGCTCTGGTTACGGCTATGGTTTTGCATCTGGTGGTTCAGGCTCTGGCTCGGGCGGTAGTATGCACAGCGGGAGCGGAAGCAGCCAAGGTAGCAACAAGGATCCCGCGAGCCCGGTGTGAACAGGGTTTTGTAGGCATTCGCCATCTTGCTGCAGTACCTTCACCTGCTGAGCTAGCCATCATGTCCTGCGTTCACGCCACTCCGTCACCGTTGAGCCTATTGGATTCTCCCGGTCCTGGACGAGTCATCATCTTTGCCGGTCTGTTGCGCAAAGTCTTGTCAACCTCGCAGATTCGTCTGGGCACACGCGGCGGTCGTGCCACTTGTGGTCACGTTACCTACTGGTCTGCTTGTCTCTGCTTGCTTGTGTACACCGTCAGTCGTTTGGTCAATGTGCCTGTCCGTCCTGGAGGTAGATGGAAGGAATACTTTTTAGTAGCTTGCTTGCGTGTTCATGGAGGATGTGGTTGCCGCAGCGTTTGTGCAGAGTGATAGTTTGAATGCCAATGAGATGAAAGAAAAGTACTTTTTGTTTTGCTTCGTATTCAACTTTAGTCTCCAAGCGTTGGGCATCAAAGTGTGATGTAAATGTGTATTAGTGAGACTGTGTGGGACACTGCATCGCAGCTGTAACTAAACCGTCATGATCAAATGAAGCGTAGCAGATGCGCAGCCCAAGTTTTGATTTCAAATCTCCCTCCACCCCCCTGCCCCTTCTCCCCGAACACCGCAAGATTATTGTTATTGCAAAGTTTCAACAAAAGGAAGAAAGCACATTGTCAGCTCAAGCCCCGGTGATTTGATATCATCTGGCTAGGCGAAATAGTTCTTAACTGTAAAGTGTATGTGTGTATATTCTTTGTTTTTTTTCCCCTTGTATGTCTGTTTCAGTTTTATCAGACAAACTAACTCTCTTCCGACTCATCTGTTCATTTGTCTTAAGTCTGTCTATCCGTGTCCCTCATTCTTCTTTTTTTTCTTCTTCTCCATTACATATGTATGAAAAACACAGCCGCTATGCAGTATACGCTTTATAAAGCCAAAAAAAAAAAAAAAAAAAAAAAAAAAAAAAAAAAAAAAAAAAAGGGACAGACTCGCTATAAGTCATAACAGACCAAAATTGAGCTGACCACGCCAGTCAGTAAGAAAAATTATTTCTTCCAAAGGGGGGAGACAGCCACCTCTTCAAAAGAATGTTCTCAGGAGTGATTCCAAAGGAAAAAGAAGGGGAAAAAAAAAAATTTCCAAACCCGACCAGTATTACTTTTTACCCGCCGCAGCCCTCTTCGCAGGCCGCACACGGAACAAATAATACGTCACGACCGCCACAAAGATATTAAAAACCACATAGGCCCACAGGATCCCAAAGTTGCGCCACCGCTGGCTCCAGTAGATGTCGCTGCCCTCGAGATAGACGTCGGCCGAGCTGATGGAGCAGTACCGGCAGTCGCTGGTGGCATTCGGATTCTGCAGCGTGCCGACGGCGCCCGCGGACGAGTCCAGGAAGGCGGTGAAGTAGGTTCCGCAGGTCTCGCCTGCGGGCGGGTCCATGATGGAGGTTTCGGCCGTGGAACACGTGACGGCGCGGCCGTGGATCATGGTGGCGACCATGCTGGAGACCCAGTAGTTGAAGGGGCTGAGGCGGTACATGAAGATCCAGAAGCCGGGGAGCGCCGAGGGGCTTTGCAGCACGCCGCAGAAGATGATGCTGAGGATGAGGAGCAGGGTGACGACTGCACCGGCGGTGACGGGGTCGGGCAGCGCGGCGACAGTCATGTGGGCGAATGTGCCCGAGTAGATGAAGAGGACGACGCAGAGCAGGAAGACGAGCGCTTGGCGTTCCGACGACTGGCTGGTGCCCACGACGGGGTAGTAGAAGCAGGCCCAGGTGACGAGGCCCGAGAGGAATTGGTACGGAAGCTCGACGATGATGTTGGCGATGATGAACGCTTTCCAGCTGTAGGCTTTGGAGGGCCGCTCGCGCACTTCGTAGAGGGAGCGCTGGGTGATGAATAAGGGTTGGACTTGCTGCACGACCGAGGAGAAGAGCGTGGTGAGGCCAAAGACGGCAAAGATGGTGTCGCGCATGCCGGCAATGGTGCTACCGCCGCCGTGAAAAGAGAAACCGATAAAGAGGCCTGCGACAACGCCGAGCGACACTTTGGAGAAGATGTACGAGGGCATGCGCCAGTACTGTTGAAAGACACGCACCGTGACCGAAGTCAGCTGCTGGGAAAAGGGCATGGCGAATTCATCGTGGCTGTTGCTCTCGTTTGCAACTTGTGCGTCGGCGTGGTGCGATCCCTCGCTCTGGATCCGGGCAATCTCGGTCTCGACGCCCTGGCGCTCGGTGCTGTCTAGCCATGCTTGGTGCCAGTCGCGGTCCTTGGCGTTGCCGATCTCGAGCATGTATTCGGCTGGGTTCTCGGAATCCTCACACTTTCTGGCGCCGCGCGTTTCAAAGTAGTCCAACAGTGTGCGTGATTCCTTGCCAATCTGGCCAAAGTAGACCGTCTTGCCTCCCCGGGCCAGGAAGAGCAGCCGGTCAAACTCTTGAAAGAGGATAGCGCTGGGCTGGTGGATGGTGCAGAGGACGGCTTGGCCAGCATCAGCAAGCTTACGCAGGAAAGAGACAATAGCCCAAGAGCTCTGCGAGTCGAGACCACTGGTTGGCTCGTCGAGGAACAGCAGAAGCTTGGGCTTGGCCGCCAGTTCGACACCAATAGTGAGCAGTTTGCGCTGCTCCACGTTCAGACCTTCTCCCGGGCTGCCAACGACGGCATCGGCAAAATCGCCCATGTCGAGCATCTGGATGACTTCCTCGACGAATTTGTACTTTTCCTCCTTGCTGACGGACTTTGGCTGACGAAGCATGGCGCTGAAGCGCAGACTTTCGCGAACAGTGGCCGTGTCGAGGTGGAGATCTGACGTGTATATGTCAGTCAACAACCGATATTCATCTATGGGGAACAACACCACTTACCTTGTTGCTGCACATAGCCCGTTTTGCGTTGAAAGCTTGCATCCAAGGCCTTTCCATTGACCAACATGTCGCCAGTAATGACTCCCATGGTTGTTCTCTGAGCCAAGACATCAAGCAGCGTTGTCTTTCCGGCACCACTAACACCCATGAGCGCTGTCAGAGTACCAGGCTTGACCCAGCCCGACACATGATCCAAAAGCCGTCGTGGCTCGCCCTTGATTTCAATGTCGTAGACTACGTCTTTCCAAGTGAAAATGTCCTTTTGGGGGGCCAAAGCGCTGACAGGTGCGTTGTTATCGCCCAATGAGCTGGTAACAGGTCCAGAAGGTGCGGTAGAGGTTTGCTTTTCCTCGTCACCTGGGCTGCTGGCGTTTTGCAAGTGCGCTGGCACGTGGCCGCGCTGGAAAACCAAGAACTCGGCGGTGCTGGTTGCGCCAGAGCTGAGCTCAGTGCAAAAGGCGTACAGGAGAGTGAAGAAGATCAAGAAGCCAAAGAGAATCCCCAGGTTACGCCATGCGTGACTCCAATAATAGCTGTAGTTGGAGTTGATATATGCATCACCGTTCACAGTGGAGCGTCCAGCAACGGCACCGACGGCATCGCAGATCCACGAGTCGCCCTGCAGTGGAGTGTAGGGTGGGATGATGCTGGAACAAATGAACTCGCGGCCGTGGAACTCGTTGCCAACCATAATCTCAAATGCGTAGTAGAGGGGGTTGATCCAGCGAATCCAGCCAAACCAGGCAACCATCTGGGGGACAGCGACCATGAAGCCAGTGTACATGGTCAACGCCAGGATCATGACACCGGCAAGAGACATGGCCTGCGAAGATGTCTTTGTGATAGCGCCGAGGGTACGGAAGATGCCGCCCATGACAAAGGTGCTCATACAGCTGATGAGGAAGAAGAGAAAGAAAGCACCAGCCTCGCGCCGCAGACAGGCCATAAAGTAGATGACAATGCTGAAAATGGTGGCATTGATGAACTTGACTGGGATATCGGCCATGATGCCAGCCAAAGCTTCTGTGGCGGGGTGGTAGAAGGCGTACGAGGCATGCTTTTCCACAATAGGCCGCTGGGCGTACAAGTTGTTGATTTCTGAGAGGGCCATCAGACCGCTGGAAAGAACGGCAATGTACAAGGCAGAACCCTTCGAGGACATGCCGGCGGTGGCGTTCATGTTTGCGGGATCGTAGTATATGGACCCAACGATGAGCGAGATAACCAGCTGTACGCCTGCGTTGACTATCGTCGATGCCTTATCACCCCAAATACGCTGGTACGCTCTCTTGGTATTGAGTGCAATCTGCTGTGTGATTGTAACTGTGTATGCGGAGCCCGGGCGTGCATGCTTGGACTGCCGTTGTCTCTTTTGCTGGCGGAACTCATTGAGGATCTGCTCCTTGTCTGGGGCGCCCTGGGACGAGGCCTCGTCCTCTGACTGTTCCGGGGAGCCTTGCATATACGCCTGCATTTCTCTCTGAAGAGCGGCATACTCTGGCGACTCGTGCCAGTACCTTTCAAAGTCATCTGGTGTCAGAGGCACACGGTGCTCCATACCCGCGCGGGCCTTGCGCTCCCCAGGGTTGGTGACCGAGGTCAGAAAGTCACCCGTTGTCTGGCGTGATGGGCAGTCCCAGCCCTGTTTCTCAAAAAAGGACTTGGCTGCCGAGGCAGGGCCAAAATAAATCTGCCTTCCTTCGTATAGGACGATGGTCTTGTCGAAGAGGTCATAAATAGCTTGGCTAGCTTGGTAGATGGCGACAGCATTGGTAACGCCTGCTACCTCCGAGAAGAGTCGAAGAGACTCGACAAATTTCAGCGCCGTCGCAGCGTCAAGGCCTCGAGTACTACACCGATGGGAGAATTACTTCGTTAATACCCGACCCAGAATGGGAGGAAGAGAATGCCAGACTTTCCTGACTATCAAAGAGAACGACGTACCTGTTATCCCAAGCTGCAAAAGGCGATCCAGCAAGAATCATCTCTGCAATACTAACACGCTTCCTCTCACCTCCCGAGACACCTCGGACAAAGTCATTGCCGACTTTGGTGTTGTAGGTGTGACTGAGACCACAAATAGCCATTGCCACACGAGCCTGGAGCTTGCAGAACTCTGCATGCGACATGCCAGAGATGGCCTCTTTTCTGGTGCGCATAGCGGCAGCAAACTCGAGCGTCTGGCCGACAGTGAGGTGGGGGAAATGCTTGTCGACTTCCTGGTTGTAGATGACCTCGCCCTTGAACTCCTTGGACATTTGCTTGCTGGGGATGCCGCTGAAGCTGATGTCAGATTTATCATCGACATTCAGTCCCTGCACCTCACCACACAAGGTCTTGAGAAATGTACTGCAGCCAGACCCAGGGCGCCCCAGAACGACTAGCAACTCTCCGCTTCGGAGTATACCATCGAACTTGTGCAGGATCTTGCGCGGCACATTGGACCCGCGGTGAAGGAGTTCACCAGGCCGAAGGGGTGCTGACATGGCCGAGCTGACCGTTTCTTGGAGTTGAAGTGCAGATCCTGTTCCTGACACGCTGAGGTCCTTGAAGTGCACATCCAGGCGCATTGGCTTGATGCCCTCATCCTCGAGCTGTGCCAGGTAGAGGCGCAGCCACTTGGACGGGTCAAAGTCTGGGCTGTCGGGCCGAAGGGTTTTGTCTGTGGTATCGAAGTTGAGGGCGGCAGCCCCGGTACCTGCTGGTCGCGTCACTGTGCTTTCCCTTCTCGAGAGTGCCGTGGCAATCCTCCGCATCTCGTGTGTGTCTGCCTCACCCATAGCGGGAGAGTGGTGGTCGGCCAGTCCACCACCAATGACCGTGTCCGTGTCCGTGTCCGAGGCATGGCTGCGCCGTGGCTTCTCGCTGTCCTCGCTGTCCTCGCTCAGAGAATCGGCCGTCGTCAATGGATGTTCGACCTTGCCATCATCGCTGCGTAGGGCGGCTTCTTGTGCACTAGTATGCTGTTGATGTTGCTGCCATATCTGTGTTTGAGACTCCTCGCTAGTTGTGGTGGTGAAAGTGGATTGTTGTACCCACTCGCTCTCTGTCTTGACATGTCCGTCTTGTGAGTCGAGATGCGGTATGCCCTCCATGATTGCCGTGTGAGGGTTGCTGTCATCCATGAGACGAACCAAGTATGTTTGATAAACGGGTCGTCACCTTGACAGGGTATTTCTGTTCATTCAGCGCAGAACACCTGATCATGAAAAGGGTTACAACGCTGAGTTTATGTACCGGGTAGCAAGATAACCCCTCTGTTACCAAAGCAGAAAGCCCTGGCATCACAGACGGCTCCCTGTGAATATGTGCCACTCTGGTCATTGTTGGTCTAGTGCTATATTGCGACTTGATTTATCGGCTTCTATGTCGGACCCCGTCAGCCTGAGCTCGAAGGCAGAGGGGGCGGGGACTTGAACAGTTCGCGGTGTGGCCAACGCGCCATTGTCCGTTGCCAGAAGAGCTTTTGGCAGGCCGCGTGTATCGACCCAACAAAGGGGGTCTGGCAAAACAAAGGGGCGGGCGCGAAAGTCAACCCGGGCTTCCGACGACTGCCGTCGCCTTTTCAGGGTTTTGGCCCGCCCCGTGGATTCCGGGTGCGTCGTCTGTCCGTGGCACCGCCTCGATTCCAAAATGAGACAGGCGCCAAAAGTCTTGCTTGGATAGGGACAGTGACACAGTCCTGACAGTCAGTGCACATGGTGATGTACACAAACAACTGTCCGCTTGGGTCATGGTCCATGTCCGTTTGTAATCCGTGTCCGCTCGGTTTGATCCGTATCCGTTTGGTAAAATCCCTGTCCGCTTGGTATGGAGTGTGTGAAGATCGCAAACGATGAGCGCTTTACCAACAAATGCCCTCTGGCGTGAAAAGAAGAAACCCTCCCACTCTTTTCTTGAGCTTGTCCCAGGCCTTGTTCGATGTCATCTAGACTACTTGACTTACCAGGACGATGTTAGATCTCGATGCTCGGCCAAGACAATTTGGCTCATTATAGCAGGATGTCGAACTCGAGATCTCTGCAGGGCCCAGAGACGGGAAATTGAAGGCCAGTTCATCATCTGCTTTGTTATATCTTGAGAAGAAAAAAAGCAATCCTTCACCGCTCAAAAGCACCATCGCCGCCGGACGGCTTGGAAGATGCATTTCTTTCAGAGAATGCGTTGTTCTTGCTGCTGCTCCTGATACACTACTGTTCGATCTGCCGCTTGTAACCCTCACTCATTGATTATTGCTATGTGACGGGGAGAGCATGCAGGATTGTGCATTGTGAGTCTGCCTCCAGACAGCAGGTCTTGGGGGTGTAAGGAGCTAGATTACGATAGCCTTTGAGATAGTCTCTGTTCCGCAGACGAAGGAAGCTTGTTTTCGATCGTGTTATCTTGTCTCCACGCTTTTCAACTCGAGGCTGACGTGTCAATCAAATGTGGCGCTGCGACAAGCTTCCGAGCACGCTGGGACTTGAGGCCATGATATCTGAAGGCTATCTCGCTCAAACTTTCGGTTAGTTGGTCACTGCCATGATTCTGGAAGCAGATCCTCAGGTTTTGTGAGGCCTCAATTTCCGGCTTGACATAGTAGCTTTGATCAGCCGGGAGTGGGCAATGTTAGAAAGCCTCATGCTGGTTTGACATTTCAAGCAGCTTGAGCCACAGCGAGACTGTAGACACTCGGCGAAAGGCCACACCAGGGTGTACTAGCCGTGCATATCTCTCGTCGGATACGCACATACTATGTATAATGGTGGCTCGACTCCAAAGCCCCATCAAGGCGCCCTAGTACGGTTCGCCATGCCATACCGCCGTCCCATTCAGAGAGAAAGGGGCAGTTGCAGATGGTTTGTGGCATGCTCGTGCGCCTCAGTTACTGGTGAGTCCCTCTGCCATCCAGGCAGGCGCGCTGGTGACACTGAGGCCTTATAGAAGGCGGAGGATGTCTTCAGAGAACTCAGGTAGAGGAGCCTGGCCAGCGCCTTGTCAGTGATGCCATGCAAACGGTGCAAATGGAGAAACGGGGGGTACCGCGTGACTACTGAGATATGGCTTTTACAAGAGAACCGTGGCAAATCCTAGCGTGCTCCAACTTGCAGAAACACATATCCAAGCGCGGAATCAAGAGGACCATCCGCACGTATAACCTCCTCTGCGTCGTGTGGCGGGCCCGTCACCGAGGTTTTGGCGTAGCGATCGGATTTGTCGGACGCCATGTCATCAAGCCAACGCGAGGCTCCTCGATGACTGGCAACATGTCATTGCCGCCAAAAGTCTTGACCTGTCGACCGATACAGGGCGGGAGTCTTGCTTGCTGACGGCGTTGGTAGGCATTGCGAGCGGGAGAAGCGTATTCCAGAGCTGGGGACCTCTGGTAGAAGCTGTGGTGGGTTTGACAGATGTCCGGGGTTACTTGGGTACCTAGGCTAGCAGGCTAGGTATTGTACAAAGTACTATGTATCGATGCCAGAGTGCTACCCTAACCCTGTTGACCTCAGGCAGTAAGCCCTAACCCTCACATGCGTTGGACCGTCAACGCATATTTGTGAAGCTTATCATCCCATCTCTCCGTGACCACCATTGCGCACTCCTTCTGGCACTTTGACGCTCTCCTTGCTCCTTTCCACTCGCATTGCGTTACCCGACCGGCTATCTGGGAAAGCCTACTTACTATGTACAGTTGGGTCTCTGGACAAGCCGACCATGGCTCAGCCGACCCGCATGCTGGTGCTGCCGTTGGGCTCGACGCCAATGCTACCTCAGCTCCCCTCGATTGAGACACCATGGCCGATCTGGGCCCAAGCACTCCTCAAGCTGACACACATCAATGGTAAGTCGCATGACAAGAAGAAGTGACGGGACCAGCTCTCGGATGTCGCAGGTACAGATCCTCCAGTCAAGTCTTGGTCACCCAGCGACACGGGGATTCTCCAGCAAGCCAGCCCAGCACACCTTACATCGTAGTTCCAGTTACACAAGCCCGTTGGCATGTACTATCTTTTTTCTGGATCATGTCGTCGCCCCCAATTGCCATGGCTCAACAGTGTTTGGCCAGGCCCTGGCCGGTCAAACGCCAGCCCGCCAGCCCGCCTTGCCACCCAGACCAGGCTCATCCACAATCATCCCCTTCAAGGACCCCACGGGCATGATTACTGTATCTTTTGCGGCCAAGTACACACCAGGACAGCCTCGCCTGCACATGGGCCCTTTGAAAACGTCCGCTGAGTTCGGGCCAAGCCAGGCTTCGGAGCTGGGATACCAAGGAAGAACGGGGACCTACGGCATAGCTTGCTCTGTCGAGCCCGATGGTATGATGCCCGACAAGCCGTCTGCGCGGAGGGACGGCCTTTGCACACTACCTGGGGCTGGACTGGCTTAATAAAAGTGTGTTACACCCGTGTGACCACATGATCCAATCATCCAGCCTGCTGTCTGTTGCGACATTTCAGTGGTTGGCATCCAGATCGCTGACTCGCTGCCAAATCCTGCGCGCCTGCTAGGCACAGCCCTCGCTTAGGGCGCCTGGCGAGCCCTTCCAAGTCTTCACCGTGGTTCGTTGCACAATGGAGCACATGCTGTCTCTCGAAAAACAGATGCAGTGCGTTTGCGTGTTCGGCTGAACTGACGTTCTGGGCAAAAACTGTCCCGACAAACCAATTCTGTGCGTTGCGTCTCTAACAACGTGCATAGAAAATCTGCATCTTTGCAGGCCGCAGCAAAACCTGTGCTTGTGCTGCACATCAGCGGATCCTCTGCGTGTAACGCGAGGCCTGCTTCGGCCCCTTGTAACCATTGACAAGCACTGCTTGGTGCCTTACGCCCACCAATCGCCGTCTCGTGCAGATGTGACTGTTCATGCAAGACTACCAACTTCAAGCCGAATATGATGGTCTTGATCTCATCATACACAATGCGCGCGCGCTGCCCCTCAGCCTAGGAGAGAGGGTGACAGAGAACGTGGGAGGGCGAGAGAGCGCGATACCCACACCCACCCGGCCACACGCGCACATCACAGCGACGGCCATAGAGCACATGGAAACTCTTGGTTGCATCTTCCTGTCTTGCAACTTGGCATGACATATTATGGCAGCCTGCGTGCTGACAGTAGTGTTCCCACCGAGTGCGCAAAGAGACGCCGCCGGTCTTGGTCAAGACCTTATTTTTGACGACCCAGCCAACCGAGTCGTATTGCCGGCAACGTCGTAAGCACCGAAAAGAGGTCACGAACTTTTTTTCCCTTCTCAAACTGTCTGGTCATACAACCCTCCCTCAAGGATTTCTTTGCAATGCTACTTATCATCTCAGCCTGCAGCCCAAATCAGCCCCCGACTTCACTCGATACACCTGCACACAGACGAGGCCAACATCGCCTCCCCCAGTCGCAGGCCCAAAGACGAGTGCGCCGTCCTGGAACAGGCATAGGAGCAGCTTGTTCACATTCGCTACTGCATCAGTGACGTGGCTGGTGATCCAAGGTACAGATTTGTGAAGAATTCTCCCGGAGCTATTGTACCCACTGCTTTACAACCAAGTTATCTTCCTCACTCTCCCGCAATCCGGACGGGGTTGGACTGGCCACGTCGGGAAGAGGTTGCGGAAGGATCGAGCCCATGGTGCCGTCGGAAAACGAACCTTGACACCAACAGAGTACCCTTATCCCAGCGTGGCAGAGCGGTATACGAAGCCATCTGGGCCTGGAGCCTACAGGGTGCTGTAATTGTGGGCGGAAAGTGTTCGCCCGACCGTTTACAATGCTATGCGAGCCGTGGCTGATTGTGTTTGATCCAACCCTTATGGTAAGCAATGTGTTCAGCTCAGCATGACAACATGTGCGTAGTCTGTACTTTGGAGCTAACTTTCCACCATTTGCTAGGAAACGGTCTTCGAAGCAATTGTCTCTTGAAACCGCGGAATATGACTGTAGCTCTTGGAAATGATACCAGGATATGTTGCAGCAACGTCGTCCGAGACGGATCTTGTTGCTCCTTCGAGAACAATGCTCCTTCAAGATCAATCGTCTCATGTTCCCCTGTCCAAGATTTTGAATAATGGCGACCTCGTACTTCTCTTGACTCCAGTGGTCTTTCCTGTCGACGCTCATTCTAGCACAGACCCATTCGAGCCGCTTGGGAAAGCACTGGCGAGACACCACCCATGGGTCCGCCATGTCCCATATACGGCCAGAGGCGGCATCACCAGCACGCATGTCGGCTTCATCAAACGGGCGAGGATTGTGGTCTTTGTGGTTTCGGGCCCGCCGAGTCCCGGCCAGCCCTCCCAGGTTGAGTTGTCCAGCTTCGTCCAAGGCATTGGCGAACACCGACCCCATGTGGTTGTCGCGTGCTGCAATGTGCGCGAATTGGAGGACAAGATAGCCTCGTTTCCCATTATTCTTCAGCTCTCGGGCTACTCGTCTCAGGAGCTAGAGGCTGGGGCCGACATCCTTTTCCATGGACAGAAATCGCAGAATCCAGCGCCCACAACCGACTTATCAGTAGCGCGCCCGACTCCCCAACCGCCACCACGGAATTGGACTGTGACAGGATGGAACCAGGCAAGAGATGTCCCTGAGATTCATGGATTCTGGAATGAGTGCATGCCGGGTCAATTCAAACTCGGCCAAGCCAGCCTGCTGCAGGTCCTCCAACGCGACGGCTACGCAAACCATTATCTGGTCCGAGACCCAGACACGAACCGACTTTTAGGATTTTGTGCCACCTACATCACCTATCTCGACAGCAAAGGCGATGTTCTTGTTGGCTCTATAGCCGCGCTGCTCGTGCGGACATCCCACAGGTGCCAGGGCATTGGCAGGCGGCTTCATGACGCAGCAATGCGGGGCTTCAAGAAGACACGAGGCGTTTCCCGCTTGCAACTGGGCAGCACTTTTCCTCGAATCTTCTATGGCCTACCCGTCCATCATCCCGCAGAGGCATGGTTCAACCGCCGGGGCTGGCGAATGGACTGCACTGTGCCAGGCACGGGACACGAGGTAAATGATTGGCTGCTAGCCTTCAGCGAGTGGCCTATTGGCGGCTATCCATCTATCGGTGTATCGTTCCGGCCATGCGGGTTCACAGACTTTGACAGGGTCCTCGAGGTCGTGGAGCGCGTGGCAAGCCAGAACAATCACATGGGCTGGTACGATCAATACGCAAAGCTCGCAGACTCAATGGCCATGAGCGATATCGTGGTGGGCTCGCGTGGTGACGAGATTGTGGCTACGGCCATTACATATACAATGCACTCGGACAACCCGTCTGCGAGCGATATTCCTTGGGCTGGCTCGATATCAGACGATACCGGGGGTGTCACATGCATTTGCATCACCGGTAAGCTTGAAAGCTTCTTTTACCTAGATATTGTGCCTTTGTTATGTCATTCGAAACTAATCAGCGTCACCACAGATATCGCCAACAGAGACTCTATAATGGTACGGCTATTGGATACATGTGTGCAAACTCTCAAACAGCAAGGCAAAAGCCATCTGTACATTGACGCTGTCAAGGGAGGCGAAGCTGGCTTCCAATTAATAGGTAAAGCACAGCAGTGGTCCTCCACTTCAATCCCGGACCTTTGGACTAATGCTTGCTCCAACCAGGTTTTCAAAAATGGGCGACATACAGAGACGTCTGGATGAACGCATGAATACGACCTGACAGCTCGAGAGGTCTCACGAGGAAATTCTTCGAGTCTCATTACCCCCCCCCCCCCGTTTTCCTTTAATAAAATAATGCAAAGGAACTTTGACCACGTCTCAATCTCAATCTGAACCGCCGGCGTCACGCAATACTGGGCGTTCTCAAGACACTGACGGTGTCTCACGAGCAGGTTTGCGCAGATTACTATGTGCACGCTTGATTTGGCAATCCTGTGCTGCGGTTTCATGATCCATACGGGCATCCAGAGTTCATCTATCTGCTCCCGGTTCCTCCAACCTCACCTGGTTAAGCAATTGCCCAGTTGAAAATATTCCTTGATGCCTCGGCATGTGTGCCGCCGTCTGACCTGCTTCACCACCAGGCAGCCATGTTACAATACATACACATCTCTGGACCCAGTCAGTTGTACGATGGGGCCACATTTGACACTACGCAAGTTCTTCCACACCATCCATATCTACATGCAAAAGCACACACACCCTCCACCCTCGGCTTAGGTAGCATAGAGGGATGCGCAACCGGCCGCGGCTTTCGCGCAACCGTGACCGTAGACCGTGACATGAGAAGGATTTCTCTTTTGGCACCATTGCATTGCGGTGCATATTCCCCTCCAGGCCTTCTGCAGTTGCAGTGCAGATTCAGAAGGATTCTCATCCTAGTTCAGCATGCCCCTACCGGGATATCATGTGCTGCTGCTGTTGCTGCTGCTGCTGCTGTTGCTTCTGCTGTTCAGTCTCCCACATACTATGTACACCAAGGGGCCATCAAAAGGGTGTTTCCTGGGTGGCTTTCCTTGCCATGCTTTCCCTCAAATTCCTTCGGCCCCTCCTTCTTCGCCCTCCTCCATCATCCAAGCGCGCCTCAAGCCCGCAGGTGACACTGCATAGCAGAGAGACGCTGGTCAGACCATGAGGCCATATGTGCATGGATGGGTTATAAGATCGACCCTTTTGGGAGATAAACTCGAGCATCACAGGGCTGATGGCATCTGTACCCTTTCCCCCCCCCCCCCCATTTGTATCTGTGCGAGCAGGTCGGTCGGTCGGTGGCTATCGGGTGGGCGTTCAAGTGAGCTGATAGGGCAGGGCTGGCAGGCTGGGTAGGGCTGGGTATGTGTGTAGACATGTATTTATACTATTATGGTATTCACTGATCTATAACATCTCTATCTCGTCTTTGAGATCCTGCTTTGGTTTTCTCCTGAAAGCAAATTCAACAACTACTCTTGTTAGATTGTGTTTTCTGTCCCAAGGAATAGAAGAAAGGCACAATACCCTAATAAAAGTACTTTCGTCAAACCTATCAACGTATCCTGCTTACAGTGCCACTGTCAGCAGCGCATACTTTGCGGAAACCTTTTTTTTTAAAAAAAAAAAAAAGAAATAATAATAATAATAATGAAGTATTTTTCAACTGAAACGTCACAATACACCTTCTTCTCCTCACAGCCACATAAGCAAATAAGCTACACGGCCTTTGATGCTTCAACCTTAGACAAACATGTTTCATCCGCACTGCTAAACTCCCAAGAAGAACAAACCCAGCCAGCCCCCCCTTCCTCCCCCCCCATCTCTCCCCGACGCAAGCCGTATCTCGTGCCATACAAGTCATTCGCCTCTTCCTCACCGGTGAGTAGGTAAATAAATCAGGTTTCGGTAATATAATCCATACCTCAGTAATAACCCATCCATCCATCCATCCATCCATTCGTTTCCCAATCAAACAAAATAATCCGCCGCCCCCTCGCTTTGACGAGCGGTTCGTTATCCTGCTCACAGTATTGCAACCGCCTTCTAAGCCGCTTCATATACCAAAAGCCTTGATTGGATGTGAAATAGAAATACCGCTACTCGATTGCTTTGATTGATCGATTGATTGATTGCATAGTATCACGAATGAGACTTTCTTTGTTTTTGTAGGGCCTTCTATCTCTTTTGAGTATTTGTGAGTTTGTATGATTTATGTTGGTATGTACGACTGACTGAGTTTCTTGTTGCTGCGAGTTTGACAACTCGAATGAATTGTGAAAAAAAGAAAAGAGACATGTAGATGGAATAGAATATATCACCAATCACGCCACAAACAGTCTAAACCGTAAATGAACCCAAACAAGAAACGCAGTCGCGTATAAATTGGACATAGAACTCCAATGACCAACCAGCAACTGAAAGTGGCAGGTGGTCGATAATGAGATGAATAAATAAAAGAGAGAGAGAGAGAGAGAGAGAGAGAGAGAGAGACTATACCACTAATTGTGGGCCAGGGTGTGGCCCGTGCACCAGCACACACATATATAGTAAATAGCCCAGGGCCTGTGGCCCCGCTATAGTTAGAATAGCTTTTTCCTCCTAATACGATTTCTCAGTTACGCCCTATAAGTTATAAGCTCCTTGATTTCCCTATTTTAAGACCGTTAAGTTAATTTACTGCTATTTATATATTTATAGCAGAACGGTTTACCGATCTACCGACTTTTAGCGATTAAAAACGGCTACGTACTAATAGAGTTAGTATAACCTAAGAACCGTACGAATCGCGACCCTACCGACGGCCTATATAGAGTATAGCGCCGTTATACGAAGACGATCTTATCTAGTTAGACTAATCGGAGGACGAGATCGAGCCAATTATATTCGAAGAAGCTATAAAACCCCTATAGCCGGCTATAAGTGCTAGGTTTTATCTCCTGCCGATTAGTATAGGAACCGGTACCTTTCCGAAGTTAAAAGGTGCCGATAATTTTTAATAATAAAAACGCTAGGTACTAGATATATATAATATGTACGATCTAGAATACTTCTTAAAATAGATAATACTAGAACTAGATAACCTAGTAAAAAAGAAGTTATAACGAATCGCTCGTAGTACTTTACGCGGTATACTTAATATCTCGATTTAAAACGTTTAGGTAGAGTTACTTATATATAGTCTCGATAAAGATAAACAAGATCCCTTTATTATATAGAGTAAGATACTCGAGGTAATACCTAAAGATAGCTCTCTAGGTATACTTAAGATATAGAACCGTTTTTTTAAGCTAGAGAGATCTAACTATAATTCGATAGAAGTATTCCTTAAGGATATATAATATCTATATTAAAGACTTTAAGTAATAGATTATAATACTATAGATAAGCTATATATAATAGCGCTATTAGCTAAGATAGAATATATACTATTAATACGTTTTAGCTTCCTTAAGAACTATTATAAATTAAAAGAAGGCCTCTTATAGGTAGAGTTAGTAGCTAAAATATACGAATATATGTTAAAAGAGACTGCTTTAGCTATATTTATAGCCTATAAGTAGAGTAATAAGCCTATTAATAATAATAATAATATTAATAATAAGTTAATAAACGATATCGCTAGTTTTAAAGATATTCCTTAGGATATACGTAAGATATTCGGCTAGTATAGTATATATAAGAGAGTAACTACTAAGTACTATAAATATTATAACGATTATAACGTATACTATTCTAAGAAGGATAGCTACCTTAAAAAGCGTATAAAATAGACCGATATATAGTTAAATTAGCTTATAGCACCTATAATCTTTAGTATCGGCTAATCTAGCGTAGGAAGCTTAAAGAGTAATAAACAGGCTAATATAGCTATCTTATAGTTAGCTATACTTATAGCTAACTAATAAATTAGCCGAGACTTATTTATTACTAACTCTAATTATTTAGATATTTTAATTAATAACCTTAAATAGTTTAAAACCCTAAAGCTAATAGTAAAGCTAGAATATCTGCTATTAGCTAGTAATACTACGGTTAAAATTAAATATAAAGGTATAGTTAGCCTAAATATATATAAGAACGATAATATATACTTAATCCTTCGATTTTATAATACTAAATATAACCTATAAATACCTATTAACCTAGTAAGCGTAGGTAAGATATATAAATACTATTAGACTTTAAGCTAGAAACTTATTTACTTATTGCTTAAAAGCAACGGGAACCCTATAAAGTTAATTATATTTATAGTTATAGACGAAAACTGGAATACTAAAAGGAAAAAGGAAGGAACTAAGTTTAGTTTAATTTCTAAATATAACCTTATTTGGAAATATATCTTAAATACTACTAAGATCCTACTTATTAGATACTTTCTTATATCCTATTACTTTACTTACTAAAACCCTAATATTCTAAACTTCTTTTCTAAGGGTATAAACCGGTAAGAATAAGAATACTATCTATATAACGCTTTTCTCGTATTAGTTATACTAATACTACGCTAATATAGCGAATTTCCTTAGAATCTCTAAATATAGCTATTATAACTAAATAACGCTTTTACGAAGAGGCTAAAGTAAACGTATTATTACGCCTTTAAGATATTAAGTAGCGTTTATATACTAAACGTATACGCTTAGCGTAAGGAAATAAATCCTCCGATTATATCTACCTATTACTAGCTAGTTATAAGGTTTCTTCCTTATCTATAATACTTCTATATAGTAATTTATTACTTATAAATAGAGCTATACCTACTCTTTCTAGACCTAATAGTTCTTTATCTATCTCTTAATCGGAAAGTATTATTAATACTACGTCTCTTACCCTTTTATATAATATACCGAATCTAATATATAAAGGAACTAGTCTAATAGAATTTTAAGCTTTTAAATTTAACCTTATATATCGATTTAAGATATATAATATTATTAATAAAGATTATAAATCTTATTATACTACCGGTTATTTAAGAGATAATATAAAACGCTATTAGGTTAGTTATCTTATACGTTAATATAGGGAAAATAGTATTAAGGCGAAAATATCTCTACCTAATCTTTTGGAATTTCTCGAGAAATAATACTCTAATCCTAAGACTTATATACTTATTATATCTTCGAAGCTTTTACGATTTATATAAGGCCGAGATAAAGTAATTACGGATTTCGTATAATATTTTAATAAAATTAAATTAGATAATCTAGCTCCTTTAAAAGGATTAGCTTATATTATAGTCTTTATTACTTAGCTATACCCTAACTTACGGATTATACTCGGCTCTTAAGTAATATTACTATATAAATAGGAGTATATTATTAGTTTAATATAATAATTCGAATTAATATAAAAAGATATTTAACCTTAACCTATATAAACTCCGTAAGAATATAGAATTTGCTTTATATATAGGGAGTCTAATTATATTATAACCTATTATCCTAAAAAAGCTACTAAGAATTCGCTACTTTCTATATTATTACTTAACTTATCTTTACCCCTTAAGCGTAATATTAACGATTCCGCTATATTAATATACCTAATTTATAACTATAGTATTCGATACTATAATTATAACTAATAAAGCTATCGAAAAGCAACTTACCTATAAAACCTATAGCGAATTTACTACGTTTATAGGGAGGATAATTATACTTCTACTAAATATCCTAAAGCTTATTATCGAACTTATTAAATAATAGGCTATACTATAATCGTATACCTAAAATTATAGCGAATTTCGAATATTACCTATAATATAGCTTCTATATAGAGTTCTAGTTAGGGATACGCTAGGTAGGATTATCCTCGTCTAGTTATAAAGGCTAGTATAATTTTAAGTAAAATATTATAGTTTATAGAAAAAGAAGCGCTTATTAACTCGGGCGTAGAGGAGAACCTATTTATATATAACTTATTCGAATAAATCCTATAACTTTATATTAAACTAAGTATTCTATTAATTATATTTAATAATATATTAATAAAAACTTTAGGTTCTATTATATTAGATTTACTAATTACTAATTCCTTAGGCGTTATAAGAATATAATATTATCGCTTCTCTATTATTAAAAAAATACCCTTCCTAATTATATTAGGTTTTCCCTAGCTTATTTCTATAAATCCTTAAATTAATTAGGCTATTAGGTATTAGAGATAGCTATTATATATATCTAAGTTAGTATTTATTATATCTATATAGGAAATACGTAAAGTATATATAATATTTATTATATAAAGTATACCTATTATTCCTTTATATCTATCTAAAAAGGAAGTTAAAAAACCTATCCCTAGTTTACCTAGCGAATATATAAACTTTAAGGATATTATATATATAGATCCTAATATACCTTTACTAATATAAATAGTTTTAGATTATACTATTAATCTAGAAGAGGGCGCGATACCTTTATAAGGACCTATTTATATACTTATTACGTTAAAGCTAGAAAGTCTTAGGGAATACTTATAGAAAATATAAGCTAGAGGTTTTATTCGCTATTCTATTAGTCCTATAGGAGCTTCTATTATTTTTATATTAAAAAAGGCGGGGAGTTATACCTTTATATTAATTATCGTACTTTAAATAAGCTAATATATAAGAATCGTATACTTTTACCCTTAATTTTAGAAGTTCTAGACTAATTATTATATACTACTATTTATATTAAGCTTAACTTAAAAGATACTTATTATTATATATAAATTAAGGAAGGTAATAAGTAGAAGACTACTTTTCGTATTAAATATAAGCATTTTAAGTACCTTATTTTACTAATAGGTTTAACTAATTCTCTTATAACTTTTTAATCTTATATTAATCGAGTTCTAGTTAGGCTTATTAATATTATTTATATTATCTACCTCGATAATATTTTAATTTTTAGTAAGAACCCTATAATATATATATAAGATATTCGTAGAGTATTTAAGCGATTATATAAGTAGAAGTTATATATTAACCTTAAAAAATATAAATTTAATATATTAAAAGTTAAATTTCTAGGTTTCGTTATTACTCCTAAAGGAATTAATATAGAATATAGTAGAATCGCTATTATTAAGCAATAGCCTAAGCCTATATATATTAAAGATATCTAAGTATTCTTAGGTTTTACTAGTTTTTATAGGCGTTTTATTCGGAATTATTCTCGTATTACTATACCTTTAACGTAGCTTTTACGTAGCAAGTATATTAGTACTTTTATTCTTAATTTCCGATAGCATCTTATATTTCGAATATTATATACTTATTTTACTATCCCTCTATTATTACGCTATTTTAATCCTACTTTACTAATATATATAGAAATAGATATATCTTAGTAAGCTATTAAAGCTATTTTATTATAATTATTTAATATAATTTAATATCTAATTACTTTTCGCTCTAAAAAGTTAATTTTAATTAAAGCGTCTTATAGTATAGGAGACTAGGAACTACTTACTATTATTAACGCTATATTAAATTAGCGTTAATACCTCTTATATATATAAACCCTAGTTATTATTAAGACTAATTACCTAAATTAGAGTTTTTAGGAAATAAAAAGACGGTTATTAGCAAGGTAAATATAATAGCTATAGCTATTAAGTAACTATAACTTTACTATTATTTATTAACTTAGTCGATTAAATCCTATAAACGGACTATTATAGCGTTCTAATTATCGTAATAATATAAAAGCTAATAAGGAGCTATATATCAGAGTCTAAACTGGAAACCTGCTTATACATTACTCAAAAGCAATAGGAACCCTGCGAAGTCAATTATATTTATAATCAAGGATGGAAATTAGGACATAGAAAAAGAAAGAAAGGAACTAAGTTCAGTTTAGTTTCTAAATATAACCTCATTGAAAACATATCTTAAATACTACTAAGATCCTGCTTATTAGATGCTTTCTTATATCCTATTACTTTGCCTACTAAAACCCTGATATTCTGAACTTCTTTTCCAAGGGTGCAAACCGGCAAGAATAAGAATGCTATCCACCCGACGCTCTTTTCGTATTAGTCGCGCTAATACTACGCTAACGTAGCGAATTTCCTCAGAATCTCCAAATACAGCTGTTATAACTAAATAACGCCTTCGCGAAGAGGCTAAAGTAGACGCATTATTACGGCTCTAAGATATTAAGCAGCGCTTACGCACTAAACGTATACGCTTAGCGTAAAAGAATAGATCCTCTAATTATATTTACCTATTACCAGCTAGCTATAAGGTTTCTTCTTTATCTACGATACTTCCACGCAGTAATTTATCACCCCTAAGTAGAGCTATACCCACTCTTTCCAGATATAATAGTTCTTTATCTGCCTCTTAATTAGAAAACACCGTTAACGATGCATCTCTTACCCTTTTACGTAGTATACCGAACCTAATATATAGAGGAATTAGTCTAATAGAATTTCAAGCTTTTAAATTTAACCTTATATATCGATTTAAGATATATAGTATTATTAACGAAGACTATAAATCTTATTATACTACCGGTTGTTTAAGAGATAATATAAAATGCTATTAGGTTAGTTATCTTATACGTTAATGTAGGGAAAATGGTGCTAAGGCGAAAATATCCCTACCTAATCTTTTGGAAATTCTTAAGAAATAATACTCTAATCCTAAGACTCGCGTACTTATTACGTCTTCGAAGCTTTTACAACTTATATAAGGTCGAGATAAAGTAGTTACGGATTTCGTATAACGTTTTAATAAAATCGAATTGGATAATCTAGCTCCTTTAGAAGGATTAGCTCGTATTATAGCCTTTATTACTCGGCTACGCCCTAAGTTACGGATTATACTCGGCTCTTAAGCAACGTTACCGTAGGAATAAGAGCTTACTATTAGTTTAATATAACGATTCGAATTAATATAAAAAGATGGTTAACCTTAACCTGCGCGAACCTCGCGAGAACGTAGGACTTGCTTTATATATAGGGAGTCTAGTTATATTACAACCCATTATCCTAAGAAAGCTACTAAGAATTCGCCACTTTCTATATTATTAATTAACTTATCTTTACCCCCTAAGCGTAATACTAACGATTCCGCTACGTTAACGTACCCAACTCGTAACTATAGTATTCGATATTATAATTATAACTAATAAGGCTATCGATAAGCAACTTACCTATAGAACCCGTAGCGAATTTATTACGTTTGCGGGGAGGATAACTATACTTCTGCTAAATATCCTAAAGCTTATTGCCGAACTTATTAAACAGCAGGCTATACTATAATCGCATACCTAAAATTATAACGAATTTCGAATATTACCTACGATATAGCTTATACGTAAAGTTCTAGCTAGGAATACGCTAGGCAGGATTATCCTCGTTTGATTATTAAAGCTAATGTAATTTTAAGTGAAATATTATAATTTATAGAAAAAGAAGCGCTTGTTAACTTAGGCGTAGAGGAGAACCTACTTATACGCAACTTATTCGAATAAGTTCTACAACTTTATATTAGACTAAGTGTTCTACTGGTTACCTTTAATAGTATACTAATAAAAACTTTGGGTTCTGTTTTATTAGATTTATTAGTTACTAATTCCTTAGGCGTTACGAGAACATAGCGTTATCGCTTCTCTATTATTAAAAAAGCACCCTTCCTAATTATATTGGGTTTTCCTTGGCTTATTTCTGCGAATCCTTAAATTGATTAGGCTACTAGGTATTGGAGATGGCTACTATATATATCCAAGTTAGTACTTACTGCGTCTACGCAGGAAATACGCGACGTACGCGCAATATTTGCTATATAAAGCGTACCTACTGTTCCTTTATATTTGTCTAAAAAGGAAGTTGAAAAACCTATTCCTAGTTTACCTAGCGAATACGTAGACTTTAAGGATATTATATATATAGATCCCAATGCACCTTTACTAGTACGAACGGTTTTAGACTATACTATTAATCTGGAAAAGGGTGCGATACCTCTATAGGGACCTATTTATATACTTACTATGTTAGAGCTGGAAAATCTTAGGGAATACTTATAGAAAATATAGGCTAGAGGTCTTATTCGCTATTCTATTAGTCCTATAGGAGCTCCTATTATTTTTGTACTAAAAAAGGGCGGGGAGTTACGCCTCTATATTAATTATCGTACTTTAAATAAGCTAATACGTAAGAATCGCGTACCTTTACCCTTAATTTTAGAAGTTCTGGATTAATTGTTATATACTGCTATTTATACTAAGCTTAACTTAAAAGATGCTTATTACTATATACGAATTAAGGAAGGTGATGAATAGAAGATTGCTTTTCGTACTAAATACGGGTATTTTAAGTACCTTATTTTACTAATAGGTTTAACTAATTCTCCTATAACTTTTTAATCTTATATTAATCGAGTTCTAGTTGGGCTTATTAATGTTATTTGTATTATCTACCTCGATAATATTCTGATTTTTAGTAAGGACCCCGTAATATATACGTAAGATATTCGTAGAGTGTTTGAACGATTACGTAAGTGGAAGTTATATATTAACCTTAAAAAATATGAATTTAATATATTAAAAGTTGAATTTCTGGGTTTCGTTATTACTCCTAAGGGAATTAGTATAGAATGTAGTAGAGTCGCTGCTATTAAGCAATAGCCTAAGCCTGCGTATATTAAAGATATCTAAGTATTTTTAGGCTTTACTGGTTTTTATAGGCGTTTTATTCGGAATTATTCTCGTATTACTATACCTTTAACGCAGCTTTTACGCGGCGAGTATATTAGTACTTTTATTCTTAATTTCCGATAGCGTTTTATATTCCGAACGTTATATGCCCGTTTTACTATCGCTTTATTATTACGCTATTTCAACCCTGCTTTGCTAATACGTATAGAAACAGATACGTCTTAGTAAGCTATTAGAGTTATTTTATTATAGTTATTTAATATAGTTTAGTATCTAATTGCTTTTCGCTCTAAAAAGTTAACTTTAGTTAAAGCCCGTTATAGTATAGGAGACTAGGAACTACTTGCTATTATTAACGTAGCGTTAAACTGGCGTTAATACCTCTTATACGTATAAACTCTAGTTATTATTAAGACTAATTACTTAAATTAGAGTTTTTGGGAAATAAAAAGACAGCTATTAGCAAGGCAAGTACGATAGTTATAGCTTTTAAGCAACTATAACTTTACTATTGTTTATCAACCTAGTCGATTAAATCCTATAGACGGACTATTACGGCGTTCTGATTATCGTAGTAGCGCGAAAGCTGATAAGGAGCTACGTATACTTAGCGATTTTATTATATAGGTATCTAAAGACCTAGTATAATTAAAACGGACTTGCCGAAATAACGAACTAAGTACTAAAGAGGTATAGTCCACTATAGGGTTAATAAGTTCTGGTTTATAGATAAGCTGCGAATATATAGTCTTAGAGTATATTTTGGATAACCTGAGTAGTGCTATCTCGTTAGCAGACGAAGGAGGTAGTATCTATAAGATTGGATCCAGAAATTATGTCCCGTATAGGTTACTAAGTTGCTTGGAAGCAGCGGTAAAGTATATAGGACGGAGAGCTTACCTTTTAATAATATGTACTCTCGGATAGAGACTGAAGACCTCTGAGCGGAGTTATTGGACTGCGCAATCTGAGCTTAAACTATGCGTTGGTTCTGCAGTTTACCTGCTTGGAAGTAGGCCTCGCGACCCTACTATCCTTCCGTACGCGCAACTTCAACGCATTGCGGTAATAGCTTTATAGCTAGATAAACCTCTCTATATTAAGGTTAAGAATACACAATAAAGCGATCCATTTGTAGTATCCGACGAATGGAAAGTATATGGGATCCGTATAAGAAACGTATGGAATACTCAATACGAGCACCTTCGCTTTGCTACGGTTCGCCGCCCACGGGCGGGACCCTTGCAGGGAGCTTTTAGTATCGAAAAATATATAGGGCTTTGATAATTCTATAGCATCTAATTAGTCTATATGCAAATCTGCCTACCGCGGAGCTTACGGCACCGTTATTATTAATATTCAAAGATACCGTGCCTTTTAAAAAGTACGCGTTCTTTCTAACGAAGTACGCGCTACGCCCAAATGTACATTTACTCTTTACAACAACAGCAACAATCGCCAACATACGCGCGAGCATAAATACGGTCAATTCGATCCATAAGAATACTATCTCCTAATCTATATATCCAAATTTGTTAATATCTACGGCCTTTACTAATATTTCAGATATCTTTATTACAGAACTTCTATTCCGTACCTCGCCAGAACCCAATATATCTACTACCGTTGCGTCTGCTACCCCCGCTACGTATTAGACGCGTCTTAAGAGAGCGCGTCCAATACCGCACAGGGGAACTAGTAACTTAACTGCTGCTATTACTACTACTATAGCTAGCCGTAACGCCGCTAACGGTGGCAACGGTAACTATAACGGCGACAACGATACGGACGGTAATAACAACAACGATAAGGACGGCGATAATAATAATAATAACAACGATAACGACGGCGGCGATAATAATAATAACAACGATAACAATAACGATAACGTCAACGCCGACGATACAGGCGCATATAACAACAATAATAACGACGGCGACAACGATGCGGACGGTGATAACAACAACAATAACGACGGCGACAACGATACAGACGGTGATAACAACAACAATAACGACGGCGACAACGATGCAGACGGTGATAATAACAATAATAATAATAACAACGATATAAGCGGTAATAGCGATAATAATAATAATAATAATAACGATAATAATAATATTCCTAACATCCCTCCGACTTAATTTAGTATTAGCGCCCAGCCTATAACTATTCCTAGCAACTAAGTGCCTGCTATCATCGCTCGATTCGGCCGAAGCATTAAAAAACTACCGAAAACCCTCGATACCCTCGACTAATACTATAAAGCCGACGATAATAATACCAGTAACGTTATTCTCCGGCCCCTCGCTCGCATCAAATTCAATCGTACTCAAACTATTAAGGGCTTTATAATACAATCATTAGGATAACCGGCTCCTATTCCTTACGTAAAATATACAGATAGTTGCAGGCCTTTTATCGAATATATTAACTTTATTAATATTGCCTTTAATACTTATAGCAATTATTACTATAGTTCCGAGGGTAGTAAGTATAATCATTATATCAAAGTTATTACTACTGCCGCCGCTAAAGTCGCCTTACTTAATACTAGTATATCTTCTATTACTATTTATATAACCTATATAGTATTAATTAATATACTAATAATCTTTTATTATAGATAATAGTTAAATAGGTAAGACTCGTAAAGTATAGCAGACCGCTGCCCCCGCTATCGCCGCTAGTATATATTACCTTTTAATATATAATATTTGCAGAATCTATACCGCATTAATCATTATACTAACTACTATATACACAGATAATCCTTAAGTCAGCAAGAAGCGCAAATTACAACAGCCCCCCGCCGCCGCCGCCGCCGCCGCCGTCGCCCCCGCTATAAAGAAGATTAAGAAGACTAAGACTAGTAACAAAAAGAACAAAAAGATCACTAAGACTAATAGCAAAAACAATAATAACAACGATAATAACGGCGAGAGTAGTTCCGACGATAATGATAATCTATATAGATTCCGATCCAACCCCGCCCGTAATACTCGTTAGCCGATGCTTATAAAGCTAGCAAATAAGGCCAAGCTTACTAAATCTAAAACCACTACGAAGTATACTCTTAAAACGGGTGCCGCACCTCTATTAAAGAAGGCCACTACTACTACTACTAAGACTAAAGCTGCTATTAAGCTACCTATAAATATCGCCGCCGTCGCCGCCCAACCGATGCCTTTACTATAGCAAATACAGCAGCCGTAACAACCTTAGCCCTTCGCAATATTCCCGCCTAATACTTAATTTCCCTACGGTACCTACGGATTCCCTTAGTACCCTAGATTCTTCCCGTTCCCGCAGCCGCAGCTATAGCCTATAATTCCTACTCAGCCGCCCGCAGCCCCAGCGCAGCCCTATGCCCCTACCGGCTATACTCTAATTACTATACCTAATACTATAATCTATAACATTCGCCGCAGCCTCCGTACTTTATAGGGCGTAGTACTTATACTACAAACGTTGGTTCCTACGCTATAAAGCTTAGTAGATACTATTAGCGATAATATTCCTAATAACGACGATAGCGACGATAATGCAATTATAATTATTAATCAGGAGGAATAAGCTTTACTATATTTTAATTTTATAGGTTTTCTATATTAGGCCGGTTAATACCCTAATACCTATAGGACTAGAGTTTTACAAAAGAGTTTATTAAAAGTTTCGGTAGATATATATATAGGTTATAGAATAATTAATACTATTAACCAACTTTATACTTATATTAAGCCTTATAGTTATATTATATTCTTATAAACTAATAACTCGTTATATATAATATTTTGCAACCGGGTCTTATTTACAGTCCGTAATATATATAAGCCGTTTACATTAGTAACGCGCGAGACTGCCATATAGAATTGACCGTACGAGAAAACCGGAACTCTAAGGTTAATACCTACTACCGTAAAAGACTAGCCTTAAGATTTATTAATTGTTATTGCAAAACACAACCGTACAGGGAATTGCAATCTTATAATCGGATACGGGGATTCTTGCGGCGTTGTTATAAGCTTAATTCGGGGGATTAGGCGAACTTAGCTAATATTCTCTCCGGTTAGAATATATATAATAAGGCAATGTTTTTTCATCTTAATAATACTTAAACGGGTACCGTTATAAAGTCTACCGTCTGGATTAAGGTTCCGTAGCAGAATAATCGGAGCCCCTAGCTTTATATAGAGATTTATAGGCGGTAGTAAGGCAACTTCGAAGGACTATAAATATTCCGGGGGCAACTAAGGAGCAGGCTTATTCGCCGAGCTCGCTATAATCGTTATAGAAGACCGTAATACTATAATATCTCCTGGATACCGATTTAGCGTTACCGTATTAAGTTCGTTAATAATATTATTACGAGAGGTAAGAATATAACGATTAGCAAATATAGTAGGATTAGTTGGGCTAGCTTATAAGAGAGTTTCGGGATAAACTATAGTAAAGAAATCGGTAGTATAATCGTACGTAGAAATGCTATCCACAGGCTCAATAGATCCTTAGAGTTCCGGCTTATACGATAGGTCTTATAGCTATTTGATAAAGCTGGTATTTGCAGTATCAGCCGACCGTACCCGTATATTCTCAGTTAAACAACGGATACGGAGCTTCTTCTAAATCGCAGACCTCGAAAGTAAGGCTTAAATAACCTTTATACGGGACGCTTTAGGAATTACGGGGGGGATTTAAGTAAAATCACCACCTAGAATAACCGGAATTCCACCGAAAAGAGAGGCTTCCCCCCGAATATCCTATAAAGTTCTATTAATAGCCTCGAAATAGTACCGATACTATATAGGAACTTTATCCCAGATAATTAATAACGTTTGTTTTAGTAAATCCGCTAAAATAGAGTTCTTACGGATATTATAAGTTAATGTTTTATAGACTTATAACGGAATCTTTAGGCGAGAATAAGATATACGACCACCTAGTAATAGTAAAGTAGTAATACCGGAGGATACTATATAAAGGACGACCTTTTATAAAGACCGAAAATATATAGCGAGACCCTTATAAAGGTAGGTCTTTCCGGTACCTCCGGCTCCTTAAATAAAGTAATATATAATCTTTAGATCTCTTTCGATATATATAATAATTTCGGAGTAGTATTCGGCTTACGTAGTATTAAAGTTAGTTATAATATTATTGCAAATATCCTGCTAGATAGCTGGAATATATACTATTTCTCGGGTAAGGAGCCGATTAATTCGTAAATACTGCTAATTATGCTTAGGCTAAGGTAAACTATACTATTATAATATCCTATTATTATTAAGGAGCATTTCGCTTACTAAATAAAGACCGAAATTATAGTAAGCAGTTTACGAATCCCGTAAACGTTAAGATAAGTCGTTACGCTCCCGAATTCGGTAAGGTAGGTTATTACAGAGACCGTCTCGAAACTAAGTCTATAATCTTAGCGGATCTATAATATCCTCCGATAATAAAGCTATAATAAATAGCTACTATAAAGCGTAACTACTCTTAAAGCTCTAGGCTTCCTAGAAGTAGGATATCTACCGATTATTATCGTTAAGTAGACCTATAGCAGTATAAGCGGCTCGAAAAGTAGGATAAACCACCGAATTTATTATACGGGTATACTCGAAGGATTTAAGCCCGGGAAAAGTATAAAGTAGTAGATATAGAAAGTACGCTTTTCCTATAGTAGGAGGTATAAAATTCATACGACCTAAAGCTATACCACGTTAACGGGGTTTCCAGCTTCGTAAACTTTTTTGCTAAATATATTACCGGGGGAAATCGATATAGAAAGTATTTATAGCGCTCGATTTTACCGAATTATACTTAAACTAACCTATAAGCTCCGACTTTAACCGTTATATAAGAGTATTAAGCTCTAATACCGCTAGATCGGCCCGAAAAAAGACCGGTTACTAATTTTCGAGATATACGGGCAGCTAAATAACTAGCGGATACTCCTCGTAGATAGGAAACTCAAATAGCTATATAATAGCCTCCGCGGGACTAATATACCGGTACTATAAATAGTATATAATCTCGTTAATATTACCGTTTTCGTTGCGGAGTAAGATCGTTATTAGATCTATACCTTTATAAATATATTTATATATATATTTAACGGCTTTAATGCTTATATAGATCTTAATATTAATATAAGCCTAATACTTTCGGTAAAGATATAGATTATACGGGATAACCTAACGGTTATTAGCCTAAAGTCCAATACTATTTATAGTCTTCTCGACCGAGATACTATTATTATAACGTCGATATATCGGATAGCTATCTCTAGGTATAGTTATTTCTTTAGTAAAAGCCTTTGGAAATCGTTTCGAGCATTTCGGTGCCTTTCCTAGCGTAAGCGGGTATATATAAGGATTAGTGGGATTTTACAAACCATAGGGCGTATATATTATTACTATAGTAATAAGATCCCGTAAAAGTCTATCTGGGTCCTTATCGGGGGTAGGAATCTTAGCTCGAATAATTCGATTAATATTTTCGGGAGATCGATAAAGGGAAGCTATAGTATCGGAAAGGAATAATAGGATATACTTATATAGTAACCCTCTTTTTTAGAACTCTATAGTCCAGATAATACCTATATAGCTACCGAAAATACCGCTATAAAGCTTATTAATTAAGGTAATAGACTTTAGGTGAAAAACCCTACCTATAATATCGGGTCGGTCTATAGTATTTTCTCCGGCGCCTAGCTTACGGGTAATCTCTAGCTAGTTAGGATTTATAGTTATTATAATAAAGAAAACTAGAGGGCTAAATACGCGTATAATTGCAATTAAGTCTTAATAATATTACTAAATAAACCGAGTACCGCTTATATAAGTTATAGGAAGAACGATACGCCTACTAACGTTAGTAGCATCTCTATTACTATTTTACAGCTAATCTATTAGCCTATTATATAGGTCTGCCCGAATCTTACGTTAATTAAGCTTAAACTATTATAGCTTCTACTAATTACCGTAAGCCTAAAGATCGACTAAAAACTATTAAAAAAGCCTCCGAAACCGAAACGGGATATAAGGCTATTATACCCTAGGATATAGAATATAACGGTAGTAATCTCGCTAGCCGATTCTATCCCGTTTTCTGCCCTAATCCCGTAAATTATATAACCGTAAAGCCTAATAAAAACCCGTATTACTATAAGGGAATAGCAGAGGATATATAAGGGGTAGATATACCGGATAAGTTAAAGAGATAGTAGTAAAGCAAGGGTTAAGAACTCCTATAGCGGATTTTTCGGCTAGAATAATATCGCGAAAAGAAGCCTCCTCGCGCTCTATAGGAATAATAATAGTAATCTTATTTATAATAGGTAGGTTAAATCGGCGGTAATTAGTACCTTCTTCGATAATTAATTATATTTACGGGTTAAGCAAGATCTGTTAGTAAGTATAGCGGCTTTATAATAATCTCTCGTAGGCGGTAAGATATATCGAAATAAACCGATTATTATACTATAGATACTCCGTAATATCCTAAAGCACCGTAAACCTTAAGTTTTTATTCTATATACTACGTAGCTCCGTAGTAATTAGCGGATCGAAAAAGTAGAGCTATATAAACCGCGGAGTAGAGATCCCTTATAGTTATAACGGGCCGTAATAATAATAAAGAGCACCTTAAATCTAATAATCGATATAGCTAGTATATAGACTATACCGTACTTCTTTCCTAGATATCGATATAAAGGCGAAAGTATTATTATATTCTCGTATATGCTTCCGAAAGTTTGCAGACTCTAGAGTATCGCTATAGAGCAGTTATAGCAAGAACCTCGGAATTAGTATAAAGAGAGGAAGAATAATATCGCCTTAGTTACAGTATTTGCCAAACTTAGGATCCCGTAATAATAATTGCTATAAATATATTAGCAGAATTTACGGAATATTCGACTAATATATAATGCTTATAGCTAGCCGTTTATCTTTCCAGTATAAAGCATTATAATAATTATATATAATATCTATAGGTCCTAGATCGTAGATAGGTTCCGTTTCTATTAATATTATTAGAATCCAGCCCTTAGGGTTACCGACTTATAGAGGCTATAAATTCTATAGACCGCTCCGGCGGGACCGTAATTCTCGCTATATAAGCGGTTTATTCTATAGCTATATAGAGGGTTTATTTTACAACTATAAATTAGGTAATATTGAAAGTTCCGGCGGTTATATAGGAGCTATAGGTTGCCGTCGGAGTCGTATATCTTTATAAGACTTATAGGTTGAATAAGGTACGCCGTTTCTCTATAAAGGAAAGTTAGAAGTAGGACGCTAATAACGGTACGTATTGCAAAAGGAGGATTTAAAGGACCGAACCGGCCTTATACGGCGTTATCGAGGAGGTATTAGGGGTGGAATCAAAAAAAGGCACTATAAACTTTATAAAACTAGTGCTATAAACTTTACAAAGCTATAGCAGGCAAGTGATTTATAGAGATTTACGGAGGCTTAAGAATAAACTTAGTAATTATAGCAGATTAAAGAGTAGATTATATTAGTAAAGAATATTTACGGTAGATACGGGCGATTTATTTGCGGTAGATATAGGCGATTTAAAAAGCTTATAGGCGTAAATACTAACAGTTAAGTATATACAAATATTGCAATTTACAGCTAATATAGGTGGCGCTATTAACAATTAGTTAGGGCTGCTATAGGTTTTGCGGGCCGTTTTGGTTATATGCACTAACGCCTTAACCGGACTTTGTGGATACTAAGCTGTAGTATATAGATTAGGATGGACTCTTGATGATGAAGGACCAACTTTACGTGCCTTAGGTGCCCGTACTCCGAAGAGAATTGTTGTTAGCATACTACGATAATGCAACTACAGGTTATTTCGGCTTTGATAAATCTTACAAGTTGCTTAAACGCTGCTACTTTTAGCCTTCCATACGCAAGGATATAAAATAATATATTAATACCTATGCAGTTTATCAACGAGCTAAAGCTGCAACTTACCGCCCTTATAGCTTATTAGCAGCGTTACCGGTGCCTATACGCCCTTAGCAGGAAATTTCGATGGATTTTATTACTGAATTGCCAGTATCTATAGGAAGCAACGGAAAAGCCTATGATTTAATTCTGGTTATCGTGGATCGTTATACAAAATATGGATTATATATACCAACTATAACTCGACTTATAAGTAGCGGACTCGCAGACTTAGTCGTACGATATATATTTCAATTTTTTGGAATACCAGATGGAATTATTTCCGATAGAGGAAGCCTATTCACAAGTACCTTTTGGAGTTCTTTCTGCTATTACTTGGCGATAAAGCGGCGTCTTAGCACCGTAATGCATCCACAAACGGATAGTTAAACGGAGCGCCTAAATCAAACTTTGGAACTTTACTTACGCATATATTGTGACATTAAATAAGCAGATTGGACGTAACATTTACCTATAGCTCAATTTACTTATAACAACGTACTATATTTATTAACTTCTTTATTACCTACTTATACCTTAATAGGATATAACCCTTGTTTACCCTCTAACTGTCCTAGTCACCTAAAAATAGTAGCACCAGCCGCTACAGAGAGAATAACAGCCCTATTAGAGGAACGCGTTACTATAGAGTAATATTTACGTAATGCTTAAGCCAGTTATACCAAATAGTATAATGCAAAGCATATAGATAAAAGATTTACACCTAACCAACTCGTCCTGATCTTAGCGAAGAACTTGCGATAACGCTATCTATCAGCAAAGCTGGCAGACAAATACCTTGGTCTATTTCGAGTATTAGAGGTAGTTGGAGCGTACGGATTGGTATACCGGTTGGAGCTACTAAAAGCTTACAAAGTTCACGATGTTTTTCATATCTCTGCGTTAAAGCAATTTATTAGTAGAGAAGGCGATAATCCTAAGCCCCGACCTGAAATTAATATTAAAGGTAAAGAATATTTTAAAGTCGAAGCAATTCTTATACATCGAGGTCCTAAAAAACAACGCCAATTTTTTATTCGATAGAAGGGTTATAATAGCGAAAACGATACGTAGGAGCCGCGTTAACACATTAATAATAGAGAAATAATTCAAAAATATGAAATGCAATTAATAGCAAAACGAAAAAGCACGAAAAATCAAAACTAATCTAAATAATCAACTAGCGAAAATAATAGCGTATCGTAACGATTAAGCAGCGCAAAATATACTCACTAGTTATGGCTAATAACAACAGCCTGGGCACCGCCATTACCGCCATCACCGCCATCACCGCTATCACCGCTATTATCGCCGCCTCCACCCTGCGCGTTAGCACCGTTATCGCCGTTATTACCATCATTATTACCACCATCATCATTATTATCATCCTCTTTATCGTTATTATAGGCACTAGCGACCTTAACCAACCGTTCTCCAATATCAGCTAATCGCTCTAATACGTTAACCCCGCAAGCAAGTAGCGACATTATATCGCAAGTAATAGCAAGCTGTTCAGCATTACCACTACCACTAATAACGACGGCAGGGCCAGCATTACCCTACGAATTCGCAACGCTTTTACCGCTACTATTATCCTTACTAGTGGTGAATGGATGGGACTAAGCACGAGGAATCTTCGAAACAGCCTCTTTCAACTGGTCGGCAGTAAAGGGATACTGAGACAATATAATCGTACGGACGGCAAAAGGCATCTATTCGGTTACTTATCAGCATACTTCTCGCAATACAATGAATTCGGATAATTATACTTACACGATAATAAGGCTAATTGTTTTTAGCGCAATGTTTATACTTAGCACTAACACCTAATACTATTAGCATTAGCCCGATACGCAAGGAAAAAGCTGCTTACCAGGATAAGGTTCGTAAATATAGTTTAGCTTCTTGGCTATAGCGCGAACGCAGCGCGTACACCATTCTGCAACAGGCCGAGCGGGGGCTGGAGGGCCATTATTGTTATTGTTAACAGCTGCAGCGACTTTGGCGCGTTTGCTGGGCCTAAGAGCAGGGTTAACGGTGCTTTGACGCAAGACGAATATGAAAAATACTTACTGATTTCCATTATTATTAGCGGGGCGCTTAGGAGGCATTTTTGCTTCTCTGACTGATAAATGTTGCGACTGCTATAATAAAGTATTAGCACTGCGTACTAGCTGCGAAAACGCAGGAAAGGAATAAAGTAATAAGCGCGATGGAACTGCTTTTTAGCAGGGAAGACGAAGCGTATGATGAAGGGAGACTGAAAGGGAATACTAACAAAATATTTGAAAGTTTAGTCTAAAGGAAGAAAGAAAAAGAAAGAGAAGCAAATCAACAGGGAAAAAAGAGTAGCTTTTATAGTTATAGAGGTAAAGCTATCGCAATAGTTAGGTAGTCTATATACCCTGCCTATTTACTGCTATTACTGCTATTTTTACTATTATTATTATTCTTTTATTATTACTATTATCCTCGGCGTAAACTATTCTTGTTTACTACTCTTTTGTTGCTACTATTATTCTATTATTATTACTATTATTTTATTATAATTACGGCGTTACTAACGATACTTTAAAACCCCTCGATAATAATACGATAATAATAATATAGTAATAAGGATAATAAAGCAATAATAAAGATGCTTTAACGTATAATATACTATATTATCCCTGGAACCGATATTTAATAATAATAAGCTGTTTTTGGAATAATAGTATAGCTACTATACTATAATGCTAATAAAAGAAAATTGGATTTTAAGTATATAACCTGCAATTTGGTTATAAATAACCTGCTTAAACGCAACGAGTTATTAGCTGGAGTACCTTAACCTAAATTGCTATTATTAGATAAAAAGGACTTCTTCTGGTATTTAATAGCTTCGAGGACGAAGCTTATAAGAAGGGGGATATTATTAGAGTCTAAACTGGAAACCTGCTTATATATTACTTAAAAGCAATAGGAACCCTACGAAGTTAATTATATTTATAATTAAGGATGGAAATTAGGATATAGAAAAAGAAAGAAAGGAACTAAGTTTAGTTTAGTTTCTAAATATAACCTTATTAAAAAATATATCTTAAATACTGCTAAGATCCTGCTTATTAGATGCTTTCTTATATCCTGTTACTTTGCCTACCAAAACCCTGATATTAGCGTATGATAAAGGGAGACTGAAAGGGAATACTAATAAAATATTTAAAAGTTTGGTCTGAAGGAAGAAAGAAAAGGAAAGAGAAGTAAATTAATAGGGAAAAAAGAGTGGCTTTTATAGTTATAGAGGTGAAGCTATCGTAATAGTTAGGTGGTCTATATACCCTGCCTATTTACTACTATTACTACTATTTTTACTATTACTATTATTCTTTTATTATTACTATTATCCTCGGCGTAAACTATTCTTATTTGCTACTCTTTTATTGCTACTATTATTCTATTATTATTGCTATTATTTTATTATAATTACGGCGTTACTAACGATACTTTAAAACCCCTCGATAATAATACGATAATAATAATATAGTAATAAGGATAATAAAGCAATAATAAAGATACTTTAACGCATAATATACTATATTATCCCTAGAACCGATATTTAATAATAACAAGCTGTTTTTGGAATAATAGTATAGCTACTATATTATAATGCTAATAAAAGAAAATTGGATTTTAAGCATATAACCTGCAATTTGGTTATAAATAACCTGCTTAAACGTAACGAGTTATTAGCTGGAGTACCTTAACCTAAATTGCTGTTATTAGATGAAAAGGACTTCTTCTAGTATTTGATAGCTTCGAGGACGAAGCTTATAAGAAGGGGGATATTATTAGAGTCTAAACTGGAAACCTGCTTATATATTACTTAAAAGTAATAGGAACCCTGCAAAGTCAATTATATTTATAATCAAGGATGGAAATTGGGATATGGAAAAAGAAAGAAAGGAACTAAGTTTAGTTTAGTTTCTGAATATAACCTTATTGAAAACACATCTTAAACACTGCTAAGATCCTGCTTATTGGATGCTTTCTTATATCCTGTCACTTTGCCCACCAAAACCCTGATACTATATATACCTTACGATTTTATTATATAGGTATCTAAAGACCTAATATAATTAAAACGAACTTACCGAAATAATAAACCGAATATTAAAGAGGTATAATCTACTATAGGATTAATAACTTCTTATTTATAGATAAGCTACGAATATATAATCTTAGAGTATATTTTGGATAAATTAAATAGTACTATCTTATTATTAGACGGAGGAGGTAATATCTATAAGACTAGATCTAGGAATTTTATCCTATATAGGTTACTAAGTTACTTAGAAATAGCGGTAAAATATATAGGACGGAGAGCTTACTTTTTAATAATATATACTCTCGGATAGAGATTAAGGACCTCTAAGCAAAGTTATTAGATTATATAATCCGAGCTTAAACTATATATTAGTTCTATAGTTTATCTGCTTAGAAATAAGCTTTATAACCCTATTATCCTTCCGTACGTATAGCCTTAATATATTACGGTAATAGCTATATAGCTAGATAAACCTCTTTATATCGAGGTTAAAAATATATAATAGAACGATCTATTTATAATATCTAGTAAATAGAAAGTATATAAAATCCGTATAAGAAACGTATAGAATACTCGATATAGACTCTTAATAATAAAGGACTAACTTTATATACCTTAGGTGCTTATACTTCGAAGAGAATTACTATTAGTATATTATAATAATATAACTATAGGCTATTTCGGCTTTAATAAATCTTATAAGCTGCTTAAACGCTATTATTTTTAGCCTTTTATATATAAGGATATAAAATAATATACTAATACTTATATAGTTTATTAACGAGCTAAAGCTATAACTTACCGTCCTTATAGCTTATTAGTAGTATTACCGGTACTTACCCGCCCTTAATAGGAAATTTTAATAAATTTTATTATTAAGTTACTAGTATCTATAGGAAGCAACGGAAAAGCCTATAATTCAATTTTAATTATTATAGATCGCTATATAAAATATAGACTATATATACTAATAATAACTCGACTTATAAGTAGCGGACTTATAGATTTAGTTATACGATATATATTTTAATTTTTTAGAATATTAGATAGAATTATTTCCGATAGAGGAAGCCTATTTATAAGCACCTTTTAGAGTTCCTTTTGCTATTATTTAGCGATAAAGCGGCGTCTTAATATCGTATTATACCTATAAACAGATAGTTAAATAGAACGCCTAAATTAAATATTAGAACTCTATTTATATATATATTATAATATTAAATAAGCAGATTAGGTATAGTATTTACCTATAGCTTAATTTACTTATAATAATATACTATATTTATTAACCTTTTTATTACCTACTTATACTTTAATAGGGTATAATCTACGCCTACCTTCTAATTATCCTAACGATCTAAAAATAATAATACTAGCTACTATAGAGAGAATAATAGCCCTATTAGAGGAATATATTATTATAGAGTAATATTTACGTAATACTTAAGCTAGTTATACTAAATAATATAATATAAAGTATATAGATAAAAGATTTATACCTAACTAACTAGTCTTAGTTTTAGCGAAGAACTTACGATAACGCTATCTATTAGTAAAGCTAGTAAATAAATACCTTAGTCTATTTCGAGTATTAGAGGTAATTAGAGTATACGGATTAATATACCGATTAGAGCTATTAAAAGCTTATAAAGTTTACGATATTTTTTATATCTCTACGTTAAGGCAGTTTAATAGTAGAGAAGGCGATAATCCTAAGCTATAACCTAAGATTAACGTTAAAGGTAAAGAATATTTTAAAGTCGAAGTTATCCTAATATATCGAGGTCCGAAAAGATAACGGTAATTCCTTATTCGATAAAAGGGTTATAGTAGCGAAAACGATATATAGGAGCCGCGTTAATATATTAATAATAGAGATATAATTTAAAAATATAAAATATAATTAATAGCTAAACCGAAAATTATAAAAAGAAAAAAGAAATTAAAACTAATCTAAGTAATTAACTAATATAAACTATATAATATCGTAACGATTAAGTAGCTTAATATATACTTACTAGTTATAGCTAATAGTAATAACCTAGGTACCGCTATTACTACCGTTATCGCCGCCTTTACTCTATATATTAGTACCGCTATCGCTATTATTACTATTATTATTACTACTATTATTATTATTATTACCTTCTTTATTATTATTATAAGTATTAATAACCTTAGCTAACCGTTCTTTAATATTAGTTAATCGTTCTAATATATTAACCCCGTAAGTAAGTAGCGATATTATATCGCGAGTAATAATAAGCTATTTAGTATTACTATTACTACTAATAATAACGGTAGGGCTAGTATTACCCTATAAATTCGTAACGCTTTTACCGCTATTATTATCCTTATTAATAGTAAATAGATAGGACTAAGCGTAAGGAATCTTCGAAATAGCCTCTTTTAACTAATTAGTAGTAAAGGGATATTAAGATAATATAATCGTATAGATAGTAAAAGGTATCTATTTAGTTATTTATTAGTATACTTCTTATAAAATAATAGATTCGGATAATTATACTTATACGATAATAAGGCTAGTTATTTTTAGCGTAATATTTATATTTAGTATTAATACCTAATATTATTAATATTAACTAGATATATAAGGAAGAAGCTACTTATTAGGATAGAGCTTATAAATATAATTCGGCTTCTTAGCTATAGCGCGAACGCAATGCGTATACTATTTAGTAATAGGTCGAGCGGGGGCCGGAGGGCTATTATTATTATTAATTACCGTAGTAACTTTAGTATATTTATTAGACCTAAGCGTATAGTTAACGGTGCTTTAATATAAGATAAATATAAAGAATACTTACTAATTACTATTATTATTAGCAGGGCGCTTAGGAGGTATTTTTATTTCTCTAATTAATAAATATTACGACTATTATAATAAAGTATTAGTATTATATATTAGCTACGAAAACGTAGGAAAAGAGTAAAGTAATAAGTATAATAGAACTACTTTTTAGTAGGGAAGACGAAGCGTATAATAAAGGGAGACTAAAAGGAAATACTAATAAAATATTTAAAAGTTTAATCTAAAAGAAGAAAGAAAAAGAAAGAAAAGCAAATTAATAGAGAAAAAAGAGTAGCTTTATAGTTATAAAGGTAAAGCTATCGTAATAGTTAGGTAGCCCGTATACCCTACCTATTTACTACTATTACTACTATTTTTACTATTACTATTATTCTTTTATTATTGCTATTATCCTTAGCGTAAACTATTCTTATTTATTACTCTTTTATTACTATTATTATTCTATTATTATTATTATTATTTTATTATAACTACGGCGTTACTAACGATACTTTAAAACCCTTTAATAATAATACGATAATAATAATATAGTAATAAGGATAATAAAGTAATAATAAAGATACTTTAACGTATAATATATTATATTATTCCTAGCACCGATATTTAATAATAATAAGCTGTTTTTGGAATAATAGTATAGCTATTATACTATAATACTAATAAAAGAAAATTAAGTCTTAAATATATAACCTATAACTTAATTATAGATAATCTGCTTAAACGTAACGAATTATTATATAGAGTACTTTAACCTAGATTATTATTACTAATAGGAAGGATATCTTCTAATAATTAATAGCTTCGAGGATAAAGCTTATAAGAAGGGAGATATTATTAGAGTTTAAGCTGGAAACTTACTTACCTATTACTTAAAAGCAACGGGAACCCTATAAAGTTAATTATATTTATAGTTATAAACGAAAACTGGAATATTAAAAGGAAAAAGGAAGGAACTAAGTTTAATTTAATTTCTAAATATAACCTTATTTGGAAATATATCTTAAATACTACTAAGATCCTGCTTATTAGATGCTTTCTTATATCCTATTACTTTGCCTACTAAAACCCTAATAAATACGGTATTATATTCGATAGCTCTTATAGAAGACTCTTTTATAGCTTAAAAGAGGTAGCTTAAATCTACTAGGTTTAAGCTACTTTAGTTATTAATATTACTAACGTACTAATACCTTTAGCTAATAATATACTATAATTTGTGCTTATAGTACTTAAATATAAACGTATATATAAACGTATAATATACGTAGGCGAGGATACGGTCCGAGAGGCTTATAAATAGGCGGGAATTATACTCGAGAAGATGCCGTTAAAGCCGTACGAAGACTATCTAATTAATAAAGCAATAGATACTTACGGTACACCTAGCAACCTAGAGAAGTATACCGTACCTAATTAAATAATCTATTTTAACCTTATAGAGTTTATAGTAAGCTATCTAGGCTATAGATATTATCTTTATTTTATAGATGTATTAACGTATTACTAATAAGTTCGTTTTTACGCTAAAAAGATAGAGGTTTATACTATAATTATAGAGTTCGAGAGATTTCTTAAACGATAGATAGGTCGATAGATTCAGGTATTCGGTTATAACGGAGGAACTAAGTTCGGCCTAGTAACGTAGCTCTTTCGTAACTCGAAGCTTAAAAAGTAGGCAAAATAGGAGTAAGTTGCTCTATATATTATAATACTCTATTTACCGTAATAAAACGGAATATCTAAAAGAGCCGGCTATAATCTAATAATAAAGGGACGGACCGTATATAATACCGCGGGCTTTCCTAAGCACCTCTAGCCTTTTACGATAAAAGCAGCCTATCTAATAATAAACGTAATACCTACTAAATATAGTAAAGCAGGTAGTAATATAATAGCTAGCCTAACGATACGCCTTACGGCCGTACTAGACCTTATAGTATTAGTTACCCTAAATATTAAGAATCTATACGTTTTAGGTAGTAAGGCTTATATATACTAGAAGCTAGATGTCAGGAGGTGGGTTGTTGCGAGGTGATGAAGTACAACATAGACGACGAGTTCTTGGCGTAAAAGCAGCTATATCGCACAGAAGACACCATGATAGTAGTATTCGTTGACAGAAACTGAACCTAAAGAGAAATCCCCTCTCCATTCACTAGTTTCCGAAGCTTCCGACGGCTCTTTATATCTTTGAGATTCCATGGCTGCCTGCCGAGAGCTGCCGGCAGGCCCTTGTTCCAAGCCGCAGGGACTGCGTTACCGCTGCGCTTCCCTGGCGTTCAGGGTAGGGTTCTGACACTAGAGTATTGTAAATATACTGAAAAATACGCTCCGAGGGCTAAGAAAGGCCGTCTTATCGGCTATAACGACGACTATTATCGTATTCTATAGGTTTAGCACCCTTAAGATAATACTATTTTACATATAGCAGCCGTAAAAGTAGTAGAATTAGATATAATACCTATTTTAAGCCTAAATAATATAGATAACGTTATTAAGATAGATAATAACCTATACTATAACTACGATTTGCCTAGTATTAGCCTAGGTAACTAAGAATTAGTACTAAAAGCTATAACCGATACCGTAGAGTATCCTTATTTAGATACCGTACTAATTTTAACTCGAACGCCTAAATATAAGGGACCCTTGCTATAACCTTAGTTACTATTACCCGACCCTACTCCTATAAAGCCTATTAGACTAGTAGCTATTTAAATTAATCGAGGTATAATAGTTAGATAATATCCCTAAGGGGGTAAAAGAGGAGGAGGTATTAGACGAAGAGAGAGTTATACCCCCTATACGAAGTATAAGGGCTTAATAACCTATACGGATACTACCTACGAGAACTAATAGGGCTAAATTAATTAAGTTAACGGCCGATTTATACCGTAAAGGCTACGCTAGTATAGCAGTTAAGTATAACGTATACGAACTATAGATTAAGTTAATCTATATATTAATTACGAAGGTATTAGTACGTTAGGAAAGCGCAGCGGTAACGCAGTCCCTGCGGCTTGGAACAAGGGCCTGCCGGCAGCTCTCGGCAGGCAGCCATGGAATTTCAAAGATATAAAGAGTCGTCGGAAGCTTCGGAAACCAGTGAATAGAGAGGGGATTTCTCTTTAGGTTTAGTTTCTGTCAATAAATACTACTATCATGGTGTCTTCTGTGCAATATAGCTGCTTTTACGCTAAGAACTCGTCGTCTATGTTGTACTTCATCACCTTGCAATAACCCACCTCCTGATAGAAGGTTAACATACTACTTTTAGCCGACGATAGCGTAAATAAGCTACTAAAGATATAGAGAGAGGCTATATAACGTTCTAACTTTAAGACTCGCTAATATCTAGTATACGAGGTAGCGATTTAGAAGCTAATTAATAACGGAACGTTTAATATTAAATACGCGCTTAAAGGTACTAGACTATTTCTAGTAAAGTAGGTATTCGATAAGAAAGACTATCCTTCTAGGAATAATAATAAGGTAGCAAGGGCTAAACCGGTAGTTTATAGTAACTTTAAGAAGATAGGTAATTAGGAGGTTTAAGACCTCTATATAATAATAGCTTCGGTTATATTAGTAAAGCTATTTTATAGTATCGTAGCTATTTAAAACCTCGAGTATAAGATATATAACTTTAATATAGCCTTCCTTAACGCGAGAGTACCTAAGGGGGTAGTAATCTATATATACCCTCCCCTAGGCTTTAGCTATAAGGATCGAAAGGTATAATATCTACGAAAATATCTATATAGCCTTATACGGAGCCCTCTATAGTAGCTTAAGATTATTTACCTATTCCTAAAGAATCTAGGCTTTAAGCCGTTTAATATGGATATATATATCTTTAAAAACGAGAAGACTAATATACTACTTATTCCATATATAGACGATATATAAATTATAGGCCTAACTAAGCAGTTAGTACGAGAGACCGCCGAAGCTATTAAGAAGACCTTTAAACTTAAAGAGTTAGGCGAATATAGTAAATATCTCGACTTTAAGATTATACGCCTAAGAGACGAGTACGTAATACTACTCTTATAAGCTAACTATACTAAGAAAATTCTTAGGGAATATACGTTCGATATTATAAGAACGGCTTAAACGCCCTACCCTAAAGGCCTTAAACTGCTATAGATATAGGATATAACGGCGGTAGTATTACGAATAAAGTAGTTTTAAACGTAAAGCAGCTTAATTAACTAGTTAGCGATTAGTATTAGACTAAATATTACGTTTACTATAAACTAGGCTGTAATAGGTAATACTAGATCCTTAAAGGAATATATTACTATCGTTTGCTAGATATTTAAGTACCTAAAAGGCTATCCGAACCTAGGCTTACGCTTAGGAGGTAAATTTAATTTATAATAATAGAGACGGCTTATCTATATATACGTAGACGCTTCCTTCGCCGACGATATATATATACGTAAGTTAACGGCTATTTATATAATTTTTATAGCTAATATACCTATCCTATAGAAGTTAAAAAGATAATTACTAGTAACTCTATTTATAACGAAGGCTAAGTTCGTAAACCTTACGCTAGTAGGCTATATAGTAATATAGGTAGCGAAGACTTTAACGGAGTTTAGAATACTATAAGATACGCTACTAATACTATTTATAGATAGCGCGAACGTAAGATTAATTATACTAAATAGATATAACTTAGCAAGGATATAATATCTTAATATACGCTTTAAATAGATTATCTAATAGACTATAAAGGGGTATTTTTAGATTAAATACATAGGTATAGACGGTATAGTAGTAGACGGTCTGATAAAGCCGTTAGCAAGGTATAAACAGGAGGTATTCGTTAAAGCGTTAGGCTTAGTCGATGCTATTCGGATTATATAAGGAAAGGAGTAAATGCTCCGGGTAAGAGAAGGAGGTTTTTATAGCAAAACTGGCTGAAAAGACTAAAAATATAATAAAACTCGTAGTAACGTTACGGAGTTTGCTTATATAACAGGGCCAAAAACGAGGTAATTGGGAACGCTATATATGCTAAGGGGGTGTATGGGCCAGGGTGTGGCCCGTGCACCAGCACACACACACACAGTAACCAGGGCCTGTGGCCCCGCCATAGTCAGAATAGCTTTTTCCTCCTAATGCGATTTCTCAGTTACGCCCCATACTAATGCATCAACATACACTCTCTCACAGGCAGCAAGATACGGGAGACCTTTTCCAGCGTGTATTGCATATATAGGTCCCCCCCCCCCAAGTCCCCCTCTCAAAACACACATCGACATGTAGCATCATAAGTGTAGATAGTATGTCTGTATAAGCAAGAGTTATATTTGGCCCACGCTCCGTCAGTACATCAATCAGCCAAGAGGGGAAAAAGAAAGTCAACCCGGCCTTTTTACGCCGTTCAAAGGCTGCCACACATTACGTTTCTTGTGCTGCTTGTGACGGAAAGTGGTCCCTTCCAATCTTGTTGCATCATAATTCGAGATCTGAGAAAGACGTAAAGGACGCCCCAAAAGAAACACACAGAGTACCAAGTGCTACATACGGACTGAAAAGTGTAATGATATCTTTCTTACATGCATACATATCCACCAAGTGACGAGGGGCCGGACATTCAGTTGAAGTGGGATACTGGAACTTGTAGAGGGTTGGTTGAATGCATGCATTGGACGCCAGGGCCAAGAAATCAGTTCATGCAAAACAGGATTTATCTTCCCTAACTGGGACGAAGCTACAGACAATATGGCAATTTGCAAAAAAGAGGAGGGCGTGCGGGTGGTTGGTAGGCAATGTCATTTAGAAAAGATGGTGATCGAAAACCAGAGGCCGGGGCATTGTGGAATGTAATGTGACAAGTGTGAATGGAGAGTACAGGCGGACTTGAAGTCTACAAACCTGTCTGCAATAATGATAAGTGTTATACAAAGCAGACTATGTGGAGGATAAAGTGGCACGTCTTGATCACACTGCGAAAGAGCAATTACTTATGCTGGAAAACGACGCGGGTGCTTTGTGCTCGTTTCTGCGTTCTATTCAAAAGGACAACATCGATCTCCTAGTACTCGCGATAGCATTGGAATATCAAGACGATCATTAAAGGCAGACAAAAACTTTTGTGGTATTGCTTTTTGATCAAATAACCTCCCCATCGTAATGCACACCAAACTCCAACTTGTAGTACACTGTTTCCAGGGGACGCGACATGGAAAGTCAACCGCCCCCCTACAGTATCTTGTCAATGGAAAAAAAAAAAAAAGACTGCTCCTCCCTTCTTGCTCCATTATGTAGCGTGTATAAAGTGTATGAGAACATATGTCCAGAGAAAATAAAACCTTTTCAAGCCCACTTTGAAAAGTCAAGGCTTTCCACAAGATAGTCCAGATTGCTAAGCGGCGTGTGCACCTCGGTGTCGGCTGTGGACGTGCTCATAACCGAGCTGCGGTGGCTCTGCGAGTTGGGTTCGCTCGTCGAGGTCAGGAAGGTGGCAACCGATGCACGCCGCATGTTGCTCAGCGACGAGATTGTGCTATCTCTAATGCCGCTTGCCGGGCGACTGTCGGCCTGTGGAGAGGGCGCATGCCCTGCTTGCTGCTGCGCCGAGGCGAGCGCGCTGCTCAGAGACAGAGGGGGCGGTGCCGGTGTACCAGCGGCGGGCGTGTTGGGAGCGTTGGTTGCAGGCGGACTGAACACGGATACGGTCATGCCTTGTGGAGCATAGCGTTCTCGGAGCCGAGTGATCTCTCTGAGTCGGCTGCGCCAAGATGAGGGATACTCGCCGAGCTCTCTGTTGGCCCAAACCACTGAAAAGACCGAGGCATTCAGGGCTAGCAGTCTGATAAAGTCGGGCAGAGCCTTCAAGTCAACCATCTTTGTGGCAGCACATGGCGAGATTTCTGGGAATCCTTCTTTGCTCATCACCTGGACCTTGAAGAACGGTGCGTATGTGCTTGGGTCCATATGGGTCTCGTCCGCATTTTCAGCATCTTGTCCATTCTGTCCCCCCTCGGTGGTACTTTTGTGCCATTTCAAGGCATTCTCACGAGACGCAACGAAGGAAGCTCGCGACTCGGGCGTAATGACTATGTAGACATAGTTGAATTCGGAGGGAAAGGTCTCAAAGTTGAACGGGAGACCCGAGTCATTGAAGACAATGTTGACAAAATCATTTCCAATGTGCCTCTTTTTGTTGATGCACTGAGGATCGTGTTCGAGATTTGTGGGCATTTGCGTGATGACATGAAACACAATTTCCGTCAGCCGGTCCCGCCAACAAAAAGTATACTGCCCATCTGTATCGTACTCCCGGTCCAAGCCTTGCGTGTTAAAATCAGCTCCCTTGAGCTTGGTCAGAGTCCCTATTCCGTTCAGGAACTCAATGTAGTCAGCGCTCCCCGAGACATTCTGCAGGATATCCGCTTCCTTGGTTTGATTTTCGCCAATATAGATGATGCCCACTTTGTGTCCGTCGACAGGGGAAATGCGATCAAAGATCTTGATGCTCCGGCCGACTGCCTCGTCATCTGGGAGAGGGAGCGGGCGGAGGGCGGGCTCAAGACTTTGTGGCACCGACGACAACAGATGGACGAGGAGATGACTCGGAAGGGCGCCATTTGTTGAAACGGAGCCTCTGGAGCTGCCACCGCGGCCAAAGAATTCTACCTGATGAGCTGGTGGAGGCCGGACGTTGTGACGGATGGTGTAGAATGAAGTGCCTGATGGTTGTCTCTTGGTGAGTTGAACCCAAGGTGTAGATTTGTGTTGCTTGATGGAAATGAGGCTGTTGGCAATGATCCATCGTTTCTCAGTGTAGTCAGAACTCTTGAGATCGGTGAACCAGGGGCTTTCAACAGACTCATCAGCGTCTGCGTAGGCAACTCTCTGCATGAAATCCATGGTGATCAGGGCTTGCTCGTCTGTCATGAGGCCGCCGTCTGGACCTTGGAATAGCCTCTTTGCGATCCAGCCCACATGTTTCGCTCGGTCACTCAACCGCAAAGCCAGAAACCAAAAGATAATCACGTGGTACGCAAGTGCGTAGACATACTGAGGCAAATCGTCACTGGTGGTAGGCTGTCCGAGCATGTCGTAGTCATGGGTTACGTGGATGGTAGCAGCCACGGCATCACCTGTATAGCTGGTGCGGGTGTTGCGCCTCTTGTCGCGTACGGCATCCAGGTATCTGAAACACATGCCGAATATAATGCGGAATTCGTCATCAATGAAGTTGCTGTATAGTGCTGGGAGCCTGGCCAGGCCGGCCAGGAACTCCAAAATATGCACGGCGACAAAAGGTTGCGTGATGACGGTAGACATCTTCTGCAGAATTGTAACGAGTGCCTTTGTGGTGGCAAGAGGCATTTCATGACAGCAAATGGTCAAGGCATGAATGCACGTCTTTGCTGTGGAATGGCCGATGCCCTGCAAAAAGGTGCGCACCAGGTCGTCATCCTCTGGCTTGTTAAAGTGCTGATGGTAACTCATAATTGTTGTCAGCGATTGAAAGATGCAGATGTTGACCTCAGGCCGGCGCAGCCCGGTAGCTGGTGGAGGGTCCTGGAAGAGGTTGTGTTTGCTCTGCTCACACAAGATGCGGCGAGCGTCCAGAATTTGCGGTATGGCGTCGCGGAACAGAGCATGGTTGCTCAGCTGCGACGGGAGGTGCACTAGACAGAAACTGTATACTTCCCAGTCACTCCCCGAGGTAAGATTGTGGAGGATTGCATCGAGCCATGCCGTTATGCGAAGGTCGCCAGCGAGTGAGATGTTGACTTCAAGTTTATCTTCAGCATCTTCCGTATCGTCATTGTCCTCGCTGAATCCCTTTTCGTCTCCTTGCAGCTGCACTTCGTCTTGATCCACATGGGAGAAGAGCACGGGGCTGGCACTTGGCGATGGGGTCTCTGGCAGCGCATCGGCATCGGGTAGAGACCACAACTGATGATATCTGGTAACACTGACTTTGGTGGCTATACTCGTCGTGCGGCTCGGGACTATTCGATCTTGGCCCGTGGAACTGAATGATAAGCCCCTGGTTGTCCGCATAGGAATACCATGGTCACTCTTGGATCGATGTGTGGCCGCTGCCTCCTCTGCAAGTTTTCTAGCCAAAGAGGCTTCTGTTCGGTGGAGCACACCAGCCAGTCCTTCCGACTCTGTGAATACGGTGAGATATATGCGGTTCGCCCAGTCAGCCCTCAGTCGGAACAACATCTTCATGGCGGTCAAGCGAGCATCAGTCGACTGTGCATTTCTGGCAGTATCAACTAGCAGGTTGAAAGCGGTGCTAGCTTTGCGCCCGTCCAGATTCATCGTCTTCATGAATAGTTGCACATAACCTCTCGCTACCACATCAGAAGGACTTTGGGCAGTCGTAGGGTCTTCCACTGCGCCTGGCGGCTCGAGAGAAGCCATTGGCGAGAGCAAATGCTCGCTTGTGATGACGCCATTGAGCCTGTGGACAATGTATTCAAAAAGCGTCAACTCAGCGGCGGCAGCAACAGAGACCATGAAAGAGACAGTTTCCTGAAGAACAACAGTGTCGGTTTCCTCTGCAATCCCTGATAGAATCTGCTCCACGATATTGGGTACGCATTCTTCCTCTAGCTCGTCCCCTAATAGTTCCACTAGGTCATAAACCTCAGTCACGCTCTGGAGAGCCTGGACTCGCACGGCAGTTGAGCGATCGCCATCACCATAGAAAGAATGCAGGACCAGCGAGATGTTCGTTTCCCACTCCAAGTCCGAAGGGTAGCAGCACCGAAACTCTTTGAAATGATCCAGCACAAGGGCTGCTGTGGAATCAGGAAGGACGTGAGGGATCCTGGTAAGAAAGGCGATACATTCTTGCTTTTGGATGAAATCGAAGTCGCTCATTTGAAACAAGGCCTCCAGCCTCCGCAACAAGTCGTTGAGCTCTTTCAAGACGATATCGCCCCTTTTAACGGCGCTTCGTGAAAAGCTTGACCTTGGATGCGAGAGATCATTGTCGTAACACAGGCGACCAACACACTTTTCGGCTACGGCTAGGATGATTGTCCAGTCTTCGTCCGCGAGAAGAGGGTTCAGGTTCTGGTCGCCGTCATCAAACAAAGTGTTGATGAGCCTCAGGGTAGATGCAGCGATGCGCCTGGAGTTCGACTTGTCTACAACATTACTGCATCCGTCGATCAGTAGTGCTAGAGGCACCGTAGGGTAGCCCTTTTCAGCTGATTTCCATATCAACTTTTCGAGGACGCTCAGGGCGCCTCTAACGCTCCTGGTTGCCTCGGTCGTATCCTGTCCTTTCCGGGGGTAATCTCTCAATAGGCTCAGCAGCACTCGCACCGTAGCTTGGCCATTGTGTGACTTGAGCAGGTTGGACAGCGTGTGCCAAGATGTCTTTTGGAGACTAACCACAAGACAGTGGATTGAGCTCAGAATTTCAACGCAGCGGCTCAGAGTCCGTTTGGGCACGGAACCAAATGTAATGATGGCGTCAATGACTTCGATGCAAGAGGTCAGGTCTTCTTCAGCAGTGGTCTTCATGCAGATGTCTAGAAGCGTATCAATGAGACGCGCAATCACATCATCGTCAGCGACCCTGAAGTTGAATTTCAGGACTTCAATGATGAATGCAACCAAAAGGGTGAAGAGCCTGTCCTCGGCTGTTGACGTGACAGACGGCGCTGTGGAGGACACTTTGGAGATTTTCTTGTCACGTAGCGCCAGTCTTCGTCTTTGCTTTGCAGCATTATACGCATCGGCAAGCCATGTCGTTAGGAGGGGGATGATGTCGTAGTCGAAACCAGAGATGTTCCGACCGTGATTCGTCAGGTCAACAAGAGCCGTCAATCGTAAGTTCAGGTCGTCGGGGTTCGCCGGTGCGGCAATTGTTTGAAAGTATTCTTTGCGCTCGATATCGGTGGTTGATGGATTCTTGACGCATTCTGCCATCAGCTCCCAGCCCGCCACTCGCATGCCACTCGGCCTTGACGATTCTATCAAGTCTTTTGCGGCATCCCAAATCTGCAAAACAGGCGCAAGCGGGTAGTCGCACAAAGTGAGGCGAAGAGATTCGGCGGCGGCAACGCGCTCACTGAGCGACCCAGACTTGAGCTTGTCGAGCCATTCGTTGTAGTGTGGAGCGACGCCTGTAGCGGCCAGCGAGGCCGTATTGACTCGTTCGGACGAGAGTTGGGCCGAGGCGGGAGTTGTGGACGAGGAGGGCACAGGCGGGGCCTTGGGTATCTTGGAGCCGCCTGTCAGGCCTTTGAACACGCTGGCAAATGCCCCGGCAGTCTTAGATTCGGAAGGTGAGGACGCGTCTCCGGGACTGGGCGACATGGTGTCTCGTTCTGGAGAGTGCCCGTCGGGGCCTTCGAAGCCCAGCGATGCTATGCGACGAAGCATAATCACTAACTAGGGTGCCATGGAACGTTCAACAGTAGGACGGAGACTGCGGAAGGGGACTTGCGAGATCTTGGCGGTTAGATGCAGTCTTTTCTCGCAGCAACAATCGTGCGCAGAGAAGTGTAGAGGGCAGAGAGCACTTACAGACGCTGAGGTCCAACTCGACGCGCATCCACCTCGAACACCACACAAAGGAAGGGCTATGCAGCCTGGGTTATCCAGGTCGCCACAGCCGCCATCAAGGTACAAGTAGGCAGGGAACCCGGCTGTTGGAAATGGGGTGATGGGGTGGCTGCACACACAAGCACGACGAGGCTGGAGAGATGTCACAGGCAGACGAGGCAGCTTCGACATGCAAGGACAGGTTCAGGTTGTGGCCAGCGAACAAAAGTGGACAAAGTGCAGAATGGCGCTTGACGCAAGGCAAAATGCGGTTTTGGAGATGTCAGATGGGCTGCAATCGGCGCCAGCCTTTCGATTCGTTCTCTGCCTCAACTGGTCTGCGCCAAGAGCAATGGATTCGCTGCGCGAGTGTTGGAGGCAGCAGTGTGTTCAGAAATTCCGGGCGAGATCTTCGGATGACGACAGCGTTTCTCTGAATTCCACGACGATGCACAGTGAGGTTGCCGGGCAGGGGAAAAAAGGCTTGATGGGCAGGTGGCAGGGGATGAACGATGCAGCAGCATCACCAGACCCAGGCTTTTAGCAGGTCTAGCAGGCCCGCGAGCAAGCTGCAAGGCTGTCACAAGCCCATCCCTGCCACTTCCCGACACTAGCCGCCTGTGGCCTTTCTGTGCCCGGCACATGATATCGGGCTTGCACTTTATCTGATAACTGCCTGGGTATCTGGGCATCGGTCATTTCTCTTTGGAAATGGAAATTTGCATTTTCATGCTGAAGGTTGGACTTCTCAACAATGCATACAGAGCAATAGACAGTTTTTTTTTTTAAAAAAAAATAAGGGGGGAAATATCAAAGAAATAGGCTGCTTCCATGTAGCATCCAGCAAACAGGGAATATGCAAAGTACTCTGTAGATATCTAGGTACTTGATGGCCCCACCAATATACTATGTGATTGTAAGTACTATGTATTCAGGCATGCACTATCCTGGCGGGGCCTGGCGGGGTCCGCCATCGCGTTCTACATAGTAGAGCCCCTCGTCCCCCCACACTTAGGTAGCTGACCCTTGCTTGGGGAGCAACTTCCATAATACATCGAAGTCTACTGCCTGCCCCTAGTGCCGCTGCCCACTACATTGTACATAAGTACAGTGCCCCGGATACGTACCGGTCTGCCAAGGGCCGCCTAGCAACCATGCAGCAACAGCTTGCTATGCTCGTTTACTTTCGCGTCGGTAACGTCAGACCTAGAAATTTCCAAGAGCCTCGCATCCCATCCACCAACAACCTCACACCACAGCCATTCCCATAGACCGCCCGTCCATTCCGTCCACCGCAGCTGCAATCTCGAGTTGTTGTCCCTCCAGAATCGGCCAAATTGCACGTCAACATGGCGGCGGACATCCAGAACATTGCTCAGCTGCTGGATGCGACCCTGGATCCGCAGCAGCATCGCAAAGGTACGCCCGTATGGCTGTCGCTGTATCTGCTTTACTGTGCCTTATGGCAGACCATCAACTGACCTGGGCGATCCTGCACCAGCCGAGAACCTCCTCAAGCAAGAAGAGAAGAAGCCTCATTATTCCCTCCAGCTCCTCAAGATTGTCGCCGAGCAAAACCTCCCCATCAAGACCCGTCTTGCCGCCGCCCTTGCCTTCAAGAACTTTGTTCGCCTCAACTATGTGGTACGCAGACGACCGTGCAGAATCAAGAGCGGATATGCAAGTCTCAACACGCTGCTGACGGTTATATCAATAGAACGAAGATGGCCAACATAAGCTTCCTGCAGAAGAGGTCGCAACAATCAAGCAGGAGCTTGTTGGACTCATGATCACGTCGCCACCAAACATTCAGAGCCAGCTCGGTGAGGCAATCAGCGTCATAGCCGACTCGGATTTCTGGACACGATGGGATACCCTTATACAGGTAAGGACGAACCATGATCCCTTTTTGCAGCGTGAAAACGTCCAACTGATTGACTCTCTCCCCCCCCTCTCCTCAGGACCTCGTCAGCCGGGTATCCCCTACCGATTACAAAGTCAACAATGGAGTCTTGGAGGTTGCGCATTCCATATTTGTGCGTTGGCGACCACTGTTTCAATCCAACGATTTGTACGCCGAAATCAACCACGTCGTGCAGCATTTCGGTCCAGCATATATCGAGTTGCTGCGCATCACAGATCAACAAATAGACGCCAACAAGACCAATGCGGCGCCGTTGAAGGGCTGGTTCGAGACCATGAGCTTGATGATTAGGATATTGTACGATCTGACGTGCCACGACTTGCCTCCTGTCATCGAAAGCAACCTTCCCTACATATTCGGTCTCCTTGACAAGTACCTGTCGTACGCGAACGCGACTTTTGACGGCGATGAGGACGAAGCCACACCACTGGAGAATGTCAAGGCAGATATATGCGAGGCGCTGACCCTATTCTCGACCAAGTACGATGAGGACTTTACACCTTATTGCGAACGATTTATCACGTCTGTATGGAATCTGCTGTCGACCGTTGGGCCCGACAGGAAGTATGACCTTCTTGTGAGCAAGGCATTGCAGTTTTTGACAGCAGTCACCGGGTCCAAGCACGCCGCTGTGTTCCACAATGAGAACATCCTTGGTCAGATTGTGGAGAAGGTCATTCTGCCAAACGTCACTCTTCGTGAGTCGGACATAGAAATGTTTGAAGATGAGCCTATTGAATTCATCCGAAGAGACCTGGAAGGCTCGGACACGGACTCTAGAAGACGCGCCGCGACCGACTTCCTGCGAAAGCTACTGGAAACATTCGAGGTCCTGGTTACCCAGGTCGTCTTCAAGTACATTGACCACTACCTGACCGAGGGCCAGAAAGACTGGAAGGCAAAGGACACCGCTGTTTACCTTTACTTGGCTATTGCGGCCAAAGGAGCCGTTACTGCGGCACAGGGCGTCAAGACTGTCAACCCCCATGTCAATGTTGTCGAGTTCTTCCAGAACCACATTGCTGCTGATCTTTTGAACGACTCTGGCGTCGAGCCGATCTCCAAAGTTGACGCCATCAAGTACTTGCACAATTTCCGCAGTCAGCTGACGCGGGAGCAATGGCAAGCAGCCTTCCAGCCGCTCATCAAGAACATGGCATCCGATAACTATGTCGTGTATACGTATGCGGCTATTGCAGTGGAGAGAGTACTTTTCTTGGCGAACGATCAGGGAGAGCACATGTTTACGAGAACAGACATTGAGCCCTTTGCGAACGACCTGCTGGAACACTTATTCAAGCTAGTCGAAAAGGACAAGGCACCGACAAAAATGCAAGAAAATGAGTTCTTGATGCGCTGCATCATGCGCGTTCTGATTGTGCTCAAGCAAGGCATCCAACCCATACTGGATGGGGTGTTGAACCACCTCATCAACATCATTGGCGTCATCAAAGCGAACCCAAGCAATCCCCGCTTCTACTACTATTTGTTTGAGGCTATGGGAGCGTTGGTAAGGTATTCTGACGCGTCACAAGAGGCGAAGCTTCAAGAACGCTTATGGGAGCCTTTCTCCTACATTCTAAACCAGGACGTTTCAGGTGAGTTATAGATCCCTCCCCATATGTCCTCACCAACCAACCACAAAGAACCAACTAACTTCTTTGGTCACGTAACAGAATTCGTACCCTATGCGTTCCAAATCCTGGCTGCTCTGCTGGAAGCGACGCCTTCAAATGATCTTCCCGCCAACTACACCACGCTGCTCCCTCACATACTTGCACCTGCCGTGTGGGAGACCAGGGGAAATGTACCTGGGTGTGCAAGATTCCTGTCAGCAATTGTGCCAAAAGCCAAGCGGACCATCCTCGAGAACAGACAATTGGAACAAGTTCTAGGCGTCTTCCAGGGCTTATTGGCACTCAAAAAGACCGAACAGAATGCGTTTGATATCCTCGAATCGGTCGTCGTGGCATTCGATGGGCAAGTCGTCTACATTTCTGTATGTGTCAGAAACTTCTCAGCTAACAAATGCCTGCAGTACAACCTTGAACCAGTGGTTCCCTACGATTCTGCAGCTTACACTTGCCAAGTTGCAAGCCCAGCCATCCGACTCGTACAAACAGCGGTTCGTCCGCTTTTACCATTTGGTATCGGCCCGTACCGACCACGGCTTGGGCGCGGACTTCTTTATCAAGCATGTGGAGGGCTTGCAAGCCAAGCTGTTCCCTGCCATCTACCAGACGATCATCCTCAAGACAACCGGCTCACTGGCCCGTCCCGTTGACAGGAAGATTGGTGTGATATCTTACACCAAGACACTCTGTGAATCTAAGGAATTCGCGATTACCTATGGCAACAAGGGATGGGGCTGGACAGCAAACGGCCTACTGGAACTCTTGAAGAACCCTCCCAAGGTTGCTGCTGGATTTGGCGACGAGATTGTTACGGAAGCCGACGTGGACGATATTGGATTTGGACTGGGCTACACGCCACTCAACACATGCAAACGAGGCCCGCACGACGACTTTCCTGACATCACCGATGTCCAGGTTTGGGTCAGCGAGTACATGAAGAAAACAAACGCCGTGACAAATGGCATGATACTCCAATTTGTCACGCAGCGGGTTTCGCCCGAGGGCCAGCAGGCTTTGGCTCCGTATTTGCAGTGAGAGCACAATCGGTCAGCAGTGTGTAGGATTAGGCGGCGTTGAGAGGATTGCTATGGAAGCAGCTGGCAAGGCAGGCAAGGAAAAGGAATAACGAAGCAATGACCCCAGGAGGTAGATTTCTCCCCTTGCAACATTGGCTTATGTTGATTGTTTGTTTCTTGGCACCCGCTCCTCCGATAGAGCAGCATACCCCAGTTTATGATTCAGGCGGATTGCAGGACCCGATCGATGGCTTTGTTCCTCGCGGTCTCGGTATGCTAGTGCGCTTACCATTATACCCTGGCCATTCTGAAGAACCTCCCTCCTTTTACTTGGCTCGTGACGCCCGAGCACCTTTCTCGTGTGTTGCCTTGCATCTTTGCTTTTGCGTTGCTCTATCGCTATCTCTCCTCATGGTGTTTTCCTGCTTGCACTATTGGCATTTCACACGCGAAAGCGTAGTTGCATACGGAGCAGGTCTTGTCCATCTTGTACGAGACGCTTCACATTCCGATGATTGCTTATACCAACATGTGGAGCAAGGTACTTTCTTGGTGAGTGGAACCTCCAGCCTCATTGTGTGCCTCTCACTGTGCAAACAGCACAAAGGACTATGCTATGGGTTGGTTGGGCCCTTGCTTACTATGGGTCCTTTACTATACTAACCGCCATTTCACAGCCATGATGGCGCGCTGGCGCTGCTCAGGCATAGGGCAGGGCAGTGTTAGTTCCTGCATCCATCCATCTGCATTTACCCTTTCGGAGATGCTTGGCGCCGCCTTCGCAGTCTTGTTGCTATGACTCTGCACGTCAATACGACGCCTCAGCCATCCTGCTTGACCGTCTCACGTCCCGCTATACTGCTATACTAGACTACAGTCGTCCATGGTTGCTCAGGTGGGTGGACCCCTGGCAGTTAGTGCTTAGTGACATGCGCTGGACATGCCCGAACCAGGAGGCTGATGCTACCATGGCGTGTCGTCTCTTCAGGGTTCCGAATCCTGCAACTGGAGCCCGCAGCAACGGAGCACTATGATTAGATCTACTTGGAGCGCCAGTCTGGGTGCGTCTCCAGTTTTCTATGGCACAGCAATCAAAAAAAAAAAGGACGGCCCTCTCCAAGCTCTACCATGGCACTACTACTATGTATGTATGATAGTGTAGTATGCCAAGGAATGGTGCGGTGGAATCGGGTCCAGGTCGATTCAAATCGGCGTGGGCGGACTTTGCTCTCGATTTCCACGTCTTTGCCCCTTCTTTCCACCCGTCCCCTTCAACAAGCTGTGCTGAAAGGGCCATGCCTGCGTCCAATTTGCCCTTTTCCCACATCGTTTCATACCTGTAGTTTGCACATTTTGCAGCCGCCTGCATCATGGAGTGGTTGCTGTTTGCGGCGTGTGCATGTGCAAGCATATCGCGTGCGCACGCAGAGCGGCAGTCCCTGCATGGGCGCCAGGCCGACGGCGCCATCTCGGACTCGTACTTTATGAGGCGAGGCTACCATTCATGTAAGTCGATGGATGCACTATCATCGCAGCCCTTTGTTGACTGGCCGTGCCCCCAATACTGACTGACCTTTGCCACTACAGCGACGGTTATTGGCAGCAAGGTATACATTGATGGCGGCCTGTTTTCGTACTCGAGCGGCAGCGGCACCGAGTACCAATACTCGGACACGCTGCTGTACATCGACTTGAGCAGTGACTTTACACCAGATTCGGCGTCCATCGAGTCCATCAGCAAGCCCTCTGGCGCGCCGAATCTCGAGTGGGGCGGACTCTGGACCAACAACGGCATCATGTACAGCGGCTTCGCAGGCCACTTCCCCTCGTTTGGCGACACGGCATGGCAGGACGCAGGGCTGTGGTCGTTTGAGCCCAGCAGCGACGGCACCTCGGGCACATGGACGAACCTCAACAGCACGGCCGCGTCCTCCTTTGCAGCCGGCCCGCGGCCGTATCTGGGCTCCATCGCCAGTGGCAACGGCACCGGCTTTTTCCTCGGCGGCCTCGAGGACCTCAGCACCAACGACACGGCGGTGCCCATCAGCGGCCTGCTCAGCTACGACTTTGCCACCGACACGGTCCAGAACAAGACCGTGACGGGCCTTCAGACCGCAGGCTACACGAGCCACGGCAAGATGCTCTACACGCCCAACTTCGGGCCGGCAGGCGTCGTCATTGCCGTCGGCGGGAGATACGAAGACGCGTCCGGCGATTCCTACATGCAGAGCATGGAAACGGTGCAGATTCTGGACCCAGCGACGGGGACGTGGTACGAGCAGGCCACCACCGGCGATGCCCCGCAGACGCGCGTCGAGTTTTGCATGTCCGGCGCGGCAAGCACCAACGAGACCTTTGAGATTGTCGTTTACGCCGGGTGGAACTACACGCTGGGCGACGTCGCGATCCCCTGGGACGACCTGTACGTGCTCTCGCTGCCGTCGTTCCACTGGTTCCAGGCGTCCTACACGGCGCTGCACCCCCGCCACGCGCTCACGTGCGAGCACATTGGCGGCGGGCAGATCCTGGCGATTGGCGGGCTGGACACGACGCAGTGGAGCGCCACAGAGGGCTTCTACACGCCCTTTGAAACGACGGACACGCATGCGCAGGGCTTGGCTGTCTTTGACCTGGCCAGTCTGGGCTGGACGGATGCCTACGTGGCGAACCAGACCGTCTACACCCAGTCGAGCACAGTGCAGTCGTACTATGCGGATAACAGCCGGATGGCGGATTTTACGGACTCGGCGCTGGAGGAGTTGTTTAGTGTGCAGAATTTCACGGCGGTGGCTGTGGCTGCTTCAGGAGATGGCTCTTCCTCCTCCTCCTCCTCCTCCTCCTCGTCGTCGTCTTCGTCTGGGTCGGCGACGAGTGGGAGCAACAGCAGCAGCAGCAGCACGCAGTCGGCCTCTGTGGGCGCCATTGCAGGTGGCGTGGTGGGCGGAGTGGCGGCTGTTGCGATTGTGGGCCTCGGGCTCTTCTTTCTCCGCAAGAGGCGCATGGCGCAACGGAGGCTGCAGGAGCGCACGGCGCGGGAAAACTCGCACCTGTCGCCTTCGACCGTGGCGTCGAGCCCTGGTGGGGAAATGGGAATGGGAGGGGCGTATGGGGGTGCCTTGGCGGCGGCAGCAGCAGCGGGCGGGACCAAGGGACCGTACTATGAAATGTCGGATAAGAATGTGGATGGCTTTGGGCGACAGGTGGTGGTGGAGGCGCCGGATCACAGTGCTGTCGATGGTGCGGAGCGCGTCGAGGCGCCCGACGAGGGGCATGTGCCTAGGGGCGAGCTTGGGCACGGGCAGTATGTTCAGCAACAGCATGTGCCGCTGGTGGAGGCGGATACGGATTCGGCCCGGTTTAGAGCAGAGTTGCCGTGAGAGTGTCATATCTCTGTGAGGCGGGCATCGTGTACTTTATCTCCATTGCATGGGTGAAAGAAAAGAAAACCGACTGTTGGAGCATAGGAGGGACGAGGAGCATGGATATCTATCGGGTGCATGATGGATCGAGTCTTCCAACTCTCGTTGTTGTTGTTATTATTATTAGAGACTCTTGTAATACATTTGCATAGATTTTGCGTAACGTATAAAATGTTACCAAGCATCTCGTCTCATACTCTGCGAGTATCACCTGCTGCTATCTTGTATACAGGCGTAGAAGAAAAAAAAGAAGAAAACAAAAAAGGAACCACCTTCTGATCAAGGCCATTTAAGCATAACTTTGCAAAGCGTGATACTACTCCCGATATTTCCAAAAACAAAAGTGTTGAAGCCTCCCAATGCATGCACCCACGGTATCTTTGGTCCCGTCTATGTTGAAAAGTGAAGCCACATCCTGCTGCTCTCGTACTCTAGAGAGCAGCTTTTCTTTTCTTTTTTTCCTTTTTTTACCCAACGCCATGTTAAATGCGCCATCCGCCCAAGTCGAAGTTCCCACACGGTTCGAAACAAGTCCCAAGCGTCTCTGAAAGAAAGAAGAAGAAAAGGAAATCAAGAGAGAAAAGAGAATGAGAAGAAAAGAAACGGACCCCCCTCTCCCCCAAGCCAAATGCTCTGTTGAAAGACGTATACCACACAGTTCAGTTCTCGGTCCACGGCAGTACCATATGTCCACCCTCGAAACCCACAACTTTCCTCTTCAACTTGAAGCCCAAGTCCATATATCAACAGACACAGACAACTCTCACTTATCCTCCTCGTCCCGGTGCTCCAGTCCATACCCACCCAACTGCGTGCCTCCCATCCCATACGTCTTGCCCTCAGGCGCCCTCCGGTTCTGACTCCGCGGACCCCTCAGCTTCAAATCCTCCTTCAACCACCCCAGCACCACCTGTCCCAGCCTCGAGTTCCCCTTCTCCCGGTCGTCCGCGCCCTGCGTCTCGTCCAGCTTCTTCAGAAACCCGTCCGTCGGGCCCCACTCGCGCACCGTGCCCAGATGCATGTGCACCAGATGCGTCGGCCACCCGGCCAGGTTGTCGAGGATGTGCGTCGCGTACACAATCGTGCAGCCGCGCGCCTCCGTCTCGGCCTTGAGCCAGCCCAGGAACTCGGCGCGGCTCAGCACGTCCAGGTCGACCGTGATCTCGTCGAGCAGCAGCACCGTCCACGGCCGGATGAGGCCCATGGCCAGCTGCACGCGGCGGCGCTCGCCGTCGCTGACGGCCGACATGCGCCAGGCCGTGTCGATGTCGAGCACGGCGACGAGCTCGTCGCGGCGCGCGGGGTACGCGTCGCCGCCGACGGAGCGCAGCAGGTCCACGACGGAAATGTCGGTGCGCACAATGGGGTTCAGGACCCACTCGAGGCCCAGGTAGGTGACGCCTTCGAGGCCGTCCTTGAAGGGGTCGACGCCCGAGATGGAGATGGTGGACGAGGGCGCGAGGCGTTTGCCGGCGAGCAGGCGGAGGAGGGTGGTTTTGCCGGCGCCGTTGGCGCCGATGAGGAGGGTGCGTGAGCGCGGCGGCAGGGAGAGGGAGATGTTGGAGATGCCGAGGGACGCGTCGGCGAAGGAGTAGGTCAAGTTGGAGACCTCGATGGAGGGCGGGGCCGGAGGGGCCGACATCGTTTGGTGTTTGGGATGTGAGAAGAGAAATGAGTGAAAGTGATGACGACGATGATGATGGCGGCGGCGATACAAACACAACCTTGGAACCCAAGAAAAGAAAGAAAGGGGAAAAAAAAAAAAAAAACAGAAACAGCGTCTCACGTCTAGATCTGTTGCCGTGGTCCTTCTGAAATCCTGATGAAGGTGGGAAAAGTCGATGGCGTGCTCGTCGGCAAGATATCCTTCGCTCGGTGATATTTCAAGCCTAGGCAAAAAGTTGAGTCACTTCTGGAGCAGCCGACGTTGCCAGGGTTCGGGTTATGAAGCCAAGTACAGTACTGTGTACTATGTACATGCTATGTATTCTATGTACCATGTACCTATGTACAGTACTCGCTATGTACATATAATGATGCGTCCATTGCAATTGAATTCTTCCCACTACCACATCACTCACTCATTGATGAGATGGTGGCAGTGTGCAACATTTGCCCGTATAACCATCTTCTTTCTCATATTCATACACGGATACCAAAGCTATCTTCTTCATCGATATCCACCGGAATTATCTATCTGGTTCTCGCACCAGGCTCTCTCTCTCTCTCTCTCTCTCTCATAATTAAACATTCCATCGTCCATCTTGTGATGTTGTACAAATACGCTGACCTTTCCCCCTCCAGCCATCCTATCCTCTTTTTTATCCCAAGGACCCAAGGACAAAATACATGCTTGCCGCGATGCTCCCATCCAGATATCCCCATTGTGTGCGCGTGTGTGTGTCTGTATGCTTTCCCCCTCCTGTAGCTCCCAGCCAAATGACCATTTTGTATGTGCATTGCACGCATACGAAATGAAATGTACAATCGTGGTATAAAACAAACGCCCCGCAGACAATGCAATGCCCCCTCTTGTCAAATAAAATCAAAACAAAATGAGACGCCGGAGATGGACGACGCAACAAGATGCAAGCCCCACCAATAAAACAAAAAAACATCAATATGCCACAGTGAAAAGGGAAAAAAATGTCAAGATCAAACAAGACATGCAACAACTTTGCTGTCTTTTTCTTTCGCCAAATGCAGGAACCAGTCACCACGAACCCATTCAGCATCACTCACAATGCCACTCTGCAAAGACACACCATTTGCCAATCCGATCTGCGAGGACCAAACCCCTCCAAACACCACGCTCCGAGCACTTGATGATGGTCTCCCACGTCCCACCGTCGCTCGTCTCGTCGTCCCCACCACTACCAACACTGACTCCCCCACCGCGGCCCCGGTCGTCTTTCCTCATAAGCCGCAGGATCTTGCCGCTCGGCGTCTGGATCGCCAACTTGGCTGGCTTGGTGCCACCGCTCCCACTCGCATCACTATACGCGCTCGGGTTGGACGTGGCCGAAATGCTCAAGGCAGACGACGGACGCGCAAACGGAATGGGACTAGCACTGCCATTCGTCGACGGCAACGCCGCCGCTGTCCCCTCGGGTGCAGACGAAGGGTGCTGGCGGACAGCAAACACAAAGGTATTGTTTAGAGCAAGGCGCTGGCACTGCGGTTGCGCAACGTAAATGTCATGGCGCTGCGCGTGCGGGGTGGGGTGTCGCGTGACGAATTCGTAGACGGGATTCTCGCCTGTGTGGATAATGGGGATCGCAAACGCCATCGGGTGCGGGATATCCTTGAGGCTGTGCATGAGTCCGCGTTTGCCGGCGTAGACTTTCAGGATGCCGTGTCCTTCATCGCCAGGGAGGAGCGCCTTCACGGTGTAGCGTTTGACGCCGCCGAACCACTCGCACTGCGCAAGGGCGCGCTTCTTGACCACATCGCCGCTCTCATAAAAGTCGCCGTCCATATCGCGGCGAAGAGCGCGCGTCTCCACCTCGGCCGCCACCTCGACGTCTGCTGGCACGTTGAACTTGATGTGCACCATTTCGAGGTCTTCGATCCGCACGAGCGAAGTGTTGTAGTCCATCATTTGGATGTTGTTGAGAAAGTAGGGCGGGCAGGCGCAAGGTAGGTTCAGGAGGATCTCGGGGGCAACAGGCGGGCAGATATGCTGCTGTTCGTGGTCTTCGGGCATGTGTGTCCAACAAAGCTCCGTCGGCCGTGTCAAAAAGTACCAGAAATCCGCAGAGCCGCTGCCAGCGCTCGAGTACAGCGCACGTTTGTGGTTGGACGGACTGGCAAGGCAGCAGTCCACCATGCGCCACTCGCCATCAATCAGCACCGCGTTCCACCAGTGGTTGGGTCGCGGCAGCATGTTGGTCTCGGGAATCTCGCCCGGCGTCTTGAGATAGCCGCGGACAACCTCGCAGTGCAGGCCCACTGCACCGCACATTTCCTCCACCAAGACGGCATATTCTCGCGCACAGGCTCGCTTTTGCTGAATGACGCGGCGCGTGTCGACGTCGCCGCTGCCCTCGTAGTCCTCTTCCCAGCAAATGCCCTCGGCCACCCAGGTGAAAATGGCCCGAAGCCGCTGAATGTCGCTGCGGTATGGCCTGCAGACATAGGTTGTTGCGAGGGTGATGGCTGTTGTCATGGGCGGCAGGCTCTTGATGAAGCGAGAGTTCTTGTCGACGTTTGCAAAGTTGATAACCTGGTAATCCGTCGGGTTGTGGACGGGATTGCCGTCCACGCCCTCCTCGCCTTGGATGCTACCGTACAGCTCGTCTACTGGATCCAGTGCCGGGTAGTCCAGCATCAGACATCGGTCTCTGCGCTCGTTCTTTTCGTTGCGGCTCAAGGTGTTGGATCGGTTGATGTCTCTGCGGACCTGCACCCAGTCCGTGCCGGATGCCATGCTCAGTTCGCGGACCGTGTCTCTGTTGCTGCCCGGTGGGCCAAAGAGCCCGCCTCCTGGCGACATGAGGGAGCCCATGGAGCCCATGCCACTGCCCATGGTCGGAGGCATGGGTGACGACTGCAGCGACTGCATGGAGCCTGTGCCATTGGCGGTCGACACGCTCCCTCGGCCATTGACCACGCCCGTCTTGGCCGTGTCCATGAGCTTCTTGAAAAAATTGCGCTTCTTGGGCGTGGGGGGTGCAAGGCCTCCGAGAGCGCCCATGGGGTCTTCGAGGAAGCCGGCTTGGGATTTGGGTCGTGCAGCCATGGCGTCTGTGGCGTGGCTGCTGTGGTAACTGATGCCTGTAAAGGGAGAATCTGGTCGGTCAATGCCAAGATCATGAGCTCCATACGCACTCTGGGCACGACTCCGATTCTTGCGCGCCATGCTTCCTGCGCTCGTTGCACTGATGCCTCCTGCTGATATACCGCTCATCAGGCTGCGGTCTGTGCTCTGGGTCGCTGCGCTACTGTTGGTCTTGGAAGATGCGCTCGTAGAGTCCGTCTTTGTGGTAAAAGTCCGACCCAATGCCTTGCTTATCTCATAGCCAGACCGCTTGCTGCGCAATCTGCGACTTTGGCTGTCTGCGCGAGAGTCCATGGATGACTTGGGCCTCTCGAATGCCCGACCCTTGGGCGGCGGCGGAGGAGCGTCGTCGTCGTCGTCCAAGTCGTCACTCATGTCGTCGTCGATGGGTAAGGCGCTTTGTGGTGGGTGCGAGCTTCCGAGTCGTGTCTCCATGCGCTCCAAGTAAGTGCTCAGTTCAGAGTGGCGGCCGTTTTGCTCATAACCTGCCGCAGCGTGTGCCGGGCGCTGGTGCAAGGAATCGGCGCTCGCGGTACCGTAGCCCGAGTCTCCGTGCAAGACGGCCAAAGACGTCGGGGGTCGTCGCGCGTCTCGTTGTTTCCTTCGCGACTTCTGTCCTACCAGGTCAAAGGATGCTGGAGCCCAGGGGTCGAAGGGCGCCTCTGGAGACTCGAGTTCGGGCTCTGGCTCTGGCTCACGCGACACTCCCAGCGCATCCAGCTGCTCCATGACGCCATCCATGGCTTCGCGCAAGGGTGAGGGGGTCATGTTGATTCCCGAACCGGCATGAGAGGGCGCCGGTGAATGCGCTCGGGGCGTGTGGTAGCCATTTCGCGAGGCAGGAGGGCGATAGGGCTCGTACTCGACACGTTCCTGGTAGGGCGCATGGGGTGGTTCTTGCCTGCTGAGGTCACGCTGTAAACGAGGGTCAAAGGAGCTGTGGGAGCCGCGGCGGTCGTCGGGGAAGTGCATCATCCTGCTGTCATGGGAGGCGTGAGAAGCGAGGCGGGTGTAGTCCTGCGGAATGCGAGAATCGTAGGACAAGTGCGAACCGTGCCTGCTGGCGACATGATCCACATGTGACCGTGGGGCCATCTGGCTGTCATACGAGAGGCTGGAGGTGTGTCTTGGAGTGACAGCCTGGCGATGGGGCGGCGGCGGCGGCGGGACATTGTCTGGACCGTCGAGCGAGGATCGGTGGCGCTGGTGAAGCTGTGAGTTGAAGGACGGAGCGGGTGAAGGCATCCTCGGGTCATGAGCGTGGTGCAGTTGGGGGGTTCGTATCCTGCCAATCTCGTCGTGGGCGCTTCGGTTGTGAGCAACGGGAACGGGCGTGCGTGGTGGACCGCGGGACGAGTCTCGAGTGCGGACGGGGCTCTCTCGAAAGACCTCGGGCTGTTTGGCGGTGGTGTAGTGGGGAGCCTTTGCGTAGGCCTCAAAGGGCTTGCGGAAGGTCCTCGACTTTTGAGGGGTGCCCGGCGGTGGCGTGTTTTGCGGAGGCGGCATGGGGCTGGTGGTCCTGCTCACGGGGCGAAAGTCGTCGGGCAGAACCTCGACAAAGTTGGAGGGAAACAGGCCAACCATTCTCCTGTCGCGCCGCAGTCTGCCCATCCACCACGAACCGTCGCCAGCATTGAGGCATTCTATCAACTCGCCTTCCATGAATCCCAGATCTCGCTTTGACTGTGCATGCGGCAAGACAATGCGGTCAGCATGGCTGTCCGGTCCTGGCTTGGCTATGGAGGGTGCGAACAAGCTGAACTTACCTCTCCACCGTACGAGTAGACAGCCCGGCACCAGCACGGGAAGCGCGTGGGAATGGGAGGTGGAGGCGCCGCCATGGTGTCGTGGAGATGCCCAGCCAGCAAGGCAGGCCAGTGAGAGCAAGCGAGCGGCGAGAAGCAGGCCGAGGACGAAGGAAGGAGAAGGACAAGGACAACTTTAGACGCGAAGCAAGACGATGGACAGCATCTTAGAGAGACAGAGAAGAGGTACTTTCTGCCTGGGGAGGAATTGGATGCGACTGATTGGCCTGGCTTGACGAACGCTCTTGTTCTTGTGGTCCAATGCGCAGAGCAGCCAGTCGTGTGAAACGGAGAGGTGGTCGAGGTGGAGGTTGTGTTGAGCGAGTGAGTTATGTTGTGTGCTGGATGGTGGATGGTGGATGGTGGGGCCAGGGAGCCATGCAGTTCCTCGTGCCGTCACAGGGACCTATCTGGGTGGCTGGGGAAGGTGCGGTGCTTTGAAACAGGCGCAAGGGTGCTGTTCAGTGGGCTGCTCTGTACTGGGACAGCAGGCCAGGCGCACAGCAGTACATGGTGCATGTCACCGTCGCAATAGCCTGCTATGTAGTCTGGTATAGGAGGTGGCTCTAGCGAGGTGGATTGGGCCTCTTGGCTTCTAAGAGGAGAGGCCATCACTGCATCACTGCTGGCAGCCAGAATCCGTGTTCAGAGTCAGTTTTTACCATATCATAATGTTGCACTCCTACTCCCAGTACTTACGACCTGTGACACTAGAAGTACTTGTAGGTACAGGGGGCCTGAGGAACGAGCTCAGAACTGTGCAGGTAGTGCCCCCGGGCCGCGTTATCCCAGCCACTGGAACGAGCACCCCAGGGTACTCCCAGCTTCAGCCTCAGTGGGGCTGCAGCTGTCGGTTGTTTCCGTAGCAGCCAACCACTGCAGCACATAGGACCAGGTACTATGTACTATGTAAACAAACCAGCCAGCCAACCAGCCAGCCAGTGTTTCCCACTGTTCCAGAATTGCTTCTGGGAAAGGGGAGCAGCGCAAGCCAGGAAACTCAATTCTCCCGTCTGGACTGGGAGGCTTTTTTTCCCTTTCCTTTTTGGGTCGATATGCCTTTACCTAGATAAGCTTTTCTACAACTTTCTCATCCTACTCTACATAGTACGTGCGTCGGTCTTCACAAATGGGCCCTGCACGGAATTATGCATTCCAGCGCATACAAAATACAATGTATTGTGCTTTACCGACGCACCCAGCACAACAAGCCAGCACGCTCATGTAAGGATGCGTTGTCCAGTGCACTTCAATTCTCCTCAATCCCCATTCCATTCAATCCAGGACTATATTCACCCGAGCTATTTTTCCCACCCTTCTCTGGTCATTCGATTTCCCTTCTATATCTCCGAACAAGTGGAGAGTGTGCCCGCCTCACCCTGCCCGACTACTCGCCAGGCAAACTGGTTTTGGTGCCCTACTACCACATGGCCAAACCATAATTTGCCAGAATCCACAGAGCCCGGATACGTGAGGTCCTTCGAGATCATAAACGAGCAGAGAGAATCACTGCTGCCCATGTCGTTTTGATGTTTAGGGGTGGTGGACAGGCGGGCAGGCCCTGGCAGGCCGGGCAGGCTGCAGGCTGCAGGTATGTTCCATGCACGGAAGCAGCCCGTTAGTGCAACGTTTGACTTGTTCCTCTGCCTTTTACACAAGGTGCGGGCCATGCTTGCAGCGATTTGGTGGCAGCGTGGCAGCTGCATCATGCAGCATGTGCTGTGTTGTATGTACCCTGTACGTATCATGTACCTATGTACCGTAGTAGCCGCTGGCCACAGCATTGGTTGGTGCTGCATAGTAGCGGCTGGAATGTGCTGTGCTATTACGCGCCCGTCTCTCTGGGGCCCGGGGCACCTACTATGTACAGTACATAGTACTATGTAGCCACTGCCAGCTTGAACAATGCCTTGCAACCCGCATTCTGTTCTCAAGAGAAATCTTGTTTCTTCTTTCTTTTCTTCTTCTTCTTCTTCTTCTATCCAGACTATCGGCACTGCAAATCGCCCACCATGACCATTTTGCACGTTGCAGCCTCATCGCCAAAAGAAAGAAACGGACTTTGTCATCGCCGCCTCGGAGCACACCTGCAAGCCCTGGACCAGCAGCCTGAGAACTGTTCCCCCCCAGGCCCCTCCCACTGAGGCCAGCCGGACCAGGGGCCCTAGGTGCCGCGATTGCGCCAAACCCAGACACCACCCAGACAGCCACTGGCACCAGATGCCACACTGTGGCCCGGGATCCTCCATCTCTTGCTGCCTGTCCGCCTGTCAGCCTGTCTGTCTGTCGCTCGCTAACCTGGACTGGGCCCAGTCCCCAGCTGTCCAGGTCCTGGCTTCGACTACAACCTTGCAGCAGCCTTCAATAGGCTCCCAACCTCTCAGACTTGGTTTATTATTTACCCACGACAAACGGACCGTCCGACCTTCTTGTCAACAACTCATCAACCTCACCTCGCTCGCCTCCCCTGCCCCGACCTTGGCAGATCCGAATTGCGGCCGCCTTCATCTTTTTCTGCTCCTGCTTACATCACACCAGCCCGCCTCACTCCTGACGGAATCTTGACCTCGGTGTTGGTCGCTGACAGAGGTCATAAAAGGCGCTCGTTCCAGCTGTTGAGGACCGCCTTGGGGTGCCCTGGTGGCTTGGGAATTCCCATCACTGTGAAGACGGTCAAGCCGCCCGCTGCCACCTCAGCGTACCCACCCTGTGCCTCACTGGCGGTGAGAGCAAGCCAACACACCCAACCAAAGAAAATAGCACCCGCGGACAGGGTCGGTCGGAAAGGCGCCCCCCCCCCCCAAAAAAATGGCGGACGCGGATATCGCTAGTCACTATGAGGTCCTCGAGGAGCTGGGACGTGAGTCAATGGCCCATCATGACTGTCGAGCTGGAAAAGAGGACGCAATTGACTGACCAATGGAACTGAAAACACAGGCGGCAGCTTTGGCGTCGTCTACAAGGGCGTCGAAAAGGCAACTGGCGAGGTGGTCGCCATCAAACACGTGAGTGGGCAACGGCGCCATCTTGGTGTTGATTGTTTGCATGAGTAGCGCAGCGCAGCGCAGCGCACAGCATCGCATCTGACAAGCCCCGCGCAGATCGATCTTGAGTCTAGCGACGACGACATCCTCGAAATCCAGCAGGAGATATCAGTTCTCAGCACCTGCGCAAGCCCCTTTGTCACCCAGTACAAGGCCAGCTTCCTGCGCGGCCACAAGCTATGGATTGTTATGGAATTCCTCGGCGGAGGATCCTGCCTCGACCTGGTCCGTCTCGCCCCCTCCCCTGCCTTCTTGCTCGGCCCAGCATCCACCATCGCTAGCCCTGCAAAACAGTACTGACAGTGTCAAATCAGCTCAAAGCTGGCAATTTCGACGAGTCGCACATTGCCATCATCTGCCGCGAGCTGCTGCTCGGCCTCGACTACCTGCATGCAGAGGGCAAGATCCACCGCGACATCAAGGCCGCCAACATCCTCCTGGCCGAAAACGGCAAGGTGAAACTGGCCGACTTTGGTGTCGCCGCCCAGCTCACAAACATCAAGTCGCAGCGCAATACCTTTGTCGGCACCCCCTTCTGGATGGCGCCCGAGGTCATTGAGCAGGCCGGCTACGGCTTCAAGGCCGACATCTGGTCCCTCGCCATCACAGCCATGGAAATGGCCAACGGAGAGCCCCCGCTCGCAAACATCCACCCCATGAAGGTCCTCTTCCACATCCCCAAGAACCCGCCGCCACGCCTCGAGGGCCACTTTAGCAGGTACTTCAAGGACTTTGTCGCGCAGTGTCTCAACAAGGACCCTGACCTGCGCCCCACCGCCAAGGACTTGCTCAAGCACAAGTTCATTTCGGGAGCGGGCAAGGTCGACGCCTTGCAGGAGCTCATTGACCGCAAGCACATGTTTGACGCCCAGCAGACCCGGAGACTGCACCCCGTCTACTACCAAGAGACCCTCCAGACGCTCTCCCACAAGGATGACTCGGACGAATGGACCTTTGACACGGTCAAGTCTGTCGTCCCGTCCTCGTTTCCAGATGCTGCCGCCATTGCCGTCCCCCCCACTCCCAAACAGCGCAACTCGTCCGCCAACAGCAGCAACAGCAACAATAGCAACGCGAGCAGCAGCAGCAGCAGCAGCAATGCCACCAAGGTCGAACTCGGAGATGCGCCCCTCATTGAAATATCGCCCGCCCCCACCACAATGCGCAAGACAACCACGCTACGCCAAGTCTCAGGCCTCCTCGAACGCCGCCGCTCGCTCGCCCACGCTGACGGCAACGGCTCTCCGCGCGCCTCCTTCATGGCCCGCCAGCCCCTGCAAATGGACATGTCATACGGCAATCTGGCCTCCTCGGGCGGACGGCCGTATACGCGTGTCCCCTCTGGTGACTCCGAGTCATCGTCAGGCCAATCATCCAGCACCTCGGCCTCGGCCGTCAGCAACAGTAGCGGGTCGTCTAATGCCGAGAACCGCGATCCGCGCAGCAACAAAAGCAGGCAGCACGGCAACGGTAACCATCACCACCACCGCTCTTCGTCCGCGCACCCGCAGTCCACCGCCACCAAGGAAGCCGTCCTGGGACATAGACTGTATGTCAAAGCACTGGAGCCCACCGTGGCAGAGGTATACACGCAGACAGCCAGCGCAAAGAAGCGCGACGCACTAGCCAAGCTATCCGAGGCACTCGAGGAGCTCGATACCGTCGACCCCGAGGGAATGTACCAGCTTATGCAGGGCTTTGTGAACTCGATGGCCAAGGACAGGAAGCTGGGCCCCGCGCTGATCATGAAGGCACCTGTACCGCTCGTCAAGGCGGCAGCCGCTAATGCAGCCGCGGCCGCAGCCCTGGCGCAGCCTGCGCCAGAAGGATATACCTACGGAACCGTTATCAACATGAACAAGCAGCAACAACAAACCTCGGCGCCGAATAGCCCCGCCCGGCCTACAGCACCAATCCACAACAATAACCGCCGACGCCGTGATAGTGCGGCGGTCTCGGAAGGTGCACCCGCCACGCCGTCGAGAAACGGCAGCGCTATGAATAACAACAACAACAACAACAATATTAATAATTATAATAACATCAATGGCCGATCAGATGAGAGTCGCTGGCGCGAGCATGAAAGAGCGGCCCTCGAGGCGCGTTTTCCCGGTCGTGAGGCGGCGCCTGGGATGGAGCATTGCAAGCAGCTGTCTGAGCAGCTGTATAGTCGGTGGGTGGGCAATTTACAAATGCGGTGGCCGAATGTGGCGAATGGGCATTGAAGCGATTGGCATCAATGCTGGGAGAGAACGGAAGGTTAGTATGAATGGTTGCGTGTCGTTTGTGATATCTTTTTGCGGAGAGCGTGGTTTAATTTCTTCTTCTCCTTGCACAGCATTCTTGTTCGGCTTGTCTATGTTTTTTTTTTTTTTTTCTCACTCTTTCCTTGTATAAAGCAGGCAACTGTACCCGAGCGACTTATTTTACATCTCTGATCTTTTTTCTTTTTCTTCTTATCTTCTTGAGATTACAAGGGCGCGGGTTGGGGTGTCTGGAAATAGTTTGCCTTTTCTTTCTGTCATATCCACTTTCCCCTCTGTTTTGTTTCTCCTTTCACATCACCCATCATAATTTGGGGCTTTGGTGGCGGATTTCTGTTTCTAATTTTCTGAACGGCTGTGATGGGCTCTGGTACCTCCTTTTTCTTTTTCACTTTCTTCCAGATGGGTTGGGCTGGAACGGGATAAATAGAGAAACACGCACACACACAACAGAGACGAGCAATTTCAAGCTGGGATTGCGAATTGCTTGTTCTTCTATTACAGGTAGTGAGTGTGTTTGGCATTTTTTTCATATGGATTAGGCAAAAAGGAAAAAAAGAAAATCAAAAGAGAACAATAAATAATCAACGGTCTCGGATGAAGTGTTCTATGCCAAAGGAGAATATTTTGTACAAGTTTTTTTTTTCTGATAGGAATATGTGTAGATACACATATACATCTGAATACTGAATACCTGGCTCTTCCACTCTCTTTTTAGGCTGTCTTTCTTTTATGCTCCCTTTAAGGATCAGTATCATTGCTCATAATGATACATTAGATTATGCACGCAGCACGACGGTAAATGGGAGAATGATATATATGCTTGGGTAAGTTTGATGGACGATCATTAGATACATTGATTGATTCACTGTTTTGACTTATGCACCGTTCTTATACACTTGTTCAATACTAGTCACTTAAATTCCCACGGTTGAACCAGCGCAAGGGAGCCTTAGGGAGGTAATTGATTTTTTTTTTTTGGCAGATTTTGATTGGGTCTAACATGTGTGTTCTCTCATGTCATTCCCATCTCTATAGTCAAGAGTGGTTTGCAATGTTTACTATACGAGTAAAATACTGTTGTACTTATACATCCAATAAGCTATCTAGGTAACATATTAAGTATACCAAAAACACACACACTGCACACCACAAGTACCACGCCGCGAAATCGCTCCAAATCCCTAGTCCCCGAAAAAAAGAAAAGAAAAAAAGGCTAACTGCTTTGTGATTACTGGGTTTCGTATATTTATCTATGCCTCCTTCTCCACAACACCTTCCTTTTCCTCGACTGGATCTATCGCCGGGAGCGATAATTTGATGCGGTGACTATAGTGTGGAAGAAGACGATTTATTACGTATTAGCAAATCAATGGGTTCTATGCATACAACCATCTTCCCAAGGACCGCCCAAGGGAAAGAGATAGAGACGGATCAGGCGGGAAAAGGTGCGGTAAGAAGAAAAGGCAAGGAGAAGGGGATGATAATGATGAAGAAAGAAAAAAAAAAAAATACCACCCAAGACTGACTTGATAAACTCGTCCGTAAGGATCCTCCCGTGGCCTGTGTCCTCACTCGTCTTGAACACCTCAATGTGTGGACTCCCTGCACGGCGGCGTATTCTCCACACGCCTTCATCGTCAATCTTGTTGCGCAGCCCTGGGTGTAGTAAGTCTTGGGATTAGTCTCATCTTCTCATCTCTGCCGAAAACGCAACACGCTACCACTCACATTGCAAGAAGTCAGCCGCAAAATTGATACACACGTTTCCATCCCACGAGCGATTGCGGCGCGCCACTGTCGCGGGTATTCCTTCCGTGTCAATCTCTTCAATTTTCCGCAGGATGCCGTCGCGGCTGCGGAACCCGACAATAATTTTGGGCACACCGAGTAAGAAGCTTTGGATCCAGAATTTGCACAGCTTGCGCTCAAAGAAGCTGTAGTCCTTGTCGCTGAGGATCTCAGCCGAGGTCTTGAGCTCGACCCAGCGGATGGGGTCGCCTTGTTTACGGGGTTTGGAATCCCAGACTGGTGACCAGTGCGTCAGCGGAGGAGGAGCATGGAGCCTCGCGGTGTCGTATTGGAAGAAAGACAGATGCGGAAAGGTGGGATCTTACTGGCATCGACCTCCCCACCCAGGCAAAGAACAGTATTGCCTACGCCTGTGCGCACGACGGAGCAGTACTGCGCAAGATTGTTGACGGTTTCGTCCTTGCGGCCTTCAATGTATTCGCGGGATGTTTCACCCCATGGAGAGGGCAACGTGGCGAGCGTCTCGAATTTATAGCCTAGGTGAATGCGTTGGTCATTGCGCGGTCGAGTACTTGGATTTTGGCGGTTATAAGCCCAAGTGAGAGTGGATCTGAGGAAACTGAAGGGAAAGGGCATAGGGTGACATACCCCAAAATGTCATGTGCTCTCTGGGTATCCGGCCTCGCCACGGCTGTGCTGATTGTTCTTGCTCAGATGCCATGCGGTAAGCGTGGTTCTCCTCGATGAAACTGATGGCCCAGATAGCGTGTCAGCATTGGAATCGTATGTGCAGCCGGGGCACATGAAAGTATCATACATGCAGTCCTTTGGTTGTCATAACAAGTCAGCTACAAGTCCCCCGCCCGCGAAGATGGTGTCGAAGAGAATAAGCCCACTTGGTATAGAGTAGCATTCAATTCAAAACTGACGACACACCATCAGTATCGATCCTCGTTGTTGCTGTCAGTCCAGCAGGGACAAAGAAAGGAGAATCACCCGTCTCGGTCATCAAACGGACTCGCCATAATCTGGATAGTTGTCATCACTGTCAGTAACGCATACGCTGCTGAGCCTTCAATTGGATTTCACTCACCTTGGTGAGACATCCACGCCAGCTGACGACCTGCGCATCAATTTTCTTTCCCGTCTCCTTCTCATGGTGGATGATGGTCTTCAGCAGGCTGTCCAGATGCTCATCGACGCTGCTGTCGTGCTTGACAAACTTGTCGACACCTCTGGACAAGTCGACGTTCAGCTCAGGGTTATAGTACCATCTCATTGACCGGTCGCCAATGTGGAACTTGTGCTCGTCATCATATGAGAAACACGCGAATTCCTGGACCAAAACAAAGTCAATTTCAAGAGTTTGGTGGCAATCGATGTCAAAACACGGGGAAACAAAAGGCAGGCTCATGAGCGGACTGAGCTTTGATTTGAAATTATGAAGCCAGAGAGGGAAGCGGACATGCCTTTGGCCGCTTTACCGCTTCGCTTGGTCTTGCGAACCGACCGAGCGGCTGTATTGGAAATGAAGAATCCATTTTGTGTGCCGGCCACGGCCTTTGTGATTTCCAGAGTGCCAGGGAAGATGGAGGCTGTCGTGTGGTTCGCAAACGGTGGCTTAGTCGTTTCATTTGGCGAAGGGGAACGGATAGCAGGTTGGCTCCAAGGACAATGACACTGGATAGGTTCAACGCAGTCCAGAATGCACAAAAGTGAGCGAACGCGTGGAGAGAATAAGGTGTGGCCTGTGCGTCTTGAACAGGCGGCACAAGCTGCCTAGGTACTGCACAGTAGATCAGAAGAAGTACAATCTACTTGATGGTGCCGTGGCTTTGTCCTTTACAACGCGGGGTCTAATGGGCGACCGAAGTACTCTATACCTAGACATTCACTTCACCACCATTCAAGATCCTGCTTATAATAGAATCCACGCCTTAAGTCGAACTTACCGCATAGTCTCATATACGACCTATGTAGGTATTCATTATTGGTTCAAATGAAGGCTGCAGTTTCAATCAAGAGTCACTGCTAGGTATTATGCGTTGTCGTGCAGACCGCTAGCACAAACATGCCAAACTCATCGACAGTCTCCGTCCAGCGAGCTATTCTCTCGTCCGTCTCTTGCTTTCGCAGCGTCTCTGTGGCCTCGTCAAATCTATCGCTCACCACGCGCGGCCACAGCTCGGATATAGCCAGACCTCGCTGTCCGCTCCACGCTCGCGTCCAGTGCGCGTACTCGGTCTCGAAAGCTGTCCTGTCGCGCGCCTGCCACAGCCATTTGGAGCCTGGAGCCAGCAGCGGCGCCAGCTCTTCAGCCAGGTACGTGGTACAGTGATTCTCCGAGTTGTACACATCCTCAAACATGTACACGCAGAATATGGTCCGCCGCTTGGCCTCGGCAAGGATCCAGCTCTCCCATCGTGGGATGGGCCCGCTAGGCCCCCCGGTCAATGTGGCACCGCCGACTTCTTCCGGACAGAGCACACCTGCCGCCGAGACCTTGGAGGCTAGGTCGTGCAATGTTGCGATGTTGTCTGGCCCAAAAATCGCAAGGCCGGGTTGTGCCTTGCTAGCATGGTATGAGTAGACCGACAGAAGCAGATAAGCCTGTAGTGCAGAGAGGCACAAGTGGTGCTGTTGCAGCGTTTGGATATCATGTACAATATCGCCAACCGAGGCCACTAAACGCTCCATCTCCCTGTGGACACTGTCACGCACGAGCTCATGGCTCCCGGGCGCAGCGTTGTGGCATAGGCGCAGCAGACTGAGGCAATTGGCCAGCGGCTGTGGCAGAATGGCCTCTCGGAGGCCGGAGCGCTGGAGCTGGGCTGGATGGACGAAGGGAGGACTGTGGGCTTGGTTGCCTATCCACATGGCGGGATAGGATGCCAGTGTCTTGGCCATGAGGGACGCAACCCGCGCAGGATACTCCTTGATCTGCTTGGTCGTCGGTGTGAAGTAGTAGTCTAGCCATCGGTCGCGAATGTCTGACACGTCCAAAGGCGCAAGAAGCGGTGCCAGTGTGTGTTCGTCAAAGCTGGCGGCCGCATCGTCGTTTCCCTCTTGGCGGGTGGGAGCCGGCGCCGGTGCCGGTATTTGCGCTGCTGGCGTTGGAGAGCAAACCACGCCGCCATAGGAAGTAGAACCTAGGTCCGAGTTGGCGGTGACAAGGCTGGTAGCAGACGGGCGGACCTGCTTCCTGATGCGGGCTCCGGCAGCGGCTGGGACCGAGTACTCGCAGTGAACGTGGCGCTCTAGGCAGCGCGAACAGCTGGGCCGCACCAGGTCGCAGCGGGCTCTGGCAACGGTGCAGCCCTGACAGGCCTTCTTGCGCGGAGCCGACATGCGCTTGGCCGAGGTGTTGCCATTGCCTGCGACGGGTGTGTCCATGAGGATGATGGATCAGTGCCACGATGCAACGTTGAGAATAGCGGGCGGAGTGATCGAGCCAGGCCTGCTAGGCTGCCAAGTTAGTACTAGCACAGGCGGTGCTGGTGCTGTCCGCTTTCTCCAACCGCCAACATCCAGCCGCCGGTTCCTGCCTTCTGATCACCACCAGACAGGCTGCGGCCATTTCTGGATAGGATCCCCACAAGGCAGTCTCTGTGAGCATATTCGATACTATGCTCTATTGTCACCAACGGTGAAAACCCTCTTGGTGTAATTTCCGGCGACGGGGCGAAGACACGACTGCACCTGCATGGGGCTCAGCGATGGGCAAACCGAAGGCCGACCTCGTGCCACGTGCTCCCCGCCGTGAACCAGCACGTGCTCGCGGGCCACCGCAACTCTGGCTCTGCGACCTGATCCTGCTGGGATAGCCTGCTGAGATGCGATCAACGGCCTTCAACCCCAAAATTTGGAGTCCCCTGTCCGTTCGCGAGCCCTCGCCGACTTCCGAGCCCATGCTGCGACCTTGGCAGGCCCGTGAGGGGTTCATCGATGATCGTACCGGGGGTGGGAGTGACAATGGGGCCGTTCCTGAATTCCTAAGCATTGTGAGCATGCAGACCGACATGCACCATTGCGTAGGTATATAAGCTTCATGCCCAGCGACCCAGAGTGTCGTGGGTTTCCTTGATGCTCCCCAACGAGCTGTTGAAGGTGCAGTGCAGTGCAGTGCAGTGTTGAGCCACGCAAGGTCCTATCTCGCGTAGTAGACCGTGAGTCAGCCAGTCAGACAAATTCTTCCAGTCAATAGGCATGCCGGCTACTTCATCTCTCGTGGCCTCGGTGGCTCTGGCGGGTGCGGCAACGGCACAGCTGCTCGCTCCGGCCAACGACATCTATCTGCCCGCCAGCGAATCGGCCGAGCAGCCTCTGCAGTGGCTGGGGGGCAACAGCCCCTATTTTGCCGGTATGGTCTTAGTCTTGATATCTATATGGATCTCAGAGCTCGATGCTAACGACGAAATGCTAGGCCCCAACGTCTTCGACATCTCCCAAGAGACGCCAGAGAACTGCTATGTCGAGCAGGTCGCCCTCAGCTCTCGTCATGGCTCCCGCTATCCAGATCCAGGTGCCTACTCTGGCTGGGAAGACATGCAGGAGCGCTTCTCCGCCACCGACTACACGCCCACCGGCGTCCTGTCCTTCATGCAAGGGTGGCAGGCTGGTCTTAGCAAATACGACCTCCAAATCTCCATGGAGTCGCCCACTGGTGCCAAGGAGGCCCACGACCTGGGCTACCAGCTCCGCACGCGGTACCCCCAGCTCTACACCGACGGCGACAGTTTCCTCGTCTGGGCCAACAACTACACGCGTGTGCTGCAGACAGCCAAGTTCTTCATCCAAGGTTATCTTGGCTTCACAGCCGCTGAGTTTGGCAGCGTCATCTCGGTGACGTCTACGGGCTACACGGGCAACATTGGCAACTCGCTCTCGCCGTCGGACCAGTGCCCCAACTTTTACGACTCGTCTGGCGGCGACTATGCGACCGAGTGGGCAGATGTTTACCTGCCACCCATTCAGGAGCGTCTGCAGGCTCTGATCAAGGGCAACTTTACCTTTGAGACCAACGACATCTCCCAGATGCCCTACATCTGCGGCTTCCACTCGCAGATGTTTGGCAAGCTCTCGCCCTGGTGCAACGTCTTTACCGACTACGAACTGCAGCAATACGAATACGCGCAGGATATTCGGTACTACTACGGCTTGGGACCCGGCACCGTTCTCGAGCAAACCATGATGATGCCCTTCTTGAATGATCTTGTTGGGCTTCTTGACCACGGCCCTGGCATCAATGGCACTGCTGCGAACGGCAGCACTTTCACCCTGCCCAACCTTCTGGTTACCTTCATCAATGACGGACAACTCGTTGAGCTTATTACTGCCAGTGGCGTGTTTGACAACGAGACAGCCTTGTCTGGAACTGAGATGAACAAGGATCGCCACTTTATTGCTTCGCACTTTGTCTCAATGAGAGGCACCATATCCTGGGAAAGACTCAATTGCCTTGTTGACGGCGGTTCTGCCACCACCGCCAAGAGCACATCTACTGCTCGCTCTGCGTCCTCTTCTCCGATCCTGCGATCTCAGGATGCCAAAACCACAACCAGCAGCACTAATGCGACATATATCCGCATCAAGCTCAACGACGCCGTCTACCCCTTGCCATTCTGCAAGGATGGCCCTGGTGAGTCGTGTCTGCTGAGCAACTACGTTGACTACATCTCGTCCAAGTATGAGGCGCAGGGCAACTGGACTGAGAACTGTAATGTCACCACGCCCGGTGCGCCAACGACAGTAGCAGGCGCGAGCTTCTACACGGATTTAAGCAGTCCGTGGCTGCAGGAGTTGCCTCCCTATTAAGAGGATTGTATATTTCAGAATAAAGTAATTTGATTAGAAAAAAATAAAGGTAGAACTTCTGCCTTTGGGCTAGCCTTCACGCAATAGTAAAGATGTTGTACCACCAAAAACAACAACAAAAAGGATAAACCCGCCCCTGTACTATAATAGACGGCGCTTGTGACAGTGCTGAAACGATCTGTAGTCGCTCGCTTCCGGATTGCTTTAGCGCCATTTTATGCACTCTGTAGCGGCAAGCTTGTAAGAAGTTACAGGGGGCTGACACTGTATACTTTCCCACCGTCATCCTCCATTTCCTAGACACGCTTGGACACGGCAACTACAACCTCACAGCTCCCCCCAACATCAACACCAACTCTGCTCCGCAAGCCTCATCGCCCTCACGGACTCTCGTATAGACGATCAGCGAAACACCAAAGATCATGAAAACATTCCGAATGATCATCTGACGCACAGCTGCCCGTCCCCGCGAGCTGCGCCTTTGTCACAGCAGCCGATTCCAGGCCAAGAGCCCTTCCCCCTTGGGACCAACCCTCCTCCCCCTCTACCAGCCACGACCTTCGCCATGGCAGGCCGCTACGGAAGCTTCCCTCGTAACAACGGTGGCAACGGTTATGGAGGATTCAGCAGCCGCAAAAACAGTGGCGAAGACGACTACGAGCCGTACAGCGACGGCGGCGGCTACAGTGGTAGCGACCGCTACGCCACGCCCCCCACGATACCCTCACGCGGCGGCATGCCCTCGCCAAAACTCAACAACGGCGGCTCGACCCGACCTCTCCGCGCACCGCCCTCGCGCTCCCAACTCCAGGCGCAGCAGCTCAACAGCCAGCAACAACAAGCGCAATGGACGCACGCTGAGCGGCAAATCAACGAGGTGCTCGAGACGATCCAGCGCGACTGGCCGAACCTGTGCCAGGACGACTGCGTACCTGTGCAATTGGCACTCCAGCTACTCGACAACAGCTCCGTGGGGCGCGCGCACGAGTACCGTAATTTCCAGCAAACGCACCAGTACCTACAGGACTCGCTCAAGGCCATTGTGCACGACTACCATCAAGGGTTCAACTCCAGCATAGGCACATTCCACAAGATTCAGGGAAGCATCATGGCAAGTCAAAAGCGCGTGCGCGTGCTCAAGGAAAACCTCGCGAATAGCAAGACGGCACTGTGCACGACGGATCCAGAGTTGAAAAAGCTGTATAACTCGAGCCAAATGTACGACGAGCTGCTGCAGACGCTCAATGAGCTCGAGGATCTCAAACAGGTGCCTGACCAGCTCGAGGCGCGCATCTCGGAAAAGAGGTTCCTTACGGCGGTCGAGGTGCTGCAAAGTGCGCTACGGCGGCTAAGAAAGCCGGAGCTGGATGATATTGGGGCGTTGAGCGAGTTGAGGGGATACTTGGCGAACCAAGAAACGACGCTGATGGATATCCTAGTGGAAGAGCTACATGAGCACTTGTACCTAAAGTCTCCATATTGCCAGGAGAGGTGGCAGAATCTGGCAAAGAGCCAGGGAGCGTTTCGAGACGACATTGCGGATGCAGGGTCTGTGGTGCCGTTTTTTGAAGTCCTTACCAGTATGGACCTGGACAAGCCAGTACAAGAGGACCCTGGCAGAAATCCAGAATCCGACACGTTCTCTTATGTCGCCCTGCTTGTGGAAGCCCTGAATAAGCTGGGTCGCTTGGAAGCTGCTGTGGACACCATCAAGCAGCGGCTACCGGTCGAATTATTCAGTGTTGTCAACGAGACAATCAATGAGGTGGATCACAAGCATCCAAGCTCACTGCGCGGTATGTCCAACGGCTCGGGTGGCCTTCATATCTACAGCAACCGCGAGACCCAAATGAGAGCCGATGTAATCTACGACTTACTCTGGACGCTCTACGGAAAATTCGAAGCGATAGCAGAGGGGCATCGATTATTCCACGAATCCATTAAAGCGCTTATACGACGAGAAGGGAGCGGAAACAATGCTACTCTGTTGGGAAGCTTCAAAGAGCTGTGGAATCTATACCAAAACGAGATACGGTCGCTACTGCATAATTACGTGACGACCGATGCAGATCTCTATCAGTTCAACACGCCGCAGCCGGGTGCAGCCAACGGAAGACTGGACGCACATCGCGAGCACCTCTTCAAGTTCAACGAGGCAGACCAAAAGTCTGTAGAGCTTGTTGCCGAGTTTGAAGAGCTAGACAAGATCATTGAGCAGGCTGTGCCTGGCTTGACAGCCGGTCAGATTAAGGGAGGCAAAGGTGACAAAAAGGGCGCCGCGGGCAACAATAACAACAAAGCGAATGACACTCGCAAGGGCAATGGCTTTAGCTATGGCAGCCGCGAACAACAGGGAAGTTATAAATCGCTGGTGGAGCCAAACGTCTTTAACATGAGTTTGCTGCTTCCCCCAACGTTAGTTTTTCTGGGACGGCTCAAGAATATTGTGCCGCCTGGCTCGGATTTGGCGACGAGCACACTGACAACATTCCTGGATAACTTCTTGGTGAATGTGTTCCAGCCGCAGCTGGATGAGACGCTGGGCAAGCTGAGCGACGCCGTTTTTGGCGAGGCCGACGCCTTTCAACAGGATGCGGACTGGAGTCGAACTGCTCGGCGGCCCGTCTTCAAGGGTGTCACGGACTTCTTTGCTGTCGTTACGGCATTCTGCAAGATGCTCGATACAATACCTCATGATCAGGCATTGAGCTCACTCATCATCACGCAAATGATGAGGTATTATGACCGCTGCTGGGGCTGGTATAAGACGCTGGTTACCAAGACGCAGGAAGGAAACCCAACCGAGCAGGCACTGCGCGCCTCTGCCATTCTGGCGACCGAGAATGGCGGCATACGTGACACTATTCAGAAACTCTGGATGACCGACAGCATGGACAATGACCTGTTGGACAAGGAGGTTGCGCTTTTGATCAAGGAGACGAACGCAAATCCCTTGCAGATTGGTGACATCATATTTGACAAAGATACTATCGCTTCATTATGTTTGCTGTACACTAGCATGAAATGGCTGTCGGTCAAGGTCTCGGGGCTCCGGCATATCACGCAGAATGAGACGGATTCCAACCGGTCAAGCATACCAAAGGCCGGCAAGCGGAGGTGGACGCTGCTCAACGATCCGAGCAAAGCGACTGCAGAGGATGGGCCTGTGTTCCTTCCAATGACGCAGGAGACTGTGCAGTAAGTTTCCCTCTTTCGAGTTTATCGTGGTATGATTTGCTGACGTATATAAAGATCCTTTGACGGAGTTGTGACTTCATACGAAGAATTGGCTGCTACTTCTCTCCTGACTCTCCATATGGAAGTCCGTTGCCGCGTCGTATATTCCCTGCGCGTAGCACTCGACCCCAAGACGGCGCCGTATCTCCTCGACCAAGACGTCAAGGAACCCGACCCGCAAATCATCTCACTCAACTCGGAGCTCGTCACGTACGATGAAACTATTGTCAAGAACCTTCGCGAACGCGAAGTGGCCTTTATCCGAACCGGTCTCGGCTTGCTCATCAACTCCTACCTTGTTGCCAACGCACCTATGGTAGCTCCCATCAACTCGCGGGGGTCTGGGCGCATGCAGCTCAATATTCTCGTCCTGCAACAGAACCTCAAGAATATTGAGGCTGGTGTGGATCTTTCGCGCGCGGCAAATTACTGGGCGCTGTTTGACCTGGGCGTGGATGGCATTGTAGCCAAGGCTAAGGAGGAGGCTGCGACCAAGAATGGTGCGGATGGTGCTACTGCTGGACAGGACGCGAATAAGTTCACATATGATGAGCTCAAGGCGCTGATTGAGCTGTATTACAGCGAAGCGCTGGCGAGTAAGGAGAGAGGAATTGAGAATAATGCGAAGCGAATGATGGCTGATAAACTGCTCGAGCTCAGCGAGCATATGTGGCAGAGCTGAGCTGTGTGTCAAAGCAGAACAGAAGGGGAAAGTGGTGAGTTTTCAAAGAGCATTGATTGTTCTGTATATAGTATCTTGAACTCTGAGAACGGGGAGCGTGGAGTTTACATCAGGGAAGGTTTGTTTTTAGTGGCTCGCTTGATCGTTTCGGAGCTTTGTGATATTGTACCTAGCAGAAGGAACCTTGGTCAAAAGACAGTGAACTGCATCCGAAACAGATTGCCACATTATAATGCCAATACCTTGATTGTGAAAAGCCTGAGCAGGTGTCGAAGCTGTTCCTTGGGAGCGAAGGAGGGAGAAGGCTGACGCAAGTCGCTGCCAGCCGGCAGCAGCCGGCAGCACTCGCCTACCAGCTGCTGTCCACCCCTCGGCATCTTGCCGGCCGCGAGGCTACGGCAGGACCCAAACTTTTTGGGTCAAGAGCTCATGCAGCAACGACGACGCGCCGCAATTCTACTTTGCGACCGCCCAATTGTCTTCGATACCCTTTCCCTTGCAGCTACCCGCATCCCCAAATGATGGCGAGCTGGCGTGAAATGTCGCGGCCGCTCTGGCGACAGAGGATAATAACAACTACACCACGACAGTCGACAGGAGCAGCAACAGCAGCACGAAGATGGTACGCGGCAGAAGCAACCGCCTCCGCGGCGCCGACTGCAGGACCGCTTGACGATCTCGAGCCGGAATCGTCGTTGGGCGCACCGGAACCTACAGCGGAGCAGATGGCTGAGTTCAAGCAGCCTTGGAAGAGGGCAAGGGAGAGGAAATACCAGCTTCCTGCTAGCAAGTATGGCTTTTCCTGTCTTTCATCTTGTCGATGGCTCCTCCTTCTTTCCCAGGGTTCATTGTCGAGGACATAGATGAAGTAGCCGGGAGGAGAGGGAGGGGGCAACCCGCACTTGCATTCATTACAGTGCCTGAGTCTGTAGTCGTCTGATCAAACACTGACGTATCCTACCTCTTTTCTACAGATACCAATACCACCCTCCCAAATTCGACCGCGGTCCCCTCCACCCCATCCAATCCCCTGCCTCCTCGGACCCTATAGCTCGCGATTTCCAGCCCGGCCCCTTCTACCTTCCTCGCCTCAAAGAAACCTGGGCCTCGACCATTGCCCCGGACCTCATGACCTTAACCTACCAGCACAAACCCCCGGGCGAACGAGCCGAAGAGCCCATCGGCCAACGTCTTCGCTCCTGGGACGATTCCTCCCCTTACTTCAAGAACCGTCCTCTGCGTGGCCCCCGCGGTGGTACCACGTTGCGCCCCGTCGAGCGCGACATTACCTTTAAAAACATTCCCGAGATTCTCGCCATCTCCGTGTCGACCTTTGTCCCCAAGGCTGTCAAGGAGCCGTCCCTGTTACTGGCTGCGCGATCGGCAGTGCAAGCCGTCACGGGCGCCAAACCTGAGATTATCCGGATCAAGAGTGGTGTATCGCAGTGGCACATTGCGCGGGGAAACCTGGCGGGTGCCAAGGCGACCGTGTATGGCGAGCAGGCGTACGAGCTGCTGGACAAGATGGTGCATTTGGTGTTCCCCAAACTCAAGGATTGGCGTGGGGTGAATGCTGGCTCGGGTGACGATACGGGAAACCTGGGATGGGGATTCACGCCGGACGAGTTTGCGCTGTTCCCTGAGATACAGATTAACTATGATGCGTATCCAGCAAGAGTAAGTCTTTTCTTGTCCCCTCTCCTGGAAAACCACTCTTTTCTTTTGGATCGATGGTTTTTGTTTGCGCCGGAAGCTTGCAACGGGATATGTTTGAGAGAAGAAGTGCTGATGACGATCTTTTCCTTTTAGTCCATTCCTGGAGCAAACTTCCAGATTCAAACAACGGCCAAATCGGATAGGCACGCGAGGCTGCTGTTGCAGGCCATGGGTGTGCCGTTCGAGGGCGACTTTGGTTACTAAAGCGATTTACAAGTGGACGGGCGGACGGGTGGATGGTGTGGGTAGACGGAAGTGATATACAGGTCCATTTGGCATAGTACGTTGCTTGTAGAATAATCAAGGAAGCACTGCGATTCGCAAGTTTAGCGCAACTGCTTCACTGTGGTTGCAATTGTACAGTATCATGTCACACGAAATACAAAGAGCTCTTACAAATCATGAACTTGGTCAAATCTTCATTCTAGTTGTCTTCTCATTTCATAGTCTTGCATATAAGAAAAAACAAGCCAAATCCAACATTTAAAAACGCCCCCAACGCCGCTCATGCAACACAATGACCTTTTCATGAACATTGGGGTATCACGTAGTTTATCCCTGTCCTTTTCCTTTTCTCAGTCAGAATGACAGTGTCCTATGCGGCAGCCTTGGTAGCAGCAGCATCCTCCTTGGCCTTATTCTTGAGGCCGTTCATGACTTCATCGACCGCATCCATGTTGGTCGCATCGATCTGTCCCTTGCCCTCCTCCCGGGCGCCCTTCTTCTCCAGCTCCTTGGACACAATATCCATAGCAGGCTGGTAGTTTCTGCATGCCGAGCTCAGCGCATACACGGCTTTGCGACGCACGCTCTCCTCCTCCCCACCGTTCGTCGCCAGGTGCACAAGGCTCGGCAGCCCGCCGGCAGCCAGTAGACGCTCCTGGGACTTTTCATTATTTTGCACGGCGGTTCCGACGCACCAGGCGGCGTAGCGGCGTAGGTCCGCCTCGTCGTGGGCAAGCATAGACAGCAGCGGCGTCCAGAGGTTGAGGTTAGGCATGTTGTTTGCATTGTCGAGCGACTCAATGAGTTGCTCAAAGTTGTCAAAAGCCGTCAGCTTGGTGTCGAGATCGACAGAAGGGTCCGAAGATGTGATGATCTGCATGGCTTGCACCATGAGCTCTGCATCTGAGGGGCCGCCGAGGATGGAGGCGAGAATTTCGGGTGTGAGTTGCGTGGTGGGCTGGGTGGGGGCGCCGGCGGCGGTGGTAGTGGTGGCGTCGTCGCCGTTTGTGGTGGCGGCGTTTTGACCCGAAGTCTGTGCTTCAATGCTCCATTTCAGGAGTTCATTTAGGTTCTTGTTCATGGTGGGTGGTTGATTGACGTTATTGGGCGGTAGAGCCGATTCGAGGGATGGATGGGATCTAGATGGGCAGTATTTTGGGTGTTTCGAATCCCCCAGATACCGGACGTGGATTTGCCGAAATTTGACGGTCTAGAATTGGGTTGCAGGAAAAGGGAGTCGGTGAATTGCTGTTCAGGGGGAGATTGATGGAAGTGGGAAGTTATTTGACGAGGATTGTTGGCTGGAAGAATGTGAAGCGTCCAACATCGGCTTGTTATGGACTTTTTGGGTGAAGCAATTGTTGACGTTGGATTTGCGCGTGGTCGCTTCGGGAAGCTTCTCGAAAGAAATTCTGCACAGGGTTTAGCGCTTCTTCAGCCTTGCGTACCTAAGCCGGGGCCCCTGATTTCTCGCACCTGGGCAGCTGGACGGAAGCAGAAGGTACAACTTGCCAACCAGCCTGAGCCAACCTGCGCATTCCCTGCTGGAAGCAACTTAATTGACCACCTAGAGATGCGCTAGCAAGATTCTAAAAGTTTGCAGCCTATTAGCACAGCGCTTAAAGCAGACGTACAGCACATGCTACGTGCATAGTACAGCATCGCGGACATCGCAACTTTGGCCTTTCATAACCCGCGCTGTGCAATTCATCATTCCTATGTACTATGGGATAACCTTGAGCGCCTCCTTCTCCAAGTCCAGGGGTCCAGTTTTCTAGAAGCACGCAGCTACCACTTCAGCAAAGCTTCGGCAACCCCGCGCCCCACCTTTTGCTCGGTTACTACATAATACAACATGGCATGAGGATAAGTATGGGGGGAAAGCAACCTTGGCCCCTCATTGCCCTATTTCGAGACTGACAGCCCGCCAACAACCCCCCAAAAGACACCAAACAGAAAGACGGAATCGAGCAGAGCCTCAAATTAAGCAATCATCCATCTACAACTGTTGCTGCTTGAGGCCTAGAGTGGTTCAAAGTTCATCTCGGGGCTGTCGGTCCGCGGATGGGATTCCGGACCCCATCAAAGAGGGGGACGATTCCGGCACGGTCCTCTTCGAACAATTGCCAACCGTCAGCCTTGTCCATGTTCATGTTTCCTCTGCCACATGGCTTGCCGGGTCTATGTCGTTCGGTTTCTCGGGGCGCAACCATGCACCAGTAGAGTCTTCTAGGCAGGCGAGCTTCTTACTTGTCAGCTGCTTGTATATACTAAGTACGGGTCCAGGATGCCAGAATCTGTACCCGCATTGTACAAGAATGCGACTTGGGCTTACAAAAGTCAGCACTTCGCCTCTGCTTGCGCAATCAACCCTCAGCCACATAGGGGAGCCTGCTTGGCACAGTCGAGGTTGTTGAACAGCACTGGATTCTGAACTCTGACTGGCATGTGACTGCCAAAAGGCGTTGCTTGTCCCAAGAGGATGGACCGATGCCAGTCTCAGCGTCACGATGTTCTGCATGGGGAAAGCACGTGTGGTGATACTCTACTGTGTACTATGTAATAAGTCGCAGTCGATCAATTAGAGATAAGATGCCCCGCTATTCATTCCTCGTCCGTCCAGGAGATATTACATAGTACATAGTACAATACCCCGAGGTATACATAGTCAGGATAGTATACAGGGCATAGGAACGACCTTTAAGTATTTCCAGTACGATGATTGTTGCAGACAGTAGTGTGACGATCATATCCCGCTAATTAGTCACTTCTGTATAGCTCCCTGCTGATGATTTGGCAAATAGACATGTCCCCAAAACAGGCTTCTATCTTGGGGCCTGCTTGGCTACAGGACCCGAGGACGTACGTAACCCATTCATGGAAGATTTTCCGGTAGAGTCTTACAGCAAGAGTTGTTACGCACCTCTGGGCGTGCCAAGGACTGCTCGCGTGCCTTTACTCGGTCAGGCATGGGCACATCTCCATCTTGCACATTTGTTGTTGCAACAAGCTTAGCTCTGCTGGCTGCGAGCCCGGCGCAGCATACTGGTACCAGCCTCTCGATTCATCCAAACTGCTGCGGGGTTATGTAGAGATCCGCCAAGGTGCGTCAAGAAAGGTGAGAATCGTAGATACCTATTGAAACCGTTTCTGCCTGTTGGTCGCGTTGCCCCAGCCATGTTTGGGATTGAAGCTCGTGTTAGTTGCAGCAACATACGTAGTAGCAACACGGTATACACTCCCGGGAAACCCGAAGGGCACTGATCAAGGACAACCAGGGTGCAATACTGTAATAAGTGCTCGGTAGGGAGCGAGAATGCCAATCTCGTCACCCATATTGGCGCCGTCAGTCCGGAGAGTGACAAGTGTTCAACCAAAGAGAGCGAGTTGGCACTTTGTGCTGGCCCCCTTTACCACATGCGCCCGCCCCCCTGTCAGCAACTGCCCTACAAGCCAACCCAGCAGCGCCGCCGCCACTGCACTGTGAGCGCAAGTGCCCCACCTTGTGCTCATTCCAGTGGCCTGGGTTGCAGGGCCTTGCAGGGCCTCCAGCTGGCTTCAGCCAGTGACAGCGAGTCGCATGGCCCTGAAGTCGCGCCTAGACCCCACTTTTCCCAGGGCCCGGCCGTGCGATGGCTTCCTGCCCACATCAAATCTCAACGGTACGGCCCAGCTCCTACTTCCTGCTGGCCAGCTTCCCCTTTATTATCGCCCGCCCACGCCAGCAGCGCCCTTTTCTGCCCCCCCGACAACCTCCTGTCGACAACGCCAACAACAAACACTCTCAACCTTCCTTCTTCTCCCATCTCTCCCCTTCTGTGTGCCGCTCCATCGTGCAACTTCATCCACAGCCAATTCTCTTCTTGCGCCAACAAGCCAGCCTTCTCTTTCAACTTAACCCTTTCTACTACGTAATCAATCATTCACAATGGAAGGTAAGTTGGCCACTTCTGCCGCGCAGCTCCCGCCCGCCCGCTTCCTCTGTAGCCCCCCCTGGCGAGAGTCCAGTGGCGATGTTGCTTGAAAGCTGCCCAAGTTTGAAGCCATCGCGGCTTTCGCAGGAGCGGAAGCCAGCTTCAGATCACACTCTTGAAATCAAGTGCTAACGTAGCCTGTTTTACCCGCCGTACAGAAGAAGTCGCAGCTCTCGTCATCGACAATGGGTAAGCTTGCGTCCTGCAGCCCCAGCCCCCAAAAGGAGCAACCAACTCGCGTCACCAACAACTCGATCGAGGTCGTGCGAGCCTGCGACGAGCTCCAGCCATTGCAAACACATCGCAGCTACCATCTGCCCGTTTGCGTTTCCCTACAATCAGCTAACAATGCCTTTAGTTCGGGTATGTGCAAGGCCGGTTTCGCCGGTGACGATGCGCCTCGAGCTGTTTTCCGTAAGTTAAAACACCCCGCTTCCGCTTGCCCACGTCCGCCAGCTCCAGAGCTTCTCGCACTAGGAGTATCCCTAAAGCAACGCTACACACAGGATGCCACTTGGAATTTATAGCTGCTAACATTCTTGTTTTCTGCAGCTTCCATCGTCGGTCGTCCTCGCCACCATGGGTAAATAATCCCTCTAATCCCCTTTTCTCCCACCAAAATTCCGGCCATCCGAGGCAATTTCTAATACCAAAATCAAAAATGCAGTATCATGATTGGTATGGGTCAGAAGGACTCGTACGTTGGTGACGAGGCGCAGTCCAAGCGTGGTATCCTGACTCTGCGGTACCCCATTGAGCACGGTGTCGTCACCAACTGGGACGACATGGAGAAGATTTGGCACCACACGTTCTACAACGAGCTCCGTGTGGCTCCCGAGGAGCACCCCGTGCTGCTGACGGAGGCTCCTATCAACCCCAAGTCCAACCGTGAGAAGATGACGCAGATTGTCTTCGAGACCTTCAACGCCCCCGCCTTCTACGTCTCCATCCAGGCCGTCCTGTCCCTGTACGCTTCCGGTCGTACCACCGGTATCGTGCTCGACTCTGGTGACGGTGTCACCCACGTTGTCCCCATCTACGAGGGTTTCGCCCTGCCTCACGCCATTGCCCGTGTCGACATGGCCGGTCGTGACTTGACCGACTACCTCATGAAGATCCTGGCTGAGCGTGGTTACTCTTTCTCCACCACTGCCGAGCGTGAAATCGTTCGTGACATCAAGGAGAAGCTCTGCTACGTTGCTCTCGACTTTGAGCAGGAGATCCAGACCGCCGCTCAGTCCTCGTCTCTGGAGAAGTCCTACGAGCTGCCTGACGGTCAGGTCATCACCATCGGCAACGAGCGCTTCCGTGCTCCCGAGGCTCTGTTCCAGCCTTCTGTGCTGGGTCTTGAGAGCGGCGGTATCCACGTCACTACCTTCAACTCCATCATGAAGTGTGACGTCGATGTCCGTAAGGACCTGTACGGCAACATTGTCATGGTATGTCCATTGAACGCTCAATTGACTGTCAACTAGGATATGAATTTGCTAACATGATAAATAGTCTGGTGGTACCACCATGTACCCTGGTCTGTCTGACCGTATGCAGAAGGAGATTACTGCTCTTGCTCCTTCCAGCATGAAGGTCAAGATCATTGCTCCCCCAGAGCGCAAGTACTCCGTCTGGATTGGTGGTTCCATTCTGGCCTCCTTGTCCACCTTCCAGCAGATGTGGATCTCCAAGCAGGAGTACGACGAGAGCGGTCCTTCCATTGTCCACCGCAAGTGCTTCTAAGGTAAGCATGAGTCATGGATATTGTTACGTCATCCCGGGATAAAGAGTATAATGAGGCTAATATTCTTTGCAGCAGGATAAGCAAGCGACGAGCAGTTGCCGGTCTCGTGGAGGTCAAAGATATCTCGACCAGACCAGCCACGATAAAGGGCACACGGCGCGCAAACACGCCTTGTTGTGTCGCTTTTTTACGAAAAACTTTTGGCCATGGTGTCGTGGCTCTCCCAGTGCGGAGGTTGTGCGGCCTTTTGGTTTTTAATTGATTGTCCGTAGCAGGGTGGACAAGACAGATACAGGCGAGGCTGGTCGAGAAGAACAAGAAAAAAAAAGATCTTTTTTTTTTGTTTCGTGTGCCGGGCGGATGATATAGTTCCTCCGTGATCCATTATGAAGAAGAGACACAAAGTGGTCTAGAGAAATGCAACGAAGAATTTATCCAACTGAGAGGGTTTCAAATTGCGTGTGGCGAGATCGTCTCTTGAATTTCTGCTGACAGGCTATCGGTGTATCTTTCTTTTGATTTTGTGACTGTTGTCCAACATTGCTTCTTCAGCGACTTCACGACCTTTTATCCACCTTCCGGGTATGATTTGAATGTCTCTCCCGCTGCCTCCTTAGGCCCTTTCTTTTCGATTACCATATTTCGATTGCACTGTTTCATCGTCTTCAGCATCTTCCTCGTCCTCTTCCATGTCGTCTTCTTCCTCTTCTATCTCATCTTGTTCTTTTTGGCCCCTGCCCTTAGCCTCAGCGACAGCACGATGTTTCCGACGCGTCTTCTTCAAGGCGCTCGCCTTCTTGTTGGAAGCCAAGCGAGCTCTATAGGCGGAGTAGCTATTCTCGCCATTCAAGTGGTCGTCAATCTTCTCAGCGAGTGACCTCCGTGCGAGCTTGCGGTTCTGAGAGCGGGAGCGGGTTTCTTGGCATTTGATGACGATGCCTGTGGGGATGTGTTTGAGTTGGACTGCTGAGTTTGTTTTATTCTATTATGGTTTGAGATTGGTTTTGATTAGTTCTCGTCTTTGGTATTTAGAGGAAACTGCGGTCTGGAATAGGCTGAGCGAGCGGGAGGATATGTATGTATGTATTATGATAATGCATAAAAAGACAAGAGTCGTGACATACAATCTTTTGGCCTCCCGGACCACTGCCCTTGACGAAAACCTCTGTGATTTCTTCTTCGGGGGGTGGTTTAGGTTTGCTTGGCTTGGGCGGTTTTGAGGGTTTACTGGAGGACTTTGTGGCGAATTTTGTATTTTTGGTCGTTTGATCCGTATTGATGGGCGTTGCTGGTGTTAATATTCTCGCATTATCGTCATATGCTGGCGAGGAGGTGGTCAAGGTTGCTCTCTTGGAGGGGCCATTGTCGAAGAGGAGGGCACGGCAACGACCGGAATGACGAGTTATTGGTATTATATGCTTTGTGCAGGGCAGATTTGCAGTACTGCTGGCAGTTCTGAGTCTCTGCACAGCTAAGGAGAGGAAATTCATCGTTACCAGAAAGTTGTTATGCTCGTACCTTCCTTTCAGTGTTGCCTTCCTTCTAGCATCTACACCTGCTGAACTTGAGCCGGCTGGCTGTGGCTGTGACGTTTGCCCACCACCTGTGTATTACTAGTACGTACTTCCCACGCATTTCGGGCCGGCGCGGTCCTGGGGCTGTTGTTCTATGAGTGGGCCTCAGGATCAGGGAGCAGCCGGCCGAGGGACCGATGAGATTCAGGGGCAGCGCGGCCGGCAACTCCGGGGCGTCTTCAATGTGCAGGCGGCCTTTGGAATTCCATTCATGCGAGGTTGATTGGGAGGATTTGCCGTGTTTGATTTATGCAATTGTTGGGTTGTTGGAGTCGACTTCTTCTCTTGGACGTGTAACGAACGATTGCTTTCCGAATTCGCCCTTCTGATCGATTTTTCCAGCGACGCCGCCGACGATCCATCAACCACTCAACTCCCTTGCGCGACACGCTAGTACATCTCCATCGAACGACACAAGGATCCCAGCGAATCTCCTTCTACCGTAGAGTCAAGCAAAGAAAACGAAGACCAAAGAAACAGACAGCATGTCGTCGTCGTCGTCGTCATCGTCGTCCAATGCAAAGTCCGGATCCGCGGTGCAGTCTTTTGTCAAGTGGCTGCAGCTCAAAATCTACCAGGTCGAGGTGACGTTCAGCGTGTACATTTTCACGCCCTACGAGAAGTTCATCTTTTGTACGTCTTTGGGTGTTGGCAATCATCTCTTCTTTACCACGCCTTTCCCCCTCACCTTTTCCCAAAAATCAAAGCCATCCTAACCGGATTGCAACCGTTCCATCTCATCCGAATCTACTCAGCCCACACTACTAACAGCCTCTCTTCTCACTTACACAGGGTCCATCGTCTTCCTCCTCTTCTCCCTGACTGTCCTCGCCACCATCCTCTACCTCCCGCACCACATCATGTTCCTCGTCGGCCGTGCCTGGTTCTACATCCACGGCGACGCCGCACTGCTCGAGACGTCGTCCTCGTCGGTAGCGACGACAGCCGCGCTGGCAAAGGATACCGCTGTGCATGCGCTCTCGTCCACGGGGACGTTGGCGGCCAAGTTGGCGACCGAGACGGCGGCAGCGGCTGTGGACGCGGCCAAGTCGGAGCTGTGAGCGGGACGACTGGGGGGCCCGGACTGTTGGCGAGCTTCGCGTGGGTTGATGGTCTGAGATGATTTTGGGCGAAAAAACACACACAAACACAAGAAGAACAAGAGAAGAGATAAAAAAAAAACAAAAGGCAGGTTCATGTCCTGTGTGTCACTAGACGGGCTCTTGTGCTTTACATCATGCGTACGGTGCGAGAAGAGCTGCTCCCGAAGAGGAAAGGGGAAACATAGCAATGGGCTGTGAAGAGGCTCAAAAGGAGGACGGTGCACGCTTTAGAACGGCCATGGGCCGGTATCGAGGTGCAAACTGATGAGAGAGAGAGAGAGAGAGAGAGAGAAACGGTGCTTTTGCATTCTCGGCTTTTGTCAATGCGATACGGGGTCGACGACAGCTTATGCATACACTCACAGAGCAGAGTATTTACTACATGGCTATGATTTACGGTCGGGATGGATTGGCATGGGCGGCATGAACACTATTACAACTACAACCACTACCTTACTATCACAAACGATACATAATGTCTACTAGACTTCTTTTCTCAGCCCTCGCTGACCGAAAGCCGCATCAGCTTTGTTTGATTTGTTGCTAAGATTGAGGTATTTATATGGGACTTTTCTATACTCTTCCTTTTCCTCCTTGTCCCCCTTTTCCATCGTCGTCGTCGTCTTCTTGCCATTTGCTCAAAGGGATCTCACAGATATTTGATCTTGTAGATCCGCAGTGAATTGTCCTCGCCTGCTATGGCCAGGTCGTTCTCATCTGCGCTCGCCTCTGCATCGAGCTTGCCATTGGACGATGGCCGCCAAGACAATTGCAGAACGGCCTTTGGCAGACATAGCCTATATAGTAAGTGGACGATAATTAGCAAACAGCCTATCTCCATGTAAAGGATGCGACTGAAGTGAGGTGATAATATTTCTTCTTTTTTTTTTAAAAAAAAAAAGAAGAAGAAGAAAAAAGGGGGGGGTGGGGAGAAAGGCCGCCAAAGCAGTAGCAAGAGACTTACTCAGATCCCAGCGTCGCCGTCGACGAGACCTCCACGCCATCCTCATTTCCATCCCGAACCTTGAGAATATGTATCCTAACCGTACCCACCTCCGTGCCCGAAGCCAGAACAAGCTGCCCGTCGCTCGTCACTCGCGGGAGGAAATCAATCGCCGTCACGGGCTGGTCACAAGGTATCGTCGCGGCAAGGACGAATCTGGCCTTTGGCTGTCCTTCGTTTTGCTGGTCGTCCCCGTTATTGTTGCTGTCGTTTTCAGTAGTGGTTGTGCTAGGTTGAGGCTTGCTCAGGGCCCAGATCTTGACATTCTTGTCTCGGCCGGCCGTGGCAAATATTCTCCTTTGCCCTTGGCTTTCTTCTGGTGCTTTGCCGATGACGACCAGTGGCGCCCACGCCGCATCCAAGATCATGCGGGTATGGCCCTTTGGTTCCGCTTGCAGTAAATCAAACCCACTACCACCACCACCATTACCACCATCAACCAGTCCCTCTTTCCTCCGCCGTGCAAAAACAGCCCACTGCCTATCCCTCCCGACACTCAACAACATGGCATCGTCAGGACTGAAGCGGATCCTCGTAGCCGTAAGCGTATGCACCGCCAGCGGCGGCCGCAGCTCCGTCCACCGCTTCGTCTCAAAGAGCCGAATGACGGCGTGGTTCAGGCTGCTCGCTTTGCACGCGCTCGCCACTAGCTCCCCATCGTGGCTCGCCGCCAGGCACGAGAGCTCGTACCCGTGGCCGTAGAGTTTCTCTTCTTCGGGCCAGAGCGTGTGGCGCGAGAGGGATTCCTCAAAGGGCGGGTGGGTGAGGGTGGCGAGGGTCGAGGTGCGGGTGATGGTAGCAGGGTCAATGGCTGCTTCGTGGGTTTCGGCGGATGAGGAGGTGTCGAGTTGTTGTTGTTGTTGTGCTGTTGGTGGTGGTGTTGGTTGAGTAGTAGTACCTACTACAGCAGATGTGGTGGCATCAAAGTCGTCAACGGTAGCCTTGTTGCTAAGCCCCAGGACAGGCATGTTGGCTGCATCCGGCACATCAGCCTCGTCCTCGTCGCGGGCTCCAGCAGCGTGATCTGGTTCTATCCCCGCGACCCCACGCAGCATCCTCGCTACCGCGCGCGGTTGTGCAAACACACGCATCAGCTTCTCGTCGGCACCAGAGACGAACTTTGTCTCGGAGAGCGCGTCGATGCAGTTGAGATCGTATCCATGGATCTGCGGGCGCGCCATTTCATGCCATGTGCCGGTGCCGCTGTTCTGCTCGTTGGCCTCTTCATCCGCACTCTCTGTCGTTGCCTTTCTTCTCCACTGCGCATGGAGTCGCGTTGTCTGGTCCGCGCTCGTAGACAGGAGATAGCTCCCCGACGGCCGTGCCCACGCAATGCCCGTAACGGCACGCACATGGCCCGACACGGCGATCCCCTGCACCCAGGAATGCTGCGCCGCGTCCCAGTCCCATTTACGCCAGGACCCCGTGCGGCCCAGTGTGAGGATCGAGTCGCCGCTCGGCGACCACAAGCCCGTCCAGAAGCCGCCGATACTGCCCGTGGCGGTGGTGGCGCCCTTTTCGCGGGAAATCTCGCCGAGGCGGGCCGTGGTCACCCAGATGCCCGAGGAAGGGTCCGATTCCCAGATGGCGAGTGAGTTGTCGGCCGAGGTAGAGAGGAGCTGGAGGTTCGAAGGTGTTGTTGAGGGGGACGCGGAAGAAGAGGGAGTTCTGTGCCATTTGGCGCTGTAGATCCAGTCGTCGTGATTGAAGAGGAGAGATTCAAAAGTGACCGAGTAGTCCTCTCCTTGCTCACCAGCCCTGAATCGGTGCGCCTTATTGCTGGGCGAGCGGCCAGGCAGGTATGCGCCGACAGTGGGATCCGAAGCCGTCGCGGCTTGAGCAGGCAGCTCGGAGCCCTTGTGGACGCGCCACAGGCGAATGTACTTGTCCTGGCTGGCTGAGGCGAGGAGGAGATCGCTGGAGGGGTTGTTTGCCTTCTCGGGAGCAAAGTCAAGGGAGCGGATCCAGCCCTCGTGACCAGTGAGGGTAGCTCGAAGGGCAAAGTCGGCTGTCGACGGGGAGGCAGTGGCATCCGCGTTGGTGGCGCTTGTTACAGAACCAGTGTAGATCTGAATGACAGGCCTCGTTCCAGCAGCAGCGAGGATGAACGTGTCTGAGTCGTCGCCACCCAAAGGACTGAGGGCGACGGCGAGGGGAAAGTACTTGGGCGAGGTCGTCTTGATGGTCTGCAGGACGCGAATCGCAGCGCCGTCGAAATGCCATACTCTGATGGTCGCGTCTGCGGCTCCCGTAGCGAAGACGGTGCCTTTGTCTGTGCCTGGGCTGTCCACGTCCGTCTTGAGAGTTGCGATGCAGTTGACAGGTGCCGTGTGCTCAGTGACTGTTTGCACGCACGCCGCATCGCCCGTCCGCGTATCCAGCTTCCACAGCTTGACGCTGTGGTCGTCGCCTCCACTCAGCAGATGCGCAGCGCCATTCTCAATGTCGCGGCGGCTACTTGGCAGGAAGCGAATCGCCTTGACGAGCTCCTTGTGTCCGCTCAGCAGCTTCTGCACGCCCTTTGGCACCGGGTCCTGGCCAGGTTCATTGTGTTAGCAGGATTTTTCTGCAGCATCGGGTATGTGGTTGTTGGTGGGGCAGTTTTGTTGGTACACACATTGGGCTTCCACAAGACCACATTTGTGTCTGCCCCAAAGGCAACCGTGCCGTCCGCGTTCCAGTCTCCAGCAGCGGTTTGCCTGTTGGCGCCAACCGAGAGGTACTCGATGCCGACTTGGACCTCGGCCATTGTCACTATCTCGAGACGGCCAGAATCCTCACAACCATGCACAGTCCAGAGTGTCAGAGGCGTGGCGGGGGCATCAAGGAAAGCCCTGGTAGTACTTGTGGTGGTTGAGCCAGTGGCGCTTGGTCTGCGAGCCTCATGAGAGTGTTGTGGTGGTGAGAGAGAGGGTTGAACGTGGTGAAGTTTGAGCGGCACAGTGGTTGTTTTCGCACTGTGTCCTCTCGGCAGAGCCCCCCCGGCCCAATCCGCATTCTCTGGTAGCGAGAGGGCATTGCTTGAATGATGCCGCTGATGCCCTCCATTTTCATTCGGCTCGCCCCAACACTCGATTAAACTTTTAACCTCTCGGCTCTTCCAGCGCACAACCAACATTGCCCGCAGAGCCGCACTCTTTGGTTCTGCCAGACTCACACGTCGTACGCGAACCCGAAACGGTTTCTTTTCCATTGTGCTTCTCCAAGCCACTTTGCACGCACAGCAACAGCAGCAGCAGCAGCAGCAGTTACACCATGGGCGACACGACAGCCGCGGCAGCAGACGTGCCTCAACTAGACATCACTGTCGAGTTTACGTGAGTTTACTTGGCCCCTATCTATCTTGTTTCACACATTATCTTGTCCTCACTCGTCTCGGTTCTCTCGCTCTCCAGCGGGCGGGCAAGCAAACAAACAGCAGTAATGAGCAGCCAGCAGAAAAGCAGCGAGCAAACGACCCTGATCCATGTGGACCATGCTCTGGTGTGCCGTGCTGCGCTGCGCGGCACTGCGCGGCACTGCACTGCACTGCACTCCGCTACGGAGTGGGAGAAAGACAGCCCGAGGACATGAACACAGTACTGCGGCTGAACCGAACCACATGGCGTACTCAAATCACCCCATCAACAAACATTGGATGAATCATATCCCCAACCCCATGCTGACTGCCTGCGTCTATCTTGCTCTTCTTCTAGAGGCGGCCTAGAGATGCTCTTTTCGGACCGACGGCACCACAAAATTGCCATCCCCGCCCATAGCTCGGACGGCAGGCCGGTCACTATTGCTCACCTGATACATCACCTTTGCGAAGACGTCATGAAGGACAGCCGCAAGGAACTGTTTGTACTTGATGACCATATGTATGTATCTCCTCGCAGCTTCTGCCGTTGTTTTGTTGGTCATCTGTCGAATGACATGCTGAGCTTTTTTTGGGCGGGGGCCCTGCATACAGTCGCCCAGGCATCTTGGTCCTGATCAACGATGCCGACTGGGAACTCGAGGGCGAAGAGGCTTACGAAATTAAGAGCGGTGACAACATCTTGTTCGTCTCGACATTGCATGGTGGCTAAGGAGAGAGTCGCCCTTTGAGGGGTTGTTGTTGGCTTGGAAAATTGGTTTGGTTAGCTGGCTGGCTGGCAGCAGCAGCAGTAGCAGCAGCAGCAGCAGCAGCAGCAACCGGATTCCTGGGTTATTGCCATGCGGTCAGCCGGGTATTCCCAACATCGTGTGCACATTGCGAGCAAGGTCGCCGAAAACACCCTGAATCCTATCCTATCATGTACCTTGCCAAACCCTGCCGCCCATCATCACCCTGTCTGTCTAGGGGACTGGAGAGCATCCCCTGAATGGCGCTGCCAAATTCACAGGCCTTGGTACCAGGTGCAGATTGTCATGGCGGTGGGCAAATCCTTGCCTGCTGTCGAGCTACATAAGCCATTGCTGCCCTCCTGCGGGGATGCTGGCGAACGAACGTGTCTCGATCACTTGGGTGTGCAGTGCAAGGTTATGATCAATATGCGCCGGAAGAGCATCTCGCATGCCCGCGTGCCGTGTGTGCATGTGTCTCAGACTTTTGTGACTGGCCAGGCTGTACGCGGTCATGGGAGAGGTGGGGGGGAACGCTTTGGTCTGGGGCCAGCGGCAGCAGCAGCAGAAGAAAAAGAAAGAGAAAAGATGGCGACAAGAAGACATAAGAGATACCACGCTCTGTCTCTACTACTCACGGCTAGGGCTGCAGTAAAGCGCGTGTGCACGCCCGCGCCTTTGTACTCGTGAACGGGGCCACTCATGAACAGCAAATCCCCGCTCGCAGAAAAAGACACAAAGAGGGCCAGCAAGAAGAAGAAGAAAGATCAATAAGTGTCAGTTGGGCGTCATCCCAACGTCTCCACCGCAAGCGAGACTGGTCGACTTGGTCTCCCTCGTCTGGCCGTGACAGGCGAGGTCCAGGCGACTCCGGAGACGAGGAGCCGCTGCACCTCGGAGAGATCGTACCTGCCAGCTCATCGCTGGGGGGTGGATACAACGGCAATCGAAAACTGGATCGATCAACAACATCTGTGCGCTCCACTTGACAATCTCTGGTGGCAACCAATAGGCGGTAGGTACTGCAGGAGGCGGTATGAAATGTAGGCCATGCCACGGCCCTGCACCTTGACCACACTGGTGACCTGGTTGTCCGTCTGGACCGATGTACATAGTATCTCTGGCGCCTCCCTGCGTTCTCCTCCTCCATCTCCTTCTCAGGCCCTTGCCCAGTCTGTGCTAGAAAGATGATCGGATAATCGAAAAAGAAGAAGAGAGAGAACGACACGGGTGTGATTTCCCCCCAGTCTCCTCTGTTGGTTTCATGGCGACCAGCGTGCGCGATCGAATGTCTCCTTCTTTTTGTGGCGTGTGTTTTGATTGCGAATCTGGGTCCCAGCGGCAGCAGAGGCAGAGACAGTCAGACAGTCTATTTTTGGCGCGGCCTGCTACTACCCAGACACTGTACGAACGTCTCCATGTACTACTGTAGGTTTGCGAGTGTACATAGTATACTATGATGTCTGCCTGTGGGGGTCTGGGTGTGTGTGCGCAGTGCGTGGTGGTAATGGTGGTGGTGGTGGTGGTGGTGCTGCTGCGGCTGTCGTATGCCCTTCCTCTCTTGTTTCCCATCCAACTCCTCACCCTTATCGCCTTCTGATTTCTCCCCTTTCCTCATATCGCCAGTCAGTCTTGTTTGATATAGACAGTCCGATGATTAGACAAGGCAGGCAAGGCAGGCAGGGCAGAAAGACAGAAGGACAAAAAGACAGAAAGACAGACAGACAGATAGACAGGCAAGCATCAAGGGTCCAGGGCGATCGAGCAAAGAGGCTCGCGTGTGCGGCGGTGAGAGCTGTATGGTGATGCGAAAGTCGGACGAGATGGGCGACCTCGTGTGGTTGCATTGCATCGCATGTGTGGGATGTGTCTGCAGCGGGGCGTGGTCCTGAGTGTCTACGTTGGTCCCCCCCCTCTCCCCGTCTTCTCGGGACCCTTAAGGTGAAATTGCACGGTATAATTCTTTGCGTTCCTTGTCTCGTCTCGGCGACATCATGTCTCGCTGGGATGTGGGCACAAAGAGAGGGTGATTCTCGTCCATCGTTGCAGTGCTCTGGGAGATAAACCAGGCCAAATTCGGTATCCATGGTATCAGATGGCGGTGAGCAGGTCGATGAGTACTTGGGACACTCTGTCTGTACCTAGTATGTAGCCTGATGGGCAATTCCAGGCAGTGCCGTGTGTGCCTTGGCTGTGGGCGCAAGTTGGGAAAACGGTCCTGCAATATGCTGTAGGTGAGTTGTCAATCCGATCTTCTGATCGCTTGGTGTCTGCCGTGGCCTGGCCTGTCAGGCTGGACTGGGCTGGGCTGGTTGGGCCAACCACCTGGCATATGTATGCGCGAGTTGCAGTAGCGAGAAAGAGAAGACGAGCGAGAAAAAGAGAGAACGCAACCGTGTTCTCACGCGTGCTCTTTTGGAGGCCAGCCAGGGTGCATCGTAAGTACTATGCTATGTAACAGCTTGCCAGCAAATGCTGCAAGTGCTGCAAGTGCTGCTGCCGCAGGGGAAGGCACCGCACTGAATGGCCTTGCCAGTATGGACGTACCAGGTAAAGTACCCAGGTACAAGAGCACCTGATCAGACCGGTATATGTACTTTGGGTACGTATCTGCCACCATGTAGAGGGCGTACCGGGTACTTGATCTGCCAGACCCCTTGTCATGCATTTGAGTACCTGTACTATGTTGGAAGGAGCACAGTACAAGGTACCTACATGTCACCCCCAAAAGGCAGATTGATTTAATTTGCTGCCGTGCTCAGGAACACACATCTCTTTTTTTTTCTTTGCCTGCGCCACTTGCCATTTGCCCTGTCCTATGTAAGTACATCCCATCCAGGATCCAGAATGCGTACTCTACTGGCCCCCTCTCAAACATGTTTACTTGATTTCTCTTCCAATCAGGCCACTCTGTTGGTCTGGTCGTCCAGGTGTCCGTTTGTTCGAGCTATATTCGTAGTATGTATACCGATGGTGGCGGCGATGGGTTGGTGGTCGAGGAGAAGAAAAGGATGGTGGATGGTGATAGGTACATGGTACTTGTAATCTTGCTATGTCAGAGTACACTGCCAAATGTATCTTGGCAAGTACACACAGAGAAGTACCTTCCTTACTTCCCACGAATCTATCTGTTCTCGCGTATCTCTTGCACGGCTCGCAACGACGCCCAAGCGGGGCATTACCACCACCACGCGCCCCGGGCCTGTCCTCGCCTATCTCCTCCCCCCTCACGCCCGCGCGCCATACCACCGCACCCAAGTCTGTTGGCGCTGATGTTCACCATTGCTTCTCTCTCTCGCTCGCTCGGCCGGCCTCTCTCTCTCACTCTCTGTCTCTCAAGCCCCTCCTCTTCTCAAATCGGCCTCTTTATTTTTCCGATCTCGCTAATCTCGCTCTCTAATCTGGCGTTGCTGTCTTGGAATTCTACACAACCACTATGGAGTGACAAGAACTATGATAAGCCTTTATCTGCGGTGCACTATATGTGAATACATGCTCCATTCGCAGTTATCCGTCCTCTCCAAGAAATGTCCCATCCATCATCTGCCATCCTCTGTTGTCACCGGGTAAAACATAGTATACCCTGCCCCTCCAACTTGTCCCGTATATGTAGGTACTATTACTAAAACGCTGCCGGAATGGCCGGTCCGATGCCGACCACGCTCTTGTTTTCGGATAATCCCCTTTTTCGATTTGTTTATACATGCTATGGTACATACATAGTAATATGTTGGGTTGCGTTGTAGGTTACTGCAGGTTCACTACGACTATACACTCCGCGGTATAGAGCACGGTTGCTTGCGACCCTCTTTACTATATGCTTACCAAGAAAGCCCCGTGATACCCTCGTGTCAAGCAAGGTAGCATGGAGAGAGAGGCCCCTCTCCGGCTTGCTCCCTCAACACATGTCAGCACTCTAAACTGCGGTACTATTAGCCGTGCAAAGCTGTGCATGGTGGCTGTACTATGTAGGGTAAGCAGCTGCGTATGTACCTATCCACCCAGGGCTGAGGGACCCGGCCGACAGAGCAGTGAAAGAGTCATACCCGTACTATCTACGGAACATGCCGTAGGAAGGGAAAGCATACGGACGGATGTGTGCAAGCAGTGGGGAAGCTATAACAGGAATGATTCAAGAAAACAATAATAAAAGGGCTGGGCGGGGCTGGGCTGCCTCTGTGCTTTGATCTTCCTGTGTGTGTGTGTGTGTGTACTATGTATATTTTGGATTTTCGATAATAATAACGATGATGATGATGATGATGATGATGATGATACACTGCCACTCTTCGGAGAAGTGGGTTTCCGTGGGGTTACATTTCTTGGGATCGCGGGCAGAAACCTGTGCTTTTCGTTTGCAGCTGTGCTGCAATGAATAGTCTACTTTTAAATCAAGTATTATTGGACAAAAACTAGCCTGCTCTTCCTTCACGCACCGTCAAAGTATTCGAACCCTTCATCTACCTTGTGATATAGCAAACACTCGACAGTAAACACAAATGCAATAACGCCCACCCAATCTTACACCATTTCCAAAACAGTCAAAAGGTAAACCCCCCCCCCGGCACATCCATCTCCGTTCTTTCTCTCTCTCAGTGAAACACTCGCATCAAGAAATCCAATCGCCCCCCATTCGGAAGGATTCTCACCCAAGATCGATTTTTCCTTTGCCGTTACAAGTAGTACCAGTGCTGGAAAAAAGCCAGACAGTCAGGGCCAAGGTCAGTGAGTGAATGCCACCTTTTTTTTTTTTTTTTTTGCTTGCTCCAATCAATGTGCCTCGTCACTTTTTCCTTCCACTCACTCCCCCTTGTCACATTTCTCACCCTCGTTTCTTCAAATAAAATATTTCCACTTTGATTCATGTCCCAGAGCAAGGTCCACACAGAAAGCGCTGACGGGCCCGAAGCATCGGTAGCGATGCCTGTCATCCAAGCCTTGCACCCTCTTTCCATTCCCCGGTTCGAATGCCCCCCCCCCCACTACCAGATATACCTACGTAGCCTCTTATCCAGCCCGCCTGCTAAATAGTTTCCGTTCCATTTCTTGCGCCATATCATCCATCCCACGCACTCCACAACTCACACCCACACAGTATCCTAGGGATTACTTACATACTACATAGTTGCCAAGGTATGAACCAGCTCTTTGGCCGATGATGCTCAATTATACAGTAATATCTCGAGTAGCCTATCCTCCACTCAAGCACGAGGAGAAAAAGAAAAGCAAATGCAAAATGCAAAAGCAGAAAGTGCTCTGTAGATGAATATTGACGTAGTTACTATGTAGTATACTATGATACACAGTCAGTATCTAGAATCTAATTAAAAGAATAAATAACGACAAGGAGGCGCACACATGTCTACATCCGAGGGTCTTACGAAGGTAACTTGGTGAAAAAGATGATCAGTAAACACATACAAGTACAGATCTATCGTAATTTAAATAATGTCCAGTAACGTGAATGAGCACCCCCATTCCAACCATGACCATGAATCATAGCCACGATAAATAAATCAGATACCAAAGTATTCGCCAGATATATCATAGTTAAGCGATATAGGTACAGAAACCTAACCACACAATCCATCTTTTGGCACTGTGGTGCAGTGGTCCCATCTGAAAGTACTGCGGTGCCGGTTTCGCCAGACAACTGTATCCAATCAGACGCGGCCTCTTTGCATACCAACACCACATACTTACACACAGTACACATCCCTTTGCCCCTTCTCAGCCTCGAGAGAAGGATGAGGAGTTTCCGCCAAAAAAAAAAAAAAAAAAAAACAACGCAAAACGTCAAAATTGCTGCCCAATCCCTCCCATCCATTCATCCATCCATCCAGCAGGTCGTCATGCCCCGACCATCGCTCCGCACAGGCTGCAAACAAACTTCCAATCTCACCCAGTCCATTCATCGAATATCCACTTGGGATGGCCCCCCCCCTCACTTCAGCCCTGAGTGTTATGCCGTGTCTTGCTCGGTACCCCACGCTCACGCTCACGCCCACGGCCACGCCCACGCCCGGTTTCGGCCCCGAGCAAAAGCCGCAAAGCACCAGGCTGCCACTTTACGCGAACGGGGCTCTTTTTTTTTTTTTTCCTTGGCAGAATATTCAATCCTACCTCCACTCAACTGTAGCACTTTACCACCCGAAACAAACATCAAGAAAAATCCCCTTGCATTTAACTCCCCAGGATATCTTTGCACACTCACAAGGTCCATAATAGTCTAAATAAGGCTTACGAGTGAATGTCTGGTCAAGCCCCCCCATGTTACTAGACCTTATTAGTTACATAAGTACTATATACTGCAAATACCATACTATGTACACCACAAAGTAGACAGCACCAGGGGCAAGTATTATCACACATGGCACGTAGTATGTATGTGCGTGCCACTTGGCTGTTGTTGACAGGTTAATGAATTGAGAAAATATACCCCTGCTTCCACTCTCGGTATACTATGTATCTCTCTCTCTCTCTCTCTCTCTCTCTCTCTCTCTCTCTCTCTGGTTGTGTCTCTGACTCTTGCCTTCTTGCCCCAACTCTCGGCTATACAAGGAAGGTACAGCCTCGCTCGCACAGTATGGAAGCCAACAACCAATCACACATAATCATTCCCTCTATCCATACAAGGTGGACGGATACTTCAAAACGCTCCCTGGCCGATTCCGTAGCCTTATTATTTCAAAAAAATAAATAAATTATTATCTTTTTGATCAAAAAAAGATAACACACCCTAAATAAGTCCTATAATAGATATGTGGCAAATCGTCAAACCAAGGGAGGAAGGGTCTATCATCATCGGCCTGCCCGACAAACAACCCTTCCATCTCCGTACAATGAACTCTTTTTGGGGTCCTTCCCCATCGGACCCCCAATGCCTTTTTTCCCCCGTCTGGATTCGCCAGTTACACCACTTTCCATTCTCTGTAAACACACCCATTGCAAAACAGAAAACAAAAAAAAACAAAAAAGTCAACTGAGAGACGCCTCTCTGTGATGCTGACTCAAATACTGCAAGACCCCCTTTAGTATGTAGTAACTTCATCTATGGTCATGTTGACGCCCGCATTGTATGGTCGTGAGAGAAAAGGGGATAACAAGCAAGAGAAGGAGAAGAAAAGAAAAGAAAAAAAAAAAAAACAGGCCAAAAGAAAAATCACAGTGATTCCATAACAGACGTGCTCTTCCATCAAAAATGTCGAGAATAATGTCGCTCCTGAAAATGTACATGATATACAGATTGTCGTGGTATGCTTTCGGAACGGATAAGAAAAAGCAGCAAAACAAATCGTTGTAGTACATACGAGAAGCCCCAGATTGGAGCAACCCATCCATGAACTCATGAGATGACCGTAAAAAAGAAAAGACATTAATCCACCAAGAGACCAAAGAAGATACGGAAATAAAGAGACGAATGGGCATGGAAAGGAGGTGCTAAAAGTCTGTGGCGCTGGATAAGTTGCTTCTGCTTTCCTTTTTTGGGGGGGGGTGGCTTGTCGCGGAGTCTCGTTGCAGTGCCACGCCACTGCAACAGTCACGCTTCGAATCGCGTGTAGACGGACCAGTTGCGCCGATGTCTTTACTTGATATCGTTTCAGCATTTCTTGTGTTGTTCCATGCCGTTTGCTCGTTATGTTCCTTCAGTGTTCGTAGGATCGTCATTTAAATGGGTGTCCACCCTAAGCTGTAGCCTCCGGGATGTGGCAGCCCTTGATACATTTGGTACTGTGGCTGATGCATTGGAGAGTGCATGAATCCAGGTGACTGCTGCGACTTGAGCTGCGCAGGGTATGGCAGGCCTTGGTATTGCTGTTGCTGTTGTGGTTGCTGGTGCTGGTGCTGCTGGTGATGGTTGTTGTGGTCGTAGTACTGCCGGTAATCGTGCACAGCGTGAGAGGACGCCGGGCTGACGGGCGTCATTTCTTGCGGTACCGGCTCTCGCTTTAGGCCCTGTGACTTGTCCTTTTCCACCTTTGGCGCCGCACCTCGACCCTTGATGCCGCAGTTGCTGTTCTTGTAGACACGGACCAATACTGACAACAAAGTCTGGAGCTTTTCTGGCAGCTCGTCAAAGTTTTCAATATCGTTCATCATCTTGAGGTAGTGCTCAAGCTCCTTTTCATGGAACTTTCCAATGTGCACCTAAAGTAGAAGAGGAAAAAAGTCACAATTAGCCACTAGGACAAGTCGCTCTTGGTGCAAGGTATGTAGCTTACCTTCATGTTGCCAATCGTGCTGAACTCTTTTTTGCATCCCTCCATAGGACATGGCTTCTTGGGTTCGTACTCGTGCTTGTTTCTGACGTGAACCTTCAGACCGCCGTTGGAAGAGAATTGCGTGTTGCAAATGTCACAGCTGTACGGCTTCTCAGAGGTGTGCTTCCTCTTGTGAGCCTAACAATTCTATTAGCTGAAAGTTATCATGTAGAGGGATGCCATATCCTGTTTACCTTGAGGTTTCCCGGCTGCGACACTCGCATGCCGCAGATGTCGCATTGCTGTTTGAATCTGTTAGTCTCTGCATTATTGTGGCAAGTTGTGTCTGCATATCGCAGCTGGGAAAAACTTACATGGGGCTTCTCTCCAGTGTGGGATCGTGTGTGCGTCTTGAGCTGGGCTCTCTGATGAAAGCGCTGGGGGCAAATACTGCATGCATACTTCTTGAGTCCCTTGGGTCCGATGGGCTGCTACATGTCCGCGTTAGCCTTTTGCAACAACTCACAAGGGCGCATCATGACCTACCTCTTCTGCCGCAGGTGAAGGCATGGACTCGGGTGTGGAGGCGCTGCTAGAGGATTGCTTGGGACGCATCACCATCTTTGCCTTTTTCAAGAACACATCCACCGGTTTCTGGGACTCAAACTGCAGCGTGCCATCGGTCTTGACGTATTTGGGACAAGTCTTGATGTCCTTGGCCTCGCTATCAGCCTCAGACTTGACCGAGAGGCTCTTCCTGGAGGCTCGTCGGTCGGCGCCTCTGTCAGAGTTGGCTAGCTGCCCCTCGCCATAGCGCATAGCACGCTCCTCATCCAGTGGGGGGGTGGGAGGCGCGGTAAGGCGCGAGGCGCTTCGGACTGGCATATCCGGCCAAGAGCCCGAGGAGGTCGGTGGCTGGTAGCTATAGGCCTGGTAGTCTGAGAAGTGGCTCTGGCTAGAGTATGGTGCGGTGGCCATGGGCGTCACTGGGCTGTCGGAGTAGGTGGTTGGCAGGTTAAAGGCAGAGGGGATGCTGGATCGCTGCATGGGAGCTGGCGACGAAACGACCATACCCATTGGCCATTCCTGACTGGCCTGGTGTCCGTGATGCCACCGGTCCCACGGCTGCTGTTGGTAGACTGGCATTGTTGCGGTGGGAGTAGAGGAGGAAGTTGTCAAGCGTAGTGTGATACCTCTGGGCTTTGAGACAGTGTTTCGCCGTTTAGCAGAATGCTAGTGCGGGCTGCTGTGGAGAGGGAAGGAGGGCGATATATATGATATGATGTATTCTATGCAGCAGTAACGCGGCAAGAGAGCAGGATAGAGATAGAGGGATAGAAGCAGGCGAGAAGCAGAGCAGAGAGGACAAGGTCACTTGTGCGACCCAAGAGGACAAGCACGAGCGATGGACAGGCGTATTGATGTTCTTGATGAAGAACGCGTTGCAAGTAGTGTTGTGTGTATGCGTGAGAGTGATAGTGAGAGAGAGAGAGAAGACTCTGAAGACTTTGGATGATGACGGGAAGAATCAACGAGAGGCGTGGTGGTGAGACTCGGGGCACAACAGAGGTATATCAATGCGCGCGGATGGTAGAGGGGTGGGCCTTGCGCGCTGTAGCCACAAGACGAATAGCCGACTAGTTTGGGGATATCTGGGTCGCCAGAAGCAACGAAGGATATTTTGAAGATATGGACAAGGAACGGAGGGTACCAAGGTGGTGGTGAGGGTGGTGGCCCTGGTGGGAAGTACTATGTAGTATCTGGGGCAGCAGCAGCAGGGAACCCTGCAAAGTACTCTGAGCCCCGTACCGATGACCATGGTTGTGCTGGAGGTACTTACCGTATCTACTTTGTCAAGTACTCGCGTACCTTTCTGATCGCGACCAGGGCCAGTTGACGCTCCTTCCAGGGCATGCACACATTGGGCGAGAGCCCACCCACAACGCTGCCTGCCAAATTACAAATTAGCTACTCATCTCCCCCAGTACTATGTAGGTACGTACCTTGAACACAGTATTGGGTACGCCTCTTGTCGTCGTCGTCGTCGTCGTCTTCCTCCTCCAACCCCTGCGCGCGGGCAAGACATGCTACGCGGCTGGGGTCTTGCCTGCTGACGAGCCAGCCAAGTACCCTGGTACCGAGATACTTGCAGTATCAACTGGGCCGGATGGGGCCCTCCCATTCTCTCTCTCCCCTCCCCCCCTTCTTCCCCCACTGCAGCAAGCATATTATTTACAGACCATGGGTGGAGCACTCTGGCTGGCTCGAGGGCTCGCAGGCTGGCTCGCGGGCTGGCACCTGGCACGGCATCTCTGCCCAGGGGGCAGAGGGTCGGCTCGAGGTGGACCGCGCGCTGAGCCCTAATCACATTGTGCGCGCCAGGTTTGTGCTGTGCGAGCCTGAAGCTGAGACTTGATGAGTGAGGCTTTGACACAAGATGGACGCGCCGGATCTGGAGGCCCATCCTCTGCAGAGGATCCAGCAGGCGGTCCGCCAGCCCAGGTTCACAGGTCCACAGGTCCGCAGGCTGGCGAGATGCCTCAGGAAGCAGAGACAAGTGACGAAAGCCATGCTGTATCGCAAGCCTGTCAACGGTTTTCCTGCCACGATATCGCTCGTGCGTGGCGGACCAGTGGCTCGAAAGAGGGCGTTGAGACATTGACGCACTGAACCCTCACGGGGGGGTTGCAAGAAAAAGAGGGCGAGAGGCCGTGCTGTGTGCCCGAGACCAACCTTGTGAGCATGTTCTAGACCTGCTCCTCGTTTAGCTTATCCTGCTCGGGGCTTGTATTGCTTCGCTCATCTCTCTCAATTCTTTTCTTCTATACACACTCAGGCTGTGTCTTGTTCAGTCATAGTAAGCCTGCCTTTTGAACTTGAATCCGGCCGCATATCGTCTGCGGGCTACCTGAGGGATTGTGCCGTATTGTATGTTTTCATCAGTAGATTATATGGCTGTTTTGGTAGGTCACCATGGTGGTCGCAAGTTTATCTGTTGGGCAGCCATGGTCAGCCTGATGGGTTGAGCAGAAGGCTGAGAGGTCGTGTGGTGATCGGAATTCAGAGCTGTCTGAGCATCTCGCAAAAGGCTGTCGTCTGCAGTGTGGGATTCATGGGTCCCTGGGAAACAAGGGGCTATCCTAGCAGGCGCTAACACGCCCCCAGCGACGGGAAGCCCCATGGATCATGGATCAAGATCAAAGCATATCGAGTACAGCACGATGTACCATGCAGGGCTACTATGCTACTACGGTGCATTAGTATTGTACTGGAACATAACCTGAGGAGCGCAGCCGTACACGGCCGTCCAGCGGTTCCATTGCAGCAGCGTGCTGTAGCAAGTACCAAAGTAGCGCAGACTGGCGAGCAAGTTGTGGGTATACTGATTACTACATAGTGTGAGAAGTTGAGATGAGCTAGGTTACCCGTGTACTGTACACAGTACGTACCGTGTAAAGTAGTGTACTATGTAGCCTGAAGGCCCTGCTAGGACTGAGGTCTCTACCCGCACCCCCAGTCTGACTCCACTTTAGCTAATACGGGAGCGTTAGCTAATACGGGAGCGACACCATACTATGTAGTCCAGGTACGGAATGCTATGTACAAGAAGCCCAAAAAAGATACGTACCGCTGGGCTCTGGGCTCTTCAAAGGTTGTACATGCACTCAGAGGAGTACTTCATTCTTTCTCAGAGACGGAAGGTGCTCCGTACATGGTACACTGCGGCCCTTCCCCATGGCCGTCCCGACAGGTCCTTTGTACCGCATACTGCTGCTCCAGTACATGGGTACGTACCGCGAGTATCCATCGCGGCTACTATGTAGTCTCTGCTTGCCTCCTTCAGTCACATCAGCTAGCACGGGTACTTGGGTACTTGGTAACAACACTACTATGTATGTGCAGCGCGACCCACGTCATCTTTTCCTCCTTTGCGGTGCCATCGTAGGGCAGCATCGCAATTAGGCCTCGACCTCAGACCGGCCACAGAGATGATGCGGACGGCAAGCAAGCAAGAATCCATCGCTGGTCCGAGACCGAATGGCAAACGCACAGTACGTCCAGCAACACAACATCACGTTTCCCCTCTGCGACCAGACCGCGACTGGAAGCTCACCACACGCAGGCACGCGCAGCAGTAGAACAGCCACATCGACCCCTCGATATAGCAGTGGATCCCGATTGTTCTCGAGGCCTGCCCACGATACGACAGGTGTCAAGACTGGGCTTGATATTCGTACTCTGCCGTGCCTGCGTTGCGTCTGCGCCTGCGTCTGCGCGTCTTGCTGCTGCATGTCTCTGCTGGCGCCTCTTGACACTTCCACTATGACGGGGCCCGACCTGGGAGAGCGGGGCAACGGGTTTATTGATCAGCCCCGTCTCTTTTCTCTGCTTGCCCCAGGCGACCCCCCATCTCAGCCTCGATCCGCCTGCTCACACGCCCGGGCCAACCACCTGCTCCCGCCAGCACCAAAGCAAGGGACCGCACGCCATATGGCTGCCAGGACATTTGATGGCGCCCCCTCTCCGTCGCACGCGCACCGGGGCCTGTTCTCTCCTCCGCGTCTGCTATTGCGGCTGCACTTGTGTACATAGGAGTCGGTCAACCACCCTCATGGCTGCCGGAAAAAGCTGGGAGCTTCTCCTCCCCCAGGAAAAGGCATGTCTCAGGTGATATAGGCACTCGAATCACCCGTCTCATTCATCACCATGCAGAATGGCAACACGGGCCACGGTCCATCTTGCTTTGCTGCTGTGGTTCCAGCAGATTGCTGAGGACGCGTTGCTCCAAAAGCCCCCTTTGGCTGTTCACGCAGCCAGCGCGTTTCCTGGCTACCTGTCATGGCAGATGGCCAGGCACGGTTTGGGGCCCTGCAATATCCTACAGCACAGAGAGGTACTCGCAAAGCAGAGGACCTGTTGCATAGTATGCATGCCACCATGACAGTGAACATAGTCAGGGCGCCTTCAGTGTGACCCCTGGCCATGTCTTGCCATACGGAGACTTGCCCGGCGCTGTCAGATCTCCACCCACTAAGATCCCGTACATGACTTGTCATATTTTCTGGACCTTGTGTGTCGTTTTCTACCTACTGTACCTACATACACGTGTAGTACTCTGAGGGAAAGGGGGGGGGGGCAGCAGCAGCAGCACTCGATGGATTTAGCCTTGGAGCAAGTCATCTAATCATCATCATCATCATCGCCGCCAACGTCGACGCTCTATACTATGATACTGTTATTTGACAGCCATTCCCAAACTACGTTAGTAGTTTGGCGCATTTGCGGCGGCTCGCGCCGGCCTTGTCGCACAAAAAGGAAAAAAAGTAAGCGTCTGCGCTTTCTTTTGCTCTTTCTTGCTGCGATCTTGCAACGAGACTTAGCCAACCGTCCGTGCCCTGCATAATACTATGTATTCGGCACCATAGTGGCGTTCGGGTCACCGCGTTGCGACGCGAACCAATTCCGCTGCTTTTTATTTTGGGGCAAGCCGCCTGAAGCAAAGAGGCCCGCCGACCTGGTCCACGTCCGAGGCGATCTGTTTTCACCCTGTGCACCCATAGGGGTAGACTGTGGGTGGCACATTCTCGAAAACCAAAACGCATTGCTTTGCCTGCGCTCCTAAGCGTTCAAAACGTTGTTTCTCGTGCAGCCTGTACTGTAGTACATGGCTGTTGCCTGCGGGATCGGAGTGTGGCTCACCCTCCCACCTCTTTTTCCCTTTCAGAAAGGTTCGCAAGCACTTCTTTTCCGGGCAAAAGAATATTTGTGCGCGCCCTTTTTCTTTTCTTCTTCCTCTTCTGTGTGTGCCTGTGTTTCGATCTGACATGTGCTCGTCACACAGATTGCAAATGGGCACGATCGACAAGGCAAACGATGCCGCAAATCACAACACAGCTCAAAACGGATGCCACATAGCAGCAGTGATGCAGGCGCCGTTGTTGGTGTACAAAGCCTTGCGCTTGGTCTTTGCTTGCGAAAAGCTCGCCGCTCGGCGAAATCAGCAATAAGGCCAATACTTGGAGAATTGTGAACTGACAACTTTACATAGTACCCGCAAAGCGCCATCGGCTACTAGCGGCGCGCGGCTACAGCATGAAACCCGCAATCCGATCTACTCCCTCGTCCAAGTTTTGTCATTATGGGCTGTTGGGCGGCAAAGGGTTACTCCCAAAGAATGAGTATTTTGCTCGCCTGCAGATATCTTTTGCTGTGATGGCCCTTTCCAGCGATGACGCGCGCCCCCGCAGCACACGAGGCTGGCTATGATCAATGCGGCGCAGCAGCATCAGCAGAATCTCAGACCATACATGGTAGTGAGACTGCTGTGAGATGCTATCTCCGATCTGGTGGCTGAATAACATTCTGACAGTGCTTGCTCAAGGTATCTCGAATGGAACTGTGGCAGCTACCATATCATGTGCATTGCAGCGGTGCATCGGCGCGCACAACTATGTACTCGACAGATGACCATGGGCCAGTCATAGGCCACAAATAGCACAACCTTGAAACGATCCTTCTGCTTTTTTTTTGTTTTGTTTTCTTGATCAGCAATGTTTCCTTTGCAGAGCACAGTATTGCAGCAGCCGAGGCCAACGTTGCTTCGGTGGTCTCCCACTATCCCCCCCCCCCACATACAAACACGCCCAATTTACTATGGTAGCAGCCGGGCCAGCAAACGGCTGCACTTGGCTTCGAAACATTTCAAACATATGCGCTCGGCTGCGGCTCGACTTCTCTAGCTTCCGGAATGCACGAGGGCCATGTGTCAACTACAGAATGACGATATGCGTGGGGGGAGAATCTCCTGTGATTTGCCAATCATATGGCATATGGATACGATCATGGCATCCAGTGAGCGGGAATTCCCTGCATGAGAGCGGTTCTGCTTTCGGTCAACTCAGCCTTTTGGCCTCTGACTCCATTTTACATCACATGGGCTGCCATAGCATCAGCGCCGCAAGTTTTAATGGTTATCACTACCATTGTTTGTGCCTCTTCATCAATCTGCCCTTTCCATTCGATTGCAAGCACTGCGTTTTAGTATTTACTGTGCAGCGATCGGTCCGAAAATCGATCATGTGCATGGTTATATCACCACATACGCAAAATGATCTGAAGGAGAGAGTCTCCACCGGTGATGGAACAGATATCCACGGGCAGAAGCGTCGGATCCCCTCGCTTCTCTTTCCTCAAAAGATGAGAGGCAAAAAAAAAGACCCCTTGAAAGTCATCGTCAACGTGGGCAAGGGGGAAGAACGTCCATTCTTTCTCACCTACATACGCAGCCAGCCGATCGTGCTGGCAGCTTTGCTGAGTGAGCATCTTTACTCCACCAAACGGGGCCGCGGGGCTGTTGCGGATCGGGCTGCTGCGTCCAGACACATGACTGACCTCCATACATGGGATGAAAAAGTGAGCAATCCTGTCAGATCTCACATTGACACAGCACAACGAAACCTTTTCCATTTTGGGGGTTATTTTGCGTGTGTGCGTAGGAGCTGATAGTGATATCTTTGTCATGGTGTTTGTTGCTGCTGCTGCTAGGGGGTATAATCGTATTTCACTTGGCTCGCCATTTTCTTTGCTTAGCATACCTCTTGTGTGTCTTGCTTGCATGGTCCCCATTTCCCGGGACGGGCGGATCTCGAGCCCCGTCCCTGTGCCCCGACGCTTTGTGCATGGATAGGTTGAAATATGTAGTCGATATGTGAGATGGCGCACGCAGAGGTCGTATCATACATAACAAGCTTGTTTCTTGGTGTGTGTGTGTGTGTGTGTGTCTGTGTCTGTGTCTGTATTTTGGCCTTCTCTTCTCACCTCGTGTCTACCATACATAAGAGTGCACACCGCATCCTATACTATGTAAAACTCTGGGTGAAATACGCGAGAACGAGGGAGGAGTGGGCGCCCCTCTCCCGATCCGGTTCCGTTCCTGAGCAGGGTTCAAGTCACGGACCGAAGCTGCAGGTGGGGAGGGGAGGGGGGAGAGTTTCCACCCCGATTCATACATGGGGCTAAATCTTTATAGGTAAGTTTTTTTTTTTTTGTTTTTGTTTTTGGGCCCGCTACCGAGTGCTGCTGCCGCTGTTGGCGTTTGACTTTTTTTTTTTTTTTTTGGGCCCGCTACCGGGTGCTGCTGCCGCTGTTGGCGTTTGACTTTTTCTTTTTGTTTTTGTGGTGGTGGTGGTGGTGGTGGTGAAGATTTCTTATCTTCTTTCTGGATTTTGACGATGTGTGGTCATAGTAGTGAAGTATACATAAGTAGTAGATAGATGGGGTCTAAGCGGGCAGTGGGGAAAGATTTGTGAGATTGGGTTCATCATGCTCCTCCGATGCAAACAAAAAGGGTAAGTATATAGAAGCGGGGTCTTGTGTGTGTGCGGGAAAGGGGAGGCATGATGATGGGGTCGCGATGGATCGATAATAGATCGATGTGTGAGAATGTTCGAGAGAGATAAGATACTTGTTTACTATTGTTTGTTGTATAGAGATGTACGCACGCTTTCATGGATTGCGGGGATCGGACGACGAAACAAACCAAGGAGGAGACAAGAAACAAAAACAAACCAGATTAAATCAAGCAGATATGAGAGAGAAAAAAAAAGGCCAAATTGGGAGATGTTGACATTGGCGATATTCACATTACGGGTTACAGGTTCAGAGGAGAGTTGGAAAGACTTTTGGTTAGCGATCGATCCATCTTGCGAGGTTTGAAGTATGAGCACGAGATTGATGAGTTGCTGCTGCTGCTGCTTTACAGTAGACGGTAATACTACAATCATGCCGGCCTGTCATGTCTGTCTGGCTGGCTGTCTGTGTGTCCAAGTCAGTCAGATGATGGGCGATGGGCGATGGGCGATGGATCATGGATGCGTATCCCACCCATCAACTGTCTATGATGCTGTTTTCACCAAGGTGATGGATTGCTGCTATTGCAGATTTGGATATGTCATTTTCTGTGGCAATGGGAGGGAGGAAGGGTTCAATCATCCTCCTCTAATAGTATACACCAGATACTACTACTACAAGTACTACTATGTAAAAGCAAGCAGCAAAGCAAAGCAAAACCAAAAAACAACAAGCATTGTCTACATAAACATAGTATGCATATCATCGCCGGGACCCACAAGCCGTCGGCCGGAACTTGATGGAAGCCCCTCCCCCTTCTCTCGAAAAGCAGATCTGTCAGATTTTCTGGGGTCCTTTTTTTTTTTTTTTTTTTATTCTCATTTCTCTCTCCTTCCCCGGCCCACACCTACTCGACGAGAGGAAATGCCAGGTCTGGCCTTGCTCTCGTAGATTTCTTGCTTTCTTCTTCTTCTGGCTTGCCATGTACTTACATGTACCATCTGGGATGCACGAGGATGGATGCAAGTAACCAAAGCCTTGGTGGGGGGAAAGGAGGGAAGCGTGCGTCGGTATCGAGGGGGCAAACGGACGGATGGATCAGCTGGAGCAGAGAATTTGCAAAGGTGACAAGTGTGAGTCCAGACCTGGACGGAAAGGAAGACGTTTGTTGCAATGATTCATCTCTCTCCACGTCAGACCTGTCAAAGAAAGAACGGAGAAAGAGAAGGAAAGAAGACCGTTTGACAGGCATTGGTTGATGATTGATTGGCTGCCCCTCAGCCACTGCTCCTTCGTAGTGTATATAATCCAGGAATGATGACAAGTGTCACGTATTATAATGAGAAAATGTGGAAGGCTAATTCAACGGTCTTGCATGGAGAGATGCTCTTTCAAGTAATCTCATTGGTGGGGAATATAGATCAGCAGCAGCAGCAGCAGCAGCAGCAGCAGCAGCATCAACAACAACCACATCCCAGTGGAACGATATTCAGTGGCTGTTTTCGATTCATGTGTTGGCTGGCGTTTCCTTTCCCCCCCTGTCTTTTCAGACATCTCGTTGGCTGCACTTGGACTCTGAGAACGGCCTTTTTCCTTTTTTCTTTAGTCTCGCAGAACAATGACATGGCGAACAGATAGATGCCCGTGCAGCCCGACAAAGATTAGCGAGATCGGGAAGTGGGACGGTGATACTTGAGTGGTGTTTACGTCGGGTTCGTACTCGATACTATGGGCTGTGTATGTACGGGGGAAAAGGTACGGTGATGTGATGATAGTGTTGTGTAATAACAATATTCCTCGGCCGGGTTTGAAGTGAAGTTGCCAAGTGGTTCGAGGCCAAAACACCACTCATGGAGTTTTGATGATGAGCACCACACTGCTTACAAGGACCACATACTATGAAGTCGATCAGATGGCAGGGAAGATGCAGCTCAGATCCAGCAGAGATGGGCGATGGCAGGTGCAAGGGTAGAAGGAAGGTGGGGGCGGTGGTTGATAAAGCAGCTTCCTTGTTTGCCCAGGCTTGCGAAAGCTCGCGTACTATGTAAGTACTATGTAGATCCTCCTGGGGCTCTTGGCTTGATAGGGATACCCTGGGATGCCAGTAGTCAGGAGACCCAACCGCCCGACAAGCCAGGCTACTATGTACAAGGACACAATAAGTGGGGAGTGCAGCGCATGTGAGGTTCAGAATATTATCCATCACCTGACCAGACCTGACTTTGGATACATAGCATACTACTATGTATGTAACCTTCCACCGCCGCATTTGGCGGCCCTCGTAATCATCTACATGGTAAAGAAACCGAAGGAATCGTAACCATGATGACAGTTGCTTCGAGGCGGCTTTTTGGCGTCGGAGACGGCGTCGAGAACGGGAATGCAAAATGGATCCTTGGGAGTACTACTATGATGGTACAATACAGAGTATGTGGAGACTTGTCGTGGCACTTTTGACCACTAAGTACTATGTACTACTTGTACATACACAGTAGTTAATGTACCAAAGTATAGAGTACTTCACGATGACTTTGCAAGAGATGTGGCTGAGCAAATGTTGCTAGCCACATGGGTACACTGTGGCACTGCACTTCGACCATTCTGCACTCTGTATGATACAGAATATAGGGTATACAGTATACAGTGCTGCATACCACGCCCGAACGACGCTCGTCAACGTCAAGGACAACGGGCATTCTGTCACATTCTGTCGTCTTTTTACAACTCGACAGTCTACAGTATGTGACAGGACCGCCGCCTGCGATGCGAGAGCGTGGGGGGCTCTGCTTCTTTTTGTTGTTGTTTTTTTTTGGACCTCTCTCTCTGTGAGTTCCCAAATCTCATCATCCTCATTTCCACCGGCATCATTGCTCAGTCATCGAATATCACGACTCACCGCCACGGCTTCAGCCAAAAGGCCAAGGCCCAAGGCTCTAGGCTCAAGGCGCCTTGGCACTGGCCCTGCGTGCCGTGCCTTGCCCCAGCTGTTACATGAGGCCCCACGCCACGCCCTGCCTTCTGGGCCCCTGACAGCCACAGCACACAGCACACAGCACACAGCACACAGCACACAGCACTATGTAGACAGCCACAGCAGACGCCTGAACTGGCGGCTACTTCCGCTGCAACTCGGCTCGGGGAATCGCCCCGTCCCTGCAAGACTCGGTGACCCATCAAAATAACTCGACCTCAAGTCGCCGACGCGGGACAGCGCTGTCGCCATCACCACCTCCCCCAGCAGCGCCTCTCGCTACTATATCACCACTTGTGGTATGAATCATGGTAGAGAGCTGCATCATAGTAGTCGGTTCACAGCCCGCAAGACGTGACGGGAATTTATATTACAGGGCTTCACACACTCTCTCGCTCTCGTCACCACCACCACCACCACCGCCAACATTGCACCATGTAAATCTGCGAGACGGATCTTTGCGCTCAATACGAAACAAGGCTCGACTTTATTCGTGGTACCAGGCCCATCTCTGCGGCCATGGGCCCAAGACATGGTGTGTTTTGGGGGGGAGTCAATCTCCCAAGTCCCCCAGCCTCTCGTCACATGGAGAGCGCAGACTCTTGCCATGTTTCCAGCCCCAGCCAGATTCCTTCTCTCCCTCTCTGCATTCTGTTTCTGTTTCTTTTCTTTGTTTGCTTGCCTTTCCTTACACAGTACCCTCCATGCCACGTTGACCGTATACTAGGTACATGGTACATACAGAGTAGTATGCAAAATCCAAAACATATGCGCCGAAATGCCGGGTCAGTGCTAATAAGCGACTTGCAACTAACTACTAAAAGAGGCTCCACAACCCACGCCTGTCCCTTGCGCTCTCGAATTCTGCAGGTCATTGGGGCAAGAGAGAGATCACCAAAAACGGATGTCGCGCACAGGAAAATGGATCCTCCTCGAGCCGGAAGAAACCAGGGCTTGGGGCTCGAACAAGGGGTGGGGGGGTGGTTGGGCCAGCCAGGGTGGTCGCCCACGAGTACACCTTGGGGGGGGGCTTCTCCCCCATCGCCCCTCACCCTGGGCGGAGGTTTTTTTTTTTTTCTTTCTGAGGAGCTCAAAACAGAGCGCGAGAGAGCGAGAGCCAGACGAGCCGGAGCCCTGGAGCACACCGCATTCGTCAACCCCGCTCCCCCTCTCTCCCCAGGTCCCGATCTCAAATCGCACCTCGAGTCCCCAGCGATCTCCTGGGATCTCGGAGCCAACAGCCGTTTGCAGGCTGTCCGGAGCAGCCGGGACAAAGAGGCCGGTGCTTGCAACCCAAGGAGCCTGGCCTGGCTGCATCGGCAGATGATATGTCTTACGGGGCGCGCACGCGCTCGCACGCGCATATACACCATGTGCAACATTTTCACATTATCATTGACATATCATCGTGTGTCAAGAGAGAGAGAGAGAGACCAAAAAAAAAAAAAAAAAAAAAAAAAGGGGGGGGGGGGGCTCAGATCCCAGGACATGTGATAAGTGTGTTGAACCCCTCCGCCCCCGTTCCATCCGGTACATGGACGACTTGACTTCTTTTTCTTTTTTTCTTTTTTTCCTTCTTCTCTCTCTCTCTCTTAGGACCCGCGCGCGAGCAAGTTGGGGGTTGCAGGGAGGCTTCTGGAAGCCTGCCCCGGCAAAAGCATCGTTGACAGACAACACACACTGCAGAGAGTCACACAACTATAATCTCGAGACAAGCGGTCAGCAGCAGCAGCAGCAGCAGCAGCAGCAGGGAGGAAATTTGACAAAACGGACTGCTACATCCTGCATTACATTGTCATTTGATTAGTACGTCCAGGAGAAGATCAGAAAAAAAGAATGCAAAGGAAAAAATGACAGATGCAAAGGAGACCTAAAACGCCCAAGGACCCCCCCCCAAGGTGTCACGGATTCAGCAAACACAATGCTATGGACGCACGCACGCACGCACACAACCTCTCCCTCGTTCGCTTGCTCTCTCTGTGTGTGTATTTTTCCAGACGAGGTAACCCCCTCGGTGATGCTATTATCAATGTCATATCTCACTTGCTTTGCTGCAATTCAACCATTGCTACAAGAACAAAAAGAACAAGTAAAAGTACTATATGCACATGTTTTGTGCTTCATGGCTACATGAAATCAGCGGGATCAATGTGGAGTAAACAAATAAATACGTTACTATACTGTGATGTACAAACAAGGGGCAAAATTGATGGTCATTATATATTGTGACTGTACCTAAACAAACACTCAGACCACATACACACAAACACACACAAAAAGCTACATAGTAGAAGTGTTTCTTGTTATTGAAAAACCCTGCAATGATCCTTTAATTGCTTGCTTGCTTGCTTGCGCGCGCGTGTTTTATGTAGGGTTCTTTGTTGCTGAGTTGTCAAAGATATCTTTAGTTGCCCTCATTTCTTTTTTCCATCAGATGTGGAGTTGTAGTAATTTACTCTCCTGTTTTGGATCGTTTTTTTTTTCCTTGTTCTTCCTCTTTCCTCTCCCTTTACTGGGACTGTTTCCGTGTGGTTATCTCTTGCAATTCAGATACTGACTCTTGATAGCTAAACTGTTGTACTCTTCAACACAAAGCAGGAAGAGAGTTTTACAGAAAAAAAGAAAAAACTATAAAAAAAACAATAAAAAATACTACAAAATAAAAACTGATGATTCCACATTTTACTATATGCGTTCTATCTTTTCTTTTGGTTTAGCTACATGTACGGGGGAATATTTCAAAGCTCCGAGGCCCCTTCTCCCATGCAACAAATGACGTACAGATTTCTCATAAAACTCTTTTTTTTTTTTTTTCAAATACTCATGTGTCTAAAAAGAAAGGAAAGGAATGATGACAGTCCAAACAAATAAGCGGTGACTGAACTAATGTAATGTAATGCACTGGAATCGACAGCCTCCCCCCCACCCCCTCCCCATCTTCTTCTGGCCACGCACGTGAGAAAGGGGGAAAAAGAAAAAATAAAACAAAAAAAAAAGTGACAGTGACAGTGACAGTGACAGTTGAGTAAAAAGTGGCAGACAGAGTTACATACATAGATAGCATGTATCATCCGGCTTTGGAAGCCGGACGATCCCCGGTGCAGACTTTTTTTTGGTGGTTTGTTGTCATATACTATGTATAGAAGGGGGGGGGGGCGAAAAGAAACAGCAACAAAAGCAAAAGCTGGCTGGCGAGGGGTGTATATTATTGCTAGACGCGCAAAGACAATTAAAAAATATATATATGATAATTAAGCATTCGGTACTTCATACATGGTAAAGGATAGAGTGGGGTGAGAGAGGAAAGGGAAAAAAAAAATAAAAGGGAAAAGAAAAAGAAGAAAAAAAGAAAGACAAGCGCGATGGATGGCAGTTGTAGTGACATGCCGCCCGCCTGCCCGCCTGTACCACCCCCGGGGGGGGAGGGGGAAGGAAGATCAAAGCGGTCTGTCTCCCGGAAACTCGGGTCCTTGGGGAGTGGGGGGCTTATTGTTTTCATCGCTTAGTATGTGCATGTGCTCTGGACTGGAAAAGAAAAAGAAAGCAGACAGAGCAAGGGACGAAAAGAAAAAAGAGAGGAAAAAAAAAGAGTTCGTCTGGTTTACGCAGATTTGCTGGATAGGCGAGTGCCTTCCTGCCTCGCCTATCGGGCAGGGAGGGTTACATGGTTCCCTCCAGAGCAGCATGGCTAGATCTATCTCTTTTTTTTTTCCCCAACTACTATGAGAGTGTGGGCCCGCCCCTCTCTCTTACATACTATGTTCATGGTAGTAATGGAGGAGTGGGTGATGGTGAGCTGCAGGTTGACTTGACTTGCAACCCAGCCCTTGTATCAGATAGGCTTTGAAAATCCTGCATAGTACAACCACACACAAGAACGGGTTGGGAAAAACGACAAATACGGCAACTTGTGCGCGTAACCGAGTCCTTGGGCCCCATCGATCGATTAGGTGGGCAAGAGAGAGAGGGGAGGGTGCTTGCTCCCCCATGCAGCATCGCATCCTTGCCTGCATTGTGCTTCTTTGACGTGAGCTATCGCTTTTTCTTCTTCTTCTTCTCTCTCTTGTTGTTTGAAGGCCTTTGGTAGTCCATTTGTACGCCAAAGTGAGGAGAATCTCATATGGTCGGTCCAGGTGGAGGGGGGGGGGACGTGCCAGCGGAAAAGATCCCCGGAGAGACGTCCATCAGGGTGTCATTGTCTCTCGAGGGGTCTGCTCGTTGGCCGGTGGCTGGTCGCGCGCGCTGGTCGAAGGCGTTTGGTAAAGTGGTCCAAGGTGGCATAAAGTCACCTAACATCTCACTTCTCAGAAAAAATAAAGGAAAAACAAAGGTGTAGAGATGCGCTTTGTTCTTCTTGCAATAGGACCGAGTCGCCTCTGATCATCAGGTCATTACCATCCGTCGCCAACGTGTTCGTAGTTTTAGCCGAGTGGCGCGAGACATGGTCTTGAAGTCAACATGAAAACCGTAGCGAGGAAGCGCAGAAAAAGAAGGGAAAAAAATAGAGCAGTCTCCCATTTCTCGAAATTTCATGGATCATCCACGTTAAAGGAGAAAAGTGAAAGTGTTTGCGCCCGCGCCCGCCAAGGAAATCCTTGTGAAGCTAACCGGGTAGCGAGAGAGGGGGGGTTTTTTTTTTAGTGAGTTTCCGGGACGGGCCGCCTCGTTCGCTCGCTTTGGCACCACGCTTTTTCTTAGCGGGCAGGACATGGTTGGCCAATGCTTTGTGACTTGTATGAGAGACAGTATTGAGGAGAAGTGATCGACCATCTACAGGTTTGTTGGTCGCATGCCAGCATTACGCAATCGAGTAGGAAGCGCGATACTCGGCATGGAAGCCAGAGTTTCGCATCGCAAACGCCCAGTAGGTGACGTCGAACAGGCTGTCTAATTCCAATACGAATTGCTCCTCGTTCTTCGTTGTTTCGGGGAAAAGGTACCCACAGAATGACGCTGTCGCACGTTTTCTCATCTAGACTCTCGAAAGAAAGGAAAGAAGGGTGTCTTTGAAATCAAGACACTGACAATACTATGTAGCATCAGCACTGAAACCAATGGCTGGCTACACAAACAAATGCACCGTATCTGATCGATAAGTCAGATCCAGCAGCAAAAAAGAGAATTCAATCATTTCCCGAGATTGTCTTGCTCCATTGTATGGCGCGATTAGTAGCCTGACTCTAGGGCTGTTTTCTGAGACCTCGCGCAAGAGATCATCAGACCTGGATGGTTCAGCATCAGACTGTCTCAAAAAGGGGGGGGGGGAAGAAAAAGGAAAGCCAGATCCGGTCGCCTGGGACACAACAGCTTTCTGAGTCTGGAGAAAGCAAGATGAGATATGTGTGCTGAGCCGCTTGAACCATGGCGCGTATCCCAAACACTCAACAAACTGTTGAAACTTTTGCGATGGCTCGTGTAGCATGGCACAGGCAAACTATCCGACATGGTGTGGCAGATTTGCGCGCTTGCCACGGAGCCATCACCCCACGCTTAGATTCCGACAGGACCTCGGTGGTCCCGGAACCTGATGTGAAGCAGAGTGCCGTGTTGGTCAATCGTGCCTGTCTACACGCAAGCACTTTGTGAGGAAAAGTGCATTTTGGCTGGTATTGAGTATGCCGCTAGAGAAGTGGCCAACTGCCAGTTTGCGGCTTTGGATTTGCTCATACCGCGCAAATCACAGGGCTCCAAGATAGAGTCGCCGTTCGTGAGTACGCTGTTGAAATTGCACCATGCAAATACCCACCAGTCTCCGGCTCCATATTCTCGACTGATCGTGACTTGTTCCCGCGCTTTCGTGTGAACAAGGCCAGATCCTTGGCATCACAATGACTCCAAGCACTGCAAAAGATGCCTGTGATACTGACAGCTGGTCAGGTTCGAATGGCTTTCAAGATCACGCTCATCAAGTAACAAATATGCCCCCAAAGGATTGATTCTCGCTCACGCATCCACCAGATTGCCACAACATGGGCCTATCTCAACCCTTGAGCCAAGGGGCCCTGGATCCAGCCATGTGGTACTCGTAAGCCGGATCTCCGAGTGTCGTCCCCGTGACTGTCAATGTATAAAGGGTGGGAAACGCTGTAATGTCAAATCAAAAAGGTGAATCTACACAATGCCTTTGGCACATGATTGGCATATGCATAGTACTTCTTAGATTTCCTCGCGACAAATTCGAACTATTATAAAATGGTCCATTGGCGTTCACACTCTTGAAGAGAGTGTATCAAGGAGGTGTCGTATCTTGCTGCATGTTGCGCGGTCGCGCCCTTCTAGACTATTACACACAGCTGCCCAGATAGTTTGTGCAACTTTGACCAGATATTTAGCTTGGGGTCATCTAACTACTTGGCGCTGTGAGATCATGATTGCGCTTTTTGATGACAGGTCTATGGTCGGAACGTGTTCGCTATATGTATATATATATATGCCCACTGGTAGCGTCTTGTTGTTATATAATCTCTTGAACTTGAGCATGGTCATTTTCAAAGCACAACACTCCTGTACAGTGCAATACTTTGGAAAAGCTAGCAAAGTACGGCACGTATGAAGATGCAGCACTTGCATCCCATCGACACCGAGAGACATAGCAATTCCAGGAACCATGTCAGGGACGATTGTGTGATGGAAAGTGACTGAGTATTGTTCAGTATCTCTTCATCACGTTGCCGTAGCTATCAAATACATGATATCTGCAGTCATGACAGCGATGCAGTTGCTTAATGTCAACTGGCGTTAGCTAAGCAAGCGTCTCGTCCCGGCTGATATTCTTTGCAAAGTCTTTCCTTTATTGCTTGATCTGATGGGTGTGGAGCCTGGGATGGTTCCATCTTCAGCTGTCAGCATCCAGACAGTTGTCTGCGCCCATAATCTTGCCCATGTAGGGTTGACGAGACTGTGCATTCGCTTTTCTTACTCAAACTCATGTTACAGTACTGGTTTGCTCCGGCAATCACACGTGAGTCAAACGTTAACATCGTTGAGCGCAAGTTACTTTGCAGAGATTTACGCTATCAACTTAAGCCCCCATGAGAATAAGACGAAACCTGACCGAGGACAATCTCACCACCAAACCATCTGTACATGCAAAGTGAAATGCCTCGATTGCTTAGCAGAATATAGTAGCATCTGCCGCCCTACTGACGGGATAGTATTCCCTGACTGCCGCTGAAGAAGAAAACGCCTCACCGGAGATTTGCCAACCATACTTGTCAACCCTTGCGAGCCTGAATGCGTCTAAAAATCAAACGTATTGGGTATCTTGTGAAAACAATCGGTCCTGTCCAGATGCAAACCAAACGCCCCTATCTCCATCTTCAAGAAACTGTCGAGCCGATTGTATGTTCAAAGTCGAGGAAGCTCGCGAGAGCTGGAATTGTTGAGCTTCTTGTAAAGGTACGGCTTGAGCCACTCGTAGACAAGAAAGGTCACGCACGTAGCCGGTAGGGTTCTAACAACTGCCGGAGTGCCGCCTTTCCAAAATGCCCTCAGACCGCCCTCTTTCCAAAGCTGAATTGACACGCCTCGGATGCCTTTGCCGTGCTCGGCTTCTGCGTTTCGGACTTGTAGACGGGTCCGTATGGGCTGGTACGGGTAGAGCATGGCAATGGAGATGGCCTTGGAGGCTGACGAGAACACGACAGTCTGCCACTTGGGAATGGTGCCATCCTCTCGCTTCGTAGCGTACTTGTTAAGCGTATCGTATACGGCGAATTGAATGGCGCCTTGGACCACGCCAAACATGCTGACTGCCATGCCGCTGTAGAATGACTTGACACCTTCTTTCTGATACATGGACTTGGCCGTGGACCAGGTCGACCGGTAATCCTTGTCGACTGACGCGTCAGATGCTAGCATTCGGACCTTGACCACCCAGATAGGGTTGCTCAGGACTTGGGTGCTGACGCCGGCAACGGCGGATGCCAGTCCGTGATCGTACCAGGACAGTGCAGCGCGGGTCGCGGCGATACCATCCGCGGAGGGGGTGACGGGCTTAATAGAGCCGATGCAGTCTTCAGTAAACTTCTTGACGGCGAAGAAGGAGCCCCAGCCGAGCGAGCTACCAATCAAGTTGGGGGTGATTCCGCGAAAGGTCGTGGTAATGGGATGCTCAGACTGGAGGAGTTGCTTCACAACGGTACTGGCTTTGAGCTGCGCGCCGACCGATTTGACGGACTTGTCAACTGCAGATATCACAGTCAATGAAAGGCCGCAACGGCGGTAGCCGCGCACGCGTCCAGCTCTGGGTTACTCACCCTGCATTCGAGTCTTGATGATCTCAAGAGGGTGTGCCACGAATGTCTGTAGCAGGCCGGAACTAAAGCCGGCGATGCTTTCGACGACCAGAGTCGCACCCTTATCCGGGCCCTGTCCGTCACTCATGGTGCCGACTTCGTGAAGGGTCAGGTCGGTGAGACGACAACGAGAGGGAATAGTAAGTGTGCGGAAGCCTGTCGGGCAGGATGAAAAGAGATTGTCGACGCGTCGGCAGCCGTAGATGAGAGCGAGGGTGGGGGAGCCGATGGAAAGGCTCTGAATTTGAAGGTAGACAGGTGAGTTAGACGTGACGTATGGGGACTCTTATCGAAAAATTTTGGCCGATAAGCCGCTAAGGGCGCCGAATATGTCGGGGGTCAGCGCGATTCAGACTGGACGGGCGGCAACACCACCAGAACACGCGCAAGCCGATGGCAGTGATGAAGAGTATTCAATAGCTCAGATATGCTCAGCTGCTCGTTGCTCATCTGAAAACAGGCGAAAAATAAGGGTCGAAGGGTGGCCAAGCCAGTCGAGATCACGCGCGTGGGGCGGGCCACGGCTGAGGGAGATTGGTATCGCATTTTGTCCTATGGCTGAGTGGCCACAGCCATCATGGCCGTCGCATTATAGTAATGTACAATCAGCTGGATCAGACCTCTCCAGTCGACGAGGAGAATTGTCCAAGCTGCAATTCATGTCGAAACCCCACTTCCCGACGCCTTAACATGCCCTCAGAATGGCCTGTGGCATCCACCCACTGCACCAATAGCTGCATGTCCATATCCACAGCTTGTGGAATGAATGTCAAGATAGTAGTGTCCAACAGATCCACTGCCGCCTTTTGCCCTTGCCTGGTAGCCTTCTTTCACACCTAGGAAAGTGGCGACAACAGACTAGAAGACCTGTTAGTAATGCATATAAGAGCCAAAGAGTCTTGAAGGGGTGTCAAACCGGTGCAGAGAGGGCCGAGGCTCACTACGGGTGTAGCCTGATGGCATTGTTAGAACTCGTCGCCAATGCAGATTGCTCTGAGCTAATTCTCAGGATGGGTGGACTTTACCAAGGTAGAGGATCATGGGCAAGTAGCCACTGTGATGGTACTCTTTGTCAGAAAAACAAAATGCCGAGGTTGGTTATCATTGTCGAAGCCCAGACATACTAGTGAACGGCAACACGAGCAACCTCAATGAGCTTGCCAATGCGTTCCTGTTGCAGGCGCGTCCTGTCAGCATCACGGCTTCCAAGCTACCGTCATAACCATCGTCATTGCTACCAACCTTGGACTCCTCAGACAGGGCGAACATCTTGGACTGGTGGGAAGGGCTGGCTGGGTTTCAGCGGATGGCAGGGGAGTTTGCTGAGGACGAAGGGTTGTCGACGTTGCTGGTGCTTGGCAGGAAATAGAAAGAGATGGTGAGAGTGGCGGCTGCAGTGATGGTGGTGGTTGTTGTGCTAGTGAAATCTCAAAAGAGATGCAACACCAGAAAGGACCCACTTTTGCCTCGCCTAGCAGCCAGACCTGCCAGCCTGCAGTCCCAGCAGCGCCTGCCAAATACTGCCATGGCGCATCCTTGCCAGTATGACTAATCCACTGTAACCTCGAGCGTCACGTTAGCTGCCTGGCTGCCACTCGGCGCGTTTGGTTGCCTGGGAATTTCTACTGTAGCTGGCGTTGCAGCGCCCGAGTATCACCTCGTTCAGCAGAGTCTTGCTCGTTCCCAAGACACCACCATTGTCGCCATGGCCAAGCACTGGTGAGATATGGCTCCCTTCCTCCCGTCGGCATCCAACATGGCTAACCCCCCGCACTACAGGGAGCAGAACAAAGACGCAACTGTCTACGTCGGCAACCTCGACGAGCGCGTCAGCGAGGCCAATCTCTGGGAGCTCATGACCCAGATGGGCCCCGTCTACAATGTCCACATGCCCATGGACCGCGTGTCACGTACACACCAGGGCTACGGTTTCATCGAGTTCGACACCCCTGAGAGCGCAGACTACGCCTCCAAAGTCCTCAACGGCATCCGCCTGCACCAGAAGCCCATCCGCGTCAACAAGGCGAGCGCCGACAAGCAAAAGCCTACCGATATTGGAGCCGAGCTCTTTGTCAACAACCTGGACCAGCAGGTCGACGAGAAGATTCTCTTCGATACCTTCTCACAGTTTGGAACCCTGGTAACACCTCCGACCGTGATCCGTGACCAGAACAATGTCTCCAAGGGCTACGGCTTCGTGTCCTACGACTCCTTTGAAGCATCCGACGCTGCAAGAGATACAATGAATGGACAGTATCTGTTGAGCAAACAGATCACCGTGGAATACGCGTACAAGAAGGACGGCAAGGGAGAGAGGCACGGTGACGAGGCAGAGCGAAAGCTGGCCGCAGAGGGACGCAAGCACAATGTCGTGCCCGAGCAGCAACCACTGCCACCCGCCTTCCTCATGTCTGCGCCGACCTCGGCAACGCCAGCGCCCAACTCCGCAGCTCCACCGACTCCAGTCGGCCCCTACGGCAAGGGCGACATGTCTGCCGGCCCCGCCCCTGTCCCGTCTCCTGTCGCAGGTATGCCACCTGTTGGTCTGCCCGCCGGATTTGCACCGCCCGTTATGCCAGTAGGAGCTGCCCCAGGCGGTCTCGGCATGCCCATGCGCTTCGACCAAATGCACGGCGTACCCCCGGTGCTGCCAGCGGGTTTCGGGCGTGGTGGTGGTGGTGGTGGTGGTAACTTGCCACCAGCAGTACCAGGACTTCCAGCCCGGCCACCAGTGTCGAGCATGGGCTTTGGTGGCTCTGTCAGTGGCTTTCACCCTGGAGGGCCAGGTCTAGGTCGTGGTGCGCCACCAGGCCAAGCTCCCCCTGGCTTTGGAATGGCGCCTCCCCCTGGGTTCGGTGCTACTCCGCCCAACGGTGCGACCCCACCTCCGCCGCCAGGCTTCATGCCACCGCCTGCTGGGCTCGGTGCGCCGCCGCCAGGCCAGCTGCCACCTGGGTTCGGACGTCGCTGAGGGGCCTGTCAGAGTATATGCCTTGCTCGTAGACAGCAGGCTGCAACAGTCGTGCGGTCGCAGGTTTCCAACCCAGTATACGGACGAAACTATTGTATATCTTGAAGCAGCAACATGCATAACGCGCCAGGTCGCATCGGATTCCCAACAGCCAGTGTGCACACATATGCCATATTAGATTCGAGCGGATAGACGCTCTCATGTGAGCCATTCCGTGACATTAGCCACGCTGCTACCACAGTAATCTCTCCGAATCATGCACCATCGCAACACACTTTAGGCCAGGAGGTGGCTCACTTTACGCAAGCTTGTGTCAGCAGAGGCAGATTGGCTATCAAAGATACACCTGGCACTCGACATTGGGCCACATGATTCTCTTGTGGCAACGCTCCCAGGTCGGATCATCAAGGCCGGCTCCCACCAGACCTATCGTTAGTGATGCCTCCCTGTTCATAACAGAAAAGAAACTGAAGAGATAGCCGCAAGGGTGGGATTGAAATCAAGCCGCTGCCGCCCAGACGATACATTCTAGCGACCGTCCAAACTCAAGATACCCAGCGCTCAGATATGTATTAAACTTGATATTGTACATCACCAAACATTTTGTCCAGTGTTTTGATACAGTCATGAGCTCTCATGCATCTAGGGAAAGATGGAGAGGTTCAACAGACCAATTGTCTAGCTAGCTTTAGGCCATGTCTGCCATTGTACTACGTCCTTCGCAAAATAAGAACAGCATCACATCCCGTTGTCTACGTCCTGTCCTAACCAATTTGAGTGGTGGGGTTCCCATCTCCGGTGTTCAGGTTGAGCTGCTAGTGCTATTTGCGCAGAATCTTTCAAGGATACTCTTGGGCAGATCTTACCTTCCTACTTCGCTTGCTTGTTGAGCAGTTGTATCTTGTTCGTTTTACAATCGATTCAAACACCGAGAAAGACATACTTGTTGGGCTCGAATTTTTGGTGCTCTAGATCCTCAGACTGCTTCTACAAATATGCATTCCAGACCTCGTTTCGTTGGGTTACCGTGTCGCCCCTTACAACCGCGGGTATGTACCAAGTTTATGCTGAACATCTCGACACGTATGTATGACTCTGCCCCTTTATCTCTGCCTTTGATCGCTTTCAGAGATGTCGAATGGGGCCTGTATTCATGTTCCTCACTGTCTACACCAACCTTTATCAGACTCGTGCGGATGGCATGCAGGAAATCAGTAAAGGTGAGATTGTTTCGCTTGATGGCTGTGAGTTGTCAAGATTGCCGTGCTGCCTCTGAGCTGCTTTGATCTTTTCCTTCACTCTGTTATCAGTGATCGTGATATTTAGTAGTAAAATCCTGTGTGAGTTGCGACTGGTCACCATTCACCTCAAGACGAGTAAAGGTACCAAGTACCGCATCATCGCATTTGCTTGCCAAACGTACCATCCAGATGCGCTATGTGTGTCTCATAACCGGAAATGAATCCGCCATATCTGCTAGCCAAAATGAATTCTTATATGGACTGCTTCTGTACAAGCTTTACATTCATTCCTATCTGAGAGACGTCGACATTTCTTTTTCGCAGGACTGCCGAACGGCCCCCGGGTAAGTACATAGACGGCTTCATATGCGAACCAAGCAAGGAAACAAATGCCTACTCATTGCTCTCTTTCCTACTTGCAAAGCATTTATACTATGGCACACCTTAAAGACAATGGGTCAATATCAAAATTGCATGTGACATCTTGGACTATGCATGGTGGCGGTTAACTTCCTTCAATCTTGTCGTGATAACGTATGTAGGCAGCTCCCTTTCTATCATATGGGCCATTTGACATCTTCTATGTTAATAAGAAGGTCTGAAGCCCGTATTTTAAATTCATGTCAAAGTGAATTTTCACTCATATATACATTTAAAAGCCTTGGACCCCCCCCCCCTTCCCTCCCAACAAAGAAAACAGAGAAAAGAAAGAGGAAATGAAAAAAGGTAAACACTAACCAGAATTCATTCACAAGGCATATCCCAGATGCAGCAGAGTATTAGTGCGCATGCTAGTAAGCAAACGACTATAGAAGAAACATCTATAAAAAACAGTCGATCTGGCAGTCATTGGCGCCGGCTTAGAATATCATTCATGTTTATTATACGTATACTATCTCATCATCATTCTGAAAAATAACCGAACAGTGGAGACCATGTATTGAAGTTTCAAAAGTATATGTACGGAATACGTTTATAACCAATAACTTACCTGGCCACGATATTTTCATATAGGGGCAACCGACTGAAGACATCGAGATACAGACACTGATGGTTATACCATTCCTACCCCGTGACTGTTATCTTCTCCATCCTCGAATTTCAAGAAAAAGACTGGCAAAAATGCCCATTCCAAAGCGTACATTTGCTGCGGCCGCAGCAGAAGCAGCAGCACCTTCACGCTCCATGACAACAACAACGACGACGTTGACATCACAACCCAACCACCTCTCAACCCCGACCAAACACCCACCATCCTCCTCTTCCCAATCACCCATTCCACAGAGACAACCCAGGCACCAGGAGCAACAAACACAACGACAAAAAGACCGCCACCGGCACCACCGCCCTCGCTCCGTCGCCCCCACCGAACATGTCTACGTACTCACCCTACTGACCGACGCCGCGCATCACGCGCGCATGACGGCCCTCCGCCGGAAATACTTCCCGCGCCACCTCAACAAGCTTGACGCGCACCTAACGCTCTTCCACGCGCTCCCGGCCGCCAAGCTCGAGTCCGCTGTTCTCCCTGCGCTTGAACGTGTCGCGGCGGAGACGGCGCCCTTTGCGATTCGCGTGCAAGGGCCATTTCGCTTGGGGAAAAGGGCGATCGCGCTTGCGCTTGCCGGAGGACCGGCGCGGTCAGGTGCAAGGGATGAATCCGGATGCGGTGGTATTGATGGTGGCGATGATGGGCAAAAGAGAGGAGAGGATGTATATAGAGCGTTGCTTGAGGAGTGGCAGGGTGGAGGGTGGTTAAGCGAGCAGGATGCGAGACAGGGTAAAGGTGGAAAAGGGCGGGGAAGGTGGCGAGGGCATTACACAATCATGAACAAAGTCGACGATGAAGCGGAAGTTGAACGCGCGCTTGAAGAGGTCAAAGTGCGGTGGAGGGATGATGTTGGCACTGCAAAGGGGCTGGGATTGTGGAGGTATGAGAGAGGCTGGTGGATATGGGAGAAAGGTTTCGACTTTACCAAAGGCCAGTGAGGTTGATTCCGATGCCTCTTCGCCCGCGATGCTTATGTGGTCGCAAGCCATCTATACTGAGGTCTTTTGCAGCGAAGGAGCACACCAATCCTAACCTCTGGTGGTCAAATAAGCACCTTTCCACCCGGTCAGATCCAGTGTCTGTACCTCCATGGCCAGGAATGAAAGAGAAATGGCACATCGATAGAAATACCGTCGCACAACATGTGTCCATCGAATACGCGTGTTGTATGTGGCATGCACGTATTCGCATTTTAAGTCACATGCTCTGCGCACGCCCTATGCAAGCCTCACACCATAGTAGAGAATGCGCTGGTTGGTGGCGAAATAAGACCCAAGTGTAGCAATGCTGCAGGCACTCCTCAGCCGTCGAATTGCCATCTGTTGCCTGATGCGGCCAGGTACGATAATTGCCCAAGATCGATGCTACAGCTTGCCATTGCCGGGTGATCTGGAGTTGCTGAACGAGCTTCGAGTAGCACTCTAGTCCTAGAAGACGCCCAATTTGGCGGATAACTTAGCTTCTGATGGCTTTTGAAGCAGATAGAAGATGGCACATCACTTTGCCATTCAGTCTCAGGGAGTATACAACCATCAGCACGTCCGAGGCGCTGCGTCAGGTGAAAAGAGGCGGCTGCAAAGACGCCACTTGCAGGCTGTCATTTATGACGGACCACTGAGAAACCTTCGGGTTGTCAGAGGACTGTTTCGCAGTGTCATCACTATGCAGATGCCTACGCCCGTATGCTGCGACTAAAAGACGAAGAAGCTTGAACGTGCGCGAAGCTCAACAAAGACATTGGCCTGGTAGAACCACGACTTTGGGATAGACACCTGCCATTGCTGTATGAGACGCATGAGACGTACGAGATGCCAATGGTCATGCGAGCTGCGTCACCTGACAAGTTGCCAGGCAGCTCCCTCAGGTCATCCAGGTGGACGAATAATCGACAAGAGATGGGCTTGTAGGCAAACAAACGTGTCGCGTCGTTGCGGAACGTTCTCTTGTCGTTCCTCATGTACAGACGCGTCGACTCCAACTGGATTCCCAACGTTGGGTATGCAAAGACACGGATGTCATTCGTCGGGCGCATAGTGTCGCCGCCATAGCCGCATGCCGACCTTGGGTTGACGCCCTGCTAATCTCATCACCCTGTCCTACATAGTACGCAAGCCCAAAGCTAGCTTTCGAGCTGAACGAGCTAGTCATTTGGTCGGTATGTAGTCCACCACATATTATGTACATGGTGGGATGTTTGGCTCTGGCGCAGTATACATAGTACATGCAGACGTAGAGAAGGCCATGCCCAACAGATGCGAAGAAACAAGGTCTTGCAGTTGGTCTCAGGTTGTGAAACGTCGTCCCTGACCGGCACCTTCAGTGTTCTTACTGAGATTGTTGGATAAAATCACATGTCATCTTTTGCGGGATGGACCACGGGTTTGGCAGGATGTACCTTGGCAAGGAAACCGTGTCGTCAGCCAGGATATGCTGGCAAGCAGCATATCCAACATCGAAGCCTACGAGAGATTACTATGTATAGCCTCAGATCGTAAGCGCTGCACCGAACCGTGCTGCGTGGTCTTCGGTTCTATCCGTCGTTACACTGACGCTTGTTACTATGGAGGCTTGATCGATTCCTGCGAGATGTGGCACAGAGCATCCACGCGGGAGACAACGAAAGCTTATGGACAACATAGTACTAGGTATGCTCGAATGGCTCGCGGAAAGATGCTCCGGCCTGCTCGACGCAAGGATGTGGCTCCAATAGATGTACTTGGCAGGGCCACCGCGCCAAATACTGGCAGCGAGCATCGAGATGACACTCACAAAGGCTGCATTTATCAAGCCATGCCATCACGTAATGACACGAGTCTCGCACATTTTGCGTCCACCTGGTCGTCGTGACTGGTTCCCAACTTGACATCGCGGCCTGGACAGGGTCTGGGTCTTGGGGTGATTTTCAGACCGGTATAAGGAACTAGTGAGGCAGAGGAAACTTTGTAAGGCTTATGCCCCCCCCCCCCCGGAATCGTCTCAGAGGAGGGCTCTTGCACTTACAAAGGTTTTTAGCCACACCTGACCGAAAGGATCTCATCCAGCCGATCATACTATGGTATACACCCAATGTGACCCGATGGTGCCTTATATGCCGCCTCCTGGTATCGAATGTATGCTTGCACAGAAAGCATACCTGTTGCCCCAAAGACGCCGAGACAGGCTGCACAGTATCATGCTACGCTTGAACTCTCAAGCAAAGCTCAAACTGACCGGGCGTCTCGACAATTGGTATGCGGGCAGCTTTGATAACGAGGTTACCCAAGGACATGACTGTCTGAGACAGGATCGACCATGGTTGAGGCTTATCCTATCTCCCGCAGAGGACAAGCAAGCCATCGAGCATGTTGACAAGGGTAAATGTGCTGTAAAACTCGCGGCCCAGGATACGTCCTGCGGCATCTGCAGAAAAAGATGGCATTGTCTGAGGCGCTCAGGCAAAAGCTGTACAAAGTAGAGGGCCGTACTGTAGACGCGGGAGGAGTCTAGGTCTTAGGACTAGCTTGGCATGGAAGGCGGTCGATAGCCAGCAAAAGCTCATCAACGACAGGGAGGAGACGCAGCGATTGTGGTGATGTAGCAACGACGATTCTGTATCCTGCAGTAGACGCAGGCGACGACCCGAGAGCCTGTGATGGCAGACCACATCACACGGCCAAGCATGCTCGTAGCAATCCATCTGTGGCCCAGACTTGCAGTGCAAAGGCTCGATCAAATGCAAAGGGACGGCCGTTGGAGCTAGATCGGGCCCCACGACGACTAGAGGCGTGCTTAGCGCCCCTGGAAACGATGGTCTCATGATCGCTTTTGCTCCCCAAAACGGACAGCTAATCCCTGAGCTTTTGTGCAGCTTGCCTCTCCGGCAGCTCAGGGGCTTGCGACTCAACACCTCATGGCGCAGGTACCGATGTAGCATGGTGCAGCTATTCGACGGTACTGATTTGGATCGCGGGAGAACAGTTGGCGAGGCAGCAGAGCCTTGCCAGCATTGTCCAACTCAAAGTATGGATCAGGCATGTGAAGGGTCGAGCTTCTTTGAGGGCGGCGGAGGGGAGAGAAGAGGATGATCTGCAGCGGAGAGGCAGCTTGTTTGGGTGTGGACTTTGTATAACACTCTGTATAACTGATTGCACAGACGCAGAGAAGTTGCAGTCAGGGCGACACCCATACCTTTCTTGTAGGCCAGGTGGATGGACGACAGACAGCAGGATAGGACGGCTCGCTTGCTCGCTCGTCAAGGAATTTGCGCTGCTATTCTTGGCTCGGGTATGATATGCATAAAAGGATCGTCGGTCTGTTGTGTCGCGGTATCGCATCACAGCACTGTGAGGTCGCGGTCGTCGCCAGTTGGGCTGACTGGCTGCTCTGCTTTGCTCCAGCTGGTTGCGCATCATGTGGTTGTCTCTTGGTCGTCGCTCGGTCGGTTGGTTGACGGATAAGGAGGTTGCTGCCATCCAATGGGTTGTCCCAGCAAGCCGGGCTGCTGGTGGCCGAAGAGGGCCCGTCCCGGCGAGCAAGGCATCCCGTGAAATGGCACGGATTCGTGTCATGTGCCGTCCAGCTTTTGGAAAGTGACGCATGCTCCACTACCGACGGCAACGGCAAAGGGCGACCGAAGCTCAATATCCAAGAGTCCCACAGGCAGGCTGGCTGGCGTTTCATTGGCACGGACCACCTCCCTTCCCGCACCCCTGTCCACCCACCACCACCACAGGCTGCGGCAGGTGCACCCTTCCACGCCCGCCCTTCCCCCCTTCTTTCCCTTGCCTGCCGATTGCGACGTACTGTGTACAGTCAGTACACAAAGTACAAGTACCTCAATCCCTCAGTCTAACTCTGGAAATCTTGCCAATTTACTTTGGTACAGGGTCCAAATTTGCTTCCAAGCTTTGTTGAATGGGAGTTCGAGACTGTGGGTACTCTCACAAGGCCAGTTGCATGTCTACCATACGCCGACAGGTGGGTTGGTGAAGCCGGCGCTATGAGATCCGTTCTGTTGGCGCCGTGCACAGCTTCATCGCTGGAAGAGGGGGCATGTGGTATACTATGTATACTATGGTCCGCTGGCGGGGTTTCCATGCCACCATCTCTAGGTCCCTTCGCCCCGACTGGCTGGGCTCAGTGTAGCCCCCTGCTGCTGCTGCTGCTGGAGACAAGCAGCCAGCAGCAGCAGCTATACCATGTACTATGGCAGCGGTGCTAGTGCGCTTCCTGCAGTCTAGCAGGCTGTTGCAGCCTGCACCAGCCGGACAGACGCTATGTAAATAGGCTGCCATGAACCTGTTATTGTTGTCAGCGACTCTGGTGATACTATGTATGTGTGCCAGCTTGTACATGGTGAGTGTAATCCATACGTACGTATATGATAATGGACGGCCATGTGCACCGCGTGGCTCGCTTCACAGCAGCAAATGCATGGTAATGCCGCATCTCTTGGACCCTCGCGTCCTGCAAACCCAATCTGTGAGCTCTGCGGTCACACGCATCGGCAGCCAGCAGCTTTGGCATGCGACCAGCTCGAAGCGGCTGCGAAGAAGCTCCCAACACATTTGTACAAATGCGGTGCGTTCAGTGGACGGAGTTTTGAATAGCAGCATTGGCTTCTCGTTTCTGGCTGTCGGGAACCTAGTAGGCTCACGGTCAGAAATTCATTTCTACTGTGCAGGAGCAGTTCGTAGAGTTCGACCTACTATGGCACATTGTTCATGTTGGCAGCATTTTCGCTGTAAAGATGTACACTCATACCAAGTTGGCTAGGTACGCATGTCGTACGATTGAACTTGGGGTGCCGAGCACACGAGCTTCTTGAGCTACACCATGCCCCTGTCATGGTAGATTTCCTTTCAATAGCAGGAATTCCTCACTCGGCGCGCCGCTTGATCACTTGCTTGGTGGTCGCAAACTAGCATCTCAAAACCGTTCAGGCCCGAGTCAACAAGGGAAACGACGTTGGTCCATCAGCCTTGGGTCCGTGACAGGCTGACAATGGCTGCGAGAGCACTGGCTCATTGCCGGGCGACAATGACCCTCGGTTGGCTCTGCTGTACATAGTAGCGCCAGAAGTGTTGGGTGTACTATGTAGTAGCGCCGATGGTTCGTCAAACTCATCCAGCAGCACATCCACCCGCCGGCTCTGGCCGCTGAGGTTCTTTCTACACAGTAGCGCATTGTGGGCTCCGTGTGTCGAAGAATGACTGTCGAAACGGGGTCCATCGGAATAGAACACATGACCCTTTTTCGCAACCTTGGATCCAAAGGCGGCCCCGTTTTCGTGCAGCTACTGGCCCCGCTTGGCGCTACTACTTCAAGTAAATGCCATGTCTACAGCGCATGTTTGAACGACGCCATTTCGTTGCCGCAGTGGGTTGTCAATGAAGTTGGCGCTCCTGATACACAGTACTGGCGTTGTACTATGTAGCTGCTGCACCTGCAAGCTACTACTATGGTATCACTAGAGCTTTCTTTCTACTATGTATATCATCCAGGTTGTTGCACAGCACACAACTTCTTGTAAAGATGCAGAGGACATACTGGACGCTGTGGTTCTGCTGCGGCCGTCTCGATCCTGTTGGCTCAGATTCCTGGTTCTCGCCTGTTCCTGTCGATGCTTTCGCTGCACACCTGTTGGCTTCTCCTTGCAACGATAACTCTAGGTCAGACAATTTCCAATGCTGGTGTTGATTCGGGTCTGCCATGACAGACCACATGGGCTTGTTGCAACAGCCTGACCACTGAAAACGGCCGCTGGAATCCAAAAGTGGAAATGGCTGTCGGAGCAAAGGCGGGAGGGGCTTTGACATCTCAGATCTCCAAAGATCCGTTTCACACTTATTGCCCGGTCGAGTCGACAAACAATTCTTTGTTGATGAGCAACCGAGGCGCTCTGCTAAATCGGGAATCAGCTGCACAGACAGTTGGATGACGCGGTGAGTGCCTCGGATCTGCTTTGGAAATTGTCATTTGCTCGTTTTCAAGCAGAAATTCAGCTATATTGTCAAAAGAAAAGCTTCAAGGGGGGCCAATAGAGTTTAAATCTCCGCTGTTCTGATGAGGCTGTTGATGAGCGATCATAGCTTGCTCGGCTGCGGCAGCCACGTAAAAATCCAAGTCTCAGTGGCGGGCGGCGCTCAGGTACTACGCCTACACTAGTAAGTGCTAGGCTTGCAGGCGTGCACGGCCTTGTCGTGGGCAACTGGGATGAGAGGGAAGCACATGGGGCGCCGCCTCTACTGTACTCAGGTACATAGTACCTACAAATAGCACTCGGCTCTGGTGGGTCGGCAGGTCCTTCCTAGTTGCCCTGCCCGTTCAGAATACGTCACACCCGGCTAGAAGTCACCAGGTCAGCTGGAGGGGCCAACCCCCCTCTCTTTCCAAAGGCTGCTGGACGCCCAGGGCAGCAAGTGCTCTGGCAGCCTGGGTGCAAGCTGCAAGCTGCAAGCTGCACCTGAAAGGCCCTACAAGCCCAGGCTACCAGGCTACCAAGCTACCAGCTACCACTGCCTGGATACCTATTATGTAGGCAGTGATACGTAGTAAGTACAGCAGCCGTCAGGTCCAGGTCCTTTCCGCTGCATCACACGATCAAAAGAAAACGCGGCGCCAATTTCAGGTGCGAGCTGGAATTCCACCCTCGCACTCTCTTCCCATCCTATCCTCGCCCACGTCCCTTTTCCTTCCTCTTGCCTTTGCCTTGCCTTGCCTGCCAACCTGCTGTCCACCTTTTCTCCCTCTCCATTAGCCGCCATCTCCACGAGCCTCTCTGGACAGCCGCAGCAGCCCTTTTTCTGCTCTCCCGTCCTCCAACCACAAACTTTTCCCGCGCCAGAACGATTCCAGGCTTGTGCAATTTGTTCGAGTCCAGCTGCCAAACCAACCTCGCCTACTTACCGCTTAGGGCTCACGCAGACCTCGGAGCAAACGCGACTTCTCCCTGCGCCGCCGCCGCCGGCATTAGACCGTCACCTGGGAGACTTCTACAGTCCAGTGCATTCCAGCATAGTCAGGCCAAACAAAATTCCGAGTTATTTTCTCTTTCTCTCGTGACCTTCAGCTCATCGACATCTCGAGATTGGTCTCCCGGCAGCTCACCTCATCTCAACCTCACCTCATTTTCGGAGCTCTGTCTGGTTAGTACCGCTCTGTTTCTCACCCCCCGTCGAGGCGACCACGAGGTCTGGCTGCGGCCCTCTTAGTTGCGCGCCTTTGGCTCCATCCCTAGGTTTGCGTGCCCGTATACATCTTCCCGGGGAAGGGGGGGTTATATAAGCCGTTCCCTGCCCCGCCCACAGCAAGCATGCTCAGCGAAAGAGGTGTTGCGCCCAATTCCCATCCCTGAACCGACCGAAGTCTCTCGACCGATCCGGACGAGCTGCAGCCAGCATTCATTGGCAACAATCTATTAGCAAAGCGCAATTTCAAAGGGACCAAGGCCTTGGAACTGAACACTTTCTTGCTGCGCACCCCTGCTTTGCCCGCCTTGTCAGTTGTCTACCTGACTGCGCCCGGTCTGACCTTTGTCATCTGCAACCTCCAGAACCCTCTCCGATCGATTCCCTACCCGACTTCTTGACTCTCGATTCATTTGACTGGCCTCGACAATAGGCAGCAACCCCAAACTCAAGGAACAGCAACAGAATCGGAGTTTATAAGTCAAATAAACAAGGCACCACGTAATCATTACGACCCGTGTCTGACGTGCTATTCATCCACTGCGCCTGCGCGACCCCCGTGACGAGTTGCAACAATCTAAGCCCTTTCTCGACGACGATCATTGCGCGACAAGCCTGCTACTATCCTTGAAGCCGAATAGCAAATAAGTGCTCGCCATACTCTGACAATCTGGTGAGTTGCTTTGTCATTCGCATCCGTTTCTGGCTGTTTTTTTCTTTTTTTTTTCTTTTTTTTTTTTTTTTTTTTGGTTCTCTTTCGTCCTCCCCCGCTGCAGCACCATCTTTCCCGCGTTGCCCAGCTCCAAGCCGCGGGCGCAGGAGCCAACTGCGTGCCCCTCATCCGGTGTCGACCAACTACGTCGTCAAGTCACCCCGCCTTTTTGCCTAGCTCTGCTGGTCACGATGGTTTCCCCACGTCAACCTTCGTAACTCCAACTCGCCCCTTAGGCTGTGACACCGCGTTCTGCAAACTTGTGTGCCCCCGAGCGACGACAATTCATCTTAGGTCTTATGTCTGGGCGCATGTCGAGTGCGTAACGATTCCGGAACATTTTCAGCATCATTGCCCACCTTTCACTTGGAGCGCTGTGGCCAATGCCGCCAGCAGCAAGGTCCGCCGGCTGGGCAATGCAAGCACACAGAAGGCCAGTTTTCGAGCGCCCCAGTATCATTGCATTCAATGCCTTTTTGCCACTATAGCCGTTGGCACGAAGTCACCGCTATTTGATTAATTGGTTGTCACGCTATCTCTGATCTCTGTGCAGTGCTGCATTGTCTGCAAAGACAGCAGCTACCCGCCCTGGATACCAAGCAAGGCTAAGGCGAGGCAATCAATTGCTCGAAATGCAAGCCGTGATAACGAACGGATTTGTCTGGCTACCTGATACCACTCTCCGCGAGCCGTTGATGGGACGGATTTGGGTTCTGACGGAACTTCGGGGGCTGAGCGAGTCAATGAGCCTTGGGAGTTGGAGCTCCCATTACTGGACTGGCCCTGAGAACCTGGCTGCACCACTTGCCCCCTTGGCGCTTTGGCTACATGGTTGCTGGTTCCTGGCAGCTCGGTCACGGTGGCCTTGTTCCTAAACGCCCTAAATTTTACTGGGATCCCGCCTCCAAGCTGGCGGCTGCCCTTCCCACTCACAACTGTCGTCGTCCTTTCCTACTTTCTTGTATAATTCCCCTCAACACCTCGTTTCCTTCTGTTAACGATTTTCCATTCATCATCTTTTCGTCGCGGCATATCCACTTTGTACTCTGTACTGCCTGCCTTGCTATCATCTAACGGTCGATTTAGGTTTATACTGCAACAGAATCCCCAACCTCGAGCCTTTCGCGAGCTGCTTCGCCACTGCAATCATCGATCCTTACCCGAGCAACCTGCTACCCAAGTGCCTTCGCCAAGTTTGAGGCGCAACCTAGCATTAGTCGAAGCGACAAGACTCAGACATTTGCCTGTTGGTAATTTTGCACACAAGACTTTGAGTCTTTTGGCCGCCTGTGTCAAGTCACACCCAACGCTTTTGGTGTCGCAGCCTAGAGCAATCGTTTACTCGATCTGATACCATCAGCGACCATTCGCATATTTGCCATCACGGCTGCTCCGAGCATTCGCCTGTTGCCAGACGCTCCTCTACCTCCAGAGATCTCTTCCCCGAGAAGCATTTTGTCGCACCAGTGGTAGCAAAACGAGACTCGGCTTTCATCATGGCACAAAACCGCCCCGCAGCGTTCAACAACCTGCGGATGGGAGGTAAGGCACCACTTGATGGGCGCTTCTTGTCTCTCCCCTTTCTTGACTACATGCTAAAGTCTTATTAGAAGTCATCAAGGAGAAGGTCCAGGACGGAATCACAGGCGAGACGAGAGAGCTTCAGTACACACAGTGCAAGATTGTTGGAAATGGCTCCTTTGGCGTAGTTTTCCAGACCAAGCTCGCTCCATCGAACGAAGATGCTGCCATCAAGCGCGTTCTGCAAGATAAGAGATTCAAGGTACATATGCCGTTGCGAACATTGCCGACTTATTCAGGCTGACCAGATGCAAGAATCGCGAGCTGCAAATTATGCGCATCGTTCGACACCCAAATATTGTCCAACTGAAGGCTTTCTATTACTCGAATGGCGAGCGTGTATGTGTTCCATTATTGAATCCTCCTGGAGGTACATTTCTTGCTTACGCTATTATAGAAGGAGGAAGTTTACCTCAACCTCGTCCAAGAATTCGTCCCCGAGACAGTCTATCGAGCCTCCCGATTCTTCAACAAAATGAAGACGACAATGCCCATTCTAGAGGTCAAATTGTACATCTACCAGCTTTTCAGGGCGCTGGCCTACATTCACTCGCAAGGCATCTGCCATCGCGACATCAAGCCCCAAAACCTCCTCCTCGATCCCAACAGCGGCATCCTGAAGCTTTGCGATTTCGGCAGCGCCAAGATCCTCGTCGAAAACGAGCCCAATGTTTCTTACATTTGCTCGCGCTACTACCGGGCACCAGAACTCATCTTCGGTGCCACCAACTATACAACCAAAATTGGTGAGAAAATATGGAGCACAACGCGCGATTTGTGAAGTTGCTAATTTATTATTCTAGATGTCTGGTCTACTGGATGTGTTATGGCGGAGCTCATGTTGGGACAACCCCTTTTCCCCGGTGAATCTGGCATCGACCAACTCGTCGAGATTATCAAGGTTTTGGGTACACCTACTCGCGAGCAGATTCGAACCATGAACCCCAATTACATGGAGCACAAATTTCCTCAAATCAAGCCTCACCCCTTCAGCAAGGTGTTCCGCAAGGCCGACGCCAATGCAATCGACCTGATTAGTAAACTGCTCGAGTACACACCTACCGAGAGACTGAGCGCCATCGATGCAATGGTTCACCCATTCTTTGACGAGCTCCGTGATCCGAGCACCAAGTTTCCAGATTCGAGACACCAGACTGGCCAGCTCAAGGATCTGCCTCCATTGTTCAACTTCAACAAGCACGGTAAGTCCTCAAGTCTGACGTGCTTCTGCGAGTCATGTGGCTAACAATATGTAGAACTGTCCATCAGCCCAAGCCTGAACGACCGGCTCGTGCCCCCCCACGTTCGGGAGGAGCTAAAGTCTCGGGGTCTCGACATCGCCACTCTTGTGCCTTTGACAAAGGAAGAGATGATGGCGAAGCTTGATTGAGCACTGCGTGTGCTCGACGTTGACGACCATACTGGTTCTGGCAGTCTTGGCGAATCTGCTTGGGAGACGTACTCACGTTGAAGGTACTCAGTCCACGACGTCAAATCGGTCAATGGTCGTAATGCGGTCTGAAACGCTCAACATGCAGTCAAGCAGGCACTGTTCCTGGACCCTGGAAGCCTCGATTGATCGCGTAAGATACCCCACCTCAACAGATCGAATAATAAGCAGTTGCAGCTTGTAGCCACTGAGGATTTTCAATGCCTTCACGAAATATTCCAAGAATTGTGTTGTAAGTAGGTTTGATGACCGGCTCATTGTTTTTTCTTTTGAGTCGGCACACTTTCGCCCATGGATTGGGTTTCCGGAAAAGGCAGGGGGCATTTATGGCCTCTAGATTTCTTTTTGGCTCGACACAAGATCTGGTTCTGCTTGGTTTTGTTCTGATATCCATCCGGGAGACTTGCATGTTTGGCAGCCAAGTCCGTCGTCGCGACTGGCATCATAACATTGTGTATGTTTCGAGGCTAGGGTATCGCAACACACGGCGAAGGCTGATGGGGCTTACTGCTGCTATGGTAGCAGCTGCTGCATATGAACTGTTTTTGATTGAACAATAGGTGGCGGACATCATTGCAAGTTTATGGGACTCGATGAGAACAGATGGCGGTGGGGCATTTGCTGAGTGTGAGTTGGGGTAGTGGTACTGTGGATGGTCCCCCAAGGAAGTATGTGTGCAAGCAGCAAATCATGTCTTGCTTGCATTGAGTGGTGGTTTTGGCTTTGACGATTCAAAAGAAAATTTTATCAACTACTCTTCCTTTTCAGATTCTTCGACGAGGCAGCCATTGTTGGAGGTATTGGCATCCTCTACTGGCTGTTGCTCAAAAATGGGGGGAATACAAAAAAAATCGAGGCTGCAATCTGGCTCATTACAAAGCGCGAGGAGAAAAGAAATCGAGGGGCAAACACTGCAGCAGCAACTCAATGAAATAAAGAAGTTCCTAGTACCTCGAGGATTCCCGATTGGCTCATTCTTTGTGTGATCACTTGCGTCCCATTAGTCGCCAATATATACTGACTATGATTCCTGTCCAATGATGATATTGAAGCGATCTAAGCAAAACTAAGTCCGCTGTGGCTGAGTTTGGGTTTATATCTACCTAGGCAACCTTGGAAGCTACATAGTACCGAGTACAGACTTCTTGACTGAAGTACGCTTTACTGTTTGCAACTGGGTGGCTTCATCTTTCATTAAGATGTTTTTGATGTACTATATATCAACTGGAAGGAAGAAGATCCAGGTGGCTGAAATGCTGCTTAATGTACAGTTGGAATCTCTTCTCTATAAAATAGAGATTTAGTTTAAATATATATTTACGAAGAAGACGAAATTCTTTTTTAAAATAAGATTTTTACTCATTTATTTGCTTGTTGTTTTGCTTTAATTTTATTTGTTTTTAGAGCAGAGAAATTTATTATTCTTTTTTTTTATTAGAATGAAAAAAAAAAAGTTTGTAGCAAGCAACCTTTACATTATATTAATCTCGAATCTGCTTATTACTATGTACTGTGTATAGGTTTGTCTGGAAACTGGGTATTTTAAGAGCACTATTGACTTCAAGCATCGATTTATTTTAGAGGGGGGGGGTTAAAAGATCAGGAGCTCCGGTAGGTGCTGGTACTATTTTTTCAAGTCAAGTTGGTGCATTTGCTGTTAAAATCTGTCGATTTCTTTAACTTGAGCAACTGGCTGTTATGCAGGGCACCAGAGGCCAGGGGGTGGTGTGGTGTCATGTCTTACGTAAGCTTCTTGCTAATCTGTTAGTCTGCCTACATCTGTCTGTACTATGTAAGTGGTCCCTTTTTTCGCGTATTCTGGGGGTTGTTTGAGAGCTTACGCGACACAAAGCTTCATCGACTACGTCGGACTCGAACAGCTCTATTCGACCCCAGCACTTCGAAGCCTTTCCACTATTGTTTATCAATCATTCTATCCCACCTCATATCTCCTCATAAGGAAGATTTGCAATACGTTCTAAGCCAAGATGGCGGATCATGACCGTCGCCAGAGCGGAGGGCACAACCCCCGAAAGCGGCGTTACAGAGGTTTGTCTTTGCGCTTGTTGAGCTCCGCGCCCTCAACTTCTATGCACGCTGTTCTGGTTCCAGCATCTCAATTTTAATACCATATTGTTTGCAGACGACGAGGACCACTACAATCCCCACCGCGAACACCGTGGTCCCCACCGTCGCCGTAACGAGCCCCCAGTGCCAGTCCGCCTTCGCAAGCAGCTCGTCGACATCGCCGACAGCCCTCTTCCCGGGAGTACGGAAGAGATTCGCAGCATCGCGCACCTACTAGCTAGCAACTACGATGATCTACGTTTGCGCGAGAACTTTGTCGACCTTGCGCTGCAGCTGGTCGTAGAGCAGCCGCTCAAGACGCCCTTTGTTGCTGCTGTCGTGTTGGTGCTCAACACGCTCACCTTCACACCTACAGCTCCTCAGAATGGTGGCGATAGCGCGGCTGATGGCGATTCAAAGATGGCAGAAGGCGATGAGCAGGCCAAAGAATCTGTACCCACCAGCGGACTGGTGGATGATCTTTTGGCAAAGGCTAGTGGTCAGATCGAGGAGAAGGTCAGGATTGGGGAGTGGAGGACTGTCAAGCTCTACCTGAAGTTTCTGGCATGTCTGCAGAACTGCTTGGAGGGCGATGGCGTGTTCCCCATCCTGGACACGCTGTTTGATCGTGCAGTCGAGCTACAGACTGCTAGCTCTGAAGATGTGGGTTTTTATAGTTCATATACGCTCGGTCTTGACATGACCCCATGCTAATCTAGGCTTCGAAAACAGACAATCGGTACAGAGCTCGTCAAGATAATCCTTCTGACTATACCGTACGCCATAGCAGCAGCTCCCGGCAAGTCCGAGAAGAGCGCTGCCGAATTGCTGGATAAGACGGATATCATTGCCTCGGAGCCTCATGCGCTTCAGACCTTGATTGACCCATTTTTCCCCGAGACAGACGAGAAGAGCCCAGTTGCGGACCTCAACTTCATTGGGCTCTTGCAGAAGCAATTGCAGTCGGAAGCGAACCAAGGTTGGGAATTAGCTTGCTTGCCTAGGCCATGGAAGATGCCACTCGAAGACGTGGAAACCCAAGAGAAGCTCGACAACTGCACACAGCATGCGCTGCCGCCGATCAACTTTCCCGAGACTCTTGTGGCAGGTTCGCGGCCTCTCTTTCCCGAGATTTACTTTTCCGTCTACCTCAACCAGGATATCAGCTCCGTTCCTCCCGTCACCGACATCACGTCGTGCTTGGTTCGAGACAGCCTGTTGGATACGATTAACATTCTGCACTTCAATCGTTCTGTTACAGCCAGACGCCTGATCGACATTGACAACTATTTTGCCGAAGGCACCTTCGTTAGCCGGGCGACGCCTTTTGACCAGCTGCGCGATGTACCTGCGGATAAGTCGACTTGGAAACCTGAGGATGTCGCAGTTGATGCCGTCTTTTCTCAACTGTTTATGTTGCCCAACCCAGAGCACAAGCTGGTCTATTACCACTCTGTGCTCACCGAGGCTTGTCGTATTGCTCCAGCAGCTATCGCCCCAAGTCTTGGGCGCGCGATTCGATTCCTCTACAGAAGCACTGGCATCTTTGATCTCGAGCTGACCAACAGATTCATCGACTGGTTCTCGCACCATTTGAGCAACTTCGGTTTTACGTGGAAATGGGCCGAGTGGACCGGCGACGTGTCTCTACCCGATTTGCACCCTTACAAGGCCTTCATTGTCGGTTCCATCGACAAGGAGATCCGTTTAAGTTTTGCAGGTCGTATCCGTAAAACATTGCCCGATGGATACCAGCCTCTGGTTCCTCCTGAGAAGGATCAAGAAGAGCCACCCTTCAAGTTCGAACAAGATTGTGAGTTCAAGCATGAGTTGAGCACAATTTCTTTTTTAATTTATTTTTTTGGTGGGGGGGGGGCTGACCGGTGTTTGCTTTTTAGCTGTTCCATTTGCTCAAGAAGGCCGCGAGCTCGCGTCTCTTTTGAAGCGCAAGACTCCAGATGAAGAAAAGAAGAAGGAAGTGGACGCCGAGATACAAGCTGTCATCGAAAAGATCCATTCCCAAGCCATCGACCAGGGCCTGGACCCCTTGGTCACCAGTACAGATGTTTTCACCACGGCTGTGCTCTTTGTCGGCTCCAAGTCCTTGTCGCATGTCCTCGCCGCCATTGAGCGTACCAAGGAGCGCTTACTGGATGCAGGCGCATCCTCTGACCCAGCACGTGCCCAAATCATCACGGCCGTCATGGAGTTCTGGAGCGCACATCCTGGCGTGGCCAAGCAAATCATTGAAAAGCTCCTCAACTACGGCATCGTGAACCCTACGGCCGTTGTGCAGTGGGCGCTTGGCGGTTTTGCTGGTCGCACCCGAGGCGAAGCTCTCGCCCGCAGCTACATCTACGAAATGGTCCTGAGCACAGTGGCCAAGGTCACTGGCCGTGTGCGACAGGTCGTTTCGCCGACTGCTGCAGCAGGTGCCCACCCCTCTGCCACCACGGATGTCGATTTGTCTGTAGACGAGACCAAGCAGCAGGAAATCAAGAGCATGCGGGAGCTCTTCCAGATTCTCGAAGACTTGCTCCAAGCTTGGGCGTCGGGCTCCAAGGACGAGCTGCTTGAGGATAGTAGCCTGGATGGGCCTGCGCGCGATGTGCGGGACAAGCTGGTTCGTAGATGGGGCGAGCGCTGGCTTCGTGTCGTTAGACGGCGCTCGGCGATTGAAGAGGCGTTCTTGCTTGAGGCCAGCAAGTATGCTGCCGGTGGCGAAAACGGAAGTGGTGCTGCTGCTGCCTAGTTTCCAGGTTGATGATGTATCGGATCACTAATTGAAGATGCGCCTTCTCCACGCGGTCGCCGCTCGCGGATCGCGGGGTTGAGAATATATTCTTTAGAGCGTGGTGAGGTACTTGGCTTGCTAACGGTGTGGTATAAGCGGAGCGTTACTCGTTGAATGGAATTTATCCAACCCGATGGATGGCTGTGTGCGTTGGGCATGGATGGACAGGCAAAGGGGGAAAATAAATTAGTTGATTCTCTTAAAATCTCTGCCTTGCTCATTATCATCAAATAATCTCCAGAATCCTTATTCTTATTCCAATTTGTCCTTACTTGGTTGTTTTTTCTGCTGCTTCTCAGGGGAGGAGGGAAGGGGGTGCTGATTATCTTAGTCTACTTTTGTTTATTTCTGGCAGACTGGCCTTTGTAACCCAAAAAGCCCGCTATCATCAACATCCACAGCCTAGAGACTTAGTTTATACGTGAGCTGATTAACACAGTGACACAAAATGTATGGTGTTTCTTCTGATTATCGCGAGAATGATTCCAATTGATGGAGAGAATCGTATGTCTATTCTAAAGACTCATTATCCCACCCCACCCCCAAATATAAACTGATTTGATAAACCAACTCTACATGCACTTCCGCGTTTTTCCTTCTCGACAGTTCTCCTCCGAGAGTTTCCTTTGCTCTTCTTCTGTTTTGTCTGGTTTCCTCGCTTTCATTTTGATTGCCTGACTACTCATACATTGATTATGTAGCATCCCATTCCCCCCCGTCTTCGCTTGAAAGCGAACCAGGGTCGTAAATATATCAATCTGGGCCCTTTCATCTCTCGGGCATGACAGCCTAGTAAGACCATTTTCCTTGTTCTGGTCTCTACATTCTCCGAGCCTTTGTGGATTTTTGATCTTTGCTGTCTTTTCAACATTGGCCGGGACACGTGAAGGCATAAATAACAAAAGCATCCGAGTCCAATGGCTCCACAATCGAATCAACAGAAAATAAAGAAACGTAACTCTCAAGAAGAAGACAGCGTGTGATTCAATGTAAAAGTCTCGTAGAAATACAGTTCAGATACATGAATAGAAAGAAAAGAAAGAACGCCAATCCTGATATTTCTGCCTCCTTTTTTGGATATTCCCAGTATCTGAAGGTGCCTCCGCGTCTATTTTCTTTTTTTTTTTGGGGGGGGGGGTACATATTGTCTTTTCTTTATTTCTTTTTGCCTTTACCACGGTGATGGTGCGTTCCTCTGAGATCTGACCGTCAAGCTTCGCTCCATATCCCGCAGCATGGCGGGCGACCGCGTGACTGCACCGCTACCTGAAGTGCCGTTAGCTGCTCCTCCAGATGGTCTCAGATGCGGTGGGACGGGTGGCATAGGTGGTGGCAGCGTCTCGCCCGGTAGCTGTAGTCCGCCGGGACCTGTGTAGCCACGGCGCAGCGAGTTCATGGACCCAGAGCGCCCCCGCAATTGCTGGTGCCGTGACATGGCGCTGCCAGAGCCACCAGCAGCGCTGCCAAAGCTGCTCGAGCTCTTATCGCCATGGCTAGTTGAGGGTCTGCTTGAGGTCAGGGACGGATTCCTCCACAGAGTAGGACCCGAGCTCGAATTGGCGTGTGCATGGTTATTAGAGAGGCTGCGCTTCGAAGTAGGGTTGAAACTGCTGTAAGGCGCAGGGAAATCGGCGAGCATGGGTATGGAGCTCATGGTGGTCAGGCTGCGGCCGTGGGTGCTGGCGGTGGGTACTTCCAAGAAACGCGACGAAGGCGGGCCGAGATGCTGCTCAGCCCACTGCGACACGGCCCGGTAGTTGACTTCCAGGTTGCTGGAAGAGAGTGGTGGGTTTCGGTCACGCGGGCGGCACATACGGCGATCCATGTTGGCTGCTGGTCCGCGGCCCGGCACGCCAGAACTAGTGGCAGGCCGCTGCGAAAGGACAGTGGCATTTTCAAACTGCTCGAGACGGAGCTTCTCTAGCCGAAGCTGCTCAAGGTGGACCTGCTCAGCTTTGACTTTGGCCGTGTGCTCAGCTGCCGAGGGCAGCCAGGGAAGTGGCTCGGGCTTGGCTGCGACGAGCGGTTCAGGCTCCGCAGGCTCTGTCGTTTGAGTATCAGTCGAGCCTTCCCACGAAGTAGAGTGTTCAGTTGAGGGTGTCGATGGCTCCGTAACGGCAATAGTGATGTTTACTGCGCCCTCGGCTCCAGCACCTGGCCCACCTTCAGTGTCAATGCAAGCCAGAGCCTTCTTGCCAATCCGCCGTTTGCGCCGTTGTTCAGACGGGCTGCCACACTCTTGGCCATCAGCATCTGCTTCGCCGGACTTGTTTGTTGACGGTGTCCCAACTGCGGCGGGGGAATCGCCTGCTGGAGTTGCAGGCAGAGGTGTTGGATCGGCAATCCAGTCTCTGCCAAACTCGTCGGCCGGTTTATTGAAGCGCTCCATGTCTACGAGTGGCTGAAAGTCGCCTATCGTGTATGGAGTCTCGTCAATCGAGACCCTCATGCAGTGGCCCGGTGAGACTTTGACATGGCTAAAGTTCTTTTGCCGCTCATGTTTAACGGGTGTAATCTGTGGGACAGGAGTCGACTCGGCAATCCGCCTGCGCAAGGCCTCTCTGCGTGTCTTGACCATATACCAGCTGCGCCAGGCGTGAACAAGGGTCTGAAACTTTCTCGCTACAGCTGGATCTTCAGTACAAAAGAAGTGAACGTGGCTCGTAGTTGTCGGATATGTTGTTGGTAGCTGCTGGGATTTGATGGCGAAGACGTGTCTTTTAGGCGGTTTAAGATTCTTTGCAAGACTCGTTCGCATGTCCTTCAGTCCACCTTCGCCTGTACGCGTCACAGGCTCATCCGTGAAGTTGTAAATGTCGGACTCTGACAGTTCACAGAGCCGTTGGGAGTCTCTGCCAGGACTCATATCCGGGGTCCGAGTAGATAGCATCTGGCCGTCTCCCAGTAGAGTAATCCACCGCTTTTGCCACTTGCCGGAGCGCGAGCTGTGGTACAGCTGCAGAACAAACGTGGCGGGTGACTCGCCGGTAGGCACAGAAGATATATCGAGATCCTTGTGGTTCTCAGGCCCCCACGCATGGCGGATCAGCAATGAATTGTGTGCGTCGGTTGGCCAAGACGCAATCACCTCACGCATCCGCTCATACCGTCGAAGGCGACGTTCGAGTCCGTACGGTGCATAGCACTCAAAAACGATGCTGGCAGCGGTGTTGATAGGGCTTTGCATGACATCTGCGGCTTGGCGAAGAATGTCCACGGTATCTGTAGTATCCATTACACGTATGTTGGCGTATTCGTCGCGGTAAGTAACTAACACATACTGGAACACCATGCATGTAAGCGTGAGCTCCACGAGTGGAGGAGTACCTTACTCGTCACTACTTACCCGCTCTCGGCCGAACTCCGGTGACGTTGGAGAGGAGGGGGGCGTCGGAAGCTGCGGTGGATTCGATTGTATGACAGACATCTGAGAGGGGAGCGAAGAGATGCTTTGGGCTCGACTAGATTCCACCGATGCTGTCGTTGATGACGCCGGAGACGGTGTAGCATGAGACCTTCGACCCCGATACAGAAATCCAATCCTGTCGAGCATAGGAGTCTTGATGGGGCTCTTGCAGGCGACCGAGGAAGCAAATGCGGTACCAGACTGCGCTGCCATCAATTGTTGCTGCAGTCTGCCCAAATTCAGGCTTTTCTGTCCAACCACAGCCAGCTCAGATATGGCCTGCTGATGTGGCTGGCGAAGACAGGACTCCCTCTTCGGCCGCCGAGTCTCTGGAACCTGGATATCCTCCCGCCCCACGCTCCTCACTTTTTCCTCTTCTTGACCTTTGGCACTTTCAAAGCTGAGGTCTCGGCTGTCTGCAATTGTAGTTGAGGAACTCAGCTCAGAGGACGACTCACACGAGGATGATTCCTTTGTCAACGGTATGGGCACTGCTGGGGAAAGGAAAAGCGGACTAGGAGGCATGACAGCGGCTTTGGGTCGAACAGCCTTGTCGAGCCCCTTGTGCGGAGGAGGCAACGGCGGGATATGTGTCAATGGGAAATGTGGACTGATGCTGGATGCATCTGGCTTGTCGACAGTGCCTTGTGTTTTTGCACGCTTCCTCCACACTGCCGAACCAAATGTGCGCAAGACGTGAGGGCTCGTTTCTCCTGCTTGTTGCTGGTCCAAGCCTTGGACTGGTGGCATGCGTTCCGAGATGCTCGCGCCTCGAGACTTGCCAAAGCAGAAGCTCTTGGTGTTTCCCGTCGACATCGTGACCACGACCGCAAATTCTTGTTCCTGTTGCTTTGCTGCTTGTGTGATACCGTGTTTGTTATCGTTCAAATCGGAAGGGAGCCTTTGTGCCACTCAGTCGGTCATTGAGACTGATTGTTGGATTCGATGGGGTTGCTGCCGAGTCGATGGCAACTGCTGCTCGACCAGTTGGCACAAGCTTCCTTGGAAGACGAACGTAAGAACGAAACACCTGCGACAAGAGAGGTGAGAGCTAGAGTCCCGAGGAAGCTACAAGAAAAAAGGTTCCATGAGAAGGTTACTGAGGGATAGGAGGGAAAAGGGAGAAAAGGGAGGGGCTGCTGCTCCCTTGGCGGATGCGGAGGTCTGCCCATACTCCTGTCATGATCGAAATCATAGACGTGTTGGAACGCCAGGCCGCGTTGGCAAAAGGTAGGCACCATGCTACAAGAACCAGCTGGAGAGATTCTTTCACTCGGCAATCATTTGCAGTGATTGTCATGCAAGGAATACGTCGCAATGGATCAAGGGCATTCCGGACCATAGACCCTTGGAATGCCACCGACTCCAATCTTGTTGCGTAAAAATAGCAACTTCTTCATGTTGTTTAGCCTTTTTTTTCTTTTTGTCTCAAACCCAAGAGTTTGGGATACGAGACAGGTGAAGGGCAACAACAGTGGTCAACGTCTCAGGAGTGGCGAAAAATGGTCAATAGGTCTGTAGGTAAAAGCAGGCTGTCAGTGAGTGGCCTCGGCCGAGATAGCATCTAAGACATGGTCTCCCTTGGCCCTCGCGTATGACGGCAGAAACGCGCTTTTACACTGTCCCTTGTGCAAGATCCTGTTGTTCAATGTATTCGTCCTTTAGTTGCCATCACTTCCTGAAGGCGCGTACTTCTCGACGCCACCAACCCGCAAAATCCTGAGTCGACACATCAATGCCCAGATCTTTCAACGCCGTGGTGCTCAGATGACAGTCGTAGGGACGCTGCACAGCCGAATCCGGATCATTGCCCTGAGTGTTGGGTTCGATGTTTTCGATACTCAAGCCCATGATTTCACCAAACAGTTGACAGATCTCATACTTGGTGAACTTGTCTTCGCTCGAAAACTGCAAGACTTTGGGCATTGTTGCTCTCTCCCTTCCAGTAGCTGCAAGGTACTTGATAGCCACGTCTTCCCAGGCAAGAAAATGCCAGGTTAGCATACACGTATCCCTGATGTTTGAGATCTAAGTCATGCATGACGTACCGTGACAGACTCTGCCAATATCCTCAGTGTTGGTAGGATACCTCAAAGCCCAGTGCTCCATCTTGACCTTTTCGCCGCCCTGAGCTTTCCAGAGAACGTCCATAAGGACGTTCACAGCACTCTCGGTTGGAACCTCTGCATCACCATACAGGACAGGCACACGAAGGATGAGGCCTAGTCCCTCCTTACCCGCAGCCTTGTATGTCTCCAGGACGGCGTGTTCCCCGTCCAGCTTAGTCTGGCCGTACAGGTTCGTCGGGCCGGTAGGAGCATCAGCTTCGTATGGTGCATCGCCAGCCTTTCCCGAGAAGACATAGTCGGTGGAGATGTAGATGAGCAGGGCGTTGCTCTCGGCACAGAGTTGGGCGAGACCTCGAGTAGCATCCACATTCAATTGGCGCGTGCCTTCAGGGTCCTTGTCTACCTTGTCCGGGAATCGGTTGGCTGCGCCTAGAATGCAGGACAATTTTCAGCCACCAAGTCGCTTGAACATCCACGCGTCCACCACAGTAGCATGCATGATCAGGAAAGTCACGCACAGTGTACTACGACTTGAGGTCTAGGTGGGAAGTACGCGACATGTCAGCAATGCGCAGAAGCACCACACAAACAGAAGTAGTAAGAGAGCTCGTCACCTACTTGACAGTTTCGAGAACCTTGGACACGTCTTCAGAAGAAGTCAGGTCGGCTTTGAAAATGTCCGTGCCGTCGGCTCTCGAATAGCCAGTTCCCTTGGCTGTCCAATCTCTGCGGACAAACGCTTTGAGAACCTGACGTCCCAGCAGCCCCGTGGCCCCCGTCACCAGAACTGTCTTGTCAGTCATGATTTTGCTTGACTCTTGTAAACAACGGCAGATTCGATATGGTTCGCGAAAGGCTAACAACTTCGGGCCAACCTTGGAAGTTTGTATGTTGGCTTGCCAACAAAGCTAGCCAAATGCTCGCTTTAATCGTCATGCTGACTAAGCATTGCACCCACTGTACACACGACGCGACCATCATTGTGCATTCCGCTTTCCTCTTTCTTCTCTCTCCAAGAAAAAAAATTCCTATCTATTCAGCAAGTCCGATTTGGAAAGCACTGCACTTCATCCTAGAAGCTCCAATGTGGGCAGGGAGCCCTCAGCTAATAACATGTGCTCAGGCGGGATCCTGCAGGACACATACACTCATAAATTTGTGTTCTAGGCACCACCTTCCACCTCGTCACATGCTCTCACACCCATAGAAAGCTCAGCGCATGGTAGAGACGGTATAACACGCTGCGTGTTTTACTCTCTTTTGCCCTTGTCTTCCCTGTCTTCCAAGCCCTCCCCGCTGAGGTTTGTGTTTTCACATGGAAGTCACAAGATCATCGGCACCGGCTCAAGCCTGACTACCAGGTTGTCTGGATGCCGTTGTCAGTTGCTTTCGGAACAACACGCGAGGATGGTGGGCAGATTAGAAAGACGATATTGCAGCACTCTGCTCAAGACCAATCCATGAAGAGCTTTTCCATTGCTTACTGACCACATGTGTCCAGCATCTTTCCTGCTTTTGCCCACATTTCGGCAGATACCTTCCAAATGATATTTTACTGCATACGGATCGCTCCGAATTGTGGTGTACCATAGTATGCTAAACGCCTGGCTAATTCGTTGGGGGCTTCTTATTCTCCTCGGCACACGTCTCAATCCAAGCAATCTTTTAAGGATTCCCTCCTTATTCCCGGCGCGCGCGCAAAGATCTTTTCGAGAGTCTGGGTGCGTTGCTTGGCTAGGTAGTCTGGTGGTAATACTGCTCAGGGCTCACACCAGGGATCTCCAGGCTTGGATCAATCTCCATGGGCTTTTCGATGATTGACACCCGGTTGTCCGTAGCACTCGCAGGCCGGCGCACGATGAAAGGCTGCTTAAGCTCCGCCATTTCAGGGGCCCTTTCTCCTTGCTGCTGCCCACTAACCAGACCTTCGTCGCGTAAAGACATGTCCGCCAGTTTCTCCGACGATCTGCGCAATTCGGGTAAATCTTGGTCACTGCCGTCGTCGCCTGACAACGGAGGAGTAGGCGGCGGTACCATGTGGGCGGCAATCTCATCCTCAGAAATAGCCCGCATATCGCACAATTCGCTTTCCATGGCATCATTTCCTCCAAAACCCTCAAAGCGGTCGTCTAAAAATGCTGCACGGTCTTCACCGTCACTCAAATCGCCGACGGATGCGCGGTTAGATGATATTGAGTCAGCGCTACCACTGCGGTGTCTCTTTGGAAGTGATGATGGCTCTCGAATGGGAACCCGTTTCTTGTCTCGTTGTGAATTGTCTTCTATCTGTTCTTGCCGGAACAGCCGATTATCAAACTTGACGAAAGTCTGTGCCAGATTAGCAAAGGAAATGACACGAACAGTAGGACAGCTAAACGCAATGTTTGACATACTTGCAAGGCGCTCGAGAGAGGGAGAATGGCATCGCTCAACGCTTCGTCCGTCGCATAGACTAGAATAGGAGCCACATTTCCGTCTGCATTACGTTCCGTGAACATAGCTTCCTTTACCTTTTTGATGGTTGTTTCCTGTCCCACTGGTCAACGGATGTTCAATGAGGGATATCCATCCATAGCAAGTAGTGCTTACCTCTTGCTTGACGCGAGCATCGTCTTCGGGCATCCAAGCCACGCGATACCAGGATTCCCCTTGGCTTGCTTCGTCCGCAGCTTTGGACTGGTTCCGTTGGCACATGTACACCACGTCGGGTGACGTGATGACACCTCGCAAGGTATACTTGTGCGTAGGATTAAGCGCAGGGTCGTCGCTGGGACTCGTCCAAGTCTTGTTGAGCTGCTGAAGTAGGGCGCAACATGCATCTCGTTCGGCTCTGACACCTGTGAAATTGTCAGCGTCTGTCTCTCTTCAAAAGCACCCTTGCACTTACGAGCCAGCTTCTGGTCAACTTTTGTCATTGTTAAGTTTGCCAAAGCAATCTCAGCTTCGTAATGACTAATTGCCTTTTGCTCGTCCTCGTCCAATTCCGCTAAGCCGCCCAACTCTTCAGGGAGATACGGGATCTCGTCTGGCGTGCCAAGAGACTTCTCATGCTTTCTCCATAAGGCATTTGCACGGATGCGCCAGATCTGAGTCTTGCTCTTGTCGATGACCGCCTTAGCAAGCTTGGTCCTATCCACGATCTGGCCAGTTCTGGGATTCCTCCAGTGAGTGCCCTCAATCTCCCTTTCCCTAGCCAAGTCTATTGTTTTCCACATGCGGAACAACTTGTTCTGCATCACCCGTGCAGTTTGCACATTGCTTTCAAGATATCTGTCAATGTAAAGCACCTCAGGGACCTCGATAGCTGGTCCGTCAGTACTGATACGCATGGTCATAACTTGGGCAGGTTCTTGTATAGAGGCAATTTGACCGAGCACCTCGTCCTGCTGCTCTGCCCAGCTATTTTCCTGTTGCAGCCAAAATAAGCAATCCCATTGACTGTATAAATTGCAAAACATCTCGGGCGTGTCATTTGCAATTCGGAACTCGAGAATTGCAAACTCTTGCGGTCTCGATTCCTCGGTTGTCGAGTCCTCTACCTTGGCCTTGGTCCACATGCGTATCAGCTCTTGAGAAGGCGAACTGTTATAGAGGCTTTCGTATAATTTGACAGTCGGATCACCCCATACAGCTTTGATGAGGCTATTTGCACAAAGAGAATCTGCCGTGCCATAAGCGCGATCCGAGTTGTCAAGGAATGCCATCAGACGCTGACATTCATCGACGAGGCTGATGTCATCATATTCGGTACCCCAACCCTGCGTGGAGACAATTTTCGCGCCTTTCCACCAGTCTTTGTTGTTGCCAAAGGATTGTGATGCCCCCTCAAGGAGCAGGAAGAAATTTCGCGCAGTAGGTATTGCGTGCAGTATCATCAATAATGGGCCCAGGCGGTGTCTTTGTCCTGGTTGCTGAGACCGGCATGCAAGAAAGATGGGGACGCCGGCGTCACGTTTTCTAACAAGAGCCGTTGGGTCTTCATCCTTTCCGTTTGCAAGGACGACCGCCCACTGATTTTGCTCATAGTACGGTCGATTTGCGGGCCCAAATTGTGGCAGAGACGTGTCTGCAGAAACCACGCCACTCTCTTGCGGGGTTACCACTCCAGACGTGTGCATCATGGACTCTTGCATGGCAATTCTCAATTGCTCATCTGCTTGCTCTTGTGTTGTCGGGGCATCTGCACACTTGAGTCAGCGTGCAATTCCAAATGCATAATTAGATGATCGATGGCTGGCAAATGGAAGAAGAAACAGTGGAATCGAGGTAGCAAGAATTTTCCGTGATATACCTAGAGTGTTTTGTATTGTCCAGTCTCTGACTTTACCGAGAGGAGATCTGCTATGCGCTCGAGAGGGCGGCCTTGATGGCGCGATGAGATTGGCACCGGCGCCCCTGGCCCATGGCTCATCGGCTGGGAATTGGTCGGGTCCTTGAACATGGAAGGCTGGGCGTATCCAATAGGTTAGACAAGTCGTCCTCGAAGTAAGGCACGATACTTACATTGATCCAGAGAACCGTCCCGATCGGCCGCGAAATGTTCCTCATTCCATAAAATGTATTTTTGTCTAAACTGTAAGCACTCAGCTTTGGCTCTCTCCTGTACATGGATAACGAGGTGGCCGCACCGAGTCGTGGTCTCCGCTGAAGTATTCCCCAATGACTGCTTCCACGTTATTGTTGTGTGCCTGCACCACGTATTGCCATCAGTATATATCCCTGGCTTTGGTTTGGATGCCAATTGAAGCATGGGCCGGGCCAACCTTTATAGCTTCACGAAACAGGTGCTTGTCCTCCTCAGTATGGCGGGACGTGATCTCCATCACATTCCTGACTGCCTCCTCCATTTCCACAGTGGACATCGTTGCGGTGAGCCTCGGGAGAGAGCTCGAGTATCGTGTGCGGATGTGGCGGGGAGGTGAACTGCATGGGCTGTCCTCTGAATGCGTCGCGTGGGCGGAGGTGGCGTTTAGCGGGCTGCCATAAAGTAAAGGACGGACTCCTCGGTCTCGTTTCAGAACAGCTTGTGGTAGCTGAATAGGATGCAATTGCTGGCCAAGGACACCAAGAAGGGAGAATGAGTGAACGCAACAGCAGAGATGGTTCAAGAGATGTGGTGGGGTCAACTGGAACGGCCCTGGGTCCTGCTTCCCAAACGCCACCTGCCTTCGTGTTCCAAGAGAGGGATGCCGAGATTTAGGGACAAGGGGGAGGTAAAAGCATGCGAGTGACGCCGAGGGCTATGAAGAGTGAAAGCAAAGTAAGCGATGTGTTTATTGCTCCGTTATGTACATACTATGTAGTAGATGCAGAAGGTCACCACAGCCTTGGGCAGGTGCGAGTTGCTTCCGCTACGTAATCCGCGGCCTTCCCAATGATCCCTGCACATGCTTAGCCCGCGGCAGGACCCACCCTAGAACACAGTACTATGTGCAGGCGGCAGATGGTACAGAATGCAAGGGAAAGAGTATCTGGGCACTCAAGTACCCGGAATGTACTATGATTCCTAAACATCTTCCAAGATCTACTTATAGTATACCCAGGCACGGATAGAATATTGGGGACAATCTATATTATAGTTGTCATGGCTCTTGTATTTAGTTCATCTTTATGGAATGTGTCTGTCTGCATCAAGAGAAGAGGATTTATATGACTCTATTCTTCGCCGGTGAATGCACATGAGTAGGACCCTTTCTTCATCATCCTGGACGCTATGCATATAAGCCATTTGTGGTGAAGGGTGAATTATAATCTTCTCCTGCCACGCGCTGATACTCCAGTATGCACCAAAGATACCTGTATCTCCCGAAATCATAATGGTCCTTAATAACAAGTCAACGCTGACAGATGAGCCACGAGGAAGCCTAATCTCCTGATATCCCAATAAAACCTGATTTGCCGACCCGGGGATCGTTTGAAGAACGGTGCCCCTATGTTGTTGCCCGGACGTGCCATCCGATCGTCCAACCTATCCATCACGATGGCATAGTCGATCCTCGCTTCTGGCAACTTGAGTCACTCGTCGATGCTGTCTTGATTGCGTGGAAACGCGAGTGACTGCATGTGCGTGTGCATGCTGCTACTGTTCACAGCAATCATGCAAACATCTGCCCCTTTCGAACCTATGTACTGCTGGGCTTAAGAAGCTATGTCGTCCTGGTTAGGCTTCCTAGTCGCTCCCATCTTCGTCGTCATCCGCATCATCCCCAGCTTCATCAGAGTCGCTGCCTTCATCGAAATCGAATTCCTCATCCTCGCTGGGCGCGTAAAAGTCATCGTCGTATTCAATCTTCGGAGCAACCTCGGGCTCGAAACTGGTAGGGACTGTAAATCCTGCAGGAATGTCTTTTTTGGAAACCTCAACCGCTTCGCTGGCCTTCTTTTTGTATTCTGCCTTTCTGTCTCGATACATGACACTCGCATCGACGTTTGCAGGTGAGTTGATCTCAGGGTCATCGAGAAGCAGAAGGATCGATCGTAGAACAGACTCGGCGCCCTGAAGGGGTGACCAGCGCTCACCAGCATCTTCGCCTGACATCATGTCCTCACCTGCTTGATGCAGTATGGAAATGCAAAGTTGGCCATCTGGGTAGATGTTAGGATGCCAGATGGGTTTGAGGAAACGGAACTTCGGCGGAGAGTATGGATAGTCGCTGGGAAAGGTCATTTCTGCCTGAAACATGAATCAGCTCGCGTCTTCAAGCAATTCCAACTGGGTGGGACTCCACTAGAGAGGGGGGGGGGGGTTGCCACGCTCGACGAACCTTGAAATAACCACCGTTGAAATCGCTGTCAGGATTGACCACCATCAGGGCAAGCTGCCACCGGAACATATTCTGGTCATCGTTCTGTCCACGCCTTGCTGTCAGACAAAGCAGATCTGGACCGGCTTGCCGCCAGTGATGCTAGAGACTGGGTGACGAATGGGCCTTACATCAATGTGAACCCACTTCTCTTTCTGCAGAGACTTCAAGTCTGTCAAGATTCGTTGCTTTGCAGCAGCAGCCATGGCTGCGAGCAGTATGAGGTTCGCAAAGTCGAAGAGGAGAGGGGTCGATTGACAGGTGGGGTTGTTGCGGACTTGCGGCCGGGATCGTCGCGGCTGTCGAATTCGTGGAATATGGTTCAAGTAGCGGCGCGCAGGTTGGACAAGACCAAAAGAGGAGGGATGCGGACGGTGATGAGGGTCGAATGGCTAAGGTCGAAACTAGGTAATAATCGCCGTACTTTTTGGAAATTCAGGGCAGAGGAGTGTCTTGGAACGTAGTCGTGTTCCCCAGAGGTGGCGGGCAGAAAGAGGTGAGAACTTGGAGAGGGATATACTTGCTCGTTCTTGAAGGGGTGGATGGGTCGGATGGGTTCGAACAAAGAGGTACAATGTGAGGCGGCAAGTCAAGATGGTTGTTTGAAGTGATTGCTGAAGAGCACGGGGCGACTTTGGTGAGTCCCGACTGCAGATAGCGTCAGATTTCGTGGAGCCGAACAATTGATCTCCTTAGCATCGGGCAGGCCGGCCAAACCGACTGCATTTGTACGTAGGTACTTGGGTACTTGTCTGGTCGCAAGAGTACCTTGATGCCTGCACCCGGCGACCGGCTGCGGAAGCAAGCAGTATCCAGTTATCCAGTACCCAGGAACCAAGGTACATGATTAGATACCTAGACAGCTAGACTAAAAATGGATGATACTATACACACAAACAGGCTTGCCACTGCTAAGCTCGGCTGAGTCAAAGCACTTTTTCCAATATTATGTACGGAACCCTCTGCGGTGAAAGTGAACATAACATCTGCAGATGGTGTTGGATGTTCTTTGAAGGCTCCCAATTGACGCTTGGGAGGAGTCGCGGCTTGACCCGGTGCCGTACGGAGCAGGTCCGTTACGGCCACCTGGGGAAGTGCTGAACGCAGACCCCGGCCATCCCGCATGAGTTCCACCAGCCGGAGAGAGCATAACGCGAATTAGGCGCGTGATCCCTACTACCCATGTGCCTTACGGGTCACGCCCCTATGGCAGGCTGAAGGGATCTCCAAGAATCCAAGGATGTGAGCGCTAGATGGATGCTAACTTCCCGGTCAGCAGAAGCTTGACGCGTCGGTGCAACCCACACCTGCTATAGCAACAAGGTCTAGGCAGTCTCTTGTCAGCTTTTGCAGGATGGATGCCTACAATTTGCTCAACAACCCAACCATTCCACATCTCCTTTGTCGCATCCTTCCGTCTGCATTCTGCGTCTACGTTGCTCCATCAGTACTTTTGGATAGACACTTACGTTCCTCCTCATGGCTCAGCATGTGCCGAGCGAGGCATACTCTCAGCCTTCACTGCAATGCCTCTCTCCTTTAGCGCCATCTGCGACCTCCTCCAGAGTCTTGAAACCGACCTCCGTCGAAAGAAACGCAAGAAGGGCAGCACACGCATTGTGACCGAGTGGTTTGCGGAGCATTGCCATGTTCTCAATAGCGGCCATGTCGACCGAACCGCCGTCCTCTCCACGCTGCTCCCCGAAAGGCGCACCGATAGGGTCTACAATATTCAACACAACCGCCTGGAACGCATTGTCAGCAAGGCTTGTGGCCTGGGCAAAAGTCGCCAACAAGCCTTAGCAAAGTGGCGTGAAAAAGGCTCCGGTATTGACTTGGCGGAATGTGTAGAGGCTGTATTCGAAGATGCGCCAAATGGTGCTACATGCAATGTCACAGTTGAGGAAATCGACGGAATTCTACATGCTCTGGCGGCGGGGTCGGCTTTCAGCTCGCCTGCCGTGAGGTCGTCTCGGTCATCAGGTCCTTTGTACTTGGGCACCGCCTCTCGTCAACAGCAATGCCTCGAAAATATCTTCAGGCAACTCAGTCCAAGAGATGCAAAATGGATGTGTCGGCTAATTCTCAAGAATTTCCTCCCTGTCGTCGTGCCAGAGTACTTGGTATATTCCCAATGCCATCAACTTTTACCCACTATCTTGAAAGTACACAACGATTTCGCCGTCGCCGTCACTCTCCTTGAGCAGCAGGTCTGCAATCATCATAGTGCCAGGACCGAACCTGACGAGGCCGATATTCCGCGTCTGATCAAACCCACGGTCGGAGTGAGAGTGGGCCGGCAGACTTGGCTCAATGTGCGAAGTATTCAACAATGTATATCGATGGGTTACGGCCTAATGAGCTGCGAGAAAAAGATCGATGGAGAATATTGTCAAATTCACATCAACTTGGCAGGTACCAAAAGGATCCAGATTTTCTCCAAGTCAGGAAAAGACAGCACAAAGGACCGCATTGGCTTACACAATGCAATCAGGTCATCTCTCGGCCTGGGCTCTCCAATGTGCCGGTTCCAGAAGAACTGTATCCTTGAGGGTGAACTAGTCGTTTGGAGCGATACCAAGAAGCGCATTTTGGGCTTTGATAAGATACGGAGACATGTGAGTCGGTCGGGGCGTCTGATCGGCACAGCCAGAGATGATCCACCACCGATGTCAGAGCGTCTTATGATTGTATATTTCGACTTGTTGTCGGTAGATGACAAGTCATTGCTCAATGTCAGGTACTTCGAACGCCGCCAGCGCCTTACGACTCTGGTCAATTGTGAGGAGGGTCGCTCCGCGCTGGTGCCAAGAACAATCATCAACTTTTCGTCCCGGTTAGCAGTCCAGGAACTGCGTGAGGCCTTCGGCACCTGCATTGTTCAACGAGAGGAGGGCTTAGTTCTGAAGCCTGATAGTCCCTACTTCAACTTCGAAACGAACAATCGCCTGCACGAATCATGCGTTCTCAAGTTAAAGAAGGCTTATCTGAAGAATTTTGGGGAGGTGGGTGATTTTGCAGTCATCGGCGCCCGCTACGACTCCACGGCTGCCAAAGTGCTAGCTCTGCCAAACATCAAGTATACTCACTTCTACCTGGGATGTGCAACCAACAAAGAGGATGTTGTGCGCTTTGAACATGTAAAGGCAACGTTTATCATCGTGGCTGAGGTCGAGTTGAACGCCGCAATGGCCGCATATTTCCAGCAATACGTCTTTGGAAGACCGATAGAACCGGCCGAAAATACTGATTATGACTTGCGACTGTCACAAAGCATTCTCCAGGGCAAGCAAATGTCTGTTGTGTTTCTCGAGCCGGCAGTCTTCGAGATCACCTGCTTTGCCTTCCACAAAGATACGGATTCTGATTTTTGGAGTCCCCGATTCCCATATGTGTCAAAAATACACACAGACAGATCTTGGAAGGATTGCATAGGCTTCGACGAACTCCAGGACATTGCAAACTCCGAACAAAGTTGTCCTGAACGCAATGATAGTCAAGAATTGGCCCAGTGGATCACAGCACTTGAAAACGCGGAACCGAGAAGCATGCAACGTGCCGAGGACCAAGACAGCGGGACGACGCACGATACATGGACAACGGGTATTACTTGGGAAGACGCGTCGCAGACAATGACCTCGAAGCAAGCCGCTTGCCTTACGAGCATTTCTGATATGAACGGCAATGCCCCCACTGCTGCGTCAACGCCACCGACATCACCAACTGTTCAAACGCTTACGCCTGAGCCAAAGCATTGTGAGAGCCGAAGCGGCAGCACTGCTGGGCACTCAGCGCGCAAACGAGGCAGAGAGGCCTTCCCGGTATCACCCCCGTTGGCTCGAAAGAAGAGCCGCACATTAGACCACACACTGGTTATTCAAGGCAGCCTAGACCATCACCTCCCAGATCCACAACAGTCTGCAGGACAGTCTACCCCGCCTATCCGCTCCGAAGGCGAAGAGCTACCATCTGATTTATCGAAGAGTTCCGACACTGGAGCATTGTACGAAATGTTAGAACCCTTGACCTCACCCGTTCCATTTCCAAATTTACAGCTTGCCAGACCCGCGTCCTTGGGTACAGATGCCTCAAACCTAGTAGGCCCGGCAAGTCCGGGTCTCCTGGATACTGTATCTGAGTTGGAATTAAACTCGAGACCAGAAATGAAAACAACCTGTCGCTACGCCGCAAAATCATGTGCGCTGTATGATCGCGTTGTCTTGCTTGCGCCCTGCGTCGCCAATTTTCCCTGGCTCACAGATGACTTGCTCCCGAGCCACGGTATAGCAGCAGTCTTCAAAGACATTACCTCGTGGCTTGGTTCAACTGCTACCACGACAACTTCTCTTGCTCCGTCACTGACCAAGACGTCTGCGCGCCAACAGCCGGGGGTCGTCCTCGTCGAAAGGCGGAGGGCCGAAGCCACCAAGAAGTTCCTGGCTGCGCTCCAGGCTGAGCCCTTTATAACTGGAAATGGGAAGCGTCAAGTCATGATTGTTTATGATTGGCGCCTGCTAGAGGATATCACACATGCGGAGAAGTTGCATTCGAGAAGTAGTGTGCCGCTTGGTACGCGACAGAAGAATGGCAATGCAGCATTTGCAAAGGAGTTATGGAGGAAGCATTATATCGGACTGTGTTGATTATAGAAGCTTTGGGAATTGGGGGAATTGGGCTTTGGGTATTTGGACGGTGTGGAATAGTCTTTGGATATTGCGGTTTTAAGTAGGATGCTGGAAGGCTTGGCTCTATTGGAGTATCGCAGAGAGTCTATAACTCTTTGGTAGAATACCTTTGATTGTCCAATTGCAATGCTTGCTTCAACACGACATGTCAGAAGCGTTGCCAAAATGCGAGGGCCGTCACTGACTTGTCTTTACATCCTCCATCGACATTGCAGCTAGAATTACCTTATTTCTTATCTGCATCATCATACATCTGCAAATAACTAGCCCGTAGTCTCATCTGCAAGTGCTCGTCCGCCGTAATCGCCTTCCTCGCGGCATCCGGATTGCCACCTCTCTTACTAACGTCATCGCTCGGCTTGTGGTTCCTCACCCGCTCACTGGGGACCACCTCGAGTGTCGTGGACCCAACCGGGTGACAGAAGAAGGCGATGCTGTACCGTGGCTCGTTTCCAGTCTCGCCCTCGACGCCGTTCCCTTTAGTCCCTGGCGGGGGAAACACAACCCGGTGCACCGTGCTCCGTAAAAGACCGTTTGTCCAGTACGAGAGCAAGTCGCCTATGTTGACAAGGATGGGTGGCGCCGGGTCAGACTCGGTGCCGGGTGGGCAGACGGGTACGGGTGCCCAGGAGGAGCCATCCCCTTTGCCAGAAGTGTCGATCTCGAGACCGGCTTGCCCACGGAGGCGAAAGAGGAGGGTGATGCTACCGTAGTCGGAGTGGGCGCCTGCGCGGACGTCTTCCTGGGTGGCAGCGGGGAGATCTTTGTTGTCGTTTGAGCCGTTGTCAGTGGTAGGAGTGGTGGTGGTGAGAGCCGAGAGAGGTGGGTAGTAAAGCAGGCGGAGGATGTTGCCTGATGGGCCACCCTCGCGGCGGTGACGGTCGTAGAAGAAGGTGGGTGGGTTGACGGCTAGGCCTATGCCGATAAGGTGGTTGATTTTGAGGGCGAGGTTGTAGCAATGGTCGTCTAAAATATGGATTCAGTGAGTGAGGTCGCTATATTGTTGTTATTGTCCAACAAGTAGATCAATTGTGGCAAGTAAGGATGTACAGATCGGGGGCCACAAGAGGAACAGAGGTTGACATACAAAAAGCGGCGGCTTGGCTCTCATATGGCTTGAAGCTCTCTGGCAATGGCTGTTGAGCTTTTCCGTCTACGAATTCTCCAAAGTTGAAGGCTCTGATGTGATCAGCATGACTGTCTCAGCCATCATCGAATCTGTTCAGTGACTGAACTTACTCTTTAAAATCTCCAACCTAAGTTCAAGGACAAAATATTAGTGTGATAGATCTTTTGGCGATGCGAGCGAGACATTACAATTACACATACTCTTTGGTTTTTTGGGTCCAGAGTCTCGTAATTCATGCTCGACCAACCCCGGTTGTTCTCTTGGATGATACATTTTTGCTTTTCCTCCACGGGCGCCTTGAATATTTTGTTGCCCTGTTGTGCGTGTTCACCAATTTGGTCTCAGCCTCAGTTCAGTGACCCAAAGTAGAGGGATGGTGTGGCTATGGGACATGTCTCGCATCGTACCAGCTCAAAAGCATTCTCTACCGCTTCAACGGGAATATCAGCGCCCGTGTTCCGGATGTAGACGAAGCCATGCTCGACGGCGGCCTCGACCAATTCCCTAGCGACTTGGGCCTGCTCCTGCTCGCCTGTGGCCGAGATGTCGATGACTGGGATCTTTGCCGCAGACGACATGGCGGGGGTGGCTGACGAGTAAAGTTGTAAGGATATCCGTCCGAGGTACTCAAGTAGGAAAGAATCGAAAAGTGCTTTTCCACACGACAATAAGTGCTCGCTAGTCTATGACCTGACCGTGGTTTGCCGGAACGATAATGTTATCCGACCTCCGTAGGGTTGCCCGTTAAAGCCAACTAGAGAAGGGTATCTCGGTGCCCAAGTACCTAGATACTTGTGTACCGAGGTACGTGCCGTGAAAGAGCAGTTATTACGTAATGACAGGCAGTGTTAGTGGCTCAGCAAAAAAGCTGGGATCAGATTAAATCCTTTTGACGGCCGTTCGCTTGAAGCACAAACCTCGGAAACTTGCGTGAGATTGGAAATGACCAACCGATACTTTTGAGCTCATTTGACATACACAATAGCAAATCCCTTGCATGACTGTCCAGCAAAGCAAAGTACATATCTAGGTAGCTTGACGGATTCCATGAGCATACAGAGCATATATAGTACATATCCAGATTAAGATCGTACCTTGTTTCTGTTGGTGTCAAGTAGAGGGGATATGCAACGAAGGCCTTTTGGTAACAGACGGGAGACATTGTAAGAATGGAAAATGAGCATATACATAGTACCGAGCTGCTTACCTAAGTCTCAATCATCACCGCAATTGGAGGTACTTTGTTACCAACTATGTATGACACAGTGCAGAAGCCTGCTGGATCTCAAAGAGTTAGCACTGTCTACTGGCTGGACCGAGCTAGAGCTTGACCAGCAGACCAGGTGGTGACGATCCCGCCAGATCAATTTAGCAACCGTCGTGATTGATTGCAGTGAGAAAGAGTGACTGGGCCACCCGCCGGCAATGGCGTTCGCACTTTCCTGCCGTTTTTCAAAGATGGGCTCGGCCTGAGTCCTGCCACGCCCGCCTCCTCGCAACTTGTCGCAACTTGTTGCAACGTACGTACCTTTTCTATCTCTTCTTCTTCCCGCCCGTTGGCCACATACATACGGATTTGTCGCGCGTCGCCTTGCATCGTCTCACATTCCTGTCGGGTGCAGTCCTTCCTCCCGCGCCGTCACTCGGCGTCGTACAATCAGCCCACAGCAAAGCACCGCGCCCTGCTGCTGCTGCTGCTGCTGCTGCTGCTGCTGTCGCGACACACGGCCTGCATTGCCGCCACGCATCTAGCAGGTCACCACCAAAGCACCATCGGCGGCTTTTCCTCGCAGCCAACCACCATCCACCCACCCTGTACGAATCAGCAGCGCCACAACGGCGCGCTCTCATTTGTACCTCCTTCCCGCCTCCCCTTCCCTCCCTCACTTTTTCGCAATGGTCGCCTCTCCTCCTTCCCTGGCCGGCACGCCTGATCTTGAGCCTGCCAGCTCTCCTGCCCGCTCTACTTCCCACCGCGCCAATCACCACAAGGACAATTCATTCTTAAACAACATCACTGAAGACGACGACCGTTCCGTCAAGATGGACACCCCAGAACCTGGCCCTGCCCGCCGTCGTCGCGGCATCAACGCCGGCAACCAGAGCGCCATCGGCAAAATCAGGCATCTCAAAAAAGACGATGGTGAGCCCCTGTGGCGCGTCGACATCCAATACGACTTCCTCAAGGCTGTCTTCGATGACGAGCAATCCGTATTCACAAACAGCTGGGAGCCTAACCGCCCCAAGCAGAACTTTGCCGATCTCTACATCGACACCATGTCGCGAAGCTCAAAGACCAGCAAGGTTCTGCGCGACAAGCTGCTGAGTGATCGCGAGGCTGCCAAGAACATGGCTATGGTCTGTCTTCTCGTCAACATCGGCCGCATGAATACAACACTGAACTGTAAGCAGCCCCTCCCTGCCGACAATCTTTTGTGCTGCCTGTGCTGTCACGCTCTTACTGACTTCTCCCTCTGCAGTCTTCCCCGAAATGAGGGCCCAACTCCGGACCTATCACGCTATCCCTTCCCTCCAGGCCCGACAAGATCCAAACTCGTATAAGCAGCTGCAGGATGCTCCGCGACTTAAGTCCATATTGAAAGGAGGCTCCGAAGACCGCCCAGAGCCTCAGTCGCTGGACGCCATGAAGAGCATGAACATACCACGAACAAACCCTGTTAATCTGTTGTTTGTCATCTGTTCGTCAGCTTCCAAGATTGCAGAGCTGCACTTTCCTCCGGGCCGCGAATTTCATGATCTCATCATGAAGACCAATCTCAGCAGCAAATCACGCGCTCGCGCCTTCTTGTGGATCATGTGGTTCTATCTCGAGTCAGATTTCACGGAAGAGGGCTGCATGGAGAATCCTTTTGGCGAGGGCGTGGACTACGGCGTGGACGTTGCCAACCAAGGAGTGCCCGTTCTCGAGGAGCTGAACAAAGAAGAGGAAGCTGCCGAGAACATTGACACCCCCGAAGAGGTCGAGTACGGCAAGACTAAACAGGCCATGCGGAAGAAGATCATCGAGGCAGATCAACAGTATGCCCTCGAGACCAATTCCAAACGCGGTTCGAGGGCCCGCATGTTCCCTGCTGGCGACGAGGGATCGACGATGGGTGTCTTGCCAAGAATTAGACCTTCAAAGCACGAATCGGACATGGACAGCACCCGTTCCACGCCTCCACCTAGAGCACTCGCAAGACACAAAGATGCGCTGGCTGCCTCCAACAGACGTAGCGGTGCACCTCTGAAATATCAGATTTTCGAGGGTAGCTCCCCCGGAGTCGGACCGATTGAGGGCATCGTGGCTAGAAAGCCAAGGCCGCCAACTGCTCACCAGCTCGCGGTTGAGCGCAACAGATCCCAACGAGTCGAGTATATCCTCGACCGTGGCATCCGGAAGGCTCACCGAAAGGCTCGACGCGCTCGAAAGATGGATGGAGCTGTTGTGCGAGCCATGGCTCGACTGCATCATATGGAGGATCCTTTTGATGACAGTGAAGGCGAGGATAATATTACTGCGCTAAAACATCACGCCTTGGTTGGCCCGTCAGCTTACCCCGCCGGGGTCGACCCTATGAGCGGAAGAAAGTTGCCTTTCCGTGAGCGTGGCTTTGGAGGTCTTGTACCAATGGTCTCGGAGACTGACGATTTTGGTGAAGAATTTGTTGCATACAGCGCGTCCCTGCGCCGCGCAGTTCGCCGCCTCGACCGATGGGAAGCTCAGAATGGCGCCGATGTTGGCCCGATTGCGCCTGTCAAGAAACGCCGGCAACCCACCGTCAACGGAGGCAGAGACCCAGACGAGACCGAGGAAGAGGTGGACCGTGATGCAGATGCTGCACAGTTCTCATTGATGGACGACAACATGCTGGGTCCGGCCGCCTCCCGATCGAGGTCTCGCGGCAAGTCGAATGGTGCAGCAGCCAGCTCCAATGGCGATGTGACCATGGAGGATGTCGAAGACCTTAATGACGTGGACAAGGAACTTTTGGGTCTGGCCAGCGATCATGAGAATGATGTTGAAGGAGACAATGATAATGGTGAAGGAGAGGATGAGGACCTTGACGATCTCGAACTTACAATGCTCGGACGTAAGGAAGTCGACTCTGATTCCGAGTAGGAAGCCGTAGCCTTGAAGCTTTGACCTGGTACATCCCAGCAGCGATTTGCTACATCAAGGTTTCATGAATGCCGGCATGACGTACTCGTTGATTTGCTTTGTTAAGAGAAACGGAAAGGAGATTGTAAGGAGACAGGCTCGATTCACGAAAAGAACGGCGGAAACTAGACGACGAAAGGAGGGCACAGGTTTTATGATGATGATACCCCCAACATTGCCTCAACTGTGGGAGGCAGACAGAGTCAACGAGCAATAAAGGAAGGACAAAGGAAAATAGGAAGGGCCGGAGACTCTTTCTTCCAAAAAAAAAAAAAATTAATTTGGTTGATTTGCGGACTTGATATGCCGACGGAAAGACTTCTCTCGCAGAATACAATTATGCCTATTTAGACATGAGTACTTGCTTAAAATTCGTGCAGTATTCAGGATCTACACCGGCTGCATTATGTTGCAGCTCTGGGTTGTTTCCCGGCTGGCGGGGAAGCTGGGTGGCAGGTGCCTTGGGCTTCTTCGTAAATTGCATGCACATCATAGTATAATGTGAAGTGGAGGTTTCTAAATTTCTGACTCGATGCTGTATAGATATCGCTTGGATAGAATGATCCCTGAAACAGCCAGTGTGAATGGGAACTGTAAGTCTTATCATTCCTATCATCTCCAACCGAGATGGTCGTTTTCGGTATTCTTTATATCATTTATCGCCACGTTCTGCAAGCCTCCTCAAGTAGCCAGCAGTCATCCTTAATATACCCATTGATGGGGACCCTTTCTACCAGGCTATTCTACTCAATAATCCGCCGTCTTACGCACAGTCCTCTTCCAGACCACATGGCTCTGCCAGGCCATAGGGTTACAGGCCGTGCTTGGATATCCCATATACTCGGTCGTATATTCAACACAATCCACCTTGTGGTTTTCCTCCTTCTCCTTCCCTTGATATCGCAACGGTCGCATCAGCATTTTTTCTTGACAGCCATCCCAGAACCTGTTCTCCCTTCCATGAACCTTTGCCTGTCGTATGGCGGCACCCAGCATTTCCCTATATGCACGCAGCCCGAGCCTCCCCTCCGGCATACAGATACAGCCCTGGTCCATAACCGACTGATCATGCGCAGACCGCTGCCGCAACATTTCCCAGTCGCGCAAACCCAATAACAGCTCGACCAGCTTCTGCCTGTCCTTGAGCAGTGGTGCAACCTCTGTTTGCCCAAAGCGCTCTTCTTCATCAAAATTAGGCTGAACGCTGCGCGTAGCAGAGATGTATGTCACAGGGAAGGAGGCGTTGGTTTCGAAAGATTCCACGCCATAGGAGCGCATAGAGGCAATGGTGAAATCAGCGACGGTTAGCCATCCTTTGGTTGCGCCGTTGATGGGTAGCTCCACTGGAGTGAAAAGGCAAGAGAAGGAGGATGAGGGCGTATTCCCAACGCCACCGCGGCCTGCGTGGAGTTCTGGGATGGAGACTGCGATGGGCCTGCCCGTCTGCCGCTTCTCAAAATCGTGGAGAGTAGTCTCGCTTGGATGAACAAGGCATGCACTGTAGTCTGATCGATTTGGTATCAAGGGGTGGCTGTTGACGCGCATGGGAATGCACTGGGGAAGCCCAAGGCCCCTGTCGTCCAGGACCGGTACGAATGGTCTCATTCGTGCCATGGAAGCGGTTCAGGGAGGGGAGCAAGAGGAGTCGCTCAAGCCTCAGTCGAGCTCGGTTGTGACAAGGGCTGTAGCGGTTGACCACGACGATTCGAAAACAACGTACTTGATCAGCTTTGGTGCACTGTTGATCAACATCACCACAGAATGAGTGTCTAGACAGTTTTCAAGCCGTCAAGGCAAAAAGAAGCGGTTCCGGGCAACAGTGAAAACAAGGGTTTCAGTTGAACGATTGTCGAAAGCTCAGCTAGACCAGAGACACGCGACTACCAGCCGCCTCGGATGATAACAACATTGGGTCCTCGTTACAACGATCATGCTGATCCAAGATGTTCCTTGCAGAGTAACAGGAAGATATGAGAAGTGAGGAGGCACTACCCGCTCATCATACTGGAGCCTGCCTGAAAGACTGCGCGTATTCAGTTTCACTTGTTAAGAGTCGAACCTCATCGCCAGACTTGGTAGTCATGGTCAGACTTTGCCTGGTCCGCATACAGAGTAGTGTGTTCTTGGACACTCTCCTGGTAGTATAAAAGCACTCAAATCATACGGAGATGTGTGTGAGAAGGAAAGACGGAAGGAGGTCGGCCAGGCAGATGATCCGGTCCGCAGTTGAGAGGCAGGAGGTGGCTGCAGGGGAAGTACCATGTACTGGGCCGCGGGCGGGCGCTAGGCCAGGGTCCAAGCGGGGGCCCCAAAGTCGCTACAGTGGCAGTGAGTGGGATGTATCGCCGAGCAGGGGCGGCATCCCTGCCTGCTTTGGTGCTCTAGATCGTTTGTGGACGGGGACGGCACCGCAACAAGCACAGCTCACTGCCACTGCAAAAGCGCCCACCAAAACTGTCTCTGCACCTCACTCAACCACTGTCAGGTACGGCTTAGCAGCTCAACTCCTCCTCCTCCTCCTTCCCCTCCTACCCAACAAACGGCGCTTCACAAACGACGAAAGCAGCACAGTCCGTCGCCAGCCACGCCGCGCCGCGCCTGGCTAACCTCTTCTGCCCTCCAGACAACTGCCCGTCCTGCTGCCGACGCCCGGGTGCGCGTCATCGCCTACCGAGCCACAAAGTTCAGCCAGCAGGTGCCGCTTGCCTCGAAGCCTTAAACTCGTCCTTTCTTCCTCCTCTTATCGTTGCCGTTCTTCTTTAAAGGTCCTCCTTCCCTTCCATCGTCCGACCTGCTGCCTCTATTCTGCCTTGGCGACTGCACCAGTGTCTGCCTGAGCGAGTCTTTCGACCTAAGCTCGAGCCATTCTTTTCCACCGCGCCTCCTTTCCCATCACCCTCGTTCGAACGTCCCGACCCGCCTCCGACTTTGCCAACCTTCCCTCTCGCCTCGCAGACCTGCGCCTGCCCACCAGCCCTCGGCGTCAACCCCAGCTCGTCGTGCGAACCCATACCCTTCGCACCCGCAAATACTCCCTGCCAACCCCGCCACGCGTGGTTTCATCGGGACTCTGTCCTGCGCACACCATACTGGGCTCCTGATTGCCTCTGGCGCATACCCTATACGTATACACGCGCAACGTGTTCGCTGCAACCATTCACGTTGGTGTCTTGTTGTCCATTGCGAGACCGGGATTGCTTGTCCCAATCAGCCGTCCAATTCTAGAGCACTCAGATATCCTGCACGGTAGACATGTCTAGTAAGTCATTCATTTACCCATCTGCATGTTCTAGTTCCCTACCAAGCTACACTGTGCTTCTGAACATCACCTCTTTCTGCCGTCAAGCTTCCTCTCCAGAGCTAAAGCACCTATTCTTGTTGCGTCCCCTCCTGGAGCAAACTGACCAGTTCCGTAGTTCCCCCGAAAAACAAGGAAGATGCCTTCATCGATCAGTTCGTCGGGTAAGCACATATCACTATGGTCTTCAGTATATGGCGCAGCAGTGCACTGATGCTTGGGCACCAATTTCTAGTTTCGGCGACGTCTCCGACCTGAAGGAAAACTCCATCGCCATCGACGCGACCTACTATCTCTCCCGCATTCGCGGCCAGGAACCTCTTGTTACCGCCTTAGGTGGCCCTATGGCGGCTGAACAGAGCATCATTGACGATCTGGACTCATGGAAGGCAAACGACACGACACCTTTTTTCATATTCGACGGCTGCCTGGTCAAGGGCGAATACGAACAGACTGTCAGACTAGGGCTTGAAGCCAACTACGGCACCGAGCATGCTTGGAATCTCTATGCTGAAAACAAAGCACAAGAAGCGGTGACCAACTTTGGCACATGGTCAGGTACGCTCAGCACGCCCGTTTTGGAGCGACTTACTTTTCGCTAACTTCGTCTGCAGGCGCGTACCGCCCACAGTCACTCTATCCCATGCTCCAATCGATCCTCAGAAAGCGCGATCTTCATTTCCTAGTGGCTCCGTCCAAGGCTGTTGCACAGATCGCATACTTTTCACGAGAGGAGGTCATGTGCGGTGCCATTATGGGACCCCGCGAGCTTTTGCTCTACCCCATCAAGGACGCAGTGATACAGGAAATCGACTGGGAATCCAATAAATTCACCGCCATTGACAGAACTGCTTTGATGACCTCATTGGGCGTTGATGAGTCAGTCTTTGTCGACGCGCTTCTCATCACCGGCTGTTCCTTTCTCCCTCCCTTTCCCGCTCGCGCTCAACCTCACCAAGCTGCCAATACTGTCCGTGATGCCGTCAACATGCTTAGGACGAATGGCAAGCATGTCAAGCAGCTCTGCAGTTCCTTTGATGATGTCCTGTTGAAGGACCAGCCTGACTGGTTTGACAAGTTCTGCAAAGCCCGCATGATCGTCAAGCACTTTACATACATCAATGAAAACGGTACGGTGGAGATTGCCAACGATGACACACTTACCACTGACTCACACGAATATCTGGGTATCAAGCTTCCTGAAGAGTTAATCTACTATATGGAATATGGCCTTGTTGGTCCAAGCGTTCCCAGTTGGATCATCCACAGTGAGGCGACAGTTCCACCAACTCTTGACGGCATTCACTCTACGGAATACAGAAATCTGGTTCTGAGCCAGCTTTTGCCTGTGAAGGAGCTTGCGCTGGGCCTTGTGATTCCCAGGTTGAACCGAGGCTTGCATTACAAGGACATTGAAGTCAAGGCCTGGATTCCCGATTCACAGCCTGCAATCATACGCAACAGCACCTTCAGAAGTGCCAATCCCAAAGTTGCGACATGGGACATTGAAGAAAATGTCGTGGCTCAAAGGTTCCCATCTTGGAGCTTCACGACGCCTGCTGTCAAGGACAGGGCTGGCTCAATCGCGTTCGAGGTTTTGTCTCTGTTGAACCCCGATTTCCCAGCGAGCACGATTAGCAAGGCCGGTTCCAAGACAAGGACAGATGCAGCACACCATCTTGTATCGTCAGTCATCTGGCGTTTTCTGCATCTGAGGGACTTTGTGAATGACTCGCACGAGCTTACACAATGGGGCAAGGCGCTTGCTACGTCCCTGACGAATCTTGAGTCAACAGTCAAGAAATTTCCGAAGGTTTCAGGCCTGTTCGAGGCTCTACTACTTGCGTTTGAGCTCATTCGATTTGATCAGCTTAACTGCAAGCCACGCCAGGACGAGGTGCCCAAAGGTGGCAACGTGGATGAGTCCGTTTTACTTGCCAGCCGCTGTGCTGTCCTGCTAAAGTTAAGGCATGAAGCTATTGGCTACACGGGTCCATTGAGAAAGGACATGCTTGCATACTTGTCCCAAGTGTCGGCAGTTCGCGAGGCTGACCGTGATTTGGTTGATTCCATCACCGCTTACCTATTCTTGAACAACAAGTCCAAGAGAGACCGCGAGCCAAAGGAGCACTTTGATATTGCAGATGCGTAAGTCGAGCTTGTTCTTAACCAAATTAGATTTAGAAGAGACAGGGACCACACATATGACCAGGTGCTAATTTCGTGTTTACAGACTACCCTTTGTCAATAGAAATCACAACGCCGCCATGGGTGTTGCAGTCCGGACTTATCTAGAACAACGCGGAAACGACGACAGTGAAGGCCCAGATATGGACATGATCGCGATGCAATACTTTCCCAAGGCCACGAACTTCAAGGAGGACTTCGAGATCTTCCTTGCTTTCTTCCATGCCCTTGCAACTGGTGTCAAGACTTTGGGCCAGAAAGAACTACCTTCCGCAGCCCAGGATGCCTGGTCACAAGCCAGTGTTTATCTGCAGGCTGTAGCGATTTAGGCTTTCGGTGGCTTGATTGTCACTATACTTCAGATCTGGTGAAGGCGTCGCATATCCTCCTTCGGCTATATTGCAATCCGTCTGTATGCTGCGTCGGAGGACATAAGGAACTAGTCTAGTGCATGATGCATGTCTATAGCAGCACTAGCGAAGAGGATCTTGTTATCGGACAGAAGCATAGGGCAAAGGAGAAGATGTGTTGAGTAAGACCCTAGGAAAGGGATGACTAGACTGGAGGAAGGCCAGTGCACACGTCACCTTGTTAACGACCTCCTTTACCCTTCAGTCCTTGCAGGATGTCTGAGGTCAACATTAGCTCAAGTGCTTGAAATACGTTGCTAAGGTTTCAAGACTCAGTGAGTCTAAGCTGCCTAGCAGGGGCTCATGATCTTTACTATTGTAATAGGTCGTTGAGTATTCACCTGGCAGCCTGATAGTCTCTAGCAGAAAACAGAAATTCATGCTCTTATAAGAGCAAATTCTTGTAATAGCAACCCAACAAAATGATTCAAAGACATGGGAATAAGGCTGAATTTGGTGATTTCATTAGCACCTCTGACTTGTTGCTTTGTAAAATGAGTTATATCCAATTTGTTCAACAAGGTTAAGTAACAGTCTATACTTGCAGTTGCGCATCAATGTCTACGTTGTAAATTCATTGTTCAGTGTACATTAGGATAATGATATATTGAGACTTGCCACTAAATTGTGCTAACCACCAAAATGAATGGAAGACAAAGGATAAACCGAAAGAAATAAGAATAGGAAAAGAGAATGCAATAGAATTAAAAGCGATAACATATAGCGGGCAAACTGATTAAGTATATTTATATCAATATAGATCCGTGCCTGCCGGCACGGCGGACTAAAGCTAGCAGACCATATGCCCAGTATATACTATAACACTATAGTTTCTAAGATAGTTACCCTTTTAGTTAATCAATCAACCAACTTCCAGAACGTACGAACTTACCGTATATCACGTACGGTTAGTTAGCGTTCAATTAGTTGACTATACCTTGAAGAACCCTCATCAATACGTACATTTTTATTCAAAAACTTAAAAACGAATCAGGTATTGCATCTTTATAGTAAGAGAGGTACTTGAAATACTGAAGTCGGGCTTAAAAAGGAGGCCCGATACAATTATTATATATTTTTTGTTCAGTAACATCAATATCCAACCTCACGAGTGACGACTCATCCATCCTCTAGTTTCCTAACTATTCCATTTAGGCATATCTTATCTATAGTCATCGTTAAGCCATCGCCACCGATCGTTCTTGTTATCATATTTTGTAATATATTTCGTCGTAATCCTCCTCTGTGGAAGGGTAGCAAAACATGAAAAAAAGAACTACCTATGTAGTTCAATACACAATAACCCGCAACGCCAAACAGCTCCTTGCGCCTAATCTAGCCCTTGGGCCGGACTTTTCCCGTTCGACGTAACCCATGTCCATTTTCACCATTCTAGCAGAAACTCCGACCCGTTCAACGCCGCGAAGTGCAAGTCCAGCTCCCCGAAGACAGACCAAGAATCATCTCCTCCCCCCGAACCCCCCCCCCCAAAGAGTTGAAAAACAAAACGCGCTTATTCCTCTCCTTGGCCTAGATAATAACAATTTCACTGCATGATGATCAACCTCCAACCCATATGTCGCGTCTTAGCCATGCCGTAACCCACCTTAAATCAGCCGCCGCTTAATGGGTCTCGGAAACTGTATACCATTTTTATCCTGAAGTCGCCCGGATAAAGCCTCAAGTTCTTTTCTTTGAGATGCTTCGCCGATGCTGCGGATTTTGTCGAGAAGGTGACTAGAAAGGTGAAATGATAATTAGCGCCTTGTAACTTTAGAAAGACAAGAGATAAAGCTGAGAGGAATAGGCTAGCCGTGGCTTGTCGTGGAAATGGTAATTATTGAGGAAGTAAGATTTCTGATACCTGGTCTTCCTCAACATTTTCATCAGGATAAAACAGAGATATTGGGTGGAAACGGAGAAAGGAGAATAGAGCTTAACAGGACAATTAACACGCTCAAGCCGTGATGATGCCATACACTTATATGAAAGCATGAGCGAAATTATAAAGCGACCTTAGTTGGTTATACAGCGCCAAGCAAGGTTCAGTCTTGAGTAAACATGTGGACATCAATTGAAGGGCAAAGTAATTCTGAAAATCCGAAGAGAAAAGCATCGGGTGTGCCGCCAAAGTCCATACAAGACTCCTAGTCAGTAGAAGCAGCTCGTCAAATGATGGAGAGGAAATGTAGCAAAACGCTACAGCGATAATACATTAAACCAAAACATATAAACGGAAAGATACGTACTTGATTGGCAACCGATTTTTATTGCCTTCAGCGAGCGCTAGATCCATCTTCTCGGCGCGATTCTCGTGGTCTCGGAAATGTTTCGAAATGAGCTCTTTGCCTTGAGGATCATTGGCCGAGCGGACGATGTATTTGCAACCAATTTCTTCGCACTTCCAAGTGCCGTTCGGGCCGCTAGGCAGCATGGAGGGTATTTTTTCTGCTCGAACAACAATTTTCATGGTTTCTCTGGATGTAGCAGCAGGGGCAAAGATGACGCTTTGGCTGGTATTCGGGATGTCTCCGTCCTCATCACTGATATCGAGGTCTGTATCGATTTCATTGTTGTTGTTGTTGTTGTTGTTGTTGTTGTTGTTGTTGTTGTTGTTGTTGTTGTTGTCCAGTTCTTCTTGAGAGTCTCCAGTCTCTGCATTGTTGTCGTCGTCGTCATCATCATCATCATCATCACTATCTGGAGCCCTGGAAAGCTTGCTTATCTTGCGAGGCCGGCCGTCTTCGTCGTAATCGTCGTTAAAAATCGGCCTCTTTGCACCTCTGGTAGGACGAAGCCCTGAGGTCCGCGGTGACCCGGGATAGTGCTTGCCTGCGTGCGATGATGAGGGCAGCGGGTCCGCCGGCGAGTTGCGTGCCCGGGGCTGGCCTGCAACGGTGCTCGTTTTTCGACGTATGACTTTGGATGCGACAGTTTTTGCGGTGACATGTTGAGGGTTCCACGGTACGTTCCGCTTCGCCTTGAGCCAGTGGAAGAATGGACTCGTGTACCATTTGGATGGGAGGCTGGCAACAAGTTGTGACGCATAAAAATGCGTAACCTCTGGTGGCATGTAGTATGATTGCATGGAGCATTTCATGTATAGTCTAGAATGAACAGTGCCCTCCTTGATTTTGGCGGGATCGCCGCCTTTCTCTTCCAGCAACTCTTCCATAAGCTCCAAGAGTAGAAGCACTGGATCGTGCGCTTGGCCTGGACTTTGCGCTGAACTATCTTGATGGCGCCCTGGTAGCGAAGTCGGCACTGTGGCCGGAGGAGGGTTATAAGTAGTGTATTTGGGCATAGTAGGGCGTACAGGCATTTGAGTTGCGGTCCGCGGGGGCTGGACAAAGTCTTTGACCTGGATATCGACATCCTGACTCTGTCTGCTAGCTCGAGACTTGCTTCTCCGGCTACGATCCGACTCGACTGGGGACGCGCGCAGAGGGAGATCCGTGCTCTTCGCCTTGGCTGTAGGCTCTCCTGTTAATCGGGATGTTTGTTGATGTTGTTGAGCAGGAGACTGCACCGCCATCTTTGCGGCGGCGTTCCGTAATCTTTCGACTGTATCCTGGTTGTTGGCCTTCATCCACTTCATGAAGGACGTCTTGCTCCAATCGAAGTCAGTCGCCTTTTGAAAATGAGCGAGGAGGAACGGAGAGTGCGTCCGACAGCGTTCCTTAACCTCGTGGAGAAGAACTCCGTCGCCTAACTTAAGCGCGTACTATCCCAGAAATGAGTACATTGTTGAATGCAAGATACGCGATGATTATTCTGGGTGGTTGGGTAATAAAGCACATACCGCGAGAAACAACCGCTCTATCTTCTGGTTGGGCCAAGAAACCTTTTTGCTTGTGGACGCTTCTTCTGCCTCTTGGACTTCCTCGTAGGCGAACTGTATCAGGTAGTATAGCTCGATGCCCTCGCAAACGGTCCGGTACATGGGTTGATATGCAGACGCGGGGTTTATCTCGAACCATCCTGACTTGCCGGCTGCCCAGACTTGAACGGGGTACGCGATGGCGTACATTGCACTCGTGGGAATCTCGATGAAGGCATCCGCTAGGGCGATGTTCAGAACTGTGAGGATTAGTTTGTGGTTAACTTTTGGTCTGGAACAAGATAACAGACTGGGCAGCTAATAGCACAATACGTACGGGCATTGCGCTCATCTCTGTCATAAAGATCTACGTCAAGCTTTCCTCTGATCACATACGGACCCTCCAAGTCGATGTTGCAGACGTTTGCGATCTCGAGCTCTCCGTTTGGGGCTTTGTGATAGACAACGGCGTCATTCAAGACGAAGCAGGTCCAGAGGTCAGAGGATATGCCAGGTTCAGCAGGCTTGAGTACGTGCGATTCAGGCAAGTAGGAAAGTCTGGCATAGTCGATCGAAGCGACAGTTGAATCTGAATTGCGCCTGGGACGGCCTCTGGGCCTGCCTGGTCCGCGAGAACGATTCAAGGGAGGCCGAGGCATGGCTGCTGTATTTCAGAGAATTTCACGACGGCTGAAGAGCAGGGCTTGAAGAGTCGTCGAGCATGGCGCTGTGATTGTGAAGCTAGAGGCGGATGGGTGGTTCGATTCTGGTTTGTGCAGAGGATAGATGGAATATGGGGAAGCGTGTTTGGACGAACGCGGCGCCTGCTCGCGTCAGAAGTTACAGTGCTTCTGTACTTCCCTATAGGGCTCCACTGTGGGTTGCAGGCAGGTATCTACTGTTCTGAACCCCGCCATGACAGACCCTGAACCCCTGCACTTATGGGGGAGGGTAGCCCTGCTAACGCGTTGCTAATCGATAAGGAATCTTCTTCGAGTTCCCGCAGCCAAAATCTAGAGCGCAAAACTGCTGCTACTTCTATTTAGCACCCACGGCCACCCTAGCAGGCTGTAACTTAAGCACCATCGCGTCTTTCTTTCTTGTCTTCCTTTCTGGCCTCCGAAAGCTCACCAAAAGCACACCAATTCCTCTTTTCCAGCATTCCACCGTGGCTCGCCCTCCGTTTTCTTTCAGGCCAGTACGGCACCTGGTCAAGGCAGTCCAGCCTCCCAACATGGCAGCAACAACAAACCTCGACGGCGTGTTCGGTAAGCCAGCCCTATTTACAAACCCAATTCCAATTGCAAATGAGAGAGCAAAGAAGGATGACATGCCGGACTAACTCATTCGTCTCTCGCATAATCCAGCCATCCACAAGCCATACGGCATGTCCTCGGCGCAAGTCATCCGCGACTGCAAAGTCTACTTCAACCCCTCCGAAATGTTCAAACCCGCGCTCGCCCAGATGCGCGCCGAGCGCCAAAAGGAGGACGCCTTCCAGCAAAAGAGGCGCCGCAAGGTGAAGCGCGCCATTGAGGTCAAGCTTGGCCACGGCGGCACCCTGGATCCCATGGCCACCGGCGTACTGATACTCGGCATCGGCAGGGGCACCAAGGCGCTCCAGGACTTTCTCGCCTGCACAAAGACGTACGAGACGGTCATTGTCTTTGGTGCTTCCTCCGACTCGTATGACCGCTGTGGACGGCTGCTGAAGAAGAGGCCCTACGACCATGTGACGCGCGAAAAGGTGGAAGCAGCGCTGGATGCTTTCCGCGGCACGTACCAGCAGATGCCGCCTCTATTTTCTGCGCTCAAGATGGAGGGCAAGCCGCTGTACGAGTATGCGCGCGAGGGCAAGCCGATACCCCGCGAAATACAAACGAGAGAGGTCACAGTGACGGACGTGGAGCTTGTGGAGTGGTACGAGCCTGGCACGCACGAACACCACTGGCCTACGCAGGAGGCCACTGCCGCCGAGAAGCAGTACGCTGAACAGCTGTGGCGCGTCGAGAAGCAGCAGACCGAGGGTATGAAGTTGACAGACGAAGAAGAGGCCGCTGACAGCCAGGCGGTTGCGGAGCACAACGACCTGAAGCGCAAATTCGAAGAAAGACAGGATGAATTGGTCGTGGACCGAGACGCAAAGAAGAGCAAGCCACCGCAAGAGGCTACTGAGGGCGAGACCCAGAGCCAAGCCGCTGAAGGCGAAGGCGAGAACATACCCCAAGCACCCACTTCCCCGGTCATGTCTGGCGCTCTGGGCGAACTGCCTCCCAAGGGCAAGGGCTCTGACCTTGTGCCACCCGTCATGCCTGGCACGCCGCCGCCGTGGAAGGACAAGGGCCCACCAGCTGTCAGAATACGCCTGACAAGCACTTCTGGATTCTATGTTCGTTCATTTGCGCACGACCTGGGCGAGAAGGTTGGCTCAGCAGGTCTCATGACAGAGCTTATTCGCAGCAGACAAGGAGACTACGTGTTGGGCTCAGAGAATTGCCTCGAGTATGATGACTTGTCCAAGGGTGAAGATGTGTGGGCACCGCAACTGTCTGACATGCTGCGTCGGTGGAACCAGCCTGGCGGTATCAAGGGCATAGAGAAGCAGACACAAGAGAAGGTGTCTCAGAGTGAGGCATCGCAGAAAGACGAAGAGAAGAAGCCAAGCAGCCCGGCAAAGGCCAATAGTGCAAAACAGGAAAAAGCGGCCCCGGCTGCGGGCGAGGGCGAAGAAAGCACAGAGAAGAAGCCAGCAGATGCAACCACGGCCTGAATGCTGCAGCTTCTGAAGAAATGTGGACATGCAATCAACTAGTCCTGTCAAATCGACCACAGTCATATGTGTCATAAAATCGTTGCACAAGAATTCGTACACAGTGCTATCTCACAAGGAATAGATATGTAGCGAGGAAGCTACAGTTTATCGCCTCAGGCTAATATACATGGTTGATTGTCGATGCTGTGTATAGACGTTACACATACCATGATCATCCTCATCATTACTGGAGAGGGCATGAAATTCTGGGTCTACAGCAACTAAAACTTTCTTATTGATTTAAATCACATTCATCACCTCGTTAAATCGTGAGTACCAGAGAACGCTCCGCCAATGATAACAGGAATACAAAAAATCGAGAGTTGAAACGTGTGTTCTTAATTTCCAGCAGCTTGTACAGCTATTTCTTGCGTCAAGAGGTTCCTCGCTCTTTCGATTCTTCCCATGGCACTTTCAAGCCGTAGCAGCCGCTTGGCCTTGTCCTTGTCACGCTTCTCCAGTTCGCCTACTCGCTCTTCCAGCTGTACACGCGCTCTACGCTCCGAAGCCACCATTTCGTTGGCCTGTTCGAACAGTGTGACGCTCAGTTCTTCGACTTCGCGGCTTGTTTCATTGAGTTTGCCCTCTGCGGCCAGGCGCAGGCTCTGCTCTCTGGTCAGGGCATCGACTAGATCGTCGGTTGAAGGCGGGGGTGAAGAACCAGGAGTGTACGAGAGAATCTGCCCACTGGAAAGCGAAAGCGACAAGGGTGATTTCGGCGTATGGAGCGAGGAGATGCTGAAGCCTTTGGTATGGCCTGGTATGGAGCCTCCGCTCGGTGGTGGTGTGGGTAGGAGGTTCGAAGTGCTGTAGCTCGGTTGGTGACCGGGACTGGCGCTCGGGCTTTTCAGATTAGGTGTTGACTTGCGGCTGAGCAGGGCTGAGATGCGGTTAGTGGCAGCAGTGGCGAAGCTCGAGACACTTGCTGCTGAGGGGCTGCCGTGACCCGGGTTCAGCTTCGTCGGGGACATGAGACCGTTGCTGACATTGTTGGTAACGACTGCGACGGGCGTCTGTGGCGCGGCGAGGCTGCCTTGCCTGGATTTTTGTAGATCACGACGCAGGTCCGTCAGTTCGTCTTCGTAATCGGCCCAGCGGTCGACTGCAGCGGTGGCCTTGTCGTTGAGTAGGCGGATCTGGGCCTGCAGGTCGTCGATCTGGCGTTGGGCGGCCTTGAGGGCGGCCGCGGCGTCGCGATCGGCGATGGTGGCATCTGGTGTGGGGTCAAAGGAGAGGGAGAGGTCGGCGCCGCATTTGGGACAGCAGGGAACGGCGCTGAGGCGCGGAGGAGGTAGCACCGGCATGGTGAGTGTGATGGTGCTCGACATGCTGGACGAGACCAGGTGTTCGTCGTTTCGGTGGGGCTTTTGTGGTTTCTTTATTGGAATGATGCTGAATTATTGTTTGCCGGGCAAGCAACGCCCCACGGCTCGCGGCGTTCAGAGTTGTGTGCAGGTGGTGTCAATCCTGGTGTTTATTTACATTGTACTCTGACGTTCGGTCGGACTGGAATGCAAGTAACATGCGAGTTGGTTCTGGTGGGACGTTTTATGGCCCCGTTGAGCGGTCTGGTCTCGTTGGTGACAATGATGTCTTCTTTCAACTAATAGCTGGAAGCAAGGCTGCGGCAGGACATAGCGAGGAGACGGGACAACATATTCTGACGGTGTCTATACCGTGTCCATAATCTGTGAGCGCTGGCCTGTGGAGGGAACGACGAGGATTAGACCTGCAAGAAGCTGAAAGGGTTGCGATGTCTGGGGAGGGAAAAAAAGGTTGGGTGGGCATGTATTCTTTACCGCTACGAAGGCCAGGTGACGGGAGGGTAAGTGCCCGCTAGCGAGCCAGGCGAGCCAACACAGCCATGCGCAAAAGGCCCCTGACCCCTGCTGCCGTTCTGGGGAGTCCAGGGGTTTGGGGTGCACGCGAGATGCAGGGCTCAGCGCCTTGCTCCACTGTGGCATCACTGGACAGTTGTGCTACATAGTATTGCCGCGGAATGCTATTACTATGTATGTGTTGGCTGTTTGTTACGGCCCAATCAGAGTATTTGGGTGGTACCTTTGACTTGTAGGTAAATCTGTCAGAACTTCTGCTGACTTTCTCTGGACGACAGACAGTCATGTCACGGACGAGTCCCACACCTTGTCTGCTGGCTTACATGTGAAGACAGAGAATAACATTTGTGCTTCTTTTTTAAGGTAGTGACGGCGCCCCGCATTTTTGACTTAATCTGCTTAGCTCTCAGGCTCCCCCGTATCGCGTAGTACATAGCGTCTAGGAAGTTTATTCAGTGTGCCCAGTACCCTGAAGCGACGGCCGCTAAGGGGCCCCATAGGGCTTGCTAGAGCGCGATCGAGCCGTGTGCACCCGCTGCATAGTACTTAGTACTACCTAGTATGTACTGACCATCTCGGGCCCTGGGCCTGTTATCTCCCCTCGACAAATCCAAAACAAATTCAAGGATGTCCAGCGAATCCACCAAAGCAGTTCTCACGACGTTTTGGGCAGCGAGCATCGTTTCGTCAACTTCTCTTTTCCATTGTTCATCTCTACTATGTCTAACTTTTGCCGGCGAGGGATATTAGAGCAGGTGCCCACACAAAAACTATTGTCCCTCGCTGGACTTGCCCTTTTCCGCCCTTTCTTGCTTTCCCTTTGCTTCCACTTTCTTCCCTTTTGCCGCCATCCTGAAACGGAATCCTGATCATGCCGCCACAGTGCTGGCACTGGTCGAGCTATCTTTCTGCAGTGTCGCAACACTAAACCTTTGCCGTATGTGGAGCAGTCACCATGGTTTCAACCCCCTCCTGTCACGGTCAACTGCAAGGGCACCGTCGGCGGCGGCGTCAGCGTCAGCGTCACGAGTAACAAGCACAAGGAGCCTGTGCACAACAGGAGCTGGACTGTGTTCCATGATGAAGCCATTCTTTCTATGTAAAAACGGGCGCCCAATCATCCAGCTCAGCACCTACACGCCGACCTCACCGTAGAGAAACCACTGATTTAGCCATTCAGCTGGTCCGCAAACATTCCTGGATAACGATCGCCTGCAACCGGCAACGACTGGAGCAATTGGTTCATCTCACTCAGTTCTTCGTTGCTTAGTTCAACCACAGTGCAGTTCTGCACAACCTGTTCGGCCTTGCTGGCCCCTGGCAGCGGCATGATCTTGCTGCCCTGTTGCCTCGACCACGCGATTGCTACGGCCGCGAGTGGCACGCCCTTGCGCTCGGCGATTTTCTCAACCGCCTCGACCAGCTTGAAGTTCTGGTCGAATACATCAGGCTGATAACGGGGGTAGCGACGTCGTAAGTCGTCGGCGTCCATGTCCTCCAACGTGCGGATCTGCCCCGTGAGAAAGCCGCGGCCGACGGGACTGTAGGCAATTATTGGAATATCCACTGCAGGCAAATCTGTTAGAGAAGATGCTTTTCCCCGCCGTCAATCTCCTGGAAGCTGCACACTTACATTCTTCGCATGCGGTCAATATGCCATTCGACAAGGGGTCTGTCGTGAACAGACTCAGCTCGATCTCAACAGCTTCAATCTTGGTCACCTGGGCTGCCTTTCGAATTGAGGCAGCGCTAACCTCGCTCAGGCCTACACCTCCAATCTTGCCCTCCTTCACGAGTTCCGCCAGTGCCTGCACGCTCTCCTCAATGGGCACTTTGCGATCCACACGCGCCATTTCGAACACGTCAATCCGCTTGCACCCGTCGAGCACCTCTAGCGCCCGTTCGACGTCTGCACGGATGGCTTCGGGGCTGCCTGTGGGCTGGAAGGTGGCCGTGTCGAAGGCGCCTTTGATGGAGAGCGTGACCTTGTCTGCGTCCTCGGGGTACTGGGTGAAGTAGTACTTGAGCAAGTGTAGGGAGTTGTAGTCTTGAGTGCCGTAGTACAAGCCCTGTAGCTGGTCAGTAAGTATACTTTGTGTGTGTGTGTGTGTTTTCTTGACATTTCGTCACACCAATCAAGTCATGTTACTTACCCCATTCCAAAATGTCGAACCATTTTCAAGCGCGGTCTTCATGATGCTGGCTGCCGTAGGGAGATCAATCTTTTTCCATGGAAAGTTGAGGCCTATGAATTTCTTGTTAACTTTCTCTGTGCTGATTTGATTATGAGCAACCAGTTTACGGTACAGAGGGAACGACTTGCTCATCATGCCAAAGCCAACGGGGCCAACCGGCTTGCCAGCGATGATAATCTGCCTGTTCATGGTGGGCGAGAGTGTTGTTGTTGAGTCCGTCCTAACGTGAAATTAAACTGGTATATCAAGTAGTCCTTGAGGTGGAAGTTATTGGTCGGCGGGGGTCTCGTGTGCTTGTTGATTGATTGATTATCTCGGTGGTCTGTCTGGAGAGTAACTTCACCATGAAGGGGATGGCAGCCCGTGTTATTTATCCTCGTTTTCCTTCTGCTTGAATAGCTCTCCACGGCCCACAGAATCAGTAGTTCATTGGTCACATCTCGGCCTGGACTTAGGACAAACCAGTGCAGCAATTGTCCGTATTCCACCGAGTATAAATAAATTCTGGGCCCTCAAGACAGTACTCTGCCCACTACCGCCTCCTCCCATATGTCATTTTGGGTGTGTTTGGTTGCTGAAGGAGTCCGGAGTATCATGCGTGGTGGGGATTCTCAATCGGCCCCGGGTATTAGTATAAGGACCGGGCCCGACGTGCTTTTGTCATTCGATCCTACTTCATGTATGTTAGTGGGGTTTTCGACAAGGTCCCTTTGTGGAGCTCCACACCGGGCATGGGAATAAGCGCCGGGGCCGACATGGGCCGACATACTATGCACTATGTAGCAGGCAAGTTCAAACGAATTGACTCCCCTGATACTATAGTTGGTTATATGATTCAAGGGAGGGCATTTGTGATGTGGCATATTCCGGCACTAGAAATTGGAATCACCCTTAATGAAGAACATGAAATCACTCCTCCTTTACGTAGGATGCTGTTCTCTGGGCTTTCTCTCTCCGTGTTTCTTAGTCACTTTTTATATCAACTTTGCCAGCCAAGGTTCAACAAGTAAAAGGGCCGAGGCTGAGTAAGGACGGAAGAATGACTAAGCAAGGCTGAAGTGGACTCATTGTGTTCTGTGGACAAGGTTACATAGCTGGCTAGGCAGCAGCCTTTGGGGTCAGCTGATCCAATATCCAACATATAAGCAGCTTTGTGGGAATTCCTGTAGTATTAATGGTGATGAAATAGTAATAAATAGAGAAGCAGCGTGCAATGAACAAAACCTATACTGCAATTCCCCTTGGTAGGGTTCCTTTTTGTAGTTAGGGATGGGATTTGTACTTACTGCGTAGGTACTATATAACGGCAAGTCTACCTTGGTACTTGGTCGGCGAGTACGGGAAGATAGATTAGTCAGGCTGACAGGCAAAGTGGACGACAAGAAGGGAAGGGAGGGAGTGTCTGAGCAGCCCCGCCCCCAAAAACGCCCCCCCAAAAAACCCCTTTAATATTCCTTGTTGACTTTCTGCTTTCAAACTTGCCCTACTATACTCTTTCGAGTTGCATACGATATACGCCCATCTATGCTTCGATTGTGCTTGTCAAGTGTTCCTGACGATGACTATTGGAAAAGGCCTTTTTTTCTTTTTTTAAATTCTATGGGGACAAGCTCGTAGTTCGAATCGTCCCGTCACACTCTCTTTACAGAACTTGATGGTATGCTAATACATTCACAGCCAGGTGTTGAGAAGAAATGATATTCCTATGAACAGTACCATTTGTATACACAACCATTGATCTTTGCTTCTATATACACAGGCATTTGCCAGCGAGCCGATCACGAACCAGACAGACATACAGGCCAGGCAAGAAGAGAAAGCAAGGAAGAACCAGACCATCTTTTCTGCAAATATGTCCTAGCGGCAGCAGCAGAGCACGCTTTTTAAAAGGGAACCTGCTGGTGGTAGTAGTCGATCCACATGTCGACAGTCTCATTGTACTGGGCGAGGGTCTTGTTCTCATAGCCGTTGCCGATGCGGAAGATCTGGCGGGTGACGCCGTCGTTGGGGGCCCAGTAGGGCAGCTCGACGGTGCCGTTCTGGTACGAGCCGCCCAGGTTCGGGTTTCCGGTCTTGGCAAAGTTGGCCCAGTAGGCGGAGACCATGCTCTGGACGTAGTAGTCGTACTCGGTGAAGGGGTAGGTGTCGACGTTGGCGTAGAGGGCGTTGAGGACGTACATGATCTCGGACTGGTGGAAGGCGCCCGCGGTCTGTCCCGGGGGAGCGTGGTCCCAGTAGTAGGTGTAGATGGGCGAGGTGGCGTTGGACTTGAGCACCCAGTCGCGGGCGTACATCCACTGCGACACGCTGCCGGCGTCGGTGGTGCCTGCGTTGAAGGACTCGGAGGCGTGCGCGGACGTGTTGCCGACGGCGTAGTACTCAAAGTACTCGGTGCTCAGGTTGCCCATGCGCAGCGTGTTCCACTCGGTGACCTCGGCGACGGTGAAGTCGTTGGAGGGGCTGGCGCCGTTCTCGTCCTTGGTGCCGCCCGTCATGAGGGGCACGTCGTTGGCGGGGCCGGCGAGGGCCTGGTCAATGTACTTCTCGGGCAGCACGTAGCCGTCGAGCACGGGCTTGAAGATCAGGGGGTAGCCGCACCAGACGGCCGTCACCCACCAGAGCTCGTCGGCGGGGATGCGGTCCTGGGAGCCCACGAGCAGCTCCTCGACGGGGAGCTCGCGCAGCTCGGCAATGGTGGTGGCGTTGTGGTTGGTGGTGTAGTTGACGCCGTGCTCGATGGCCATGCTCATGTTGACGTACGAGGTGGCCAGGCCGGCCAGCCAGGGGTTGTACGGGGTGTGGATGCCCGACTCGGAGATGGCGGCGTGGAAGAGGCCCTTGAAGAGAGCCGAGTTGACGGCGTGGTAGACCTGGGACGAGCCAAAGCTCTGGCCCTGGATCGTGACGCGGTCGGGGTCGCCGCCAAAGCTGGCAATGTTGCTCTGCACCCACTGCAGACAGGCGCGGTGGTCGAGGACGCCGTAGTTGCCCGACGAGTTGTGGCCGTTCTCGGCCAGCGACTCGGCGTTGAGGTCTGGGTGGGCCAGGTAGCCAAAGGCGTCGTCGCGGCGGTTGAAGGTGACGACGATGACGTCGTGCTGCTGCGCCATGCCGCCGCCGTACCACCACGCGTCGTTGGACGTCTCGTCACTGCCCTGGTTCCACACAATGACGGGCAGCTTGGCCGAGGCGTTCTGCGCCGACGTCCAGATGTTGAGGTTGAGGCAGTCCTCGCTGTAGCTCGCGACGTAGTTGCTGGGGCACGGCATGCCCCACGAGTCGGCCACGTACGTCTCGTTCCACGGCTCGCGCGGCTGGGGCGCCTTCCAGCGGTTCTGGTAGGCCGTGTCGGCCGCGAACGGAATGCCCAGGTAGGCCGTGACGCTGGTCTCGGTGGTGTTGAAGTACGTCTCGAGCACGCTCGTGTTGCTGAAGTACTTGTAGCCCTGGACCGGCCCGTAGGTGGTCTGGATGACCTTGTCCCACAGCTGGGCCTGGACGGGCGCCACGAGGGCAGCACCGGCTCCCAAGGCCAGGCCGACGTTGCGGCGGGCGTTGGCGATCAAGGGCATCGTGCGCCGCCTTCGGCTCTGCCGTCTCTGCTCGGAAGAAGGCGAGAGGGAACGAGGGAAGTGGTTTTGTGTGTTGGAAGGAGTGGAAAGGGTGGGAAGAGGGAAAATGTTTAAAACGAAAGCGTGGATGTCTTCGAGCAAGAAGACCGAGAACGAGGCAGCCAGGACAGAGAGAGGCGCATCACGGCGTCTCTTTATACTTTGGGCAAGACATCATAGTAATGCGTTGGAGACGTGGGTGTCGAGGTGAACCCTTTTGCGTATGGGCTTTTGCGATCTTGTTGCCCCCACAGTGGACTGCCGAGACGTCCTGGCCGTCAGAACGACTTTACTATGATGGCAGGAGATGCCCTCAGACATATCCGGACATGGTATTATTGGTCGTCCACAGGCGTGCCGCATGATCGAAATGTCCGCCGTGCAGATGGATTCCCACATGCTCTACAGTACGCAGGTACAGTGTACAGTGTAATACCGACGCCAGATGGCGATCTTCGGTCCAATCTCTGGCGCAGACGGTGGCAAAGCACGGTTTGCCGCCTTACTTGGTCCATTCATTATCCATCGCGAATGTGCTGTATGTAAAGACTTGGGCGGCGGTTGCGCTCTTGCATACTATTGTCCGTATACTATGTACATCATGAGCACTCTCAGCTTTCCTTGTGTGTTAGATCTATGGTCTTGCTCTAGAATGGAGTATCACAGACCCAGACCCGGCTGGTCTTTTACCATTTCCCAGCTCACCGGCTGCTTCTCTCCGGCCCTCACGATCATGAATTGGGGTAGCAAATACCGCCCGAGAGACTCTCCATAGACAGAGCCATCAGATAACCAGAACGGAAGACAAGGCTCTCAATGAAACGAAGCAGGGAAAAAGAAAAAGGAAAAAAAGGGGGGTAAACTGGGGGTCAAAGGCGTAGCCTCTGGTCTGATGAGACCGGTGACATCCGCGCGTACAGCCTCAAGCAGCGCGGTCGCTTTCATCCCACGGTGTATATTTCGGTCGTCTTCCCGTCCTTCCGCTCTCCCTGAGTGATCATAACGATGACGCTGATGATGCAAAACAACGCACCCCCCCTAGTCTCTCAGGTTCGGCGCACCGAGGGTTGCCGCCGAGCTGCATTACGCGGCTCTCCGGGACTCCAAAGGAAAGCAGGGACGCAGTGGGGTGGGGCGCTTGGACCAAACGGAATACATAGTACTATGTAGAATCTAATCAATCTGTAAAGTACCCTAACCCACGGTGCGATTCGCACGGGTGTCAAAGCGGGCGAGGGTCCACTTCGTGCTGTTCACCCTCGTCAACCAATCACCGTCGAGCGACTTTTCATGTACTGTTGCTTGGTTCTTAATTTGAGAACCAAGGTCTGTTTCGGGGAAATAAAGGCGTCTGCTGGTCTGTTCATGGTTCTGTAGTAGCAGCAGTCAATTCATCAACCTCATACGACGTTCTAAATCATCCCTTGACGGGCTCTTCTTCCTGCTATATCTTGTATCGCTAATATGGAGGACCACTCTTCCTGTTCCTTTCGAACACTATAGTACTGTCTAGGCCGATGCGCCTTCATCCACGTACGACTGACTGCATACGGAGCAACTCCCACGTTCTCCTTGTGCACTGCCAGGTGCCAAGGTGGGTCAGCCATTCGGTACTTGTCTATAAGTTTGAATCCTTGGCTCCAGGCTTGTCCCGCCCGAAGGCTCAACACGGCAGGGACAAGGACGTTTGTTGGCGCTGGGGCAACGTTTTATGCACGAGGGTATAATTCCAAGAAACAAAACGTGTACCTCAGCGGAGCATTTGTTGTGCTGGAGACTTCTCCATGCGTTAGGACGAACAATTTCCCACGCAGCGGCCCTTGATTTGGGAAATGGATGCAACATACTTGCAATTACCGCCGCCAAAGTGGGTTTTGTCCCCACGGAGCGCAACTTGTTTCTGGTTAGGAGGGGGAGAGGAACACGTTGTCGAGGATGGGCAAGTAAGTACTCATTTGCTTGATGGACAACTGGTCAATCGTACATACAGCCAGAGAAAAAACTTCAAAGAGTCCCCAATTCCGACGTTGGGAGTCTCAACATCAAGCGTCGTGGCGGATGAATCTTACACCACAGTGCAGGAATCAATGCCTCGTCAATAACCTGGATGTGGCATGATACATGACCAGTCCTTTTGCTCTGTCGGAAAAAAGGTCCCTACATACGAACATGTAGGCGCAGGGCTGTCAAGTTCCCGAACATTGGACTCTGATAATGAACATTGACTGGCTCCTCATGTCCTCATACGTAAGCTCTTCAGCCTGCTCGCCAGTGCATATTCTGCTTGTCGTCTTCGCACTCCCTCCCCTTTTTTTTCCAGCTTGATTCTGTGACCTGCTTTTTATGTCCGATGTACAGGTGTTTTCTTCGTATTTACGGAGGGGAGGCATTGCATTCCTCGTTGATGGCATGATATTGATCGTGACGCGTCCCTTCAAGCAATGACAAACGGACGTATGAGGACGATCTCGGGGAAGAAAGGCTGATCAATGCAAAGAAGGGGAAGCTACACCGTAGTCTGTTTCTTCCTCCGTGTGCGTGTGTGTGCGTGCTTTTCTCTGCTCACCGGCTGTGCGTTAGAGCACCGTTCCAACACAAAAGAACACCAGACTCTCGGATGTCACCTTTGTTTGCTGCGATTCCATAACGGGCAAGTCACTAAAAGTAGCTTGTCACTGAAATTTACGACCTCCTGTGGTTCTAACCCTTTCCCTCTTTGGTTTCCCCATCATCCATGTTTCGTTTCAACAAACACGCCAATCAAGTGCTCACGGGCTGACATATCCATGGATATCTACACAAAAGAACGGGATTTTTATAATTTCAATCATGCTCATAAAACACCGAAAATATTGTTCTTAAACTCCTTCAAGATGGGGTGGGGGGGCGTGTGTGTGTGTTGCGTGCACTCCAGGAATGAACGGCTCCAACGACATAAAAGTCCCCGGGTAGAAACTGACTGAACACTTGGGCCCCGGGCCCGTTGAGTGATTCCTTCCCCCTTTTTAGATCTTTATCCGGCCACCCACTCGCGTGGGGTGCCTTGAGAAGCGGTCAGTCTTGTGTGCGCTGGGCATGAAAAGGTATACCGTCTATGCACACGGTAATGGGAACCTTTGTGCTTTGATGATGACCGCCTGCCTGGCCTTGAGCTTTGCTTCCAAAAGTTCTTGTTCTTTTTTTTCTTCTTCTTCTTTAATGGCAATCGGTCTGGGGTAACAACACCGTGACACCACATAGTTCACGCGTCCAGCCGGAAATGGGGATCTCAGTTGCTCTTTGTGCTTCTAATGGCTAGCATAGGTAGAGAGAAAGTAAGCCGGTATGGAGGTCTCCGGGACTACTTGGATAAGAGCGCAAGCCGGTTGTCGTCGTTCCAGGGCTCGAGAGTTGAGATTTCCCGGTTGGTGAAGGAGATACACCCCTATACGGGATGAAGGAGGATGAGAGAATAGTCGTTGGTGGCTCTGTGAAAAGTCATACTCCAAGCGATGTTTTCATTGCCTTTGATATTGCAGTCCTTGTGCTCTCATATATAGTGGGGATAGATATGAGAAGTCCATTGCCGCAGGCCAGATCTTATTTGACGAGACGAGTGAGTTCAGGCAATGTCTTGCAATATATAAACATAAGTGTATATTTACATATATGCAAAAGTTTTGTCAACATAGAACTGGTAGAGTCGAACAGTTATTTTCTTTTTTAGTAAGCTTTTATTGTGATAAGTATGTTATCGTCAATTCTTGTTTGAACAGAGACTTGTAGAAGCACTTTAACAAGTAGTGCTTTTAAGTAAAAGTGTAAAAACTTCGTATGTAAATCTTCAGGCAATGAATACTACGGTATATCATCAAAACAAAAGTTCGTTACATGTGTCTGAACTCGCTATATTTACACATTGTTTTGATGCTCACCCACGTCGCGTTGCATTATATATATATATATATATATATATATATATATAAATATACATCCGGAAGAAGAAGATATTGGGGCGGCTTGGTTCCCCTCCCTGTAGTCCGGTATCCCTATCTCCGCTCTCCTCTTATACAGAGAGATATCTGAGACTCTTGAAAGGCGTAAAGACGGTAGGTATCCAAATATATGGTACGTCCTGCAAGACAGACGGCAACATGCACGCATGCACGCACGCACGCACGATCATAAAGGCCTCGCCAATCTCAAAAGAGTGGTTGGCCGCATATTCAATGGCCATAGTGGACTTTGTAGCTTGGTCCTTCTCGACATTTGTCCTTGTGTATGTGAATTTTGGAGATATTGTTCCAAGATTGATTGCATCCTTTCACCGACTGAACGAGTCTACATGCGAGGAGTCTAACATGTGATATGGGCAGACTCATCAATGACAGTGCGAAGGATCCTAGATACCTCGTATTCTGTAGAACCGTCTGCCGTCGTTCAGAAGACTACCAAGACTAGCCATAGCCAGACCTTTTTTTTTTTTTTGTTGCCTCGCAACTTCTGTTGGGGCGCACTTGTATTTCACCAACTATGCATCAGACCTGCCCTGTCGTACGACATCTCTCCGCTTCTCCGCATACTCGCATCGGGGGGGTGTGAGACTTGTGGCGTATTCACCCTCGATCTTGCAAGCGCAATGAACACGGGGCGCTTCGTCTCGGCTGTCCTCACCGTAGCATTTCAACACTTACACAACAGTAGCAATGTCTCTCAAATATGCATAGGCAAACGAATAGAAAAGAAGAAAAAAAAAACACAAAGAAACATGCATGGCATACGTTGGAGCCGCCGCCTCCTTTTGGCCATACCAGCCAACCAATGCGGCTCCTTCGATTCCCAGTCTTCTCTTCTCCTTCCCCTTTGCTCTCCTTGCAGTCGGCCTGTTTCGCTGCTGTAGTACATAGCACGTAAGCGGTAGCTGCATGGAAGCTTCGTTTTCTGCTACGATCCGATGGTCTGGTAGAAAGGATCAACGGTATCTGAAACATTCAGAACATTAAGGGCATTGTTCTGTTTGCTCAAATGCAGAGGAAACAGAGATAGCACGGCCGGGGTCTGAACGTAATATTTGCGCCAATGATGCTTTGTGGCATTGTTGATGAAGTTTGCAACAAAGTGTAGGACTGTACGAAATATGAGTGCGGACGGCAAGAAAGATATGCGCACGAAGATAAGGCGAGAAGGCCAACAGTAGAGCCAAGAATGGGATCCTGCGCAAATAAACCGCCGAGACCACGAATGTATTGCCTCTTAGTATCCACCAACGCCATCTCCATGCCCAAGTTTGACAAGAAACCAAGAAGAATAGCACCTCTTTAACAATGGCGCTGTCGTCTAAGCAAGAATACCGCCGAAATGAAAACAGTTGCAACGAATCATTTGTCGCAAAGAAACCCCCGGTTAAAAAGAAGCATAACCATAATAGTAATAATAACACCACCGCATATTCGTTCTCTTGATCATTAAGTCTCGTCCTCTTGAAACCCCTTCAGAACCTCAATCTCGTGAGGATTGCGAGACTCGCCACTCCATTCGGATACCTTGGATAACTTGCTTTCCAGGTAAGGACTTGGCGGCTGGTCTGCCTAGGACCGGCCGCTTTGTCGATATGGATGATTGGAGCGGCTCGGGTTGGTGGGCGATGCCTGAGTTCCTGATGGGGGAAACATTTCTGGATGCTCGGCAAGAAGATCATCCAAGTAGGCGCTAGGAGCACGTCCTCCAGCCTGCACGTTGAGGCTGGAGGTACTCATATTGTGACCGGGCGGGGATCGCTGTGGGCCGAATCCAGGAGACTCGGGTAAAGGCTGCGCCGACATCCTCTGTCCGTGGCCCCGTGAATCTGGACGGAGGTTACTCAGACTGATTGCCGACCCGTTGGCTGCATCAACATTGTGCGGAGACGACTGGCCAGCGGCATAGAAGCCAGCGGGTAGGAATCGTGATTCGCGGTAGGACGAGTCTCGGTTGGGAGCATCGCGGTAAGTCGAGTCACGGTTGCCAGCGCCTGCAGCCGTGGGCGAGAAGAAAAGGTTCGTCTGGGAGGGGGTTGCCGAAGGAATGGGGCCTCTGGTTGTCCTGCGGACACCTCTACCCGAGCCCACGTTCTGTGCCGAGCCGGATTCGTGATCGGTGTACTTGTAGAAAGGCGCAGGCGGCGTGGGGAAGGGCGCCTTGTCATTAGCAAGATGCTGAGCCATGGCGGCCTTTTCAACCGAGCGATGCAGCATGCAGGCAATGATGGCGCGCCAGAGCAAAATTGCCAGACCAAACGCGCCGAGGATGGCACCCACAGCAATGAAGACAGTTCCGTCTGGCACTGTAGATCTTTGCATGTACGGGGCGTCCGAGGTGGGAGGCACGGTGGCAGCAGGATACGTCGGAATGGACGTGTCAGCACTGGAGGAGCCGCTTGAGCTGCTCAACGTGGGCATGGTTGCGGTAGCACTTGTGCTGCTCGTAAGGCCGGGCATCGAACCCGTGGAGGTGGCCGTATCATCGCTGCTGCTTGATGAAGTTGTTGTCGCATCGGTCGAAGTGGCTGAAGTCTTGGATGTGGTCGTTGTATCGCTACTGCTAGTGCTGGTAGTTGTGTCCGACGTGGCTGTTTTTTGGGATGTGGTTGTGGTGTCGGTGGCACTTGTAGTGGTTGTATCGGCGGCCACTGCTCCGGCAGAGAAGATGGCCAGGGCGAGGAGAGTCGATATCAACAGCGTACGCTGCAGAGAAGAGCGTGACGCCCTCATCTCGGGCTCGGTTGATTGGATACGGGGCGTGAGCCTGAAGGGACGAAGGAAGGAAGGGAGGCGCCCCTAGGTGGCACACGGCGAACCAAAATGAGCAGACCAGGACTCGATATGATGGATACCCAAAAGCCCAAGACTCGTGGGAAAAGGACAGAAACACGCAGTCTAAGAAAGCGCGAGGATGGCAGACACTCTCAGGCCATTCGCGGTACTGGGCCGTGGTGTTGTGTGCGGTGTTGGGAAGGAGAAAGCGTTGGAATGGAGGAAGAGAGAGGTGGATTGTAGCGAGGGCGAGTGGAGAGGGATTCAACCCGCCGAGTCCACCCACATGGGGCCCCCAAGAGCAGATCGCAGCGGCCCTAGCAGCCCCAGCAGCCCCAGCTAACCTGAAGAAACGAGCCCAGTGCTGTCTGGCTGTCATAGTACGAAGGCTCCACGGCCACTAGGCCACCATTGGGGGGATCATGGGGGATCCACATGGCCTGCAAAGGGCGTCAGCAGGTACAGCACAGCCAGGGGCAGTCACAGAGAAAGGAAGGCACGGTGTGCAGGGCAGGAAACAAAGAGACATTACATACTACCTAGGTATGTACTGTGCTATAAGAAGGAAGGAGAGGGCAGGTACGTACATCCAATCATCACAGCCAATGCATACTGCCTCACACACAGCTGACAGGAAACGGCAGGAATGGATTATGCAGCGGGAAAAAAAGGGGCCCAAAAAGAAGGACTAAGGTCAGATAAATTGCTTACATGGTGTCACATGTGTATTCGGAAATTCTTCTGTGCATCTGTCAGCCAACCTGCATACTGAAGTCAAGATTAAAAGTCTGGCGAATTGCCAACCATCTGCAACACTCATGCTTGCGCTTAATGTTTGTCTCCTAGAGCACACTACTGTACGCTTATCTTCATGGCCAATCCCATATACGGGAATCTCGCACTGCGCGCAAAACTGATCTTCAAGGAATGAATGCGATGGGGCGGTGCGGCGATCAACTGATCGATCCAAGAAATGCATTGTATCTGCAGTTTGCCGCTAACACCTTCTGGGCTTCAAACTGGGCTCAGACGCGAGACCCTGAAGACCGCTGGCATAGCGCATAGGTCCTGAAAGGGACGCATAGCAAGCAGTGAGCGCTAAGTCCCAGCACTCCGTACTGGGCTTGCTAGCGCTAGAGGGCCAGCTGCCACTGTGCGGTCTCAGCCTTGACAAACCGGCATCGTATTCGCGCACTACTTGCACTACGTACCTCGGTATGTACTATGTACAGAGTACGACAGCCCGGATAAACTGATTGCCGACGCCTGCCGCTGCCCGGGGAACTTTTTCAGTTTGCGACGCTCATAGCCCATAGCATCACCACCAGCTCTACTAGACGGCACCTGAACAGACTCGACTTCATACAACCACGCAAAGATGGGTCGCGCAAGGACAACGAGAAAGTTCGGTGTTAGTAACGGCCTTTACATGTCCCAAGCCAGTCTGCTGCAGCATCCAACTCACTCCCTCATCCTTTTAGGAAACCAAGCGCATCATTGGCAAACGCGATGCCCGCCTGAAGGAGAACAAGGAAAAGGCCGACATTGTCCAGCAGACCAAGAAGAAGGCTACCGCAAATGGCGAACTCAGTATGCCCACCCTCGATCTTGACTGACCCAAAACTGCACAAAGCCGGCCAGACGACTAACTTGCAAAACTTCACCAGTTCGAGAACTGCCCCAGGCGCCGTCGTCCATGTTCTTCCAGCACAACACCGCCCTCGTCCCTCCCTATCAGGTCATTGTCGACACCAACTTTCTATCCCACACTGTCTCCCGCAAGATTGAACTGTTGGAGGGCATGATGGATGCCCTGTACGCGAAGTGCGAGGTTCTCATCACTTCGTGTGTTATGGCTGGTAAGCGTCCCGCCTATGAATCTCGTCCGTTTTGCGCATGGATCGCAGATCACTGACTCACTCATCTTTGCAGAACTCGAAAAGCTTGGACCGAAGTACCGAATTGCCCTTCGCATTGCCCGTGACGAACGGTGGAAGCGCTTGCCCTGCGAGGGCGTCCACAAGGGAACATATGCCGACGACTGCATCGTCGACAGATGCATGAAGCACCGCATTTACATTGTCGCGACCAACGATAAAGACCTCAAGCGCCGTCTTCGCAAGATCCCTGGTGTGCCTATCATGGGCGTGGGCAGGGGCAAATATGTTATTGAGCGGCTTCCAGATGCCCCTTCGACCTGAGAAGCGCTGCTCTTATTACTACTACTGGCAAACTTTTTGCCACCTCTGAGTACAATTTGGAAAAGGTACCGACGAGGGCGTGGAAACAAACCGAGCCCACTGTCCTTTATACACCCCAGCCTTTGTAGAGGAGGCATTGCCGCGCGCGTGACAATACGGTCCACGACACTGGAGTCGCCCAGCGGCAGCTCCAAAGACAGCAAATGGGCCTTCGAAGTCCTTGCAAGGTATAACACCTTCCAGCAGTCTCAACCCTACCCATCAGCCATGTGGTTGGAGCGGGTCAAACTCAAGGAATATGCCGCCAGCGAACGCGCCTAAAGGTTGGTCAAGTTTCGGATGCGGCTGGCGCGCTTCCTATCAGCTTCGATGCCGAACGACGTTTAGAAGCTGGATGTTTCGTGCGATGTGTAAACGCGAGGCAATGCAGTCATTCAATTACACATATCACCGATCTCTAGCAACCCCTGGTCCAACCCATCGGAGCGCGTATCGAAATATCACGACGAAGGAGAAGCGAAGTAGCAGAACATCAAGGCCCGCATCAAGTGTCCGGGTCTAATTCCTCTGCAAGGTTGGGAAGCAGCTCTACAATTATGTTACCATAGAGTAGATACAAAAAAATTCCCTCCAATCACAAACTTTTTTCTTGTGTCAAAACGACATTCAGCCATAATCAAGGCAAGGCAACCCTTGAGAAAAACGACCAACTTGCTTCGTTTACTGAATGATGGTCGTATATCTTTGTGGGATTTTGCGGTGTCCCTGAGTAATTACGAAACCTCTACGGAGTTGTTCTATTGCAATGCAGTCCAATTGTGTGGCAAATTCTCTCTCCCTTCCCATCTCTCCCTATACGTATGAGAAAGTCACATTTTAAACGTATGTGACTCAACAACGAGGACTGCTTGACTTCGACGGTGCAAACACTAAACTCGAGACATTGCCCTTGAAACTATTCGTTTTAAGGGAGAATAAGTGCGTGACGCGTGGTATATCACCCCACAACTTTACTCGGATCTCGTTTCTTTGCGAGTAATACATCCCTCCTTTCGAGGGCAAGGTGGTAACTTATACAACCGCAAGACCTTCGGCAGGTAAAGAAAAAAGAAAATGAAAAAGAAAAAAAGGTGTGTATATCCATAGTATCCACGCCGACTTGAGCGAACTCCTTACTTGGTCAGGATCGAAAAATCAACAAAGGCGAAACAACCACCCAGAACACTACCATTGCTGAAGACGCGCATATATGGTATATATGTAAGATCATACCAAATGCGAGTGCAGCTATCTCTCCTGCACTGCACCAACCTCGTAGCAAAACGAGCAATCTACCGAAACGGGTGTATGATTGGGATATCGAAATGCTCATAGCGGCCATGGTTCCCAGTACAAGGACAGTTGAACCAGCAGCAACAGCAGTAGCAGCAGGATGAGGAGTAAGAAGAGCCAAAGGCCCCAAAGCATCATGCACAGCCAAACATGACGGAAGGCTTGTTTCTCCATCCTTCTACGGCCATAGCGAAATATCTAGATAACTTTGATCCTACGCTCTACTCGCATGACACCAATCGTACATAGACCAGACAACACCCCCGTCAAGGTTGAAACGTGAACAGTCTCTTCCCTCCTCCATTCCTTCACCACCAAGTCAGATCAATGAGCACTCAACCTCAATGAGACCAATCCACAAGCCGGGGAGTAACTTTCTCGCACCGCATCTCGTTCACCGATACTCTCTGCTTTTTGTTATCTAATTTTCTTTTTTGTGAGCGACTGATGACACGAGGAAAGAACAATATCAGGGGGGGGGTCCTACACTCTTTTCTCCGTTTTTGATTGGGATAGCAGAAGAATAACCATGGATTTGTGGTATTACTCTTGGGCGCTACGTACGTTGAAGAGGTCAATGATCCAAGCTGTAATGGAGTGACTTCCATTTGAGAAGAGCTAAGCCCCCGAGCCTCATCCCTTGGAACACACCGGAGTTGTAAAGAGATATTCGAGTGTTAGACTGCATGGGCGAAAACATTTAATCCCTCAATGGTGAGGATTTCTGCCACTGAACCAAAGGCGCAACGCAGTGCAGTACATATGACCCAAGCATTATCAAGAGTATAATATCAAAAGGGCAAAGCAGCAATATGCCACCACTGGAAATCTCTGAATCTTTTTATAAAAAAAAATTTTTTAAAAAAAGAAATAGACGTAGTTGCTTCCCCTCGCGTTGGGGTCACCATGGTCCCTTTTCGAGTGAGCGAGCGGCTGGCCGCGTGCGTATATTTCTGTATATATAGCGACATGTAGGCACAATGGACTCATTTTCTTGTCCCCCAAAGTGCGTACTGTAATTGTATCTTAATACACCTCGCCCAAATTTCACCAAAGGTAATGTTGGTCTCACACTCGAGTTTGGTATTTTGTGCTTCAAATCAGCCAGGTCGAGTGATATCATTAGCTATTGACAGACCAATGCTTGGTCGATCAAGAGATTGAAAGTTCAATATATAGTACTCAATGGTCTTGATCTTGCGACTTTACAAACCAAAAGTGCAGTGCAAAACTCGACGCACGATCACGGCCAGAGACCACAACAATGATGACGACGATCACAGCAACAAGCACTCGGCAGCACCAACACCGACTACAACAAAACAAACTTGACGAATTCGGGGCTGGTGATGGAAAACGCCACTATTCTTGGGCTCTGCTCATTGGTTTTGCGCCCGCTGTCGTTATTCGTCAGCCCTCTCATTTCTTTCTCTTCGCTCAGATGTGACTAATGGATTTCCTGCTGCTGTAGTCCGTGGAACTGACGCGGCCTAGCAACCAGAAGATATCCATGAAAGGGGACAGACTAGGTCATCCAAATCATCTGATGTTACCTTTGTGCAAGCCAGACTCGTGATTGATACGGGGCCCCTATTGACGTAGGCGTTCTTTGTACTGCTTGTACTGAAACTTTATGCTGACGTGCTTCCCCGAATTGTTGAGCGGATGAGGGGTTCATTGGCAACACTCGTTGTAATGGGTGCCTCGAAATGCATTTGGTTTTCTTTGGGTGGTACAGGGTAGTGACACCACAAACGTTGTTAGCCTTTCCATAAGACAAGACTCTGCATATAATCTTCATTCCCACTGAAGAGGCTTCTAGCTTGAGCACACCCCCCGTGGCGATTTCAGGACCTTGTCTTGCTTCAGGACACTGGTCCGGATGACCCATCGTCCAATAAATCGAATGGCACATGGTTATCTGACCCGGGACGAAACGCTTAACGGCATCTGCTTAGGCAGAAAGGCTTGCGACGTTGTCTAGTCATATCAGTCTGGAACTCTTTACTATGAATGTATACTCCTGTGTATTGTACAATACTAGTAGTACGTACCTGGGTCATTGCGTCGAGGAACTGGTTCCCCGCGCACCCTTGATATCATCGCGGTCGAAAAGTCCGGGTGTATAATGAAGTGCGATAATGACAGGGAGAGTGACCTTGGCGCAGATATTCAGGCTACCTAAGTAGTCTACTACTTCCGAGATATTTGCCCTGGGACGCTTGTTTGGCTCCACCACATCTCTTAGCCGCCAATTCGTTGCGATAGGCGCAGAGTATATAGAACCATGTGCTATGTATATGGTATGTGCTAGTAAAGAATGCCGATGGATACTGCGTATTAATATGCTTACCTGCTGTCTGTGAGCTGTCCAGGCTTGCGCAGCGTGCTCGATACGAAGTAGGTACACCCAAAGGAGTGCCTCGACGAGAGCACCTTGTTGTGGGTTAGCAGCAAGGTAGGATACAGAGTGTACATAATATGTACGTGAAAAGAAGAGAGCTCGTTACTACCTGCTCACGAAAACCCTTGCAGAGGCCAGGCCTTTTGTTCAAAGATCCTGATAGGAGCAAGTGGTATAGCAGATACTCACGAGTGTGCTACTACATGGTATGTACACCATTCTTCACGTCACACAGTCAAGCTATCTCACAGTAGTAGCAGTGGCATGCAATAGTAGCTCCTCCGCGGAGAAGCTGGCCCCGGCTACCCAGGCTGGGCAATAGTGTGGCATGTCTCATGACGGCATGGGGTCTCCGGGCGCTGTCTGGACTAGTCCGCCCTCTGAGCAGAGGCCCCGACGCTTGTGCGTACGTAAGAGAATTGAATGGTGCGCGGCGCTGCTGTGCAAAAGTACAAAGGTAGCGGGCCAGAGCGGCCCTCGCGCGGGCCAGAGAGGTGAGCAAACGAGCACTGGTGACATGAGAAACTGGCGATCCAGCAGGGCTGTTTGTCGCAGCCTCGAGACAACCTTTTGTGCTGCCGTATCTGCCTTCGTTGTCGTCTTGGATTGCCCGGCAGCTTCCAGCCGTTGCTGTCTATCACTGTATCAAGCTGTTGCATCGCTTATCCAGCAACTTCTCTCCAACAAGTGCATTCCCACAAGCTTGACGCAGTCCGGCAGTGTTTCGCAGGCTTATGTCGACAACCCAAGATGGCATCCAGGAGTTGGATCGCGCATGGTGGGCTACCCTGGCGGCTCACTGCAGGTGCAAGACAAAACATGCTCCATGCTGTCCTTAAGGTAGGTCTCGCGGATGGTGAGCGGGCAGGGTGCATCTCTAGTGTTTCTCTGGCAAAGATGGACCACGAGCAACCGACGCGCGGGCAGCATTGAGAAGGGGCGCCGTTGTCGCAACTGAGGCCATCGTCGGCTCGAGATGGGCCTGGGACGCGTTGGGTTCAATCACTCGGCAACCCTGTGCCGCATTTCGTAACATTGAAGATTGCTAGCGACACGGACTAGCGAGGCAGGTGTCACACATTCGCAAAGAGAGGTTCGTCTTGTCGAAAGAGTCGGATGGTAGGGTGGGACAGGAGCTTGGGTTGGGTTGGGTTTTGGGTTATCTGGTTACGTCTAGCTTAGGCTCGCCGCGGTTGGGCGGTTGGGCGGCTGGGTGGGCGGGAAGGTCTTTAGTGGTGTTGAGGGGCAGTCCTCGGCAATAACTGCAAAGCAGACAGCGTGTTAGGCCCGGTTGAGCCGCAGGACCGCAGGTGGCGAGCAGCGAGGCGGGATATTTTACTATGTACGCGTGCTCATCAGTGGCCGAGATGCTATGACATGCCCCTGTTGGCCCCGACCTGGCCTTGCTGCCTCGCTATCAGTACGTATCTCGAAGTACTTTGTACAAGGCACTTCAATACTGGCCGCTTCACACCGCAGTACCTAGGTAGCAGTACTACTACGGGCGCTGCCCGGCCGGACCTAGCAGAGCCCATGTGGAGGGCAGGTACGAGCATGCGCACTGCATGTAGCACGATGTACTCAGTAATTAATGCTGCAAAAGGCAGGAATGGCTCAGTATCTTAACTTCAGATGAGCGCACTCTGCAGGGTGCACCAAGCAACAGCGCGCACGACCCAGGTACTTTGGAAAAACGTACCTCTGCTCAAATGCCTTACCGTACCCAGGCATGCCATAGTACCTGGATTCTGGCTGCTCAGGTGCTTGTACTTTTGTACCTTTCGAGGAGTTGCGACGGTTTCTTGCAAGCACTTCCTCCCCCATAACAACAGCAACAGAAGCGCATTTTGCACAGCCTCGACGGGAGATCGAATCGAGATATCGAATGGAGCCATGTGCATCGGCCCTGGGCAACGACACGCCCAGCCCGAAGAATGCACAAACAGGAAAACCAGCGCGAGAATGAAAATTTTTGAGAGTGCAGGAGACGAATGAACGCTGGATCGAGCGCCCCCTGACCAACTTGCTGGATTCTTTTACCTAATGCCCGCGACAGCGCTCTCAGTGTCATCCACTACCTCCCTACTATGAACGGCCCAGCCCCGCAGAGCCTAGCGAGCAATTTGGTCAGCGGGCGGGATTGATGCTTGCCCAGCGAAGAGCAGGACCACGTGTACTTACATGCGGGCGCGACTGCGAGACTAGAGTCACAAAGAAGAGCCACAACTGGACGACAGCGAAACAAGCTGACCAGCAAAACGACAGGAGCGGGAGGGCGGGTTTTGATAGGCAGCATGGCTTATCGGTTGGCCGCTGATTGTCCAGTCCTTTGCACATACACAATACTGGACTATCAGGCGCAGGGCAGACCCCGAGTAGCCCGTCCAGGCCAGTCTGCTTTCGTCGTTTGGCTCGCGCATCGCATCATGCCTTATCTCTGGGCCTGGGATTTGCTGTCTCCCCTTTCTGCTGGGGGCGTGTCAACTGATGTTGGGCAGTATGTCTCTCGTGTTGCTTCTTCTCCTATTGTGGCTCTCGCTCGCTGTCTCTGGCTCGAGACGGACTGATAGCATGCTTGCTGGGCTAACGAGCGGGCGCGGGCTTGCGTAAGAGATGGCTTGGGCTCCATTCAAGCCCCTTTGTTTCGCTGTGTGGTTCGTTGTGTTCCCTGCCAGAATCACCGGGTTCACCGACGCCAAACTGCACAGGTTGCTCTCGCGTATGGATAGGATGTACCTGGGCACAAGTATCGCTGATAAACATTCGTCACAGTGGCTGGACTGGTAATGGGCTCTTTTGACGTCTGGACAATGTCTCAGCAACGGAGGCCAGTGGCCCGACACCATCGATCCCACCCCACCCACTTTAGCTTATCCTGTCCCTTATCCTCCGCATTACGGACGGCCGATTTGCAGGGTGCATGCAGAGTACTGGCGCTGCTAGTACCCATTGAAGTACCTGGTACTTGATATGTACCGCCGTCTAGCCCTGATGAGCACGTCCTGGATACTACTGCATCTACATCCACTTCCCGTCCTGCTCCACGTTTTTTTTTTTTTTTTTGGGCGGATATTTTCCCCTTTGATACTTCGTAGTCCTCTCAGTTTGTTGAACACGGGAAGAAGACTTTTTTCCATGCTCTCTTGTTTGCTCGCACCCTCTCTCTGCTTTGTATTTCCTCTACCCCGCGGTATTCTCCATTCTTTACGAGCAAAGGCCCGAGACAGTCAGGTGACCCGTTGACTAGCCAGGCAGATAGCATGCAAACTGTGTTTCCTGCCTTTTATCGCTCATTTTGCTTGGCCTAGATCCGAGCAACCCCCCCTCCCCCAATAGAAAAGTCGGCCGAGCTCTGGCCGGTCTGCCTGCACAACCTGCCAAACCTTCCAGGGGCTATCAACGGCTATCACCACTCCCTACAGGGCTTCCTTCAGTGGCCGGCAACCTGGACCTACGACCCCTCAGGGCCGCCATAGCAGGACCCCTCAGCCCCTCCCGGCCTGTCAAGCTGCAAGCTCGTGCTCCTCCCTCACCGGTCCCGGCCGGATCACCGCCAAAAATCTTCCGAGGCTCGCCCAAACAAACAAGCCCACCCATTCATCATTCGCCGATAGCGTGACGCCCGCTGCCGCCGCCGCTGCTGCTGGTTGCCCTGCAAGTACAACAAAGTACCAGTTGAATCAGCTAGGCACCTGGGCCACTTGCTTGGAAGATAACGATTCGACTTTCCCGCCCGCATCTCCCCCAGATTTTGGGCTGATTCTGATTGCGCTTTTTCTCTGGCTGTAACTCCCCGATTGGGGCTTTTTTTGCGCACTTGCTGCAGATTAAGACGCCCGAGTGGACCAGCTATTACCCCATACTTTGCTGCAAACTGTGGACCTTGGTGGTCGACGGCCTTTGCACGCCCTGCTGCCCTTGACTCGGCCTCGCCTGTTTGTGTCTTGGCTCTGCTTTGGAGGAGGTGCATTTTTTCCCTTCCTTTTTTTTTTTCAAATTTGGTTTTTTTTTTTATATTTTCATTTGTTATAATTAACATATATTATAACTGTGCGCCGTCTCCTCCTCGCACCGCATCACACATCACAACACACACCCTCCCCTCTCACTACGCCATCACCCTCTCTTGCGATTATCGGCAACTGCCACTTGGACGAGCGAGCGACCGGCCGTGCGAACTGCAGTCAACCACGATTTCTTTTCGACGACGACGACTAAGACAACGACGGCAACGACTGCTTTGCCATCCTGCCCGCTTCATCAACCTTGTCTCCCCTCCTCGGCGCCGTGACCCTGTCGATCCAGCGCAATCCCTCCTGCACCATCCTTCACTGTGCATGTCCGCCGATGGTACCTGACGCTCTTCGCAGTCCAGTCCACCGGGTTATCAAACACGTGAGTTGTGACCACTGAGAACACCTTTCCCGACTACTTCTCCCTCTGTCAGCCTGCATCTCTTATCTCGACCTCTTGCATGCTCACTGGCTCGATGCCGCGCCCTTCCCTGTCTTTGCTCAAGCGATGCAGCCAGCTTCTGGGGCTCTCTGGGGCCTGTCGGTTTATCTGATTCTCAATATCTTGCCAGCCTGTTCCCCAGGACCCCAGAGGAAGATGCATGCAGGGTACAGGCACGCCAAGACGGTTACCGCTTCCGCACAATATGTCTCGCTGCCCTGGCAGATGTATGTACTGCTGCTCCTGTGGATGGTGGTGGTGGTGGCGGCGGCGGCGGCGGTCGTGGTGGTGGTGGTGGTGCTGCATACACCGGTCATATTTCTTTGATACCAGCCCTCCTTCTGCTCGTGCCCCGCAGCTATTATCCTCGGTCATTCATTGCCCAGCGAGCCCGCTAACGTTTTCTGCAGCAGTTGGGCAATCTAGCTGCTCTGTAACACAATTCTGGAATAGTGTCTTGAGAAGGTGGCACCAAACCTCCCATCAACTGATCATACTCAGCCTGCGTGCGTGTGTGCGTGTCGGAAAGTGTGTGTGGGTTGTGTGCATGTGTGACAGCAGCCAAAACTCTCACAGCGTGCGAGTTTCTTTTTTGCTGGATACGCCAAGGACATTGAATCTACGTATACGACAAAGCCTGCTTTATCTTTCTCGCCCTTCATTCGACAGCCAGCTTTCCCCGGTGGCATATGACCTTCTCCCTATCTGCACCCTAAGCATTGGGCAACTCGGATTCTTTACCAATTTCTGGCACTCTGGGCCGTGCCTTTTCTGCTTGTCAAAAACACCCTCGAGGAACACGTTGCATCGAACTCTACTTTATCGACCTTTCTCGTCGTTGTCCAACAGCTTTCCAAGCTCCCAGCAGCATTTCTTCCCCTGAGGAGTGAGGGGGCGCGTTCCACTAGCCAATATCTGCCATCTCCTGCCCTGTTTGAGAGGAAAACCAGAGACGCTGCGGGTTTGTGGTGGACAGCTGCACCCAGTCCCTTTGAAGGAGGTTTTTGGGGTTCTGGATTTCCTTCAGGCATGGCCATTTGCTCGGCAAAAACGGAAATGCCTCACGCAGAGCTCCCCATGAGGCCTGCTGCGCAGCACACTACCACGCAGCCACTCAGTATACCCATCAGGGCGAAACCAAATGATGAACGACGACACAAGCACTCGAGATCCTCCTACTCGGATGCCGGATCTCTGCTCAACTCACGCAACAACTCTTTGACCTTCCACCGCCCTGCCAAGCGTCCAAGCCCCACACCAAACAAGACCATTGCCATTATAAATGCCGGTGGCCGTCAGGCGGCTTCGGTGATACGCGTCGCCACTGCCGTCGGTTACCATGTGCGCGCGCAAATGCGAAATATGGAGGGCATCATTGCCGAAGAGATAGCCTCGAATCCCAGCGTGACACTGTTCCAAGGAGAACTGTACACACGATATGGACCCAAATCAGAAGGTGCAGACCTCACGCAAGATGGCCCCATTTCCGGAATAGGCATCAACCACTCTTTGATATCCGAACTCTTTCATGGCGCACAGCTGGCGTTTATCAACACAACCTTTTATGGCAATGAGGTCGAGATAGGCCAAGTGCTCGCTGACGAAGCCAAAAAGGCTGGCATACAACACTATATCTACTCGTCCATGCCCGACCACCATACCTACAATGAGAATTGGCCCAGCTTACCCCTCTGGGCCTCCAAGCACAAGGTGGAGGAATATGTCAGAAAGATTGGTCTGCCCGCGACATTTGTCTATACGGGCATCTACAACAACAACTTTACCAGCTTGCTGTACCCTCTCTTCTGCATGGACCTGCAAGAAGATGGCTCCTTTGTGTGGCAGGCTCCCTTTCACCCGGACGCCAAGCTGCCATGGCTGGATGCAGAGCACGACGTGGGCCCTGCCATTCTCCAGGTCTTTAAAGACGGCGTGGGCAAGTGGGGCGGGAAGCGCATAGCGCTCGCCTGGGAAATGCTCTCACCGCGAGAAGCCTGCGAGCAGTTTGCAAATGGAGTGGGCCGCAAGGTCACGTATGTTCGCGGCAAAATTGAAATCAAGGTCCGGATTCCAGATGGCTACCGTGTGCAGCTCGAGGCGCTCGAGAAGCTGTTTCTGCTCGGTGGGGACGACCCAGCGAGGCAACCACCGTACTTTGGCGACCGGGCGCTCGAAGATGACTGTCCACACACGGCGATGCAGTTGTGGGAGGGGCCTCGCGGGCTGGAGGAGTACGCACGAGAGACATTCCCACTGGAGGAAAGTGCGAATGGCAAGACGTGGATGGATAATGCTGCGCTGGGACTGAGCGGCGGCGGCGGCGTGGTGGGCGAAGAGGACTTTGTGCTTGTCGGGTCGCCAGGGAGGAACAATAGTGGCATTGTGGAAGAGGAGTATGATAGTGAGGAAGAGGAGGAGGATGGGCTTGTTATGAGGGTCGCAGCACGAGGAGACCAGGAGTGGCTTGCATAAGCGTGCATTCAGGATATTTTTGGTGTTGCTGTTATTTTGGCTTGGGGACTTGGGGGACTCAGGATAAGGTGCAAAAGAATCTACGGGGCTATACCAAAAAGAGGTGGAATACCACGGCAATGGAGTATCCTAGAGATACGAGAGGAGGAAAAGGAGGGGAATGGTAAACATATCCTAGCAAGTACAGCACAGCCAGCCAGGCGTTGCAACACTTTTTTGAAATTGGGACCATCTCAAAACGCATCTCACAGCACGCACACACATACACATACTCCACATACTGCTTACTATGAATTACTTATAATATCTGTTCTTGGCTCAGCGATTCATGGCGGAAGGCGTTCATGCCCTTTTAGTCTCTTAATCTTTTCTTTTTTTCTTTCTCAAGTCTGGTAATCGGAAAAGGGTGAGCATTCGGCGTTCTACTCTGGTGTCGCTTTGCGTTCGGGACGGGAGGAAAATGAGGACGGCAGATGACTTCCTTTGCAATATCTGTGGCACAGTTCTCTCTATAGCCAGGACTCATGGCTATGGTTTTGGAATTGCGTTTTGTTCGATTCTTTTTGCCCTGAAGCATGCTCAACTATAGACTACCTACACAGTCGTTTTATGATTTTGCCACGCGCAGGCAGTCAAAGCACCTCACGAATAAAAATCTAGAGTATAAAATGTTGCTAGCTGGACGAGTACATGGTGGTAAATTCGTACTGTGATACGTATCGAAAACTGACCTCGAGCAATTATACAAAAAAAAAACCCCCCCACCTATATTCCCATGAATCCCCCCCGTGATATATCTTCAGAAAGGTGTATTACTACACCATTATGTATATACTCTTCAAGTTTTCGTTTCCCATGACCAAAAAAATGAAACAAGAAAAGCCCAATATTATCTGGCCAGGAATTTGTAGGGTATCATTGTCCTTTTCCCGTTGCCTTCTCACCCAGCTTGTGAGGTCCCATCTATTACCACGTAAACATTCCTCCCATATGCCGAGGGTATCTGCTTTTGTTTTTCTTGTTTCCACTCATCCACAGTGTCCTATCTGATCACTCATTTCTCTATTCATAGTATCCAAAAAAGGAAATCTAGAACTTGCCACGAGCCAGGTTACCAAGCATCTCCCGCGCGGTAACGTACGTCATGCGCCACAGCGTAGGCAGATCAAGGGTACTCGTCAGGCCATCCGCGAAGCCGAAAAACAGCATGGGTGGAATCCAGCCACGGGCGTACTCGAGGGCAAAGCAACCCTCATCGGGCATCTTGTACTGCTTGACGGTGCCGCGGCGAAGGTGGTGGACGGAGCCCTGGGTGTAGACTTCAGCTTCGTAGGAGCCTGGCTCGTAGGCGAGCTGGGTGCCAAAGAGAATGTGGAAGTAGTCGTCGGCTGTGTGACGGCCTGTGTGGCCTTCTGTGCCGATGGCGGTGCCGAAGATGATGAGGTATTCGGTTACGCCTGGATTGGATTCGGCTGTCAGTTTCTTTTTTTTTTTCTCTTTTGCTCACCTTGCTTGCTTTTCACTGTCGAAAGAAAGGGAACACGGCGCTGTCTTGAACGGGAGGATAGCACATACTGGCGTGGATAATGTACATGGCGCCCATGGCACCACCGGCGTTGTTGAAGATCCATTCCTCGTCGAGATTCACGAAGCTGCTGGTTGAGGGTTGGGCGTGCAGCTCATCGACAATGTAGCGGACAACGGAGCGCGTATCGTTGCCGTGGGCGGCGATGCCGCGCTTGGCTAGGTCGTGCAGCGTGTCGGGCGAGAAGATATAGAAGGACTCGAGGTGGGATTCGAGAAAGTAGACGAGCGGGCTGAGCACGCCGACGAGCAGCGCAAGGAGGGTGAGGATGCGCGCCATGGTGGTGGTGTTTTTGGACCTGTCGTGGCTGGCTGGCTGGCTGGCTGTGTTTGGTGCAAGTGATTGACAGATGAAGAAGAGGCGCGATGGTGGACGAAAGCCTTGCTTTTGTCTTGGAAAGGGCAAGAAGGAATTGAGAGACCCTATACCTATAGCAGGACGCCGGTGAACGGAAGCAAGAGCCTAGCGGTCGTACGAGGAGCGCTTAGCGGTGTGTGCGGCCATGTACAGTGCATCGTGTGGCTTTTTTGCTGCAGCAGATGACCCACCGAGTAAACAAGGACCCCTGAAGTAAAGAGAAGCTGCTGCTAACAAAATGTCGTTGGAAAATATGGGCGGGCGCTGCGCCCAGACCAATGGTACGCCCCGCTGGAGGTACATGGTACGTAGAGCCTATCTTATCGACTGGATCACCGTTGATACGGAGTACTCCGTACGCGCTTGCTTCGCGAAATGTCCCCTCAGATATCAGTATAGGCTACTTCCTGCTGCCAGCCAGCCCCACTAAAATTTCCATGCTGCGGGCGAGCACTGCTAAATGCCAAACAACGACATCGACAAATCACCCTCCCAGCGGCTTAAAGCAGCCAACATCAAAAAGCACCCAGGCCAAGCATCGCGACCGAGAGAATCCGCAGACCAAATTGCTCTTACATCCGTAAACCATAGTGTTGCCCTTGAAACATCGTCCAGACCGATCCATCATGGCATCAGCTCCTTCAATGGCTATTCCAGGCCAACTCCTCGGCCCCGCGACACAGTACCGCCCCGGCGCAGGCGTGCATCTCCATGAAGCCAACCTCTACTCGTCCCTCCTCGGCGCCGTGACCATTACCCGGCCAGATTCCGCGGCCCACGCACTGGCAGCAACAGCAGCAGCATCGTCAAAGACAGGCCCACCAAAACGCCTAACCAAGATTACTGCCGCGCTACACAACACCAAGGCCGCCTCTTCCATGACCGAACAGCTGCCGACCATTTCGGTGCACCGGCAGGCAGTGGGACGCAACAAGCGCCAGCGCGAGGTGCTACCGCAGGTCGGCAACGTTGTGCTGTGCCGCGTGACCCGTATCACCCCTCGCCAGGCCGTCGTCGCCATCCTTGTCTGCGGCGAGACGGTACTCGAGGCTGAATGGCAGGGTGTGATTCGTGTGCAGGATGTGCGTGCGACGGAAAAGGACCGTGTGAAAATATACGAGAGCTTTCGGCCTGGTGATATTGTGCGGGCTTCGGTGGTAAGTGCTTGGGTGTTTGTTGCTTTTTTGATTTACGTACATGCTCGAAGCTGATGATATCTATCACTAGATCTCTCTTGGTGACCAGGCAAACTACTACCTCTCTACAGCTAGCAACGAATTTGGCGTCATCATGGCGGTCAGCGAGGCTGGCAATGCTATGTATCCTGTGTCATGGAAGGAGTACAAGGACCCCGACACCGGACTGACTGAGCCGAGAAAGGTCGCCAAGCCGTACTGAATTCGGACGTTCTCGTTGCAATATTGAGAACACCTCGAATACCAAGTCGGGCACCCAGAATGCTGGTAGACACATGTGTCATGGCCGACAGCGCAAACGTCCTTCGATATGTCCCGAGACGCTGGCAAGGAAACTTTGCCCAAGGACTTGTTCTACAAAAGCTGTGTAGCTCGAGATCCATAACGCGGCCTGAATTGCGCGTGGTAGCACCAGTCGACGAATGTCTGACAAGGAAAGATCTACTCTTCGCTAAGATATAATAGCACACAACGATGCTTGCCGCAGAGATACCGTTCAGCAACGCGACTACGCGTCCTGGGGACGACAGAATATCAACCGTGCCTCTGCATCGTTTGCTTGGCTGTGGGCATGGATGATTACCTTTGCACTCATTGCAACGGCACTGAGGAATCAAGATACCGTGCACGCAACCCAGCAGACTTCCAGCAATTCTCTATGCAAAGCCAACGGCACTAAATGGTCCCAGAGTCGAGGAGTGATAGCCGAGCACGTGTTCGACCCTTGTGGCTTAACCAACTGCTCCACTTAATTTTACTCCAAGAGTACAAGGTAAAAGGGCTGTTAGGAACAGATCTCGAACACGGCGCCTTTGAAACTTGCAACCAGATTTGCTTGCTCGACTCCTACTCGACATAGAACCCCCAAGATGCATCTCTGTATGTAACAATCTCGATACTTTGACCTACTTTTGCGTCTAGCCTCCTTTTAAAATTGTCCCTGTGTGCGCGCGCCTACGTTGTCCATGACAGGCGAACCTGAGTGAACGAACTCGGTGACTACCACGGCAAAAGCATGATACTGCAAGACAAATCGGTGATATGATAGTCTCGGGACTGACAGTATGTTTGCCCTGGTGGTGGATGCATGCAGGTCAGCGTCATGAGCCCAAGTGATGATGCGAGATATTATGCACTTGGCGCACTTTCTAATACTATGTATGTACTGCAAACCATGCTGCTACATAGTATACTATGTACTCGATATGTGCGCATATCCTCCGAGAGCTTGGAACCGCATTCAACCAGTCGGAGGAAATCCCGTCAGCCCGTGGGCGTGACCGACATCCGGATGAGCAGCAACCTCTGCTTCCACAGCAGCCGAAAGGCCACAAGCCAAGTCTACCTTCCGGTCTGGGCATGGCTCGGCCCGGGGTGGAAACGTGTCATGGTACTTACGGTGGGAGACCCCAGATATGGCGTTCTAGAAAGGTGGTGTGCGCCGCATCCTCCCTATGGCCCAGGCCGGGGGCAGTGGTCCGCTATTGGGGAGCGGGATTCGTAGGATATCTCGCGTGCAAATGATATGCTGCTCGCACTGTACCGAACAAGCTTTTCCTACACCACTCTATCGACACACTGGTAAGCATACGACAGTGTACATGGTAGCTTCATGCTTGCTATGTACAGTTATGCGGACTACGGACTTGTCGGAATCTCCCACTTACTCCAAAGGGCTCTGGCTGGCTTGGCTTGGCTGGGTTGCACACACTCTTCTCTGACGGGGCATCCGATGTTTCCGATGACTTGGGAACCCGACTGTCCTCAATATGACTTGGCAAATTGCAGAACTGGACGAAGTGAAGCAGTATATGGACAGGATGATGGCAATGGGCCATATTCTGCAACATTCCTGCATGCCCATGCGCGGCTTCTGACTCGGTGGTGGTGCGCTGTTGCATGCTAACACGCATCCATCGGTTTCCCCTTTTGCAACGAACGGGTGCCGGCCCCGTTGCCACGGCCGGATTCCATGTCTGGCATTTTCGTTTGGCTCCTGCGGTTCCCTTTGTGTGCTCCAGAGGGCCCTGGGAGCCGGCTTTAACGGATTTATACTGTACTCGTCACGTTGCTGGTCAACAATAGGATCGAAGAGGTCGCCAAAAGCATGCCATTTTCCTTTTCGCAAAGCCGCTTCGAGCCCCGTGCGCGCGCGCGCAACGAGACCAAAAAAAGAGGAAAAAGAAAGACCCCGGAGTGTTGCTGCTTGGCTCGGTTTCTAGGCGCGTTCTGGCGCCACTGGCACACAATTCATTATTCATCACTCCCATCAGCAGCAGCAGCAGCAGCAGCAGCAGCAGCCTGCATCGTCATCATTGCTGCTCGGGTACCTGTCATCTTCATGGTGGCAGTAAGCCGGCAGAAAAGAGCAAGGCGACCGAGTCCCGTTGCAACATCCTCAGCACCAGCAATCCCCTTTCGCTTTGCCGGATTGTGTTTGCTTGCCGACCTTGCTGCTGCGTAGGTGGCAATTACTATGTAGCCAGCCCTGGCTCGAATTGTATAGTTTTGTCTGGAAGAGGCTACGTCTCTGCTGCATCACCAACTCCGGCCCCGTGGTTACATTCAAACACCCGGCTGACCGCCATATCTTTTGTTCCATCTCTGTGTCCGCGAAGGCATCGGGTGCTGCTGTGTTTGGGCGATAGGGCAGACCCTGCCCGCATTGCGCATTGTCTTGACGACCCAAGATTCTCCTCCCCCCGTCACCCTTCGCACTGCAGCTGATAGCCGGCACAAAAGTAAACACTGCAGTCTGGGACGTCATACATATGCAAAGTCCCAACTGACGGTTTGTTTTCCTTCCTCTGCTCGCCCCCGGGACTCGACCACCTGTGCTGCTGGTACGCCACACCTTGAGTTCACTCTCTCACCCTCTGCACAGTACACCGGATCGAGCCGCCTTTAGACGGCCTCTTTTGCTCTCTGGAGCACACAACCGCCACGCCCTTGAGTGAAGCCACGCCCTGCAGAGCCGCCCCGGCCCCGAAGCATATCAGCATCGGTGATTCCGATTTGGCGGTGGACTGGCGACTGGGTGAGCTGGTGACTGATAGCTGCCTACCACCACTCGACATTTATTCCCCTCGCACATCTCCTTCCGGCAACACTCCGAGCAGAAGCACGCGGCACGCCGTACATGCGACTGGATATAATCTCCGTTACCCCCGGGTCCAATCGCTTTCGCTGTGGGTTCCTCTTGACTTTCCGGCTTGTATCTGCTTCTTTGTTCCGTTGGCTCAGCACAGCACTTCTTTACGCCGTGTATGCGTGCGTGTGTGCGTGTGTGTGTGTGTGTGTCCCTTCCACGCAAACCCAATCCTTCCCCGTCGCTGTGACTCAGCATTTCTCCTTGCCCCTGGGCGCCCGAGAAAAAATTGCCACAAGGACCTCTGATTCAAATAGCCCTGGTCAACTGAAAGCAAAGCAAGCTGACGGAAGGAGGGGGCAAAGAGCGATCAAAGCAAGGCTCAAAGAGCCCAAAAGCCTGGTTGCATTTGGCGAGAAAAGGACGCGCATCTGTATTGCATCTCCCCTCTCTGCTAGCTACCCACAGCCATGGCTTCATCGTTGCATGCCAAGCCGAGCATGGCCAGCGTGGCCAGCCATGAAAGGTTCCAACAGCCTGACGATCCACTGGCCCGCGTCAACACCCAGACTTCGCAACACGACAACGTTGACGATGAAGTCGCCGTCGCGGAGGCAGCCATGCGCGGCCAGAACCCAGACGACGACACCGAAACACGCAAAAGCGACGACTACGACGATGACGACAATGACAACGATCGCTGCTCCGAGACGAGCAGTGGCATCGACAAGGAAAAGGCCCAGCAACTGCACGAGACGGAGGAGCGCCAGGAAATGCGGCGGATGCAGAGCTACGCAACCGACGTAACCACGACGACGCTGGGGACCACCAACCCCGTCGCAGCCGAGCCGGCTAAAAAGACGTGGGCGCAGCGCGTCGACCCGCTGAAATGGGGCGCCATCCCACCGGTGCCCGAGGAGCGTGGCGAGTCGCCAGAGTACCGCGCCAGCTGGCTGAGCAAGCTCTTCTTCACGTGGCAGGGCTCCCTCATGCGCGTCGGCTACAAACGCCCCCTCGAGCGGAATGATCTCTGGACGGTCAACCCGGACCGCAGAGTCCTCAAGATGTCCGCGGCCGTGGACGAGGCATTCCGCAGGCGGGTAGCAAAAGGCCAGAAACAGCCCCTGCTGCGCGCTCTCAACGAGGTCTACTTCAAGGAGTTTTGGCTCGGCGGCCTTTGCCAGCTTTTTGCCACGCTTTTCCAAGTGTTTGCTCCGTTCACTCTGCGATACCTGATCGCATACGCCACCGAAGCCTACGACGCTGCACACACTGGCACGCCGCAGCCTAACATCGGTAGGGGACTTGGTCTTGTCTTTGGCGTGACCTTGATGCAAATTTTCCAGTCTCTCGGCACCAACCATTTTATCTACAGAGGCATGTTGGTAGGCGGTCAATCCAGATCCGTGCTCATCAATCTCATCTACGCAAAATCCATGGTTGTTTCAGGACGTGCCAAGGCCGGAGGAGAGGCCATCGCTGACAGCCCCGAGGGCGAAGCTGCTGCAGGCGAGGACGGCACGGCCAACGAGAAGAAAAAGAAGAAGGCCAAGCAGGGCGCACCGCCGCCAGGCAAGGCTGGCGTCATGGGTGACGGCGTTGGCTGGGGCAATGGTCGTGTTGTCAGCCTGATGAGTGTCGATACATATCGTATTGACACGGCCTGCGGTCTCTTCCACATAGTTTGGACGGCTCCCATTGCCTGTCTCCTCACCCTGGTCCTACTGCTCATTAACCTGTCCTACAGTGCTCTCTCCGGCTTTGCGCTGCTTGTCATTGGTCTCCCCGCGCTGACAAAGGCTATCAAGAGTCTGTTCAGACGACGACAAAAGATCAACAAGGTGACGGACCAGCGTGTCGGCCTGACACAGGAAATTCTGCAGGCAGTGCGCTTTGTCAAGTACTTTGGCTGGGAAAGCTCGTTCCTCAAACGCCTGGGCGAACTGCGCTCCAAGGAAATCGGCATGATCCAGCGTCTCATGTCCATCCGCAATGGCATCATGGCCATCTCCATTTCTCTGCCCATCTTTGCGTCCATGCTCTCCTTCATCACCTTTACCCTGTCCGACCACGGCCTCCAAGCCTCCACTGTCTTCTCCTCGCTGGCCCTCTTCAACGGTCTGCGTATGCCTCTCAACCTGCTCCCCCTGGTGATTGGCCAGGTGACTGATGCGTGGAACTCGATCAAGCGTATCCAGGATTACTTGTTGCTCGAGGAACAGGCAGATGAAGCCATTGTCGATGCAGATGCTCCCAACGCGGTCGAGCTGCGCGACGCTTCCTTTACCTGGGAGCGCACGCCCACTCAGGACATGGATAAGATCTCTGCCATGGCAAGCGGCGGCAAGGGCGGCGGCAAGAACGCGCCCAAGGTCGATTCAAAGACCAAGAAGGCTCAGGCGGCTGCCAAGAAGGCCGAGAGCGAGGCCAAGGTACAGGACGACCGCGAGCCATTCAAGCTGCAGGGCCTCAACTTCTCCATTGGACGCAACGAGCTCGTGGCTGTCATTGGTAGCGTTGGCAGTGGCAAAACTTCGCTGCTGGCGGCCCTGGCCGGCGACATGCGCAAGACAGACGGACAGACCGTGCTGGGCTCTTCTCGAGCCTTTTGTCCGCAGTCTGCTTGGATTCAAAACTCTACTGTCCGGGAGAATATTCTGTTTGGCAAGGACATGGACCGGGCCTGGTACAAGAAGGTCATCAAAGCGTGAGTGAGAGACTTGTTGAATGATGCATGATTGTGGTTGGCTGTAATTGACACAGTCACAGATGTGCCCTCGAGCCCGACTTGGAAATGCTGCCCAACGGCGACGCGACCGAGATTGGTGAGAAGGGAATCACCATTTCTGGTGGCCAGAAGCAGAGACTCAACATTGCCCGTGCCATCTACTTTGATGCTGACCTGATTCTCATGGACGACCCACTCAGCGCCGTCGACGCACATGTTGGTCGGCATATTTTTGACAATGCCATCCTGGGCTTGCTCCAAGACAAGGCCCGCATCCTTGCCACACACCAGCTGTGGGTGTTGAACCGCTGTGACCGCATCATCTGGATGGACCAGGGCAAGATCCAGGCCATCGACACGTTTGCCAACCTCATGCGCGACCACGCCGGCTTTCAGCAGCTTATGGAGTCGACTGCCGTGGAGGAGCAGAAGGAGGATGGCGAGGCGACGCAGACGGCCGACGTCAACGACACCAAGGGCAAGAAGAAGAAGAAGGGCAAAAGCCTTATGCAGAGTGAGGAGCGCGCCGTCTCGAATGTGCCCTGGTCCGTCTACGGTGACTACCTCCGTGCATCCGGCAGCATCCTCAACGGGCCGCTCGTCTTCACCTTCCTCGTCATATCCCAGGGCGCCAACATTGTCACCAGCTTGTGGCTTTCATGGTGGACCTCGGACAAGTACGGCCTCGAGACGGGCGTCTACATTGGCATCTACGCCGGCTTGGGCGCCATCCAGGCGCTGCTCATGTTCACCTTCATGGTGACGCTGACAATGGTCGGCACCCGCGCGTCCAAAAGGATGCTGACGCTGGCCATCACGCGCACGCTGCGCGCGCCCATGTCCTTTTTTGACACGACGCCGCTTGGCCGCATCACGAACCGCTTCTCGCGCGATGTGGATGTCATGGACAACAACCTGGCGGACGCGATGCGCATGTACTTCTTCTCGGTCGCCGGCATCCTGTCTACGTTTGCCTTGATCATTGCGTATTTCCACTACTTTGCCATTGCCCTTGTGCCGCTGTTTTTCCTGTTCCTGTTTGCCACGTCGTTTTACCGTTCGTCTGCGCGCGAGATTAAGCGGTTTGAGGCTGTGCTTCGGTCGAATGTGTTTGCCAAGTTTGGCGAGGGCCTCAGTGGAGTGAGTAAATCTTTTCGCCTTTCTTTTTTCTCTCCTTCCCCCCCCCCCCCCCAAAAAAACAAACTTATCCTTTTCAAACTCTCGCTGGGTGACGAGGAATACTTGTTAACCTTTCTACTATAACAACAGGTAGCTACCATTCGCGCATACGGCCTCAAGGACCGCTTCATCGAAGACCTTCGCTTTGCCATTGACGAAATGAACTCGGCCTACTACCTTACCTTTAGTAACCAGCGTTGGCTCTCGGTCCGCCTCGACGCAGTCGGCAACGCGCTTGTCTTCACCACAGGCATCCTCGTCGTGACGTCGCGCTTCAGCGTCTCGCCCTCCATCGGCGGGCTGGTCCTCAGCTACATCCTGTCGACCGTGCAGCTCATCCAGTTCACCGTCCGCCAGCTCGCCGAGGTCGAAAACGGCATGAACTCTGTCGAGCGCCTGCGATACTACGGCACGCAGCTCGAGGAGGAGGCACCGCTGCACACCATCGAGATGCGGCCCACGTGGCCCGAAAAGGGCGAAATCGTCTTTGACAATGTCGAGATGCGCTACCGCGCGGGCCTGCCGCTTGTGCTCAAGGGGCTGGACATGCACGTCCGGGGCGGAGAACGCATTGGCATTGTGGGCCGCACGGGCGCCGGCAAGTCGAGCATCATGTCGACGCTGTTCCGGCTCGTGGAAATCAGCTCGGGGCACATTACCATCGATGGGATCGACATTGCGACCGTCGGGCTGAACGATTTGCGCAAGAGGCTGGCCATCATCCCGCAGGACCCGACGCTTTTCCGCGGCACGGTGCGCAGCAACCTCGACCCGTTCAACGAGCACACGGACCTGGCACTGTGGTCTGCGCTGCGCCAGGCCGATCTGGTGCCCAAGGATGCCGAGCTCCACGGCAGCGCAGGAAAACAAACATCGGGCGCAGCAGCAGCAGAGGCGGCGGCGGCGGCGGCGGCGGCGGGGGGCGGCACCACCAACACGGGCCACGACCAGGGCCGCATCCACCTCGACACGCTCGTCGAAGAAGACGGCCTCAACTTTTCGCTCGGCCAGCGGCAGCTCATGGCGCTGGCGCGGGCCCTCGTGCGCGGCAGCCAGATCATTGTCTGCGACGAGGCGACGTCGAGTGTCGACATGGAGACGGACGACAAGATCCAGGCGACGATTGCGAGCGGCTTCCGCGGCAAGACGCTGCTGTGCATTGCACACCGGCTGCGGACCATCATTGGCTACGACCGGATCTGTGTGATGGATCAGGGGCGGATTGCCGAGCTGGACAGCCCGCTTGCGCTGTGGCAGATGGAAGGCGGCATATTCAGGGGCATGTGTGAGAGGAGCGGGATCCGGCTGGAGGACATTAGAGGGGCGCGAGACGGGCTGTTGAGGTTGGCGGAGGAGGGTGAAAGGGGGAGGAAGGAGCATGCAGCGGTGGTGGTGGAGGACTCGGAGAAGTACGAGGAGGAGGAGATGGTCGTGGAGAGGATGGTGAGCGACGGGTTCGTGGAGAGTGAGAAGGGGGAGTGAGACGAAGAAGTTGGGAGATGGCGGATGGCTGGCTGGCTGCGTGTGCCAGGTAAAGGAACAGGGCGGAGTGAGAATGCATGTGGGATGGATAGGTACCCTTCGTCTTGGAGCTTGCGAGTGAATTCCGGATAAGAAAAGAGTACGGGGGTTCTATAGTAATGGGGTAGGATGGGTAGGACTAGAGGTGGTCTGAGGGGACATGCGCATAGAAGCCATATATTTGTACCAAAATAATATATAATCTAAAGCATGGGAATGATGAGCTGATAGTCGGTTCGCAAAGAGTTCTTTTTGAATGATTGGGACAGGCTCAGGGCTGGACTATATACTTCTCGAGTTCCGTGTAGAAGAGCACACACACACACATATATATATATTTACATATGTGATCAAGTAGGGTAAAAGAATGTATAATAACTCACATTCTATGGGCTTTTGTTTCGTTTGTAAAACAATACCTAGGGCGGAAATATCAAGCACAATTACAGTCTCACGGCACACAAGATGAAAGATACGACTACCTCCCATGCTAAACTAATAAAGGCCTACATAGTATGCAGAGAATCCTGATCCTATATCAACCAATCTGTAGATTCTGTCTCCTCAAATCCTCGGGCAGTGGACAAAGTGATATGATCTTGGTCTTTTCCAGCTGTTTTCCCATTCAACCCCGCTGCATTCATAGCCACAGAGAAGACATGCATGTCTCAAACCGCCATACGAACAATGCTTTCCTGCTGTGCGACAACCGCCCAGCCATTCTCGCTCTGGCGTATCGTACGTTTTGTGTGCACAGTCGGCGCAGAGAGAGGAAGTGTGGGGTGGAAGAGACAGTACATAGTAGTACGGCTGCGATTCTATTTTGTGTCAATGGGGGAATCTATTTTGATGTATAGGCTAGTTCCTCTTTCTTTTCTTTCTTCTTTTTTTTTTGGGGGTGTTTTTTCTTTCTTTCTTCATGCTATATCCTTGACTTCTTTATGCGAGCCAGACGGCTAACGCAGAGATATCCACAACATGACCACGGCGAAGCATATCGAACGATAGCAGAAGGAGAAGAAGAAGAAGAAGAAGAAGAAAAAAACGAAGCAAAATTTCCTTGGAACCTTCTTGATGTTCTGTTTATGCATCGTGGGGCCCTTCTCCATAGATTCACCGTAGCGCTGCCGATCATGTCGTTCTCACTGGGTCTGCACTATGACTTGGCACACTGGCAACTCCAGTCTGTTCAGGTACAATTGTCAGTGGGGAAAGAGAAAAAAAAAACCCAAAAACAGGGACTCTCGGACAGGATGTTGCTGGTCCGCAGAAGAGTCTTGAGAGTCGCTTTCTTTGCGGTTGATGCCCAATCGTATTGTATGTTTGCCTTTCTGATGCATGGTTGGATTTATTTGATTTTTCGGCTCGGGGTTTGTCTTGACCGACAGTTTACATGGCACAATAGAGTTTTGGCGGATGCACACTGCTTTCGCAACGCAAATGCTGAAGCAGGTTTTGGACTGGCGGAAATGTGGGTGAGGCATGACGACCACTTGATGGTGATACGAGCGACTTGGGCCTCAGTGATTGTACTTCAGATGTCTCTACTATGAGTGCTATGATACTCGTCAGGTTGCAGAGATGAAGCATTTGTGGCAAACGCACAACAATCAGGCGTGTGGTGGCACGGCCGAACGTGAGATGGGACGAACAAATTGCCCAGCATTGGGAAGGACGATCGAGCTCGTCAGACATCGATGCCAGGGAGAATCACGAGCACGTGGTGTACATAGCAGTCAAGCCGCATGATGTGGCGCCCGTCGTGACTTGCCGTCTTTCCCATGCTGTCTCCGGCTCTTGGCTGGTGTCTCGAATCATGGTCGAGGTTGGGCATAAACAAAACGCTGGACCCGCGTCCTGGTGCTCCACCTGCCAGTCGCCAAGGGCCAGTGGACATGATGCGGATCGTGGGCGTCCTTCAAGCGTTCCTGGGGCGGATACTATGTACTATCATAGTAGTATCCACGGCTGGCTTGTCGGGCACTCTCCATGGCCGCCTTCGTTGGCGTTCGGGGAGGACGACATCCCAAGTGGAGCCACACAGGCGTGGGCGCAGTTCATTGCATTGAGTGTGTGCCACGATAACATGTTGGCGCGTGTCCTGCACAGGGCATCGTCGCTTTGTTTGGACCGAGACGTTTACTATCCTGTGTTAGTACTTGTCTGCCATGCCACAGGCCGTTAACACGGTACAAGCCAGGCTGTGGCAAAGAAGGAGGCACCGCCAGGTCGACGATTAACACGGGCAAGTGAGACATGGCATCAATACTAGGAGATACAGGTACAGGTACAGTCGCTGGTAGCCTGGTTTTGGAGCGGATGGAGACCACGATCCGCAGAAGGCGCAATGCAAGCACACACGGCGTTCTTGTTTACATAGTACAAGCGATTCCGCGGCGTCAAGAGCCTTGAGGGCGCTTCTCTTGTTGATCCCACTTCTGTGGCCAGCTGTCCATTTAAAACCGGCCGCTCCCTTCTTCGTCTTGTGCTTCTCCTCCTGCTCCTCCTTCTTGCTCACGACCGAGACAATCGAGACAGATACGCCTCCGCCCTCGTCCTCGAACAGTAGAGTAAGCTCTTCCTCCTCCTGTCGTCTCTTGCTCTGTGCAACACGGAGCCCAAAGAGAGTCTCGCTCCAGCCGTTTCGGCCCTTCATCGCCTTTGCTATTGTTGACACTTTGGGTCTTGTTGTTGTTGTTGTTGTAGCAGCCTGTGGCATCCTCAACCTTTGATAACACGGCGTACTCTTTGAGTCTCACGACATCCCAAGTCAACAACAGCCCTCCTGCTCCTCCTCTGGCCATGGCTCCTTCGCTTGCGCAGCAGATCCGGGCTCACTCGGTCGCTATCAGCGGCGAGTTTGTCGGAACCTTCTTGTTCCTCCTGATGGCCCTCTCGGCTGCCCAGGTCGCCAACACGGACACTTCGCACGTCGGAGACGGCGCCTACCCTGGAAACATCAACCTCACCCAGCTGCTGTACATCAGCCTGGCCTTTGGCTTCTCGCTGGCGGTCAACGTGTCCATCTTCGCCAAAGTCAGCGGTGGCCTCTTCAACCCTGCTGTAAGTGTCGCCTCTGTAATCGCTCTGTATCAGCGGCACCGTGCTCGCCAGAGCAGCGCCACAGGGGGCAAGATGACTGACGCACACGCTCGCACAAACACTTACAGGTTACCCTGGGCATGTGTCTGATTGGCAAGGTCGCCTGGCTCAAGGGTCTCTTCCTCGCTGCCAGCCAGGTCCTCGGCGGTATCGTTGCGGCTGCTCTCGTCAAGGTCATTTTCCCGGGCACCTATGTTGTCCAGACCAAGCTCGGCCACGGCGCATCCACCTTCCAGGGCCTCTTGATTGAGCTGCTGCTCACTTTCCAGTTGATGCTGGCCATCTACTTCACGGCTGTCGAGAAGCACGAGGCCAACGCGCTCGCTGCGCTGGTCATTGGCTTTGCCCTCTTTGTGGCTGAGTATGTGTAACCCTTGGCTCTGACAAGAATGGGACAAATTGGCCCTTTGGACATTGTTGCTGACGCGGGACACGTCCGTCTAGATTGCCCGGTATCTACTACACGGGTGGTTCCCTCAACCCGGCGAGAACCTTTGGCCCCGATCTGATTGCCCTGGACTTTGGCGCCAACCACTGGATCTACTGGATTGGTCCTCTGCTCGGTAAGTCGCACCGTGCACTGGACGTGCGCAGCTGTCTGTGAATGGGGAAGCAAGCTGATCGGATGCGTCTAGGTGCCACCGCTGCTGCCGGCGTGTACAAGTTCATCAAGCTCCTCCAGGCCGAGTCGGAGGAGGCAGAGGATGACAACGAGAGACAGCCCCTCCTGTCCTAAATGCGACATGATGACACGATGGAAATGATTGCACGAAAGATTGGATGGTCGGGCCCAATGGTGGTGTCGAAGGTGACTCGCTGCCTTGGAAAGTCGGACCTCTGCAAAGCTCGATGCGAGTTGTCATGTTTCTTTCGCACCCTCGCGCAGCACAACCGAGTTGTACATGTTGTGACAGGAAACACAAACGCGCTCCCACTTCTCGGCACATGCTTTCTTTTTTTCTTCTTTTTGCTACAATTACGTGGGGTTGCACGGCTTGATTCCCTGATCTGGGTTCTGATGGGGCGAGTATCGATTGGCATTGTAGCAAAGTTTATCCTACGCAATGCTGGGCCTTTTTGCATGGAGCATGATAACGACGATGGTTAAAGATTGTTTGGGAAAAGAAAGGCCAAGACGTGCTTTGATATACTTATTGCTTGCGGCTTCTGAGTTCCTGGTCACGCACATTGCATAGCACGCCGTCGGTTAGCACATTGTACTTGGAGTGTACAGTCCTTGATGGAATGGAGGAAATCACCATTTATGAACCTTGAATAAGATTTCCATTCAACAAGGCTCCCTATCTTTTTGTTACGAGAATGCTTGCTCAGTCTTTCTGTGGGACAGACAGCGAGGATAGACACACAAATCACTCGTGTGTAATGTCGTAGTATAAGTGCGTTTTGGTTTGGTTTTGTATTCAAAAGTGATTCTATTTTCTAATATTCTTGGGTATCCAGGTTGATCTATAATGTGCTCGTACTCTATCCTTTTTTGAGCACTTTTATCTACAGAGTTGTTGGTTTTGTGTGTTTTTTTTTTTCTTCTTTTTCGCTAATGACTGACCGACCAAGAGAATCCTTTTTTTTTCCCCCTTCCGTAATCAATGCTCATCTTTCTATTCTTGTTTAATTAACCCTGGAACAGAAATTCGCTTTTGCGTTGGCGTCGCTTTTCCCAGGATGAATGGATGGATGATCGCTGGCAGCTCTGACCACAAAAACAAAAAAAAGAAAAAACAAATCTTGCAATCAAGACTCTAGACAATACTCGTCTCGTTCTCGCTCACCAATCCGTCCCGCGTCGAACTCCTCGGCCGTCCACCAAAGAGACCCCGCTTGCGCGCAGAGGTAGCCACCGAGTCGACAGTCGGGGTGCGACGCAGGGGCCGCGACGGGCCGCCTAGTTCCACACTGGAAGCGCGCGCGGCGGCGGCCTCTTGGCGGAGGACTTGGAGCCGAGCGAGGTTGGCGGTTGCGGGGTCCTTGCGCCCTTCAAAGACGTCGCCAAAGTCGGGCATGTGGTCGTACATGCGCGTGGTGGCGGCTGAGATGGCGGTGCGGGAATCGGCGCGTCGTCGACGGTACGGGGAAGGGTAGCGGTAAAGGGGGCCGCCAGCCGTGGTTGTGGAATCGTGCCAGTCGCCCGAAGCCTGCGACATGCCGTCGCGGAAACTAGCATTGTCCCGGGCGAGGCTCTCGCTGCGTGGACTCTGGAGCACGGGGCTGCCGACGACGGTGCTTCTGCCTGTGCGGAAGGGCTCCGTGGTGGCGGCTTGGGGGTTGTTGCCAGCCTCCTTGTGGTGGCCGTCTCCAGCCTGACCATGGGCTTGCGGTGGCTGGACGGGCACGTAGTAGAAGGGATAGTCCTTGTCGCCACCTGGCTGCGCGCGGCGAGGCCCTTGGATGCCGAGTTGCTTCATCTGGTGCATGAGCTCCGTGGCAAACTTATTGTGGCGCTGCAGACGCACGAGCTCGTTCTGGTAGTTGGACTTGTGGAAGAAGATGACGTTCAGGGTCACCGAGTAGACCTCGTCAATGGTGCGCACTTCGCTGATGATCTGGGGCTGGTAGTCGCGCTTGTGCTCGACGACAAAGTCCATCATGCGCGCCTTGAGCTCCTCGACGAGGTCGGCCGACGTGCCAAAGCGCAGCTTGAGCTCGATGGGGTCGGCGAGGCCGCTGCTGCGCCGCTGGTTGAGGATGAAGAGGGTGTTGAGGAGAGAGTTGGGCGCTTGGACGACTAGGAGGGAGAAGTCAGTATTGCTCTTCCAGAGGAGGAGGAGGCACGATGGTCTGTGGACAACAGAGACAACACAGGGCAAGAGACAAGAAAACGCGACGTACTGTGTCCTTCCATCTTCTTAAACTCGGTATACAAGAGCGAAATCTCCTGGACGTAGTAGTCGTCGCCCGTGCCCAGCGAGCCCGTGTTGCCGTAGACCGTCACGCGGTCACCGACATCGAAGGGATGCTTGACAAAGACAAAAATGATGGACTGCAGAAACTCCTGCGCCGTGGCCTGGAGCATCCACGACAGGCCCAGGATCGTGGTGCCGCTCGTGCCCAGGGCCGAGGCCGCGGACCCCGAGAGGATGGAGACGAAGACGATGGCGGCGATGATGAAGATGATGAACAGAAAGACCTGGTCCAGCTTCTGGATGACCGAGTCGAGGTCCTTGAGCGAGGCCGCAATGGCCTTCTTCTCGAGGTGGATCTCGTTGCAGACCAGCTCGAGCTCCTCCATCGAGATGTCGCCGTTCAGGTCCTGGTCGAACATGCCAAAGCACGCGTCCGCATCCTCGGGCGCCTGGAAGGCCGCCTGGAGATCGGCGGGCGTGATGGTGTCGGCGCCCGCGCGCACAAAGGTGCGGTAGATGCGGCGCGCGAGAATGTGCGAGTTGTGCGTGTTGCGGAGCAGCTCGAGGACCACCTTTTGCGGGTGGCCGCGCGCCATGACCTTGCGCCCCGTGAGATCGCCCGCCATGCGGCCCGCGGCCTTGCCAATGTTGTTGAGCGCCAGCCGTGCGTTCTGCTGCACCAGGCGCAGCGGCGTCTTGGTGCCCGCCAGCCCGCCGTTGGCCTCGGCCAGATCCTCGTCCTCGTGCAGCAGCTTCTGCTTCGAGTACTCGTACAGGCGGATCAGGTTGTTGATGTTGATCCTGTTCTGCTCGATGCGCGCGGCGTAGGTCCGGACGTGGAACGTCGTCGCGATCCACTGGATCAGGATCTTTTCCACAAAGTTGCTCGTCGCCAGCACAAAGAGCGCGATGATGACCTTCCAGACCACGTCGATCCACGTTATATAGACGGGGTCGCCGTCCGCTGGCGCAGGGCTGCGGTGGTTGTTGGTGATGGTCTGGAACGAGCAGATCTGGCCGAGCATCCAGACGAACGCCGCGGTTGGGATCTCCATCTGCCGGCCGATATCCTGCCACTTGTTGTGGTTGCTCGAGCCGATGATCTTGGCCACGCCGCCAAACAGCCCAGGCATAGTCGCCATGAGGATGCGGCTCGCCCACAGACTGCACCAGACGATCTCGAGCCAGATGCCAAACCACAGCAGCGCCAGGCCGCCCTGGCCACCGACCGGATTGTCCCCGGGCAGGGCATAGATGTCCAGAAGAATGGGGGTCAAGAGAAGCGCCGCGGGTGGGATGGCCTACGCGTGCAAGGCCAAGTGTTAGCCTCCAAAGAGGAAAGAAAGCCCAGCAGCGGTGCTGATATCCACACCATGGGTACATGGGTACGCAAACAACGCGTCTTGCAGGCCACGACTTACATAGACGAAATACCTGATGACCCTGGGGAATCGCTTGATCTCCTTGAACAGCTTGCCCACCAACGTGGGCTTCTTTTCCGGCTTGACCTGAGGCACCTGAGGCTCCCTTGTCAACGTGTCGAAGGCATCGTCTGGCTGCGCCTCTGGATGGTGTCTGCGGTGCGCCGACCGTGATCTGTGCCGCGTGGCCTCCTGCTTCTCTTGGTTGCTGGCAACTCGTTCGGCGCGTAGCAGCTCGAGGTCATCCATCAGGCGGTTCGCATTTTCATTCTCATGGGCTTCAGAAGGAGGCGGCTGCTCATGGGAGTCGGAGGGAGACAAGGCATGATGATGGTCGTGGTGGTGATGGTCTTGGTAGAGCACGTCAGTAGAATCCTCGCTCAGGTGCCACGAGACGAGACCATGGTAGACTGTGTCTGAGTGTGTACTATGCACCTCGTTATGCTTGTTTGAGGCAGACGGTAGACAAAGTGCAGCGTGATATTATACAGCGTGATCTTCTGTTTCTTACCGTGGCTTGGGACTGTGAGAAGGTCTGCGTCACACTCGTCCCCAGAATGGCCCTGTGCTGGAGACATCATGGTGGATTATCGAATCGCGACCTGTAAACAAGTATATATATATATATATATGTGTGTGTGTGTGTGTGTGTGTTGTGGCGATGGACCAAATTATCCCATCCACACATCGAAGGGGTCGTCGAGAGAAGAAGAGAGGCTCCGTTTCACTCACTCACTGGGGCATGTGCACCTCGGTGGAAAGACGAAAGTAACAGGTGAGTCAAAGAAAGGGAAAGCCAAGTGATGATCGGTTCCAGACACGCACACATCGAAGAATGATGCCCGCTCCAGGGTCCAGAAGGGGGTGTGCTTCGACGTCCACTGGCAAACGATTCGACGCCGATCCTGGCCACGGCCTCAGTACATAGCACAGTATCAAAGAGCACGTATCTCGACACAGGGCTCCTAGGTATCGATTATGCTTGTTCTTAGACGAGATATACTGTAGCGGGTCTCTCTGGAGAACGGCGAGCCGGCTGGGTCTGGGCCTTGGGCAGAAGCAGTGGAGGTGCGGTTTCCAGTGCAGTGGGACATTCCAGTAAGTGACGTAGGTCGGTTGCTTGGCTGATACTCTGTACATAGGGTGGCCGAGCAGCGAGAAGGCCCTTGTCTTGACTCGCTGGCAAGAGACAGCCAGCTCGGAGCTGGACGAGGAAGGGCCATGTGGAAGGAGGAGGGAGTGTCTGCGTAGTAGCTGACACCGATCACAGGCTTTTTCTTGGGCTTCCTCCTCTTGCAGATCCGCTCACCGAGACCAAGCGAAGGGGGAAGAAAAGAAAGGAAAAAAGAAGAAAGAAAAAAAGAGGCTTCCAACCCTTCCCCGTCACCGCTACTATGATTGCTGCTGCCAATCGAGCAGTCTAGCAGCCGTGATGGCAGGGAAAACAACAAGACGATCCGGAGCGAGTGGATCTTGCTACACCAAGGTTGATCCAGGACGGCCGTGAATAGTAGCTTTCCCCGGCCCTTGGAATGCAGATCTACAAGGTCCTACGGCACAGTGCAGTTGTAATCGGTGTGCTTTATTTCTCGTTTCCACGGATTGCCCTATCGGGAAAAAGACTCTTTTTTTTTCTTTCCTTTTTCTTCTTCTTTTCTTTCCCTCAGCTACTCTCATCAAGGGCAAATGATATTACACAGTAAGTCGACATCCGCCACGCATTTTCAGAAACTTTGCGTTCCACATCGATGCTTGGCACGCTGTCGTATCGCCTTGGACTGCGTCGTATATGAAACAGGTGGGCGGGATTGGCTTCCGCGTGGGGGGCCATTGGATGCTGGGTTGGTTAGCTGATAGCTGATATCAGGAGTATCGATGAATTTGATTTATTCAGAGAAAGTCGCGCTGATCACTCTGAGACCAGCAGAGCTTGAGCAGAGGGGGAATCTGTTTTCCCAAGTCAACTTCCAGTGTGTTGTCTAGATCTCTTGGAACCAGACGAATACGAAAGACATTGTCTGCCATCCGCCAAGCACGGTTGACGTCAAAAAAGACCACCGGCAAAGATACTATCGCCATCTCAGGGGCACCCACACCACGATTCTCAGCCGCCAAACCATACGGTTTTGGCCCCTTGTCTGTGTCTGGTATAGCGTGAACATCTCTCGGTTACTGTGCTCTTTTTGTTTTGTGTGTCCTTTCCATCGCTCGTTCGCTCGCTGGGTGTGCTGAGTCGGATGGATGGAGGGTTGGATGAACGACTCGGCTCCGTTCCATGGCCAAGACGAGCAAACCCAGCAAAGGTTTTGGTTTTTTTCATCTCCCCTCACGCCATCTCCTTGGCTCGCTTGTCAAAGTTTTGGCGCAACATTCTAGACATTCGGCGAGACCGCAAATGTCAGTGGCAAACCGCAAGAGAAGAGAGCAAACCTTGAAATGGGCTTGGTAAATTCCATGGCAGTCAAGAGGTTGTCGTTACTGTGGCACGGAGGGAACAATAAATCGTAGCCGTGAAGCAAAGTGTCCAGTCTCTGAAGGATGAAGGCGAAACAAGAGGCCGGTCTAATCTTAACGGTAAGTATAGGCATCTATCTTCTCATGCTCATCAGGGTGGGTTGGTTGATACAGTCCTCCTGCCTTGGGAATGCTCAACGTGTCGTGCATCCTCTTTGAATCAAATTACGTATCCCCAAATAAGTTCTACGACGCTGTTTTGCACAGTTCCATGGCAAATAAATATGACATGCCACTTCCCGGCAGAGCAAGCGGCGACAAGAAAGCAAGCAAAGAAAACGTCCCCACCATTCTCGACACCCCATCCTGTTACTTATGACTTACTGATGCTCGAGTGCTGTATTGGCTTTCTCAACTAAAAACCTGAAGCGAGTATCCCTGGCGGAGGAGAACTGCCTACCTTGAATCTCTTGTCCCGAAATACTGCATAGTATGTACTGTTACCTCACTCGGACAGTTAGTTATTGACCCAACCGTGAAACATGGCTCCCGTTTCCTTATGTTGGTGTCCAAGACTTCAGGAGATGGCAGCTTCAATGGTCGATCGATCTGGATGAGGAGCATACGAGCCGATGTCAGTTCCATACGCAAGGGGCGACGGCACGTAAAAGACCGCCAGTGGCAGCCCCGGGTGCGACAAGAGAGAATAAGCGGCTCTGTTGTGTATACACAGATAGTAAGTATATGTACTCATTGTTAGCTATGTATAATTTGCAGATGGCAGTATGTAGAAAGCTTTTCATGCTTCAATCACGCTCTCCATCTCCTGAAGTACTTGCACCAATATAAAGAAATTACCTCGTGCTTGGGAGGATTTGGTTGGCCCTTGTCAATAGACCTCACTCACTCATCGAATACATACAAGCCACCCGCACCCACTTGATAATTAATATTGAGCAAAGCACAGCGCACTGACGGCCAAAGTGCTACACACAAATATCTCACCAGTAACCAAACACCGGGTCACTTTTGAGCAAGTTGTAAATCCCATATTGAGGAGTCGGTCTATGAACAAGCAAGAACCTAAAACAAAAAACAAAGACCCGCAAGGTGACACATCAGCTCTGTCTCGGCTTATATATACCGCGTGAAGGTCAGACAAAAGGTGGCTGTTGCGCCTTTCCTCTCTACCCCTCACCGCGTCCGCCGCCGCTGTTACGACTGCAACGACTACAGCAAGTTTTGCAACCTGTTCATTTTCGTCTCGCTTGGCTTAGGAACTAGCAAACGCCCCAAACATCGCCTTTCATCGCCTTTTTATTCAAACGAAATGCTCCAGTCCTCGCCAATCGCAGCACCCACTCTTCTCACGACCGCAAACGCAGCTTTACCCTTGGCAGCAGCAGTGTAGTCCACCTGTGCTGTCCACGTCTTGCCGTCCGCACCCGTGACAGTGACTTCCTCCTGGCCCGCCCAGGATGCTGGTGCGCCAACAACAATGATCTTGTCCACCGTGACCTGCTGCATATTCTTGAGCCACTCGCCCGCCTTGATGGCTTTGGTGTCGCGGCCTTCGGCGTCCGAGGACGACAGCTTGTTGCCGTCCAGGACAAACTTGCGGTGGATATATTGACCCTTTTCAAAGTCAAACGAATCGCCGTCGTCAGTGTACAGCTCGCCCTCGGCCCTACCGCCGGACCTGGGCAGGGTAACCACGAGCGTGTAATCGTCCCACTTCATGAGCGCAGTGGAGCGGCGAGGTCTGTCGCGACGAGGGAAGATATGACCGCCCTGCATGAGCAGTGGGATCTTGTCAAGGGGCGCAGAAATGGTGGCCTTCTTGCCCTTGGTGGTGGAGACGATTTCATAGGTAAAGTAGTCATAGTAGATCTCGTTGTCAGGAATGTAAATGTCTGTCGACTCTTTGTCCTGCTCGACAATAGGCTTGACGAGAAGACCAGTGCTGCCGACAAACATTTGGTCATCGATGGCCAGACCACCCTCGTCCTCAGGGTTCGTGTAGAACATGGGACGCACAATGGGCGAACCATCCTTGTGAGCCTGGTAAAAGGCAGTATACCACGATGGTAGGAGGCTGTATCGCAGCCGCAGGGCCGAGGTGATCATTCCAGTGTAGGGCTCGCCGACGAGGTAGGGCTCACGACGGCGAGAGTCGATGTGGGCGTGACCACGGAAGAAGGGGTAAAAGGCACCAGCCTGATACCAGCGGACCTGCAGGTCAGCATCGGGGTTGCCAAAGAAACCACCGACATCAGCACCTGCAAAAGGGAAACCAGAGATACCCTGAGCCAGAATCATGGGGATGGAAGCACCCAGGTGGTCCCAGGAAGCTTGGTTGTCGCCAGTCCACATGGCGCCGATACGCTGAGAGCCAGCATAGAAAGAACGAGTCAGCACAAAAGGTCGTCGCAGCTCGCCCTTCTTACGCGAAAGAAGTGCCTCATATGTAGCATTGTGGAACGTCATGCCGTTGATGTTGTGAACGTCACGGTGCTCCCAGCCTCCATGGTGGATATTGTCCTTTGGCATGGTGACTTCGGGGCCGTTGAAGACCGAGGGCTCGTTCATGTCGTTCCACACCCACGTGTTTTCCATGGTGCCCTGGAAAGCGCTGTACTGGAAGAGCGACTTCCACCACTTGATGGCTTCGGGATTGAAGCAGTCGACCCAGTGGGAAGAGCCTGGCCAGCACCAGCCCTCGTAGATATTACCGTCCTTGTTATGCACAGCCAGATCCTTCGACTTGAGCTGGGATACGACAGCGTAGTCGTTTTCGTTCTTGATATGCGGGTCGATGATGGTGACCAGCTTGCGTCCACTAGCATCAAGCTGTTTACCCATACCAATGGGGTCCTTGAACATGTTGCCGTCCCAGGTGAAGTACTTCTTGCCATCCGTGTACTCAATGTCGAGCCAGATGACGTCGTAAGGAATCTTGAACTTGTCCATCTTGCGATCCACGTCCTTGACATCATCATCGGACACATAGTTCCAGCGGCACTGGTGATAGCCAATGGCGAACTCTTGAGGCATGGCGGTGGTGCCAGTCAGCTCACCGTAGCTCTTGGTGAGGTCCTGAGGAGTCGGGCCAAGGAAGACAAAGACGTCCAGTAATCCGCTTTCAGAAATCCAGTGCGTGTTGGTGGTCGTCTTGGCGGAGCTCCCAATCGCCAATGGGTTCTTGGATCCCTTGTCCTTGGTGATGTCGACCCAGGTTTCGGCGCCGTTGAGCCAAAAGACACCGACCGAGGAATCCTTCTTGTGGGCCTGCATAAAAGGAATGGCTCCGTAGAGGGTCATGGGGCTGTCGAGAATGTACTCAAAGACGTCTGCATTGTACAGTCTGTATGGCTCCTCGTAGTTGCCCTCGCCTCCGCGAGTCTCCTTGAGCGACAAGGGTCCAGCGTGCTCGGGGATGCCAAAGACATGATCGTAGTCGACAAACGAAATGTCGAGGGCGACGCTCTCGGGACCGCGAGGCTTGGTGTCGGTGTTTCCACCAAAGCTCTCCTCCCACCAGGTGCTCTCGTCCTCGCCCTTGGGCTCTTCCTCTTTCTTGTCACCTTCTGCGCCGGCACCTTCAGCGTCAGTCTCTTTCTTCTCGGGCTCAGGCTTGTCGACCTTGGGCCGCCAGTGCTCCACGTTCAGCAGACCACGGTCGTTGAGCTTGACCTGCGAGCTGCCGTCCCTCCGGAAATCGACACTAAAGGGGGAGAAGCTGATGACAGCCTCGAACTTGGCTTCTGGGCCGTACTTGACGGTCGTCTGGGTCTTGTCCGAAAAGGCAACCTCAGCGTCCTTGTCCAGCTCGGTGCCACCAACAATTGCCCACTTCTCAGCCTCGTTGTATCGTTCCTTGCGGACTTGGCTGTTGTGTCGAAGCTCAATCTCTCCCTTTTGTCTCTTTTCTTCGTCGACCGTCACACGGGCCACGCCAGATTGGAGGAAGGACACCGTGACGGGCAGGCGAACGGTGTCGCCTTGTTCGTTGATGGTCTTGAGGATAATGGCTTGCAACTGTCCATCTTTGAACGAGGTCGAGTCGGGAAGGATCTTGTAGGGTGCTTCCCAGGCAGCCAATTCTAACGCGCGGTCTGCATAATCTCTGTTTCGTCTGCAGAAACCCGACTGGCTACATCTCTTGAAATCGTTGTGCTTTACCGTCACTAGAATCAATCCATGGTTAGGCGGGAACAGGAACATGGCATAATGCGATCAAGAGGGCATTGTATTCCTACCAGCTGGGGCGATAAAGAGGCACACTATAGAGAGGAAGCACACATAGGCTGTCCACGAGCGGGACAGCCGTGAAACGTGCATAGCGGGCTGGTGACGCCGTCCACGGCGGTTGTCGCAACGCATACGAGAGGGCGAGGTAAAGAGGCAGACAGATTAGGAAATCAAGGCTATGCGAGGGCGACAATCATCAATCGTCTCTTAACAAGCGTCGTATCGACAGCTTGTGCTCAGGCGGGGGAGGGATGGAGTAGGAGAAATCCTCTTCCAATCAGTCAACCCTCAGGGCGTAGTGGAAAGTGAAGAGGAATGGTTATTTGGCTTGGTTGGCGATGCCGTGGTCACAAGCTCGCCGGTGCCGAGACCTCGCCGTCAAGCTGTCCTTCTATCATCTGGGCGTCCAGGCCGACAGGCCTATAGAAACCCCTGCCATACTTCCAGGCAAGGCAGGCCGAAACACCAAGAACCCTAACCCTTGTATATAGTATTGTGAGGCCGCTGAAGTACTTGGTACAGGGCTTCAAGTACATAGTACAACTGCAAGGTCCAAGTGTTGGGTATGAGCTTGACAATCTACGCTCAATGCACACCATTGATGAGAGTCAATTGCTTGCCAACTGCTTTCCACTTGCCCCGTCACCTCCATATCTTTTCAGTTCAGCTTGCGCCGAACGCATCTGTGCCCACGTGGAGGATTCAGTGGCCAGTTCGGTCTTGCAAGCCTTGAATTTCTTTGGGTGTTTGGGATCGACACACAGTATTTGCCGCCTTGTACTGAATAGCAAATATGGCGAGCCCAAAAGACGACGGACGCCAGCAGCAGCAGCGGCTTGACTCTGAGCGACCGGCTATAGGGGCAGAAGGGGCTACAGCGGCTGTAGGGCCAGCAAAGCCAGGGTCCAGGCCCGTGGCGGGGAGAGCGGCTGGACCCCAGCACTGGACCCCACCCAAACTGCTGGCAGTGGTGCTGGCCGTCGTAGCAGCTGTCCTCTTTCGAAATTTCTTTCTTACGGCTGTTGATCTCTCTTCACCCTCTCCGCCCTCCACTTCCTTCGTCTACGAAACCATCACGACCACCGTCACCAACGCCCTCCCTTCTTTTCCCACACAGGACTCTACGCAACCTTCCACAATGTCTTCCACCGAGCAGACGTACGTCCCTATCCTGCAAATCATTCAATTTGCATTTCGGTGGTCCATTGAAGCATTTATGCCCTCTTGGTCGATCCGAGATGGGCACTCTGGTCCACTTGGTTCGACATGGTCAGCTAACGTATATCTTGCAGCTTCATTGCCATCAAGCCCGATGGTGTCCAGGTATGGACATGACCATGTGCAATATCGTCACAAACAGCCCAAACTAACCACCAGGATGTAGCGTGGCCTCATTGGACCCATCATCCAGCGCTTCGAGCAGCGCGGGTACGTCTTTGTTCACCTTTGATTGTGCAATTGGTGTTCGATTTGCCTGGGGACTTGGTGCATGACTGACTTGGCTGTGTTGACAGATACAAGCTTGTTGCCATCAAGCTCGTCACTCCCTCCAAGGAGCACCTCGAGACTCACTGTTCGTGAAACCTCTACCACATACACGGGCGACCCCTTTTGCGAAGCTACCCCGCCATCGCTAGCCGCCCCGCCGTGCGATTCCGCTGACCGCCCTTCTAGACGCTGATCTCAAGGAGAAGCCCTTCTTCCCCGGTCTGCTGTCCTGTATGTCCAACGATCTGAAACACATACAACTCTCAGCCTTTGGAACAACCATTAACATGCTATATAGACATGATGAGCGGCCCCATTGCCGCCATGGTCTGGGAGGGCCGTGACGCCGTCAAGACCGGCCGTGGTACGTATTTACTTGGAATCCCAGTTGCCAATTGTACAACAACATTTTACTGATTGTTGAACTGCACAGTCCTCCTCGGCGCCACCAACCCCCTGGCTTCCGCCCCTGGCACCATCCGTGGTGACTTCTCCATTGACGTTGGCCGCAACGTCTGCCACGGCTCCGACTCCGTCGAGAACGCCAAGAAGGAGATTGCTCTCTGGTTCAAGGAGGATGAGGTCGTCAGCTACAAGGCCGCTGCTTTTGACTGGATCTACGAGAAGGCTTAGATTGGGCTGTTGTGTATTTGAACAAAGCAAACACGCCGCTTCCCACCGCCGTAGCTGCAGCTCTCATATAAAGCCACGTCCCAGATCCTGCACCTGGTATACAAGCGCAATGACTTGCGTGCAGTGAGACAAGGGGCAGTAAGCAGCGCCTCTAGAAAAAGCAAAAATAGAGAAGACCTTGAAGTCCCAAACGTTGTGTGTGCATCGTGACCAATGATGGGTTTTGGATATTGTGCTCGCTTGGGCACCGTTTTATTTCTTGATCGCGACACTTCGTATCCTGGTCAACAGGCCGGCAAACCAAGGCGTAGCCCAGAGACTGCCGACAATCCGTACAGGCAATAGGACCTTGGTAATGGCGTAGGCGAGTGCGACCTCGACTACAATCTTGTACCGTGTATCCTCGCTCTCGAGTCGTTGTATAGCAATTGCATCGTCCTCCTGCCCTCTGTCGGTGGCAGCGGCGGTAGTGTTGGGCTCTTGCTGCTTGTCGGAATCATCAAACCCAAACCAGCCTTTCTTGCGGAAATACCGCTCAAACCGGCCTACCCCCTCGCGCACATAGGCGCCGTAATGCTCCGTCATATATCCCAAAGGTACCCAACTGGTGTAGTGGAACAGACCGACGAGGGCAAACAGCGGGATGACAGCGGTAAGCTCGTGCAGGATGAGAAAGGATGCGACGTGGGAGAGGGGCGCGTTGCGCAGGCGCGTGGTGTATCGTTGGAGGGGTTTTGGGAGACGGGAGAGGATGGCGTTTGCGCGGGATTGGCTTGCGGACGAGGACGAGGGTGTGGATGGGGTGGAGGTTTTGGTGGTGTTAGGAGGAGGAGGAGGAGAATGGTTGTTATTGCTGTTGCTGTTACATCTTTGTTGTTGCTGCGGCCGCTGCTGCCGGTATTGTTTTGGGCCCGGGGGTAGACGTAGGCGGAGGCGCGGTCGCAGGAAGCGTGGGATCATGGTGATGCGAAGAAGTGGTGCGTTTGGTGTCTTGTGCTCGTGATGCGGGAGGGTGGGAAGCGAAGCTTATGTTTTGCTACCGCGGGGAGCTTCTGGACCTGGCATTGTTTGGGTGGGTGTGGGGGCAGGGACAGGTACCGCTCAACCGCTATACCACTGCGCCATTACTGTGCCTTTCTACCATTTCGGAGCATCGAGGACCCTGCTGAACCCCCTGTAGAAACCACGACCAATACACAACCTTTGAAACTCGATTCAGTACTTGCACCGTGAAGCTCAGCGGTCACACACAACATTGACGACACTTTGCTTGACGCAGCCACCTTATGAATGTCAGAGGCGCCAGAAGAACTTTGCTGTCTTCCATGGCTTGCTTTCGCTATACCTGGGCTTCGTGCCAGGTAGCAAGCAATACACATCCCAGCCGTTGCTTGATGACGCGCCTCCAGGAACGGTGAGTCTCGGCGAAGATAGCCTCAATTTGTTGAGGTGAGGTCTCAGGCCTCGCGGCGAAGAGCGGTGGTTGTGTGTATTACCACCATCATCCTATGCTTTTGCTCACCTGTGCCTTCCCATTCACGGTTATGTTTGGTTTGTTATGCATACGGTCAGGTCGCCAGTCATACCATTGATGACCGGGCTCGAAATGGCTTCAACAGCGTCAGCATTCTCCTCCAGCAACAACAAACCAGACGAGCCATGGCTCTTTGCAGGGTTGGCCTCCTCCTTCCCCAACATCGCCGACTCGAGCGAACCATACTTCAAGCTCGCCTGGACCCAGCCATTGCCATGCGCAGGAGAGCCCTTCTCGTCACCACATCACAAAGCTCCCGGGTGCAGAGTCTTCCACCCCAAGGACAGCACGATGGACGAGATCGATATCGACGCAGCCGCAGCCGAAGACGCCTGGCTGATGCGCGAGCAGGTCCTCGTCTTCCAGTACAAGGGCCGCTTCCACGCTGTCGACCACGCGTGCCCGCACCGTGCGTACAGTCTCTCGTGGGGCCAGCCCTTTGATATTGAGGACGCCGGAAGGGTGTTGGGACAGGGCATCAGGTGTAGAGGGCATAGCTATGCTTTTGAGCTCACGACCGGCGCTGGTGATCGCGGGGATTATAGGCTGGGGGTGTGGGATCTTGAGTTGCGGCCTTGTCGTGGACAGCCTGGTCTATCGGTACATGGAAGTGGGAGTGAAGAGGTGGACAGGGAAGTGTGGGTGAGGAAGAGCGCCAAGAAAACAACATGACGCTTAACTTTTACCGACTGCACTCACGAATGAACTTCGCGATGACTGAGGGAAAACAAAGACGTTGAATAAGGTGGCACGAGAAGCTCGACAGCGGACTCTGCAAGTGACACACAACACCACTTTAAGCAAATTGCTCGACCCTAAAGACTATTCCAAACGGATCCGGCAGCGTTACTCAAATCCACTGGCCGTAACCAAAGCCGAGCGTGACCTACAGTGTACCATCAGCTTCATCACCAATGCTACCAGTCAAGACTCACCGCCAAGGCCTGACAGACCGATTAGCTTACTAGCGCAGCATCGTGGCCCGCGTGCGTTCTCTTAGACCATCTCGGCGTGGCGTTCGTGCCTACGAATGAGACGGGCTGGGCCATCCTCAGCCGCACACATGGCGCTCTTGCGCCTTTTGCTCCAAACAGGCAGTGCTCGTCTCTACCCTGAGGTGTGTCACTTGACCGTCATCACCAGGCGGTAGGGTAGAGAAATCTAGATTTTTGAATTGTTGTTCAGTTGTTGCTTTGTCTACTCTCAGGCGCGCACCAAGAACTCATCACCAACCGCCAGTGCATGAAGATTATGGCCTCGAGCGATGGCATGGCATGGTTCTCGGTCAACTGAATCCTAATAGCTCCTATTCGACTTCTACCGAGCCGTCTTTGGCCGGTTTAGGGAAGGCCGTCTTGGGGATCCAATTCCATGACTCCGACCTTTTCGAGATTCCTGCACCATAGTAACCATCCACCCAACATAATCGTGGTCGACCGAGCTTGTACTCTATTGGAATCCTCCGTGCATTCAAACGACAATCATCAAGGGACGTAAAGAGCAGGACAGCTGACGTGTTCCGGCTAACATTTCTGCCCATCCAACCGAGCCATGGCCGCTCTCCCACCCGGCTGGGTTTCGGACTATGACGGCCAGCGCTGGTTTTGGATCTACACGGCCACCAACCATACACAGTACACCTTTCCCAAGGAAGGCGACGAGTGGCCCGACTATGCGAGTTTCAGCGACATCTCTTTCGGCAACGCGCTGCTCCCGGCTGCTGAGCTGCTGCCCGAGGAGCGCCTGGAAAGTGAGCGGCAGCTTCGCCGGCGCGCAGCAACAACAGGGACCGCAGCAGATGGCAGTAGTGGTCCCGTTACGAGAATGAGGCACAGGACCAGACGGAGGAGTGGTGATGCGGAAATGGACGACGGGATAGGTGGGAGTCACCTAGTGGATATCTTTGCGCAGTCTGGGTACCTTGGTCCTGGGGCGTGGGAGGATGTTGTCGCTGGTGGTTGTGCCTCGCAGCAGCCCAGTGCGCCATCAAGTCACACCGCAGTTCATGCTGTCGTTGGTGCTGCTCCGCCACCTCCGCCGTCTGTCAGTGAACTTTCTGCTGATGCCGCAACATACGCGAGCGACGTGAACTTGGTTCAGAACCTGAGCGCAAGTCACGGCGGAGTACCCCCGAGACGTTCTCAAAATCCAACCGAATCGCCGCAGAAAGGAGACTTCGATGGGCATAGCAAGGAGCTCAATCGCAGTGGCAATACCGAGACCCATCTATACTCCTTTCATGAAATTGCTGACGACGTTCCTCTCCTCGACAGCAGAGAGATCACACCCACCACCTCATCAAGCTTCATCACCACACCGCCCAATCTCCCGGAACTCGCCAGTGCATCAACGGCGCTCTGTGCAGAGGAAATCAACCCACCGCCGGTCGAGCTGCCTGATACGCAGCGGACGTGGCTGGAGCCTGTGCCGGTGCCGAACTTGGTGAATCAATACCCTGTCGATATGCCATGTAGTGTTGATGATAGTGATAGCAGTGGTGGTGGTGGTGGCGATGGTCGTGGCGCTGCTCACACTCGTTCGCGGGATGGAGATGAAATACCGGTGGTGCTGCGAGCGGAAAGTCGTGGAGTACGTCAACAGCAGCAGCAGGCCAGTGTTGTTCCAGAGTTGATGAGGAGGGAGATGGTTCATATCGATCCATTCCCCAGACCACTAGCCTTGAGAAGTCATTCGAAAGAAGCGCCACCATCTCGTGTTGCGCAATGCGCAGAGACTCACAAGAACAATTATGAGATGAGCCTCCATACTGGGCACAGTCAAGAGACATATCACACCACGTCTGCAAAAGAAGCGGCAGCAGGAGGAAGGGGAGGAGCAGGAACATCACACTCGACCGATGTCTACGAACGGCTGCCTTCGCAGTCCTATTGCGCCCACACTCAACAGCTGAGCCTGCAAACAAATCTCTCGTTCCGACCAAAGGCGCCACTTCGGAGTCAACCGCGCATGCTTCTCGTTAATGGATGCTCGGATTTTCCTCCACAAATGGGATCAGCAGTGCCGTCAATAGCACAGCCTCCGCCGATTGCCCCGGTGATAACAATGACTGAAGCGACGCCGGTAACAGCAACTGCACCAGCATCTCTTCGGCAGGAAGTCGTACTATATTCCCTCGATGATGCGCACACAGATCAACACGACTTGTACCAAAACCAGCGCAGGATACCATTCCCCAAACCAACACCGGCTCTTCCAAGCACAACCCCACACACGAATACGGACAATGAAGACAACAAAAACAACAAGTATACGCGCACAGATCAGGGTATGAGTAAGGCCTCGAACCAGGCATCTCGACGAGACGATTGGAACCGGACTGTGGCTAGTACCCAGAAGCGATGGGGCAAAATACCTTCTGTGCTGCGTCCTGGGCCGCGGTCACGATGCTAAGGCTGGTTGGACTTTCTTGTTGAGCTTCATACTGAGGATATGTGTGTGCTTTTTTCTTCGGGGATTATTTCTTTAGGTATTGGTGCTGTTTGTTGAGGTTGGGTATCTTATTTGGATGAAGGGGCTGTTGCTGGTGGTTGCGAGCAGAGAAGGGTTGGTGTACTACGCAAGTTTGGTCATAGGCACATCCACATCAATGTACGGTACATACATTTTGTGAGGCTGAACCACATTTTCCCGAGAAAAGCGTTGCTTTGGCTCTGTGGCAAGGCCCGTCGAGTTGACCTCAATATTCATGAAAACGAGTTAGAGGCCATCTATGTTTGGGACCAAATAATGTTGAGGAGATATCCTTATGCATTCTAAGAAACAAACCATTGTTTGATCATTCGGGATTGCTCTGCTAAGCGCTGTACGGGTATCATTTTCCTCCGCTCAGGGTGTCAACAAAACATTGCACCACACGACACCCTTAATAAACACTACACCTCACTTGCCTGGCATCTAAACCCTTGCAACCGATTCGAAGTCTCTGCTTGCTCGACATATAGAGAAAAGGGCCAAAGTCTACTCAGCCATTCATTTCCACGTCGATATTTTGACCTCCAGCACCACTAGCAGCAGTAGCAGCGGCGGCGGCCTCCTTTGCCTTACCCTTTGCCCTTCCGTCTTCCTTGACCTTTTGGTTCTTTTGCCGCGCCCCTTGCATTTGTTCGCGCTTAGCTTGTTTGCGCGCAGCCCGATCCATGGCCCCAATCACCCTTTGCTGCGATCCCTTGCTCACAGGCCACTTGGCCGCAGCCGCTGCCTCGTCTTCCTCGGTCCACTCGCGCGGCAGGATGGCAAAGACGAGGTACGAAGTGTGCGCCTTGATTTCGGATTCGGAGCGCGTGACAAGTTGTCCTTGCAAAAAGGAGGGCTTGACGGCCGCTCCGTCCTTGTTGGATAATGTGGGGGTCTCGTCACTGATTCGTTTTGACGAGTGCTGATTGCGTTCTTCTGCATCATCGTCGTCATTATCATCGTCGTCGTCGTCGTCTTCAACCGCGCCCTTCCGGCGAGCATGTTGTGCTGTCATCTTGGCGTTATGCTCCGCGGCCTTGACCTCAATCTCTTTCAATTTGGCCAGCGCCTCGGTAACGTCCTTGGGCGCCTGCTGCATGCCTCTCTCCGAGACGATATTCAGGCCAATCTTTTCACGGAACACCTGAATGCGCTTGTGGGAGATTTCAACCATTTCGATATCGACCCAGCCGAGCTTGCGCATCTCGGACACGGTGCGTGTGACTTGTTCTATGCAGGGCGAAAAGGTGCAAATGTAGACGCTCTTGCGCGGGTTGAGCGAGGATATCCATTCACCCTTGTCGGAGCTGTTGACGGCCTCGCTTTTGTTGTTGGCGTCGTTGGAATTAGTGAGGGTTGGCCGCTGTCTCGACAAATGAGGCAGCGCCAGCCAGGGAGCTGGCAAGTCGAGAAAGACTGCGTCAGCCTCGGGACTCTTGCCGTCGACCAGGAAACCCTCATTATATACATCACGGTGGTTGACCTCGACGAGTCCATTCAGACCGTGTTCCTGCACCTCCTTCTTCATCTTGCCGAATCGCTGCTCGTGGAACTCGAAGCTAAACACTTTGCCGGTGCTGGTGCTAGTGTTGCCATCGTAGACTGCTCGCGCCGAGGCATGCGTGAAACTGCCGGAACCGGAGCCGGCTTCGATGAGGCGCGTGCCGGGACGAGCGCGTATGCGCTGTAGGACGTAGCTATAGTCTGGAGTATAGACGACTTGCGTGCGGTGGGGCAGACTGCTCGTCCAGATTTCGGGGGTTGGCGGGAGGATGTGGACGAAGCCGCTTGCTGCGGCTGTTGTGACGGCTGTGTTGTTGTTGTTGCTGTTCTCCTTCTGCGCAGTTTGTGCTATTCTTTGTTCAGTTGCTGAGTTCTCTTGGACCGTGACAGATGCTGTTGCTACTGCAGGCTGTGCGTGTGTGGATTTTGTGCGCTTCTCACCCTCATCGTTGGCGTCTCTTTTGCGCTTCAACGTGGCAGAGGCGTCTTGTGCTTCCTCTTGGTTGTTGCCCTTGTCGCGGCCAGCTCCTGCTGGAGTAGGCATATCCTCTTCCTCGTCCATAGCTTCCTCGCTCTTTGCCTGCGACCGCTGGTTCTTCTTTCTGCGGCCGCGTGAGCCTGTGTCGACGTTGGATGCGCGGACCTGCGAGCCCCAGGGCACGCCAATCATGGTCTGGTGGGGAAACGAGCCGAATCGGGTGTTGAGGACGTGGCCTTCCTTGTACCCGTCGTGCTCGCCTTGGGATTCGCGCAGGTAGACGGGAACGAGGTCATCCTTGGCGAGCTGGATGATGGCGAGCGTGTTGGCGCGCGCGACGGAGCCAGGTCTGAGAAAGGGCGAGTCGCCTGGATTAGAGGGGGGATTTGTGGGATGCATTGTGCCTGCAGGCGTGACAGAGATGTAGTGCTATGGTTGTCTTTGCTGCTGGCCTGTGGAGTTTAAGATTGGCGTGGCAGGGCAATTGGGCAAATTGGCGATGCAATGCGATGCGATGTGCATCATGTGAAGGTGGAAAGAGAAGGCTTATCTGAAATTTTCATAAGGGCGATAAGGCTGCAGGGGGCTTGGGCGGCATGCAAGGCTGGAAGATGAGAATGCGGGGCAGCCAGTACTATGTAGGACCACAGCGGGGCAGCCTTGGCTGCTGCAGCCTGGCTGCACTCACGGCTCTCTCTCTCGACATCTGCAGAAGGAACTGCTCAACTGATTACTATGTAGCTTGCGCAGCACCTGCCAATTGAGAGGGTCATCATGTCAGCAGCTTGGGCAAGCCACAAATGGGACACCATCCTCTGAAACTCCAGTTTCGTAGATTTGCCAAAGATATTCGAAGCCCTCCCAAGAGCTGCCCGAAATCAAGCCACCTCTTGCAAGCTCATAGGAGAACACCTTCACAAGCTGGAACCTCCTTAAAGCTCCTATAATAAGCCATGAATTGTCACTCTTCCGATTTGCAGATGCTATCTGGAGGCTCATAATCACTGTGATACCACTCCTCGAGCCAACACCAAGACCCTCTGCAACTCCGAATGGGAGTCTAATCCAAGCTGCGAGGCAGCCAAGTTGGCGCTGTGACGAAGTCTATCTCGAGCAGGATGCAGCGCCAGCTGCAAACCTATGATCGCCTTTCCACCCACTGTGGTGGAAGCATGCGACCGCATACGCGCCCGCCCTTTGGGGGCCTAAAAACGGTGGAACAGCTGAGCAGCAGCTCTTCAAAGACACGATGCTTGAACGCAAGGTGCTGTATGTACGAACCGAACACTGGATCCTCCTTGTGTACTTGTTTGATGCCCCTGTGCTGATAGAAGCTGTAGTCCCTGCCGGTACATATCGTGAGAGCTCTACTATGTACATAGTACAAGATGTGCTTCGCAAATCTATATTGCGTGGCCGCCACCTTTACCGCCGCACAAACGCCTCAACGATGGAGAGAGAAGAAAGACACGCAGGTCTCAGACGCGGAATCGATTCGACTTGCCGCATACAGGTTCTCAGATGCAGGGCTTGCGTGGCGTGCTGCGAGATGGAGGCAACACTTGTCGACTCCCGTTGGACTGAGACCTATCAATCGCACATCACAAGCTACCATGATGCAAGCCACTCGCACTAAGCAGTCTGTCTGTCTGTCTGTCTGTTGAGCAGCTACTACGGAATCTGCCAGCCTGTCCTGGAGCTCGAGTGGATCTTGAACACAGAGCAATTGAGATGGAGCCCTCTTTTGTTGGTGGAGACCGTCTCCAATAGCAGACTGCTGCTGCAGCAAATTAGCGACTGCGGTAGGCCTACACAGCCACTACATTTGTCCCTACGTAGTAAACAAATAGCATCCCGGTGCTCGGTAGCCCCGGGGTCTCTAGGCGAGCAAGACCAAAGGGGCCATAGGCTATATCACAGGGAGCTCTAGAGTCTACTGCGAATACGCGCGGGACCACCAGGATAGCACCAACCTGCGACCAATCCTCGCCTGCTGCGGATGCAACTTGTAGGCTTTGCTACACCAGCAAGCGATGCCGCACACGCCAGGCACTCGAATGGGATTGGACGGGAGTGAGTCTGTCCGTCTCTATTGTTCGACAACCTGTGCACAGAAAATGAGCGGCCGCGCGCAAGCTGTTCGCCGTTGATTCGTCTAGATCGAACTCGTCAACGAGATCGGCATTTGTTTCGTACTTTTTGCTGGGACATTCACCTACTAGAAGCATGAGCACTCAACACGGACCATCCAATCTGCACGCCGGGAGAGCTTATTGTTCAATCTGGGCATCTGTGACATCAATCACACCCGCCCTTCCATCTGGTCTCTGCCATCTCAAGCGGACCTTGACGGGCCAAGCCAGGGCTAGCCCAGAGTCACCTTGACGCTTGTCACCGCCCCTTTGTGATGTGCAGATAAGATATACGCTTGCAATCTCAAGGACCCCACGATGCAATCATGGAAGGCAAAGAAGCACCGGGGGGCGCCAGGCCAACAAGTGGCAATGGCCTCAGCCCGTCTCATTCGTCCACGTCAAAAGGCAGTGTTTCTGATTCAGATACCTTGCTGTGCATACACATGTATTGGCCTGCGTGTTGTTGAGAAAGACGATTATTTCTACCGAGGATGTTACTGGGAGGCAGCACCTCGTGGCAGCAAGGCATGATGGCGCCCTGGTGTCCCTGTTGGAGGGGTTCGTACCATGTACACGCACCCTGCTTCACAAGGACATTTGCTTAACCAGCTCGACTTTGTAGCTGGCGGAGAGCTTGACGCAAATGCACGCATGATAAATGCCAGCATGGCACGTCCTCACGCACATGATACAATACGTTGAGCGGGGGAGCTCCTGCTATGGGCCGTGACTTTGTCCATCAATACTATGATTAGGCACAGTCCTGATATTGCTGTACCTTGGTACATCCATGGTATATGATTTGCGAACCAGAAGCTGATGAGGGGGCAATGAGATGCAGATAGATTACCGCCAGGGCTACAAATCTGACCGAACCTCACCAACTCGACACGCCGACTGGCCGTCTAGCCCTGGAACATACTATGTACATCTTGCGTATGGAATGGCCACGCAGCCAACCAAGAGGCCTCTACCAGCGCAGGTGGCAGCAGGATTGATCATACCGCAATACTGGACTGGAAGGGAGAAAGGCCTCCCGGTCGAAGTACTGAGCTACCATGGACCCTGTTTTGGACCCCTTTTCGCCATCGATTCGAGCTAATTCTGCATGCATTGCCTCTGTTGCCTTTGCAGCCCAGCTCAGCCTTTGCAGCCCAGTGGGAGCGCATTGATGAACTTGGGGACCTGCAACCCCTTACTCGACGCAGCCCACTACCAGCAGTCAGCTTGCTGTAGCTGCCCCACCACGGTGGGGAGCTACCCCTCCAAAGCATGGACGCCCGGCTCCCTCTTCTTGGATCGTTTGGAGGCCGCAAGTCAGAAAGGAGGGAGCGCAGCCCCCCCCCCTCTTCCGATCTGGTGCTGCTCGAGCTGTTGGAGCCGCTGCTGGAGCGAGCGTCTGGCTTGGCCTTGGCAATGTCATGAATCAATTGATGCCAGAGTGGCCTTCTGCCAGGTTCATCACCCCCAACCTACGTGTACCATAGTAGGGGTGCCACGCTGTCCACCTCTATATGATACGAAGGCGGTGGCGGCGACAATGACCAAGGCAGGTTGCGGTGTGTACTCTGTAAGTCTGTACTATGATGCACGTCGGTGCTGCCAAGTATAGCAACTGGACCGCTGGCTTTGTTGCTGGGGAGAGCTGTTTTGGAGGGGCTTCGAGGGGGGGGGGGCAAAATGGGGGGCACGCCCAAGGCCATGTACACTGCTATGATGGTTCTGAGGGCTGCGGCCACGACTCTCTCTGAAACGCTGCAGTTGCAGATCCCCCCAGCTACCACGCAATACAGGCCTCAGCCACGCGTTGGCTTGTTGCCGTCGACAAGTGTCATGGCCTTGCTGTACTCTGAACTGTCTGACCAAAAGAAAAACCAGAATCACCCCCACACTCCTTGATCGAAGGTTCTTTCAGCTTCAGCATGCTTCCTTTGCGCAGCCTCGGGGCTTACGGCCGTCTAGTGGTCGCCAGAGACTAGTTTGGCAAATAGTAGCACCGCGCTATGTTGCAGCCGCCCACTAACGTTTACCCGCTCGACCAAGCAGCCACACGCGGGATGCCAATGCGCGTTAAGCTTTGGGGTCCGAAGAGCGCGCAACGGGACGGGCGAACTGTGGTCTGCTGTTCTGCCAGCATTGATCGGCCAGGGGTCTCGTTCCTCTCTTGACCCTCTCTTGCGTGAAAAACGCACGGGCACTGTAGTATGTATACATAGTATACACACAGCTGGGTGATGTGCAGCAACTGATACGGGGTCGTGGAGATGGGACCCCCAAAAGTACTGTATGGTACGATACACTGCTACGTACCATGTACAAGTACCATGCGAGGTTGAGGGTGATGCTGTCAGTGGCTTGTCGTCCAGGCACTTTGCAGGTACAAACTTGGAGGGGAATCTGGACGCTGGACAAGGGGTCCGACCCACTGCGGCGTCATCCCTGAGGCCTTTCTTCAACGGCATAAAATCCCAATTTAGACGCCAACGAAAAAGCTGGACGTATGTACTCGTACAGTACATTGTAGCACACACCAGAGGGGCAGTGCACTTGACCTCACCGACAAGGGACCCGCCGCCAACCCTGCCCACTTCCAACGTCTCACCTCTGGGTTCGGGACCCAGAGTTGTGAAGGCCAGAGCATCCAGTGGCCCAGGTGCCTGGTGCTGTACTATGAACGGCATATGTCAGAGGGGTGCGTTCGCTGCGAGTGGATACTATGGTACATGGGAACACGGCTATGCTGAGCTGTACCATAGTACTTTCTACATGGCCACTCATGGCAAAGTAGACTTCCAAGCTAAGCACGTCACCTAGGCACCCTGAGAGGTCCAGCTCGCGAATATATATACCTCATGCTCCTCCTGGCTCTATTTGCTTCAAATTGCCCGTATTCTTCCTTCTTCATCCTCCACAACAACTACAATCCTCACCAACACACTTTACCACCACCACCACATCTATCAAAATGGGTTTCTTCGACTTCGGTACGCTCTTCCCAGCCCAGCAACCACGTCCTTCCCATTTTGCCAAATCCTGTGGTCGCACTGTCGACTTGACTGGATCGATTGCTGACCATCTTTCCATGTACAGGTAGCGCCAAGGAGCAGAGCGAGGCTTGGGAGTCTGGCGAGCCCCCCAAGCACGAGGCTTCCCTCCTCAACGAGTCCATCGGTGCCGCCGCTGGCTTCGCTGCCATGCGTGCCTACGAGAACAAGCAGCGCCAGGAGGGCAAGCCTGTGTCCCACGGCCTGGCCAAGGAGATCCTCGCCGGCCTTGCTGCTGGTGAGGCCGAGCGCCTGATGCAGACCAAGGGTGCCGACTTCGTCGACGCCGAGAAGGCCAAGTGGGAGGCCAAGCGCCACGCTGAGAAGCTCTACGACTCTCAGTACGGTGACAAGGAGGAGTGGCACCCGTATGTGATAGCGTCCCCATCATACCATCAACAGCATGCAAAATACGCGGACGGCTTTGCTAACTCTTATCTCTACAGTGACCATGACTCTGAGTTCAACTACTAAGCGACCCATTCGCCATTGAATGATCGCTCGCCTGACTGCTACACAACACCACAGCAATAACCCACGCCTACAACTGGGGGTGCTTTTTCTGTTAAGCAGTCAGCCGATGATGTATGCATCTACACGCGGGACTTTGAAAGGATAAAATTCGTACCTGAGATATGGCGGACCTGAATTGGCTAGCGTGGAGCAAACTTCGGAGGATAGTAGACACTTGAGATTCAAAAAGGAATAAAAAAAAGTTGAACAAACGTTGTTTTATTGTGACAATGCAATTGCTGTTCGAGTGAACTTTTTTTTTTTTTTTTTTTTTTTTTTTTTAAAAAAACACATCCAAATCCGATATCCTGAAAGAAAGAGCGGTCGCTGATCAACTCCGACTAATGACATCTAAATAAAGACCACGTCATAACAACTCCGAGGTGCGTATAGGTCCACCGTCCAGATGGTGTCGACACAATGTCTGTGAATTACTCAAGAAGAGAGGGCTCAAGTGCAAGCGCTCTGGTCTTCTTGACTAGCCAGATCACATAGACATTTGCCTTATGGCATGGACTCGACCAATATAGAAAACTCATGGATCTACTCGTCGGTTCGACACGATGACTTTATTTTGCCCTTCTCTTTTCTTTGGACTTGCCAGCTCAATAAAAGACGCCTAGACTGGTACCACTAGAGAGCTATCTGAAACCGCAGCAGGTATTTCTATGTTCTAGCAAAGCGCAACGCTGTGAGATAGTGACAGACATAGTCAACATGGAGAGTGGTGACATGTACTATGGATTAAGGATTGGGAACAGGCGGAAGCAATGTTGGCAGACCACCGAAGTATAATACTTGGGTCAAATTGATCTGAGTCCCAGTATCGAAGGGGGGTTGCTTTGAGAAAACTGTGGCTGTGTGTTGAGTGTGGCTGATAATGGCGTGGCTGTGCTGACCCTGGGCCGCTGCTGCCAAGTGGTGTGCATGGTACTCGGACCGAGACGCGTTAATGGAGGCATCTCAGTACAGCGAGACGCGTCGTGTAAATGGCAGCCACAGTATGCAACGCTCGGCCTAGGACTCGCCTGTCTCTACCGATGTATGGCCTTCTGACGCCAACGTCAGCTCCCACCCAAAATACCTGCAAAGCAATCACACCACCGCCATGGAAGGGGACTACAAGACGAGGAGCCAAGGGCTGATTGATGAGGTTGTCAAAGGCAAGCCGCCGCACTCCTTTCTCACATCCAACACGCCAACCACTAACACCGTGCCAGCGTCCCGCATCGCCGCCAAAAAGCGGACGACAGATATCAAGCCAAAGGTAACAGAGCTCACATCGGTACTCTACAACCAAGGCGTCCTCCCCGACGAGCTGGCCCAGCTCATCAACCTCATCACAGCCCGCTCGTACCTGGACCAAGCCAGCCTCAACAGCATCGTCAGGAACCTCTACCCCGTCCGCAGCGTCCCGGAAGACGTTGTGCTCAAAATCATCGGCACCCTGGGACTGGGCGAACTGAAGCCGTCTCTGGTGCTGCAGAGCTCGCTTCTGCAATGGATTATCCAGGTCTACCATGTGCTCGATCCCAAAGCACAGGCCGTGCTGTCGCGTGCCTACGGCGTGCTCTTCAATCTCCTCGATGTGTCCGCGATCCGGCCGCAGCTGTTCCACATCCTCGCCATAATCACGCGACGGAGACATGTCCAGCATTTCAGGATACAAGCCTTACTCAACCTCACCAGGCAGATTGCCAATGACCGCCATCTGCTGGGCCTGCTGCGCGTCTACCGGAACTACTACCCCGAGATTATCGTCACTCCTGCAGGCAAGGGAAGCACATTCAAGTTACCAGATGCAGAGTGGAAAGCCAGATTAGCGGATATTCAGCGGTCACATCGTGAGCTCGAGCAGAGCAGCTACGCTGGGCCGCGAGATGGCTTCAAGACGATCCACCAGCACCTTGCAGGTAGCAAAGGCGCGCAAGCACTGTCTATACCTGGTGTGCAAACCTCGAACGCACACGAAGTAAGTGTGGCTTCGTCGTATTACTCAAGCCGAGTATTGGCACTAACAGGACAACGCACCAGACATCCGTGACTCTTGAGGAGATCGACAGTGCAGAAGCCCTTGCTGCCAACCTCGAGAAGATTGAAATGCCAGATCATCTTGTGGCTGTCCTGGCTGATCCGCTCCTCCAAAAGTTCATGATGGTCAGACCCGACAAGGACTGGCACCGCGCGTGGGCGTGGATGGACATGCAGATTACAGAGATCTTGAATGGAGATGCAGACCAAGATGCCCTTGAGAGCTGCCTCAAGGTGATCCACGAATATGCCCAAGCGACAAAGGTTCGTTAAACGTGACCATTTTCATAACATGCCAACTCCATCACAGATGCTTATGATACGCCCAGGATATATCACCTTTCTTTGCTGGACTGGTCAAGTTACTCGAGAGGCGGGTCTCGTTTGAAAGCCATACTCGTCTACTCTTCAGGGTGCTTTCATATACACCAGTGTTGCAAGCAGAAGGTAAGATACAAGCTACATGGTACCCATTGAGAAGAACTAGTATGCTGATGTCGTGATAGAATTGCCAAGCTTCTTAACGGCCCTTGAATACTCCCTAGACGGGTCTACAGAAGCGCAGTTCGATCTACTAGACTTGCACACCATGCTGGTGCACCGCTGGGGCATCCTCCTGCTCTCAAGCGACGAAGTTCCAGCACATACCTCCGCGTCTCTCACCACGCTCGTCCAACACGCCAACAGGCTTGGCCTCACGCTCCTCCAAACCGCACCCACCGAATACACCCTGCTCAAGATGCTCGATTTCTACGATCGCGTCGTCTCCATCTACTCCCAGTCCCACATCCTGCGCTCGCTCCAGGTCACCGTCCCGCCCATGCTCCTCATCTACACGATCCAGTTCAGCACATGCCTCGCGACCGTGTCACGCCTGTGCGCCCTCATCACGGTCTACAAGCAAGCGTGTGCCGAGACCATGGCCAACGCTACCAGGAAGGTCGGGCCCCCCTACGATAAGAAACAAGTCGGCATATTCAACGGGTTCCTCATGGACATTTGCAACTGCCTCTGGCGGGGCAAAGCGTTTACAAAGGCCGACGCAACATCCAAGGGCTGCCTGGTGCCGGACGCGGTGATTGCTGTGCTTACGGGGTACGTGGCATCCTTGACAGAGAGCGGCAGCAGTGAGATGGCGCTCGGGGCGCTCTTCTCCATGAGCTATTCGCCCGTGCTTTCCCTGCAGGCCTTGACATATGTGCGCAAGCGGGAGGAGCACGAGGACCAGGACGTAGAGTTGCGGGCGCGCCATGCTGGGCCGATTACGCAGCGCAGTCTGGCGCAGCTTGCGAGGAGGGGCGGGCTCGAGCTCACGTGGCCCGAGTATCGGCTGGGCGTGCTGAGGCATCTCGAGGACAATGGGTGGGATGGCGTGCCCGGGCTGATGTATAGTACAATGAAGAATCTGCTTGAGGCCAAGATGAAGGCGTGAGGTCGGGGGATGTGGGAACGGTCAAAGGACAAGTTGAGGTGCAGAATGGATTTGTATTTCTAACCTCGGCCGGATTCGTAGCGATACCATCTGTTTTTTTCTTTTTTTTTTTTTTTCCCCTCAGTTTCAGTATCCGAAACAATCGACAACACAACACAATAAAGTTCTCACAATCACGGCTCTCTCATTAAGCCACTTATCTGATCTCATGACCAGCTGTTGGTCAAGAGAAGGAAGCCATCATCAAGGGCTTTATGGAGCAAGATCAGCGTTCAACCTCGGCTAGTCGACCAAACCGTCTGCGGGGAAGGATCGCGACTCCAATCACTTCAACTCTCCCGAGACCGATTCTCACCTTCATCGACGTCTTCAATTCAAGGTGACTTTTGAAGCTGAGCGAACCACCCAATTGTGTATAACCACCCATTCTCTCACTCCTCAAACCTTTACAAGAATACTCAAAGACTATACAGTCTGTACTTGAATGAGCTCTATATCTATTCTGGCCCTGTGCTGAGGCACAGAGAAGCATGTGTGATTTGGGATTAACCCGAATATCCACTTATCAGTTTCATTTTCACGACTTCATCACCACTTTGGGGTCATAAACGTCTCCTCCTTTTTCAAACTCCGATTACAATAAACCTCATCATCTTCCTCAGTAATGCCAAACATGCAAGGTCCACCGCCCTTGACGGGCCTCAAAGTCATTGAGTTCGCAGGGCTGGCCCCAGGTAAAAGAAGAAAAAAAAAAAAGAAAAGCTCCCACCACTCGTCTCGATTCCAGTCCTCGTTGACCACACAAATCCACCCCAAGACAAGAGCACCCAGGAGACTCTCGAGAACTAACCAACCCCCAAAACACACAGGACCCTTCGCAGGCCTTCTCCTCGCCGACGCAGGCGCCTCTGTCCTGCGCATCGACAGACCATCTTCCTCCTCGTCCTCACCGCCACAACCAACAGGCGACGCCCTCACCCGTCACAAGACCTCCATCCCCATCAACCTCAAGTCCCCGGCCGGCCACGCCCTCGTGCTGGCCCTCGCCCGCACCGCCGACGTCCTCATCGACCCGTTCCGCCCCGGCGTCCTCGAGAAGCTCCGCCTCGGGCCCGCGACCCTCTGCGCGCCCTCCGTCAACCCGCGGCTCATCTACGCGCGCATGACCGGCTTCCGCCGCGACGGGCGCTACGCTGCCATGGCCGGCCACGACATCAACTACCTTGCCGTGTCGGGCGTCCTCTCCCTGCTGGGCCGCCGCGACCAGCCCCCGACGCCCCCCGTGAATATCCTGGGGGATTTCGCCGGCGGCGGCGCCGTCTTGTTCCAGGGGATTCTGCTGGCGCTGCTGGCGCGCGGGGTGGCGGGCACGGGACAGGTGGTCGAGGCGAACATGGTGGATGGGGCGAATTACCTGGCTACCTTTGCGCGGCTGGGGCGCAAGACGGCTGCGGGGAGGGGACCGAGGGGCACGAATCTGCTCGACACGGGGGCGCCGTTTTATGATGCGTATGAGACGCGTCGTGTGCCCGGGGAGGCGAAGCAATACATGGCTGTCGGTGCGCTCGAGCCGCAGTTTTATGCGGAGCTGTTGAAGGGGCTGGGACTGGAGGGGCAAGGCTGGGAGGGGAGAAGGAATGATCGCAGCAGTTGGGGAGAGATGAGGAGGGTGTTTGAGCGGGTGTTCCGGACCAAGACACGCGCAGAGTGGGAGGCGGTGTTTGACGGGACCGATGCGTGTTGTACGCCTGTGCTCGAGTATGCAGAGCTGGAGGAGGCGCACAAGAGGCGGAAAGAAGAAGGGCTGGCGCAGGGCATGGGCATGAGTCCGAGAGAGGGAGACCAAAGACCGGTTGTCACGCTGAGGGACACGCCGCTTCTTGCTGTTGACACGGGTGGTGGCACTGCTGGTGCTGGTGCTGGTGCTGCTGCTGCTGCTGGCAGTAGGGATGCCAGTCTGGGTCAAGGGCCTGGGGTAGAAGGCGATGGCTATGCTGCGAAACCCTTGGTGCCAGGTGACGGTGGCCAAGAGACGTTAAAGGATTGGCTGGGATGGCAGAAGGGGACGCATTTTGGCCTGGATGGGGATGGCGGCTACGTGCTCAAGACGGTGTCGAAGCTGTGATGACAACGTCTCAAGCACCATCACATTGTCATCAGATCAGCTCAAACAGGCAGTCAAAGTTGCAGAAAATATGTGAGCAATAGTGCAGATGGCGTCTGAACAGCATGTCGGCCCAACACAAACAAGAAAATCGTGGACCGAAACATCAATTTGATGGAACTATCTCGGTTGTCTCCCATGAGCCCCAAAATCTCCTTGGCCGCAATATGCCTGTACCTTGCAATAAGAAATCAAATAAAAACTTTTATCACCGTTCGCTAGCATGCCTGCTCACTCAACCCTCCCTGGCTTAGGCCTTGGTGGCAGCCTTCTCCAGGTCCAGCAGAGCCTCAATGCGCTTGTACTTGGCATCGGAAATGACACCTTGATTGGTAGGCAGTTAGCAAACGGTCACAAACATATCATGTCCTTTTGGTCAGCAAAAACTCACCGGCGTTGGCGTCGCTGGAGAAGTGCGCGCTCCACTCAACGTAGGTGCTGTCGGCGTGAGGGCCAGCAGTGACGGCGTGGCAGCGGATGGTGCTGAGAACGCTCGAGTAGGAGAGCTCGGGGGTGGCGGTGATGACGCTGTAGGTGATGGTGTGGTTGATGGCCTGGCCGGGTTTATTAGTCTTTTTTCTTTATGGTTTCCCCGTTTCTGGATGGGTTTGGCGTGCAAGAGCCACGCCGGGGCGAGGTGCTATCAACAACATACGCTGTGCTCCTCCTGCTTGATCTCGTAGACGCTGCCGTCGGTGAAGGTCCACTTGAAGATGTCGGTCTCCTGGCTGACGTCCTTGACAACCTCCGACTTGGAGAGAGCGGACCAGAACTTGTCAAAGTCCTGCAGCTTGATGAGGTGCCAGACCTTGGAGAGAGGCGCCTTGATGACGACGCTCTCGAGGACCGAAGTCGAGGTGGGAATGCTGGTGGAAGACATCTTGTTGTTGATTTGGGATCAGATGGTGTGGTGTCGCTGATCTGGTCTGGGTGATCTTGAGATTCTGAAGTTCTGGTCGTTTGTGAAGCGGTTTCTCAGTAATAATTCGTCGTTTGTCAATAAAAACCCCGGGCACAGAAAATTGGCAGGGAAACAAAAATGGCAAAATCCAGGGCCCAGACTGATGCAGGATGATCCCTGGTGGCGCTGTGCAATCCGTTTGTAATAGGAATCTCCGCCTGGTGGATTCGATTAGTCCGATTTGCTTGGGTGCTGGGTGCCAGAGGTTGTGGGTGCTTTTGGTGGTGCGAGACGCGTGGGAAGTCGTCGTTTGGAATGAGGCCGAGATGCAATGGGAAGCATGAGCAACTGGCAACGTCATATATGCGGGATCCAAACACGCATGGGCATTCTGGCAAGCACTATGGCATGAAGGCACGGTCGACTAGCTGTAGTGGCATTTGCTTTGGCAGCTGCGGGCTTCCACTAGCCACGCCAAGCCAGACATAAAGCACTCAAGCCACGCCTCGGGGTATGTCGAACGCCCTTTGATCAACATCAAGAGGGAAGGAGCCATCATCAGTTTGACATGGTGGCTGTCCTGCCTTGGATTGCATATGGAGCAGCCAGAGTCTGCGACCCCGAGATGGCAGCTTTGAGGGAAGAAGTCTTTGTAGCCAGGCGGCCGCAACCGATTACCCAGCAGCCTCGCCCCGATCCGGCAACTCCACCAGACCCTGCTGCAAACCATATGCATCATGTCAATTGCGCCCAGTCCATTCTCGTCGCTGGGTACAGGCAGCCAGACTACCGCAAGCCAGAATGAGAGTCAAGCCGACAGTCAAGGCTCGTGGTCGCCGTCGTCCAGCATCGCAGACAATCCTCACTTGGGCTCGCCGCGGTCAGCCTTGCGCAAGATCGAGGCCATCTTCCAGGATCTGATAGACGACCTTACCTGCGGATACGATGTCATTTCCATCCCTTATAGAAGCAGAACCACGCCTCAGCAGCCACTTGGCCAACTTAATTTCCCAGGCCGGACCGTCAACGAGGCCACAAAGTTCAGTCAGTGTCGCCGGCCCATGCATGCGATAGCACCGGTTCTGACCGCAATATCCCCCGTGTAGCTAGAATGGTGCGCATCATGGAACTGTCTCGCGAGGCTCTCATTGCTAATCGTGTCATAACCAAGAGGTTGGGCTCGTCTGCCCGAATCCATATCCCAGGAAAGTGTTAACGAGGCTGCAGAAACATCTACTACCAAGCACCTGATCTGTTCAAGGATCAGGCCACGGTTGACCGCTTGGTCGATGACCTTGCCTGTACCTTGAGTGTCGGCCGAAGTGAGCTCAATATCGTCAGTCTAGTTGTAAACAATAGACCGATATGTTCTGGGCTTCTTGCTGACAATGACGATAGGTCGCTTCGCCCAAAGGCTTGCTCGCAGGTCCACTCAGGATCCTGACCACTGATGGGTCCATCTTGTCTTTTGCTTCAGATCAAGACAAGTGTGACCTCGTGCCTCCAACTAGGAACATTCAACAGATTGACTTTTCTGGCACAAGGTGGGTTTTGGTGATCGAAAAGGAGGTGCGTCGTCGTAGCCCCCTTCTGCAGCAGTAGCAGCGTATCTAATGTATCGCTTCAAAGGCCACCTTTCGCACATTGGCTGCCTCTCAATACTGGAGAAACTCTGCCCATGGACAAGGAGTCATCGTCACCGTAGGTGCAGACCCCGCCTTTAAAACCCTCAGACTATCATACTTACTCTTGCAAAGGGCAAAGGCTATGCAGACCTGACGACCTTGGAGTTCCTACATCTGGTCCACACATTGCGGCCACTGCTGCCGATTCTGTGCGTAGTCGATTGCGACCCTCACGGTATTGACATTCTGCGCACATACATGTATGGTAGCAAAACCCTAGGCCACGAGGTTAACACCAGAATCTCTGGGATACACTGGCTCGGTGTCAAAATGGAGGACATCTTCTGCGGTGGTAAGGTCGACTCACACACACTTCCTCCTGCGTTCGAGACAGGCAAACCAGTTGAAGGATGTTTCTTCGAGAGCCACGCTTCTAACCGATACCTGAACCAGAATCCAACAGAAACGTCGGACCTTGGAGGCGCCAATGCGCTGCTGAATCGCTCATCACCTTGACAGCAGCCGACAGGAAAACGGCTGTCCGCGTGTTACAGTCTGTTGAGGATCAAGATAATGAGGATAGCCACGAGGATCTGGAGCAAGCTCGAGAACTGCAGGTCATGCTCATGCTCAATGTCAAGGCTAAGATCCAAGCCATTGACGATATGGGCGACTTGTCCAGCTGGCTTGACAAGAAAATGCGGCCGGTGTAACAGTGTTCTTCGTTGATCATATGCTACCATGTACTTATAAAGTAGGTGGTCGCAGATTGCCGAGGTGACAACTGGCAGTTAAGTGCCACCGACAGACAGGCCAAGGCTCCCCTGCGTCCAACCCTGTTCTAGCGGCAACGGGTGGCTGCAGTGTTACGGTAGCCCCATGTAAAATTGCCCAGGATGCTGGTCTGGCTCTTTTAGGCCACACCACTTTAGCTTGATAGTGCAGTAATTATTCCTACCACCAGAAAGGCGCGCAACGCGCTCGGAAATCAACCATCAACTCGATAATTCACTACAATCCCTCAATTCCTTATATTCTTTGGGCCCCAAATACATTGGCCCTCTTTCTCTGATGCTCCGCTAGCACAAATATATGATCCATTCTGTGGTCACAGCTTCACAACATGGTGTCAACTCGTAGCAGTACGCGCAAACTCGCGACTGCGACTCCGGAGCCTCCTTCCACCGCGACAGCACCCATCGAGACCATTGGCAACGGCAACGGCAAAAAGCGTGCTAGCGAGAGCAACACTGATGCATCTGAGGTCGAATTGAAACGCCAAAGGGTGTTTGAGCAAGTGGACAAGACGCGATGGCGACTCAATGCCGATGGCGGGCGTCACACTTGGCACTACCTCGAGGACGATGCTGCTGCGAGGAAATGGCCCCAGTCCTATGCAGACAAGTGGTATCTTGACTTGCCTCTTGTAGGTATCGCCATACATTTGGGATAAAATTATGCATGCTGATCAATTGTGTGCGCCTAGGGACTTCCCGACCTGCCGAAACCTCAAACTCCCATCAACGCCGTGCAGAACGGCCTGACCTTCTTCGAACATCTGCAGTTACCACCAGGGCACTGGGGTTGCGAATACGGCGGCCCCATGTTTCTGCTCCCTAGCTATGTCTTCAGTTGCTACGTTACCAAGACACCTATCCCCGAAATTCACAAGACGGAAATAAAAAATTATCTTTTTGCGCGGGCGCATCCAGAGGACGGGGGATGGGGCCTCCACATTGAAGGAGAAAGCACCGTCCTTGGTACTGCCTTCAGCTACATTGTCCTGCGCATGGTCGGTCTGGACGCCGAACATCCAGTCATGATCAAGGCTCGAGCAACTTTGCATCGGCTGGGAGGAGCAACACACGCGCCCCACTGGACCAAGTTCTGGCTCGCAGCGTTGGGCATTTGCGACTACGATATTGTCAATCCCGCGCCACCAGAGCTTTGGCTATTGCCTGACTGGGTACCTTTTGCGCCCTGGAGGTGGTGGATTCATATTCGAATGGTGTTCTTGTCCATGTCATATGTGATATCCAGAAGATGGGTGTGCGAAGAGACAGAGCTCATCCGGGAGCTGCGCAAGGAGGTTTTTGTGGAGCCATGGGAGTCCATCAACTGGTCTGCACATCGAAATACTATTTGTCCACGCGACAATTATCATCCCAAGTCGTGGCTCCTTAACACGGCCACTTGGTTCCTGGCCAAGGTCTGGAATCCCTATCTGAGGCCGAACTTTGTTAAAGAGAGGGCCGAGAGCTGGGTTAGTGAGTTGCTGAATATGGAAATGGAAAACACAGACTACGCCTGTCTCGCGCCAGTCAGCCATCCGATGACGCTCCTCTGTTGCTACATTCGTGATGGCCCCGACTCGTACACTGTGCGGCGTCTTCGGGAGCGCCTTGCGGATTCTATCTGGGTCAATAACGAGGGGTTGATGGTGTGTGGCACGAACGGTGTGCAGTCATGGGATACGGCTTTTGCAATCCAGGCTGTCAGCAGCGCTGGGCTATCACAAGATCCACGATGGCGGCCTATGCTTACCAAGGCCCTCGAATTTCTCGACGATCAACAGATACGAGAAAATGTCAAAGACATGGACAAATGCTACCGCCACCCACGAAAAGGAGCATGGGCTTTTAGCAACAAGATCCAAGGCTACCCGGTCAGCGACTGTATCTCGGAAGCACTCAAATCGGTCATTCTGCTACAAAAGACCCCGGGCTATCCGCAGTTGCTGGAAGACCGCCGCATCTTTGACGCTGTGGACACGCTGCTGACGTACCAGGACCCCAAGACTGGAGGATGCGCCTCGTATGAGCGCCCGCGTGGAGGACAGTGGATGGAGGTCTTGAACGCGGCCGAGATCTTTGGCAACATCATGGTTGAGTATCTGTATCCGGAATGCACAACTGCAGCAGTGACCACACTATCGCTCTTCCACAAGCACTGGCCAGAGTATAGGGCTGCCGAGATTGAGCAGTTCGTCAAGCGTGCAGTGAGCTGGATCAAAACCGCGCAATACGACCATGGAGGATGGTACGGCAGTTGGGCTATTTGCTTCACTTATGCGACCATGTTTGCTTTGGAGAGTCTTGCAACGATAGGTGAGACTTATGATAACAGCGAGCACTCAAGACGGGGCTGTGACTTTTTGATCTCCAAGCAACGAGAGGACGGCGGATGGTCCGAGTCTTATCAAGTGAGTTGTCTTTTACTGTACATGCTTCAACAGGACACGGTGGACTAATCACATCCGGAAAAGGCATGCGAGCAACACAAGTACATTGAGCACCCTGCCGGCTCACAAGTGGTCATGACAGCCTGGGCACTGATCGGCCTGATGAATGCCAAATATCCGCACGTAGAGCATCTCAAGAAAGGAGTCAAGCTCATCATGGACCGTCAGCAGTCCAACGGCGAGTGGAAGCAGGAGGCCATCGAGGGAGTGTTCAACAAAAGCTGCTGCATCTCGTATCCCAACTACAAGTTCACATTCACCCTGAAGGCGTTGGGCATGTTTGCGAAGCAGTATCCGGATGAGGTTGTCTGAGCCATCCCAGACATTCAGTGTGCTGGGCTATTCGGAGCTCTAATACTTACGTAGACTTGCCATATAGGCCGAGCTCTTTATTAAGTTTAATGCTAATACAGAAACATCCAGTGGCCCTGCCGTTCTGTGCTGTGATTTGGCCGAGAGAAATAAAATGTTCAAGTAAAGACAAGAAAAAGACACCTGAAAGCGTTTTAAGGTTGCGCACCGAAGAAGTGAGGCTATTCAAAGAGGGGGGTGCTATTTGGTCAGTACAGATCGCACCAAACGCTGTAGATTGCAGTGGTTAGACGCTGAAAGTAGTATACTATGTAGTGAAAGCCCCAGCAGAGTAAGAGCGCTGTCAGCTGCCAAGGCTGCCTGGAGGTTGGAAGGCGGTGCGGAGAGCCCCTGTCACCCACTGTGGCAGTATCACAAGCTACCCCGCTGGCTACCGGGATCACGATCCAACAGTTACGACTTAGCAGGCGGCTTCCTTATATAAGAGCACATGTACAGCCGACTTTCTTCTCTCACATTCTATCGTCATCTTCTTCATTGCGCCCACCCGCCCTTCACCCGCCGGCTTCTCCCTTTCACCGTCTTACATTGTTTGGCTCGACCAACGTGTCTACTAGCAGATTCCCTCTCCACTGAGAACTATCATGTCTGCCGTCAAGCTTGCCGAAGCCGGTACGGCCGCTGTCCAAAAGCGCCAGTGGGACGAGGCCATCACGAATCTAACCAAGGCTATCGACCAGTCCAAGTCCCCCCAGTGGCTGCTGGCCCGCTCGCAGGCTTTTATGGAAGCTGGCAAGCTCGACAAGGCCCTGCGCGACGCCGAATTTGCTTACTGCACCGCCGCCGAGCGTGGCAACGACAAGTCACGCAAGCAAATGATTGAGGCCCAGCACCGCCGCTCCGTCATATACTTTCGCCGCAAGCTCTACGCAAATGCCGATGCCTGCGCCGCCTGGTCCCAGCAGCTGGCCAAAGGCGTCGCCGTCAAGGCTGCGGACAACACGGCTGAGTACGTCGACGAAAAGGGCTTTTACCAAGTCACCGCCGCCGATATTACGCCGCCCAAGCCCGCAGCGCAGGAGCAGAAACAAGAGCAAGAGGACGGCGACAGCGGTAGGTTCGCCCAGATATCCTCCCTCTTGGCTGGCGGCGACGACTCTAAGAAACCATATGAACAAGACTGGAGGAAGGCCCAGGCCTGGCGGAGCACTATCATTCGGTTTCTCGAGGCGCTGCCTGCTGAGGATCCGGCGCGCAAGATCACGGTGAAACTGGTCCCTGCGAAACCCTCGCTCGACCAGGACGAGGATGACGAGGGAAAGAACGAAAAGGCCACAAAAGAGGAGGAAGATCTCCGAGCTGAGATTGAGGCTGCCAAGTCATCGGCTGTCCCGACGCAATCCAAGCCAACGACTGCCAGTGGTCCCTTCCGCAGCCAAATATACCAGTCGGATGCTTCGATTACAGTGTCGCTGTTTATGAAGTTTGCTTCCAAAGAGGATACAGCCAAGGTGCACGTGGACATACAGCCCAATCTGGTAAGTAGATACTGAATTCTTGTGGTATGCTGCTCTAATCCGGCCTTACTGACCCAATCCGCTTCCAGATCACTATAGCCGGTGTTCCTCGCGATCCTCCGGTTTCCTACATTATTCCTCACGCAGCCATCGATCCCGCCAAGTCTTCATACCGCGTCGCTACAATGAAGATTGAGTTTACACTCGCCAAAGCACAACCAGGCAAATGGGCCACATTCGGCAGGGAAGAGCTAAGCCAGCCTGATCCCTCCATCCTTCCAGCAGCCACATCCGCACCTATTCCAAGCCAAAAAGCCCTCGAGAAGCGCAAGGAGGAAGACGCGTCCGCGGCGGTTAAGCCCAAAGGCCCTGCATACCCTACGAGCGCCAAAGGCGGACCCAAAGACTGGGATCACCTTGCCGCTGATGAAAAGGACGACGATGACAAGGACGTGAATGCATTTTTCCGTCAGCTGTACAAGGGCGCGACGCCGGACCAGCAGCGGGCCATGATGAAGAGTTTCCAGGAGAGTAACGGAACGTCGTTGAGCACGGACTGGGCGTCGGTTAGCAAGGAGACGGTCAAGACGATTCCGCCTGAGGGAGTCGAGGCTAAGAAATGGTGATTTCTGGGTATAATGTGAGAGGAAAATGAAGGTTCTTGAGAGGAATCTATTCAGAGAGAGGCTTGGGAATATCGTGGAGGTTCTGAGCCACAGTCTCCCTCCGGTACTTCGAGAGTAATCTCCCATTTTGCATTCGTCGTCTTTTGATAGCATATTCATAGCGCAGCCGGGAGTTTTGGGTCAACAAAAGGGGCATCGAGTCTACGACGTACGGTTTGTCGCTACTTTCTGTTCGGTCAGATAGTCCAACCATTTAATAAATGTTATCATTACCTGGCTTGTCCAAAAGTCCACCAAGGTATGTAAACAACGGACATTGTATTATGTGACTGTACATTTCTATTCTATATCTATAAGACTCATCCAGTCTATTTATGCCTTTCTCCTAGATATTCTTTGCCGAGCAGTAGGTCGGCCTTCCCATTTGGGCATGTCTTGCATTATACCCTCCACAGGTTCACTCTCAGTTCCGTCACCATTCGCGTTTGCGACATCACCTACGTGCCTATTTTGTGTCTTTTTGTGCTCCTGTTTGTCATCTTTCAATTCCACGACAGTCATGTCCCGATGAACCCTGAATGTTCTGCCCCTCCAGGTGACCGTCGTGCCCAGCAGTACAGCCCACGTCCAGATAGGAAGCGCAAGGACCTCTCTGCCGATCCACGCAAACATCCATTCCCACAGCGGCTTTGGCCCGCCTGCGCCAGGCGACGATGCGCCCGCATTGCTAGGTTGCCGGGAACCCCTCGCGAAGGCGGGCGTTGCCTCGTCTACTTCGACGGTTAGACACTTGTGTAGTCTGCGGTACACGGCACGATCGCACGTCATCCAGATCGATAGACCGACAGCCCAGAGGAGCACCATGCCGCTCCAGGATTGGGGAAGATTAAAGGTATCGTGGAACCAAGGCAAGGTGGTGATGGCGTAGGCAAAGTACAAGTTACACAGCAGCGCCTCCACGCCGGGCTCGACGAGCGTCGCAATGAGCACAGTCCATTTCCTCGCGCGCAGCCAGCGGACGCGACGGGCGCAGTATGCTGGGACCGACATGCCGCTCATGGGCTGGATCGCGAGGTCGCCCCAGACGAGGCCGTGTTTCTTGTGGCCGGCGATGGGCGCCTTCCAGAGCAGATCGCCAATGAGGTGGTCTTCGCAGATGTTGTTGGAGAAGAAATCGACCCCGTGGGGCAGCTGGAGGTTGCGGGGGTCGTCGTGGCGGAGGTTTGGGTTGTGGAGGGGGTTGGTGTAGGTATCGAGGTGGGCCTTGCGGAACATGTTTGATTTGCCAATGATGCAGGGTGCTGCGCCGACGGTATTGATTGCGCCGTAGAACTTGGCGTGGGAGGTCGCCATGAACATTTCGTCGAGACGGCCGCCGCCTAAGCGGAGGACGCGGGTGAAGAAGGATTCGGGTTTGTTGGGCGGCTCGGAGGTCGAGGTGGGAGCAGATGGCGAGGCGGCAATGTCGACGACCAAGGGCATGTGGTGGACGAAGCGAAAGGGCGTGGTGCGCTTGCCATGTGGCAGGAAACCCGCCAGCCTGTCGACCATGCGGCCTGCGACGCCGCGCGAAACCCAGACGTTGCAGTCGATGATCCAGATGAGCTCGCCCTTGGCTTCGCGGTAGGCGCGGCTGATGTTGCGGATCTTGGGGTTGGGGCCCAGCTTGGTCTTGGGGTTGTGATCGCCGTCCTGTTCATCGTTGCCGTCGAGGCTCGAAAGGAGCGGATCGTACTCTTCTACGAGCAGGCGGACATCGTGGGTTGCGGAAAAGTCGCTGACTATCTGCTCGAGAACGGGGAAGGCAGGGTCGTCTTCGGAGGCGACGCAGAGGTCGATGGAAAGCTTGGAAGGTGGGTAGTCTTGGTGAAAGGTCGAGGCGAGGCATTCGTACAGCTCTGGCTCGAGGCCCTTGACGGGGCGGATGACGGTGATGTGGGGGACTTGGTCAAGCGGGAGAGTGGACGAGACAGGTTTGCGCGGTGGGTATGAGTAGTAGAAGAAGCTGGCATTGCGTTAGCAATTCGCATATCGAGTCAGAATGGCTGCACGAAGGCGGTGGGGGAGGGGTCGTACACCATGAGAATGCCAATGCTTTGGATAATGTACATGGCCGAGGACCAAAGCAGCGCGGGAATCGCGGCATACACCGCCACGTCGTCCATGGTCACCATCGTGTCGCGATCAGGATGCCATGAGCAGGAAAATGAAAGAAATGTCAGAGAGACCCAAGTGTGTAAGCCAAAGGAGGGGAGCAGAAGGAGGGAAACAATGAGGAAGAGGAGTAGAGGTGACACGGCATCCAAAATCAGCCTGCTGCTTGCCGGGTTTGGCCTCGCTCGCGACTCAGCCCAGTTGCGCCGATGTCAGTGACGATGCGCTATACACGGTGGGCAGTGCGCAGTGGACACCTTTGCGTGGGCCCTCTCCTCACACGGCGGGCTCTTCGATTTTTCCCTCAGATGTTCTTTTCTATCGCGAACTGGCGTCACCGGCGCCGGCAGTCGTCCGGCATTGAGCCTAATGGCGCTGCCTGCCGGCGCAAGTCTTGCTTGTCAGCATGGAGGGGCACGCGACTACCGTACTATGTACTAGGAACGAGATACGAGGTACGAGGTACGAGGTACTTGGGCTGAACCCGGAGTTCTGCCCTCGGCATCCGGTGATTTGAAGTTCCGATGCAGGTACTCACCAAGCTGCTTAGGTAAACAAGCTGCGGGACGGAGCACTGGGCCGATATTTTATCTGCTTGCTCGCGAAACTCAAAAAACTTCCTAACTTAACTTTGGCTCAGAATATCCTCGCCATCTTCACTCACTTTTCTGCATTCCAGACGAAAAGAAGAGGATATGACGGGTGTCATCTTCCATTTATACTCAATGGACCCCGTTTGAGCAGCACCATTGCATTATATGGCTGCAAATAGCCCGAGAATGTGCTGCACTTTTGGTAAGTTTCTGTCGCGGTTTTTTTGTTTTTCTTATTTCCCGTTTTGGGGTGTATTCCCTTTCTCGCGGTGATGATAACCACATACCTTCGGTGCTTAGAGAGCCTCGTCTCTCGATGAATGCCCAAATAAGACTATAACGGTATCTGAGCAACTTCTGCCACACTTGTCGTTTTCTTGCAAGCCATCACCAACTACCCAGTTACTGACTGCAATCTGTCACTACAGTCTGACATGACCTCAGATCGCGTTAGAAATGGCCAATCCCCATATTCCCCCTTCTGACCGCAAGGTCGAGCAGGTGGCTGCTACCGCTGCTGCCCCTGCGGCCATCTCGCCAATCCAGGCGACGAATGCCCCGCGTCGACCAAAGGGACCGCCCCTCTACCAGATCTACAAGCAGCCTGCTCCTCTGCGTGTCTTTCCCCTACCGCCATTTGCCGGTACCAGCAATCCTGCGTCGCTGTTCCACCTCGTTGTGGCATGGCTCAGTCAAGTCATCTTCCCGCCTGCGCCCGAACCATCGGCTGTCCACACGGCCTTTTGGGACCATGAGACACGTACCATCGTCGTCACTGACCCCAGGTCCATGGAGGATCTTTGGCAACAAGGCTTCTACGGCAAAGGCAGCCTTAGTCGAAGTGAGCCCAATTGGTTGAAGAAGGAGAATGCCAGGCTCGGTGCCACCCGTGATAGAGTGAGCGAGATGAACACCGACAAAAGACGGGAAGACCGTGCCCGCGCAAAATGGGAACGTGCTCGAGCAGAGCAAGAAGCCATTGAGCAGAAACGCTTGGATGAAGCGAAAGCTCTGGCTGAAGCCGAGGCGCAGGCCTTGGCTGTAGCCAAGGCTGTCTTAGAACAAGGACCGCCAGCAGTGAGGCCACTCAAGCTGGTCCTGGCTCCTGTTGGACCTTTAGAACTGTTGGCCCTGCCCAACTCCTATCATGACCTCACACCCTCACATGATAACCACCACTCTGGTGTACAGGAGGCTAGTACAGATGACACAGACGCGTCTCTGGACAACGGATCGCATTCTTCCAAGAACGATGCATCCGACTCCAACACCACCGTCTCGTCCGAGTCCACAGCCTGCAAACGTAAAAGTGTACGCTTCTCGCCCAAGGTTGAGTCAACTGTATTCGAACAGACGGATCCACCTAGTCCATCGTGTCATGTACCGTCATCGCTGTTAAAGTTCGATCCTGCTCCTCAAGCGGATGGCCAAGCTGATGCTGGGTCAACGAGCAAAGAAGCTCGCGAAGCCCCACGTACAACTGCTGGACCAGTGGTGCCGGCCGACATTGTCGTGGTGAACAAGGAACACCTCCAGCTGACGCCCGAAGAAGCCTTTTTCTTGACTTTTGCTCTGGGGGCTCTGAAGGTGAAGAACAGCAGCACACAAAACGTGCTCTCTCCCCGGGACCTTCTCCTCTTACTCCGCCAAAATTCGTATTTCCCTCCTCGGTTATCGCAGCAACTGCAACCCGATGATCCATTTCTTCTTCATTATGCCGTATACCACCATTTCCGATCGCTTGGCTGGGTTCCACGATCAGGAATCAAGTTTGGCGTTGACTGTAAGTGCTTTATAATTCGCTGTGCAAAAGGGTCGACGGCCTCCATGGCCATGCTCTTGTTTAGCTCAAGTGCTGATGATTGTTTGCAACAGGGCTTCTCTACAACCGGGGGCCCGTCTTTGACCACGCCGAATATGGTCTTTTGGTGATGCCATCCTACTCCCACCCTTACTGGAGGGCCAACGGTCGCGAGGCACCACGCAAGTCCTGGCATTGGCTTATGGGAGTCAACCGAGTGCTGTCCAAGGTATTCAAGAGCCTGGTGCTGGTCTACGTTGAGGTCCCTCCGCCGACGGCTTTTGGCGAGCATGGTGATCCCCAGTCCGGCATGACGGAACTGCTCAAACAATACACAGTTCGGGAGCAAATGATTAAGCGGTGGTCATCCAACCGCAATCGCTGAGAGGCAGGTTATGGCTCAAACCATGATTGCAGTCTACCAAGTCGTTTGCACAATATCAATACGGGCTGACAACGCTCCCAGCCCAAGCCCGACACAAGCTGAGGCGTATCGTGATCCTTTGAGACTACGTCACAATCTGTCAGAGCAGCAAACACCCTCATAGGAATGTCTTTCCTGACTCTGCCCAGCCAGTCTCAATGCGCATTTGCAGACGATGCAACAGAATTCCGGGGTGCGGCAGCGGCTCTGATGAGGCTCACCTTGTTTGAAAAAACACTCCCTGATATCACAGGACGCGAGCAAGACCAAGTCGTTTTGAGTTGATCGCTGTCGGTCTTATCGAGCCGGCAAGAAAAGAATGCGGCTACCTACCGGGGTCCCGATGTTTATCGTATGATGTGTTCCTCGTGCACACATGCGGCGCAAAAGTCATGTCCTGGCGCTATTTTGCCACGACTTTACATCTGCACAAATCGCCCTATAACTGCGACTTTCTGAAGCTGCGCACACAGGCTTCAAGCCACTGCCCGTCCTTTTACTCTAGTAGACCAACCTTTTATACCCACCCAAACGATAGCATGCAAAAGAGGTGGCGGGGTGCCGAATACAAATCCCCATAACGGGCCAATCAAAAGTGCCATCAACTGTTAGGGTCGTAATATACACGTTGCTGACGTGCCTTTCACCGCGCGGGCATACACCCATTTTTGACCGGATGTCCTTGGTTCTATCGGGTGCGCCATGGCTGGTATCGGCTCCAATCTATGCAGCTTGTGTGTATCATCATGCAGTAAATCGCAGCCGGCACCATGCGCTCTCTCTTGACAACCCTCCGCGCAAAGCCTTTTTGGCTTTTCTCTCGGATGCTCCCCGGGTGGACCTCTCGCGATGTGAGAGACTCCGCTGTTTGCATGCACCCTTCAGCTGGCAGGGGCACCTGGTGGGTTCAAGGGCCGTCTTTGACAGCACGCCGAGGCTGTAGGTGGATTGGCGCTCTACCGGCGGTCGAAGGCCAAGAAGAACTCTCTCGACTACGGTCCACAGCAGTCCAATCACACCGTCTGCTGACCCTCGCCGACGAGTATCGTCTCCACCATGGGCACAGCCCGACTGCGACGTTCCTCCACACCCCACACCGTTCATCAAGGCCCAAGTCGCCTGCATGGTAGTACAGTGACCTGAGCATGTACAAAGTACCTGAGCTCTTCCGTTCTCGCTTCCAGACCTCCTATATACCATGCAATAAGCAGCAGTGCTATGGAGCAGCAGCATAGTTGTGGAATGCAGGAAAACGAAGATGGGGCACGTGGTAAGCTGGGTACATGATCCTACGCTTATGCCAAGTGCAGGCACTGCAAGGTGCGAAGAAGGCGGCGCGGCGGTGCTTCCATTCATCCAGAAGGCTCGCACACTCACACCATTCTGGGGACCTTGCATTGACCTGCTCCTGTTGACTGGTTCTCCAGCACGTGTTTGTCGTCCAGCCAAGAAAGTCTTGATCTGTACCGACTGGATCGAACTCGTCTTTGCTGTTTGCACGTGCAGACGGACGTACACTCACGTTTTGAGCCAAAGAGAGGAGAAAGAAACGTGTCGCGTCGCATCGGGATTGTAAACGCCACCTTATCCCCCACACGAACGAGCGCACACAATTGTGGGCGGCGGAACACACAAACTTGCTCGCGTGCTTGAGTGTTGTCGTCGGGGGAGCGAGCAAATGACCCAACCGCCATGACAATACACGCTTCAAGTCATCTTGGTTAAGGAGGGCGTGTGTATCGTCAACTGCACTGGCACCTACATAGTATTTTGCTCGGCACAATCCGGAGGACGGGAGGTGCCGGGGCAACCAAGCAGAAAAGAGGCAGATCCAAAGAAAAAATATGGCTGTGAGCGACCAGCTGTCGCAGAGCACATTCGATGTAAGCCACCGCCCGATATTTCTTTGAGACATGTGACGGGGGCAGCTCGACACGCCTGGCTAACCTGTGTCGCTATCGCCGTCGTTGCGCGCACCTGTGTAGGGCCTCAACTGGCTTTTCTTTTCCCTCTCGCTCATTGCCCTTGCGTCGCGGCTCTACATTCGCCTGACCGTCTTTCGCAAACTCATCGTCGAGGACTACCTCATGCTTGCGACGCTATGTCTGCTGGTTGCAGATGAAGCCCTCGGGCAGCGCTTTTCGAGCACCATTTACCAATTCATGGATTTCTCAAGTGGCAAGTCGAACTTGAGCTTTGCTGGATTGATCAAGCTGTATGATGCGGCGGGCACCATGTTGAGTACGTTAGAGGCCACTTAGCTGTTTCTCAAGGCTTGAAAGCCTTTAACCCTTGTATACTATCGCACGAATCTCTGAGACTAACCTCTGAATGGCTCCGCGCTCGACGTAGAGGCACTCGGCGCGGCCATCATCTTTTTCCTGGCGGCGCTCTTTGTCATCAAAGCCAACTTCATGCTCTTTTTCCGTCGCCTCGGCCACCGCACGTCCAACCTGTTCATGCCATTGTGGTGGGCTGCCTTTGCCGTTGTCATGGCGTGCGGCGTCGTCAGTCTGTGCATGGGCGTCACAACCTACGAATGTCTCTTCAACGGCCTCGACTACACTCTGAAGCAGTGCGAATCGGCGGCCGAGCAGCAGCGGTATTTTACCTATTTCCGCGTGACCGTCGCGCTGGATATCATTACGGATGCGATTAGTGAGTGTGGCCCCTCCCTCCCGTCTGATGTTCATGCCCCTCTTGAGTTGGGTGGATACGACTGTAGAAATTAGCAGTGTTTAACCCCCGGTGTAACAACAGTTATTGCCTTTCCCATCTGGATTCTCTGGGGTGTCCAAATCTCGACACGGAAGAAGATTGCCCTCGGCGCCATCTTTTCGCTCGTCGGCTTGACGATTGTCGCGACGATACTCCGCGGGGCCATCCTCACGAGCGTCTTCCAGCAGTCCGAGTCGGGCAGCACGATTAACATCCCGTGGATCTGGTTCTGGTTCCACATCGAGCTGTGTATATGTGAGATCCTACCTTTTCTTGCATCTTGCTCTATTTCGTTTCCCTCTTTTCGTGGTTCTTGTTCCTTGTCCTTGATTAGCAGTCATATGTATACTTCTCCCTCGGTGCCCATGCCGTCTGGATACACCAAAGACTTGCGTGCGTGTACTGCATTTCTGCCCACTCTCCCTTGCCTACCGCGAGCAGCATGGGACACACTCACCCAACACTTGGCTAACACCTCACCTCACCAATCAGCCGTCATGGTAGCGTGCCTCGTCTCCTTCCGCTCCCTTTTTATGCACAACCGCGAACAGGCCTCGAGTGCCGCGGCGCGACGCGCAGCCGCCTTGCGCCGTCGCTCTGGCTACAACCAATACGTCGGTGGTGGTGGTGGTGGTGGTGGTAACAGCGGCCGGACCCCCAATCCGAACGCTGGCAGTAGTGGCCAGCGCACCCCGCGACAGAGCGGCAGTGGGGTGCGAGATCAATGGAAGTTTCTGCAGGATAGCGTGTTTGATGCGTGTAGGACGCTGGAAGGGGTTGATTATGATGTTGATGGGAGTACACTTGTTGATGAGCATGAGTTGACGGAGCGGGGGCCCGGTAATAGGACAACGGGTGGTGGAGATGGAGAAAGAGATGGACAGCAGCAGCAGCAGCAGCAGCAGCAGCAGCAGCAGCAGCAGCAGCAGCAGCAGCAAGAACACGGACAGCAAGGAGAAGTTGATTTGGAAGCTGGACACGGCCACGGCCACGGCCACGAGCTTGGGCATCGCTCAACAGGAAGGGGCCACGTCGCGCAAGACAGCGTCGATACCAGTGGAGGAGTTGCCCTCGGAGGCGCACAAGGGCTAGAGCGCTCGCCCAGCTTCGACTCTCTACTCGTCGTCGAAGCACAAGGAGGACCTCCCAGTCCCGAACCGTTGTCGCCGGATAGTTCCCCCCCTCCTGCGTACCTTGTTCGACGACGCGGTGGTCCCGGTGAGGGGTCACAGCATCGGCGGGGGCACTCTCAGCAGCGGCGGCGCGTCACGTTTACGAGGGGCAGTATGGCGAGTAGTGAAGCTGGAGGCGGCGGCGGCGGCGAGGGTGGTGTGTCTTTGCGACGGTTTAGTATTGATTCGTTGAACCGGGCGTCTTCTGAATTGACGGTGAGTTCTGTTTCGTCGTCGGATGAACGGAGGCCGCCTTCGAGGGATTAGAGGTATAGAATTGAGAAGGAAAAAAATAATAATTAATAATAGTAATACGATGGGGTTGTACAAATGAGTATAGTGATAGTGAAGACGGAGAAATGGGGATTTGTAGAATATAGACTTGACGAGCTGGCGTGAAAAGAAAGAAAAGAAAAGAAAAATAGAGAGAGAGAGGGAGGCAGGGAGAGAAAGAGAGAGGGAAGAATAAGATAAGAAAAAGTAAGTGAAGGCTAGAGAAGAGAGGGAAAAGAAAAAAATGGCGTTTCAAAGGTTCTCTCACTGTTCCCTCGAGTGGTTTCAGTGCTGGTGGGTTATGTTGGCCGGGGAAGGCATTCTTTGGAAGAGGGGGCATGATGTGGATGGGTTAAATTCTTTAGAGCCTGCTTGTGATGTTACAATCAACAAATAGTATACAATGTACAATAAAAGTAATACGACGCGCATACTTTGTGCATGAGTACGTCGTCAAATCTGGGTTTCCTATGTAAAAGGACAGTTATGTTTTTTTTTTTAAAAAAAAAAAATAAATACCATGAGCAAGGACGGAAGTACTGGGCATTTTTATTCCCAACATATCGACCGGGTGGCGCAATCTCGATTGACAGACAGACAGATAAATCAAGTAGCTTTTTCCCTTTTCTTTCTATTAAGTAAGTATCTGTGATGTCGTGCATATTCCCGTTTTGTAAAGTACCTTGCATTGTATTTTGCCCAAATTTCACCCATTGACAGCCTGCAGGTAGGCCGACATAGGCCCAGAAAAGAACGGGGTGGGGGTTAAAAAGAAAAAGGGGAGGAGGGGGGTTTCAAGCGAGAGAAAGACAGGAAAAAGGCCCATGTGGGCTGCCTAATCACACCGTTCCACGGAATTATTGAATGGGAAATAGTGAGTTCTTTTCCTTTTGCTTGGAAAGACTGATTTGCTTGTCTGTTGGGTTGTTTTGTTACGTTGCAAGAACTTGTTCTGTATTTATTATCTTGTGATGAGAACTGACTGATGACTCTGTTTAGATGTTTCGATGGGCTTGTGCTTTGCTGTGTGCAGCAGGCAATGGAAGAATAGAATATCTCTGCATGGGGCTGGTGATAATGTAAAGAGACTTATTTGGACCTTTGGCTCTGGTAGTTTGCAACAAGTGTGGATTGCTGAATAGAAAAAGAAAAAGAAAAAGAAGAAAAAGAAGAAGAAGAAGAAGAAGAAGAAGAAGAAGAAGAAGCTTACAATCTGTCCACTTGACTTGACCACTTATCAAGTTTTCTGGGTGGTGGAAAACACGCTGTGCACTGTGGGTTTCGCCACTTGGTTTTCGGTAATAAATATCCAGAAAGAAAATGAATGGGCGATAAATTGTAATAATTGCGCATCAGGATCGATGGATAAAACATCAGGATGTGGATAAACATCTCAATATGACCATCGTCATGTACAAAGACATAGCGCAGGCGGGACAGCTAAGAATAATCAATGTTGATGGATTTGACGAAAATCTACTCTAAGAACAGATAAAAGATTCAATGCTAGACCTATGGGTAGAGGCAGACGAAATACGAAGGGGAGAAAAAAAGAAAGGGAAATTGACTCGAAAGCAGACGAAAACTCTACAAAATGTCACCCTTTCCTCCTTCTTTTTTCCTCTTTTCCAACCAAATCTCGCTCATCCTAGGGCGTTCTCCTCTGACAGGCAGCTTCCTATAAGCCACAGTCCCTAAATATTCATATGCTTTTGAGATTTCAGTCACTTACACCCACTTACGCTCTACCCTTTTGCCCGCCTCGACACGTCCGCTCGTGTCTTTTGAAATTATCCGCCCGCAAGGTCACATACGTGCACCCGGGCTGCCCGCACTGGTGGCGCGCGGCCACCAAGCCTTCGCGGTCCGCTGCCTCGCGGTGCGCCTCGTCCCACTTGGCCCTGGCCACCAGGTGCCGCTGCCAGCTCTTTTTCTCGCCGGTGGCGTAGGCGCAGGCACACCCGGCTGCGGCGCAGCGGTAGGGCTTGGTGTGCTTGGTGTTGATGTGGATGGCCAGTTTGGTCTTGGTGGCGTGGGATGTGCCGCAGTGGGGGCAGCGTAGGGTGGGCGTGGTTGCTGCGGTTGGGTCTGCGTCTGCGTCTGCGTCTACGTGCTGGTGCTGGTGCTGGTGCTGGTGCTGGTGCTGGTGCTGGTGCTGGCTCTGATGCTGCTGCTGGGAGGAAGAAATGGGGGCAGTGCTGGGGCCCGGGTTCGATTGTTCGAGCGTGGTGGGAGTTATGGTTGTGGTTGTGTTTACTGGTGAATATTCAGAGTTCAGGTGGTTGTCAAAGGCGGGATCCATGTCGAGCGGTGGTAGACCGAGTGGTGGGAGGAGGATATCCGGGGAAATGGCCTGAAGATCCTGAGGGGTGCTGAGCGTATCCCACATATCAGCAACGAGAAACGAGTCGATCACGGCTGATTGGGGGCTCCCGAATAGGGAGGAAACGGCGGAAGGGCTGGAGGCTGTCCACGAAGCGGCTAGATTGCTGTTGCTGTATGCGTCGGTGGTATCGGTGGTGCAGAACGTGGGAGACAAATAGTCTGGGGAGATGGCGTTGAGGTCGAACTGATCGATGGCAAGCAGCTCGAGTATTTCGTCAATCTGGGCTACATTGACTGCCAGATCTTGGCCATCGGGCGATGCGAGGCTCAGGGAGTGCTCCATCGCTGCGAAGCTTTGGACGGAGTTGTTCGTCGAGACGGGGGCTTTTCTACGCCCGTGTTGGTTTGGATGGTGGTGAGTGAAAGGTGCGTTTTTGTTTCGCTGGTGTTGGAGCGTATAGCTCGCTCGGCGTCGTGGTTTCTGTTGCTGTTGTTATTGTGATGGCTATCAGTGAGCTTTGCACTGTTGATTCGTTCTGCTTCTTTATCTGCAGTACTTGATTATGTTACCCTGGGTCTTCCAGGAGATGGAACGAGACCTGGAGGCACAAGGCCTCCAAGTCATTCCTGGTAGACTCATCTCGGGCAGGCGTTGGGGGTTGCGCTAGGAAGATGGGTCGAGGCTCGAGCTGCTCGGGGCTGCCACGTTCACAAGGCGTAGCATCTCCTCCAACGCAGGTTCTAGTCGAGATATGTCGAATTGGAGGCTCCATGTGCCGGCGGTAGGGTTGCGTGCAAGCCATGGCTCATGACGATGAGGATGATGATGCGAGCCTAGACCTGCGTGTGCAGCCTGGACTGCAATTGAGCGTATAATTTATTCTCGTTCCCTCTCGTCATTCGAGTGTCTGGTTGAACATTGTCAGCGAATTTGAAAATGACGACGTGGGTTTAGGAATGAGAGCCAGTGTACCTCAAGGGCAGGGCGTCTATATTCTCCGCTCCAACGTCCTCGAGTGGCAAAGCTGTGGTGGTGAGAACGGACAATGAATGGCTGCTCGGTTGTTCTTTTGCTTCATTCGCTGTGTGTTCTGTACCTGTCGAAGAGTGTCTGGCTCGAGTGATATATCTCCGTGTGTGCTTCGTTGCGCGCGCTGTGTATATGGCGGGGCAATGCCACTGCTGGTTCGTCTGCTGCGATATTCCTGCGACGTATCGCGACAGGCGACCGTGTTCAGCCACGGCGGCGAATTCTCATGCTTTGTCGCCATTGCGCCGTCCTGGCCTCTGGCTTGTCTTGGGTCCCAACTGGGGCTTTGGAAGGGTTTTTTGTTACAGCAATTGGAAAGTCGGCAAAGTGCGCGTTGTTGAATGGTTGACAATCCGCGGGGAGCCCACACTTATTCTTCTTGAGGCACCGCAATCAACTACGAGGATGACATTGTGTGGAATAGTGAAGTTGCAAATATAGAACGTTCTGAGGTGAGAAAACGATGGTGGAGGACTACGGCCAGCAAGGGAAAACGGCCAAAGAGTCATACGGGGAGTCCTTTTATATACATTAATTCTACATACTACTGGCAGACCGCTCCAGCCAATCATCTTACACCAAAGCCGGCTAGCAGGGGATCCTTTAGTGGGCCAGAGGCCAGTGAGGCCAAATTGTGGGGAGGCCGAGATTTCCTGTTTGAGGGAGTCCTGGAATCGACTATTCCTGCGGTTGGGGTTGGGGTTGGGGTTGGGGTTGGGGGGCGCAGGGCTCGTGCTTCTACTCTGCTGACCATCCACTCACTGTCCAGCATCCTACGCCAGCCATCTTTGCCCCGAGTGACGGCCGAATGCTGCTAGAATTCGGGTTTTCTTTGGGCTGGCTGTTGACTCCAAAGAAAGCGGGGCTGCAGTGAGGAGAGTCTTTCACGTCACGTTTTCGAACGAGTTGATCGCTGGTCTACATGGTAAGAGTGATTTGTGACGAGGGAGAGACAGAGAGGGAAATATGAATGAATATATATATATATTCCACATTGGAAGAAAACAGACACGGCATTGTGATTGGTGGAATGTATTGAACCATCTGTTCAACCAATCCGCGGCCGAGACATGGTTTGATTTGTGCCTGTTTAACAATTCAACAATAAACAAGTCCTCCATGTCCGGCCTTGGACCTGAACAAAGCAGACTTCAATGGATCAAGATTGTAATGGCTGTTGTCTTCTAGTTCAAAGGTAAAACATGGAAATTATATCTACGTTTTCGACTGCTAGCTCACACTGTACCCTCCAACGTGATGATGCTTTTCGTTGCCTCCTCACATATAATCAGAACTATGCATCAAGCCAAGCCAAGAACCGCCTGCAGTGGCTCTCTCATTTATGATGTGTTTCCTTTGAAGAACGACGTGTGATGCGACCCTGCCTTTTGCTGCGACTCGACCGTGTGTGGGTCCGCCTGCGCAGTCCGGCCTAAGTTGACGAACTTGTTGCTGATGGACGCATCGTCGGTGGAAGGGTTCGCGACTTTCAGGGGTGGGCCTTTTGCGTCTTGAGGGATGTTGGAGTGTTAGTCACTCTCGTGATGAAGGCTAGGGCTGGTGGATCCTTGGTGGAGCGAAAGTGGTCGTGGAAACATCAGTTGAGCAAAGATACACACCTCCTACAGAGTTCCGAGTCGAGTCTACTGCTGCTTGGAACTTTTCCTTGGCTGATTCGAGTGGCATGATGGCTCTTACTTATCTGTAGTGTGCGGTGGCGGTGCTTGATAGTCTCATGGGGGGGGGGGGAAATAAATTGGATGGAGGGTGATGGTGTGTTTGCCCACAAAGAATATACTGGCACGGAGTATGGTATAAGAAAAGAGGAGAGAAAAGGCACATAGATTTCACCAAAAGACTTGTGAAAGGAGCGACTACACATGAGAAGAGCTGATGAAATGATATACTTTTTCTGTCGTCTTCATGACGTACATCAGATCGCGGGCACGATCGCTCCCCAGATGCAGTTAGTTTCGTTTCTTTTTCTTTTTCTTTTTGGGTCTCCCGCTGCGATCATTGACGGCATGATCTCATGCCCGAAGTTTGATCAGAGCCTTCTCTGGAGACAGAGAGAACAAGGTGTTGTGTGCCGCCGACTGGATGCTGAACCAGACCAAAGAGAAGAACGAAAACGTGCTGCCAGCAGCAAGACGCCACGCTGCTGGCCGCTGACACGACACAAATAGCCTGTGCAATACTGTCTAGTACTGGTACTTGAAGTGCTGCTGTGCAATGGTGGATCTGTAATCATTCAAGCACCTCTCTCTGCTCTGCCAGACGGATTTGCTTTCTTAATCACCCAACAACGCCCAGCCGTTGCTTTGGACGTCTTTCCAAATCTATTGGTTCACATCCTTTGTTAGACAGCGAGCATTATGAACGGTCCACAGTTCTTGTGACTGCAGTAGACCACCCATCCATTCCATTCGAGACGGCTATAACAGACTCCAATAAGCAAGCACACAGCCCGGAAATGACAGCGTCTTCACCCAGCGTTGCATTCTGCAGGCTGGGGCCATTGACCTGCCTTTTCGGTCCATGCTCCCAGCTGAGTCTCCCATAGCGTCGGCAATGCTGGCCGAGGGCCTCCATCGTGGACGTGGCCCTGCGTCTGGATCCGGCACGAGCCATTCACAAGCAGACCTGGACGCGCGTGGGCGTCAAGCGCTGGGTTTGGATTCCCGAATGCATCGCTCCAGCGTGCGTAGCGTGTGTGTGTGTGTGTGTGTGTGTGATACGAGCATGGAGGGAAAGGGGGAAACGGTTTAAAACCAACAAGCGTCCAGCTTCTCCCGGTCCATGGACACGAAGCTCCAAGATTCCAGCGATATTTGTTCTCCTGCGACTTGTTCTGGCCACCATGAGACCCTCCGTCTCTCTGGGCGCGGGGCTGTCGCTCGTCCTCCCGGTCCTTGGCTCTGCCCTGACCTACAGCGATGTTCTGAGCCAGTCTGTCGCCGCCTACGTGACGGTCCACCACGAGGGGCCGGCGCCCGCTTCGCACTCGCGCTCGCACCACGAGCAGCGCGACGAGGTTGCCGAGATCCTCGACGACATTGAGGACCTGGCCGAGTGCTCGGCCTGCCAGGGCCTGCTCGTCGTGCTCCAGGCGCTCGCCCACCTGGGTAACGACGCCTTCACCGACACCATCGTGGCCGTCTGCGAAGCCCTCGAGATCGAAGACGACGATGTCTGCGCGGGCGCCATCGGCCTCGAGGGCCCCATCCTCGCGCACGACCTGCGCAACATGGCCATTCCCTCCAAGACCTCGCAGCTCTTCTGCCTGACCATCTTTGGCCTGTGCCAGTGGCCGGCCGTCGACACCTCGTACCGTGTTGCGCTGGCCGACCAGCCCGCCGACGCCGCCTCGACGCGCCCGCTGCCCAGCGGCCAGACGCCGCTCCAGGTCGTGCACATCAGCGACATCCACGTCGACCGCAACTACACGGCCGGCGCCAGCTACAACTGCACCAAGAACATCTGCTGCCGCGCCTACACGGCCGCCGACGCCGTGGGCGTCACCGACTATCCCGCGGGCCCCTACGGCAACCCCGCGTGCGACAGCCCCGTCTCGCTCGAGGAGAGCCTCTACGCCGCCATCCGCGCGCTCGTGCCCAACCGCACCTTCACCATCTTCACGGGCGACGTCATCTCGGGCGACGTGTGGGAGACGACCGACGCCGAGGTCACGGGCGGGCTCGACGATGCGTACGCGCGCATGATGGCGAGCAGCAGCAGCAGCAGCATCGGCCAGACGTACGCCGTCGTCGGCAACCACGACAGCTGCCCCGTGGACTCGTTCCCCCCCGCCGCCGTCGACACCACCTACGCGGCCGAGACGCAGCTCTTCTACGACACGCTGGCGGGCGACGTCGCGCCGTGGATCGGCAGCGCCGCTGCCGCCAACGTGTCGGCCAACTACGGCAGCTACTCGGCCCTCGACGCCTCGACCGGCCTGCGCCTCATCAGCATCAACACCAACTTCTGGTACAAGTCCAACTACTGGCTCTACGAGGCCGCCATGGAGCACGACCCCTCGGGCCTCCTGGCGTGGCTCGCCGCCGAGCTCGCCGCCGCCGAGGCCGCCGGCGAGCGCGTCTGGCTGCTCGGCCACATGCCCCTCGGCAGCACCGACGCCTTCCACGACCAGTCGTACTACTTTGACTCCATCGTCCAGCGCTTCGCGGGCGGCACCCTCGCGGCCGTCTTCTACGGCCACACGCACAAGGACGAGTTTGAGATTGCCTACAGCAACTACTCGGCGCAGACGGCCGCCACGGCGACCATGGTGTCGTACATTGCGCCCGCGCTGACGCCGACCTCGGGCAACCCCACGTTCCGCGTCTACGACGTCGACCCCGTGACCTTTGGCATCCTGGACGTGACGACGTACTTTGCGAACCTCTCGGCCGCCGCCTACCAGGCCAGCCCGGTCTGGGAGAAGCTGTACAGCGCCAAGGAGGCGTACGGCGCGCTGCTGGGCGTCACGGATCCGGCGGCGGAGCTGACGCCGGCCTTCTGGCACAATGTGACGGTCCTGTTCGAGGACGACGACGACGACGCCGTCTTCCAAGCGTACTATGCGCGCAAGACGAGGGACTACAGCGCGGACGAGTGCACGGGTGCGTGCAAGACGGCAGAGATCTGCCAGCTGCGCGCGGCGCAGGCGCAGTACAACTGCGGCACCGTCTCGCCGGGCATCAACCTGCGGAGGAAGGCCAAGAGAGATGTGGCGGATGCCGTGCAGCAGCAGCAGCATGCCTGTGAGGCGTCTGTCGCGGCGCCGGTGCTGTCGTCCATCTACTCGACCGAGGGACTGAGTGCCTTGGAGAGTGCGCTGGTGGCTGTGGCTGGGGCGGGTTTCTTGAACACTACGGTGGAGGGAAATTATACTGTGTCTAGTTGATAAAGGTTGGTCTTGGAAAGGATGTGTTGATGATCAGAGTTGCTAGAGAAAGATCGAAGGATTGTCTGGTTGCTGCTCTTCTGCTCGTCTACGTAGAAGAGCAGCATACATATACAGTGCCTCTAATATGAATATTCCAAACCTGGTGATTCAAACAAAACCAGAGTCGACCGCTCTGACAAAGCGAACCCCCTTTCTCTGGGATCCCTTCTGGAGCACCCCAGGGTTGTATCGGCATCCCGTGACAGCGCAGCATCGTGTCAAGATGTGATCTGCCACCCTTGATCGGCTGCATTTCCACCGAAGAGCGGCTGCGGTTTTGCCTCCATTGCGCACCCCGCAAAATACTACCTCAGGCCTTTTGTGTTCTCCTCGTTCTGTTTGTGTTCATCTTTCTGGCCCATGGGCCTGGCCAAGCCGTTCCTCTGGGCTCCGAACGCAGGTCAACTCGTGAGAGGTGGTTGGATCATGCGCAGGGGATGTTCCAATAACATGCCCGGTCATCAGATGGCAGGTTGGTCCTTGGTTGTCTAAACACATAGCAGGGTCCGTTCACTCGGTGTATACCTGGACGACAGGTTCTAACACTGTTATGGATTGTGCTGCGGGCGAATAACTCTAAAGTTCTTGTCTGGTGAATGTGGTAGAGAATATAAAAACCCCCTCAAAGTCGCCCATGATAGCCTCATTTCCGCCACCAAAACCTCGCCAAGTCCTGTCTGTACAGAACCCAACCAAAACCTACGCCCTACTGTTTGTATTATTCTTCCACATCTCCCCACCCCAGCTTCAACGCCCAAACATGCCTTTCCGCACCTCCACACCGGCCCTCCTCTCCCTCGCTCTATCCGCGAGCTGGCACGCCCGTCTCACCCACGCAGCGACCACCACCACCAGCAGCAGCAGCAAACCGCCCGCCTTCTTCCTCGCAGGCGACTCCATGACGGCCGTGCAGAGTTCCGACGGCGGGGGCTGGGGGGTGGGCTTCCTCTCGTTCCTGCGGCCGCCGGCCTGGGGCATCGACATGGGCCACGACGGGGCCACGACGGTGTCGTTTGTCGACGGCGGGGACTGGGACTGGGTGCTCGGCAATGTGACTGCGGCGGTGGAGGACGGCTATGAGCCTTTTGTGACGATTATGGTGCGGTTTTGTCTACTTTCTTTTTTTTTTCCTTTTTCTTGTTTCTTTCTTTTTTCTTTTCTTTTTTTCTTCTTTTTCTTTTCTGTTTCTTTTTCTTTTTCTTTTGATGAAGAATGGTGGGTGCTAAGAAAATGTTCGAGAGAAGATGGGATATATATACAGATATATATAAACTGCTAACACTTTTGGCATGGAATCGTATGATGTAGTTTGGTGCAAATGATCAAAAGACGGCAGCAAACGAAACACTTCTCGAGTACCAGACAAATCTGCAGAATCTCGCTCTGGAGGCCAAAGACGCAGGCGCAACGCCGGTATGTGTGCTGTTTTCTTCTTTTTTTTCTTTTTGGTTTATCCCGTCTCTTTTCTTGAGATGTTGTTGTTCGGCTTGCCTTGGGTGATTTACTCGCCTTGACCCATTGCATATCGCGTGCCATGTTTTTAAGTATCAAACATATATATATATATATATATATATATTCCTTTCCAGATGCCTCTCCTTTCATCAGTAATCACCCACCTCCTTCAGTCTTTCTTCCGTCCTTGTCTCCATCAAACAAGTGTCTCCCATATCAATCCTCAAACCCCCATCATCAAAGACACTTACTTATCCTTCCACTTTCCACCACCTTATATATATATATATATATATATATATATATGTATATACCCTTATTCCATACCAACTCTAAAACCAAATCCTCACCACCGCCGCCCAGATCCTCCTCACGCCGCTCTCCCGCCGCGACTTCTCCTCGGCCACCACGCTCGAACTCAACCTCGCCGACCAGCGCACCTACACCATCTACGCCGCCGCCAACACGTCCACCGCCTGGCTGGACCTCAACCAGGCCAGCGTCGCGTACCTCGGCGCCATCGGCAACGCCACGGCGCAGACGTACGACCTGGCGTGCACCGACGAGACGCACCTGAATGCGTGGGGCAGCGTGGTGTTTGGGCGCATGGTCGCGGACTTGGTGCTGGGGCACGCGCCTGTTGTGGTTGTCAATGGCACGCGACGACGGGGAGAAGGGGAGAAGGAGGAGGAGGGACAGGAGGAAGAGGATGACAGTAAGAAGGCAACGCCGCCGTTTGGGAATTTGGCGCAGTGGTTTGTGCCGAATGTGACGTTGAGTGACGATCTTTGGACGGGTGTGTGGGCGCAGGGGGGCAATTGCTCGCTGGAGTCGTGAGAATGGTTTTGATTGATCGAATGAATGAATGAATGAAATGCGTATTTATATATATATATATATATATATATATGTTGTCGTCACCTTTGTAATCGAGATGTGTGTGCATAAACTACGGTGTGGATGCGAAGAATATCTACATTAGCTATATAGTAAGTATACTCCATGAACTGCCCCGTCAAGTAGAGAACAATAGAGCAGTGTAGAAAGTTCTCGTGAATTCGGCATAGAAGCTACTGTCTGTGATGTGTCAGACGCTGTTGGATATCAGTTTCTTTGCTCTTATCTCAGAGCAAGTATCTCTTTGTCACCCATCTCAATATCCCTCAGTATCTCTGCCTCTCTTGTACACAAACACGATCTACGCCTGTCTGTCTCGCGATTTGAGAGCAAAGGGAGAACAATGACAAGTCACAGCGGTAAAAAGAAAACCAGCCAAGCTCAGCCTTGTTACAACTCTTGATCTCACCGTCCATCCGCCATCACGATCCACTACCCAGAAAAGAAGAGAGAGAGAAAAGAAGAGAGAGAAAAACCCACCAGCAACACACACAAAAGCACTCACACCTCCTTCCCAACCAACGTCCTCATAAACCATCCAAACTCCTTCCGCAGCGCAACCTCCTTGGCCGCCCTCGACCTGAACATGTGGCCCTCCCCCTCGACAACAACCATCTCCACCTCCCCGCCCCGCGCCTTCACCTTGCTCTCAATGTCCAGGCTCTGCTGCAGCGGCACCACCGTATCCTGGTCCCCGTGCAGCAGCAACAGCGGGCTCCGGATCCTCTCAGCATGCTGCAGCGGACTCCGCTCCGCCTCGCGCGCCCGCTTCCTCTCGGCACTCCACCCTCGGCCCCCGTCATCGTCGTAGATCAGCCCGTCCAGATACCGGCGCTCGAGCTTGTGCGTCCCCGCCGCCATGGCCCGCAGATCCGACACCCCGCAGTAGCACACCCCCGCCGCAAACACGCCCGGGTACCACACGAGGCTCTGCAGCACGTTGTACCCGCCCGCGCTGCCCCCGTGGATCCCCACGCGGTGCCTGTCCGCGTGGCCGCAGCGCGCCAGCCACTCCACCACCTCGACGACGTCGTCGCGGTCGAGGACGCCCCAGTGGCCGTCGAGGCGCGCCCGGTAGGCCTTGCCGTGCCCGGAGCTGCCCGTGTAGTTGATGGCGAAGTAGGCGAACCCGCGGCTGGTGTACAGCTGGGCGCTGGACCCGGGCATGCTGCCGAGCTGCAGCCCGGCGCAGGTGTGGCCTGTGGGCCCGCCGTGGGGGCTGATGAGGAGCGGCGGCGCGCGGGGGTCGACGGCGGGGTCCGGCGCAGTGAAGGAGGGGTTGTGGGGGGGCCAGAGGAAGCCGTGGATGGGCCGGTGCGGCGCGCGCTGCGAGGTGATGTGGATGGGCTGCGGGCGGGAAAAGACGTGGGCGGGGTAGGCCTTGTGGGCGAGGAGGGGGCTGTGGATGGTGGTTTGGGTCGTGGCGGCTGGGGTGGGCGCCGTCGAGGAGTCGAGGCCGAAGTGGTAGACGCCCTGGGGGGTGGTGATGCCGGCGCCGATCATGACGAAGGAGGTGGGCGTCACGGCTGTCAGGGGGTCCCAGCGGGCCTCGACGAGGGGCACGTCGAGGGTGGTGACTTGCAGAGTCGAGAGGTTGATGTGGACGGTTGTGTAGAGGGCGTATTTGGTGTAGGTCAGGATCAAGGAGGTTTCGCTGAGAAAGTCCATTGTACGTCTGTGAGTGTGTGTGTCAGTGAGTGAGTGAGTGAGTGAGTGAGTGAGTGAGTGAGTGAGTGAGTGAGTGAGTGAGTGAGTGAGTGAGTGAGTAAGTGAGTGAGTGAGTGTAAAGGGAGGCTAGCTTAGCATTCGTATCATAACCCGCAGCCTTTCTTTTCTCCCTTCTTTTCAGTGCAAGATGGGATTGGGTGCCTTGTGACTTACTGGTCCATCGCCATGGAGCAATCGCCCATCTCGACCTCTTCCAGCCCCTGCAAGTCCAGCTTTTCCGCCCGGCCTCCTCCTTCACCACCAGGATAGTAGCGATACAGGTGCCGCCAGTCGCTGTCCTCCGTCTCGTGCACAAAGTACAACGCCCCATCTGGCCCCCAAGAGGCATCGCCAACGGCCTCGCCCGCCTTGCCGCCCGCAACAGCCACCTTCTCGCCGACCAGCTCCATCGTCCCGTCCCCAATCTTGACCCGCCGCAGACACATCCGCGACTTCGTCCACGCCATCTCGGGATGGTCCCACTCGCGCCACGCGGCCCACTCCCCGCCATGGCTCACCCGCGGCCCCGTGTAGAAGTCCGCGCCCTCAGCCAGCCTGGTGACTCGACCAGTGGGCAAGTGGATCCCCACTACGTAGTTCTTGACGTCCTTTGGGTCGGGATGCGTGTGGTCTTCCTCCACAGCGAGCACCCACTCGGACGCGTCGGGCTTGGTCTGGGGAGATGCATCCTTGCCGGCACGGATCGGTCCAAAGTTCGCATAGCGCAGCCACGCCTTGCCGCCGACAAGAGTCGAGACAGACCCAGCATCCACGTCCAGGACCTTGACGGCGTTGCTGTCCTGCGCATCCGAAAAGATGATGCGCTGGTGCTGGTGCTGATTGCTGGTGGGTAGCACCTCGTATGCGCCGCCGCCGTACTCATACACGGCCGTGCTCACGCCGTGCGGCTCAGGCAGGACGCGGACGACCTTGAATGCGGGCGTGTCCTTGGTGCTGCCGTCCTCCTGGCTGGCTGTGCTGATTCGCACTGCCTCGTAGATGGTCGACGCGCCGCTGGGCTTGGATTCTAGGTAGAAGACGCGGCCAGTGCTAAGCTGCGAGTGCAAGGGGGAACAAGACAGACCCCGTCCAGTTAGCCCAGGTTTGCAGCTCATCATGATTGGAAATGGTGGGAATAGGGGTGGTGTGGATAAGAAATGGGAAGAAAGAAGAAAAACACCCACATCTCCTCGTGGCGATGACACGCTCGTGCTCTCGGCAATCGTGTCCTCAATGCTGATCACGCTCTCCCACTCTCCATACGGAGCCACTCGCTTGACCACCATTCTGTGCAGCGAGTTGGGCTGGAACGTATACCTCCGTTTGGCGGCACCGGCGGGTTGCTCTCTTTGGACGATCAATGACCAGCTCGTTCTGTGTAGTGTAGCAAAACAACACACACAGAGAGTGTTGGTTTTGGGTTGCGGGGATGAGGACAAAACCCCCAAAGTACTTTTTGTAGCTCAACCAACCACAGTTCTCTTCTGGCAGCTGTCACAAAGGAACGGACGGACGGGGGTTAGACGGGGGGGGGAGGGGGAATTGGGACGGAAAGCTGGCACTTGACTGGGCCGATCCGATCGATCCTGCAGATAGGATGCAAGATGTTGGGCGTCGAGAGACAGGAAGAATAGCGAATGACGGGCGTGCCTGGTGTGTGTCACAGTCAACAACGTCTGAACGCCAGCTCTCAGGTTGGAGTACTCACTGGAATCTATCAATGGTAGGAATATGATTCTGTTGTATGAGATAACAAACAGATGAAGAAACGCCACAATGTGTGTATTTCTGTGGCGATCTCGAATGCTGTATGATGGCTGGCTGGTAATCAACACCTGCTTGTTCATGGCCATGTTCAGGAGAAAAGAAAAGAAAGAGGAAAAGGAAGAATCGGGGTAAAAGAAAAAGGCTGAAACTTGTACAAAACCTGCGCTCCACCAGCAATGACGAGGCAGCATCTCTGAACGGCTGTAGAATCTGTCCGTCTGACGGTGTGCTTGATCGCAGAGTGCCGTATTTCCCGTTCAGGCTGTAGTCGACAGCAGCAAGGCGAATAAATAGTGGAGCAATGAACCCGCAGAATTGCTTGCTGATATATACATGGTGATATGAACAACGGACTCAAACCGTCTTCTCTCTTCACAATCCATGAGAAAGATCGTAAGATCTCTAGAACAACACAGCAATGCCGCTACACACAAAGAAGCCACGTGTAGTCGTTCACTCATCAAGACAAAATGTCCATATAAATCCTTTCCCCCTTACCCCCCCAATAGAAACACACGCACCAAAACACCTCTAAACTCTTCAAACCACCACAGTGCGCCAACATCTACCCTCGCCTTCCCTTCCCGTCGCTCGATGTGTTTCCGCAATGCCTGACGCGGGTGCGCCTGGCGGAGAGGACCTTTTGACATTCAGCCTGAAGTTCTTGTAGTCCCTGCGCCACTTTGGCCAGCCGAATACCGTCGGGTCAACTGCGCCCTCCGCTACAAGCCTCGTCAACGCACTGTCAAACACCTGTTCACTCAAGTACGTCCCGTGCAAGTGACGGTGGCCGCTCGCCGTGTCGAAGCGCGTGCGCCCGTGCAGCACCCGCGCATTGTCAAACACGACGCAGTCGCCTGGCTGCAGCCGGTACTGGAGCATATTCTGCGGCGCCTCGATGTTGTCGCGGAAGCGCCTCGCCGCGCCATGCCAGATGTCGAGGGCCTCGCCTATCAGGGCGGGCTCCAGCGAGTTTTGTTGATGTGGTTCTCCTCCCTGTTCTTCTTCTTGTTCTTCTTTTTGTCGTTTGTATCGTTGTTGCTGTGCTTTTGCTCTCTTGTCTTCCACTCTTTGTAATTTGAACAGTTGTGGCAGAGGCCCTTGGAAGGGCGGCGCCCAGTTGACGCGAAGCGGCCCCGAGTGGCCCACCGCCGGAGGGGCTGGCACGGGCTCAATGACGGGCCGGTGCAAGCGATAGTGGTTGCCGTTGCGGTGATACTGGTAGAGCAGGCGGGAGCGGGCCAGGGCCTCGTAGTCGCTGGGAGCATGGGCCAGGAGGTCAAAGGCGGCGCGCAGACCGTCGCTAAAGAGCGAGTCCCCACCTTGGCAGTCGTTGCGCAAGCAGTGCAGCAGCTGGATCTTGGGCGAGTCGCTGTAGTAGAGCAGGTCCTGGTGCAGGCAGAGGAACTCGTTCGTGTAGGCTGCGTTTTCGGCATTCGGTTTCGAAATGACATCCCAGGTGGGGCCGTAAAAGGTCGACTGCAGGTGGCCCATCTTTTCGGCAACCTCCTGCACCGCGGCCTTGGTGTCGGGCATGCCCTTGATGCAAATCAGGCCCCATCTGGCGAGCGCAACGACGGCATTGGCATAGGCTGGCCCGCCTGCCATCCAGTCGTCGTAGGAAATGGACTTTGCCTCGGGTTCCTCGGTCGCGTACGTGGCCCAGTCCCATAGCACGGGCTCAACAGCAGCGGCGCGCATGTGCAGCTGCGAGACGGTGAGGATCCTGCGCAAGAACTCGGACGAGTACACCGAGGTGTGGGTGCCTGTCGGGCCGTCCTCTGCGGCGTGCAAGAAGTCGTTGGCCCAGACAACCTCGAGGGCTCCATCTTCGAGGATGCGGCACGTCTCGACCGTGGGCGTGTCCGGGATGTCGACGGTGGAGAACTTCTTCTGCCCCGACGACTCGCTGACACAGGCAGAACATTGGCAGGCGTCGCGCAGCCAGGCCGCGCGGAGCTCATGAGGGCGCGAGCTGTCGTGGTGCTTATGGTGGTAGACGAGGTTGATACGGCCGTGTGAGTTGACCGAGGCTTCCCTCAGTTTCCCGAGTCCCCGAATGTGGTCCTCTCGATCGAATTGGCGCCATTCTCGCTCCTCGAGGGGCCTTTTGAGGAGCTCGGCGGGGCTTTCCTGCCGCGGGATCGAGTCGGGCTGCAAGGGAGGGAAGCTGTGGTGGACCGAGGCCGACGGCGTAAAGTGCCTCGTTGCGCCGACGCCAGAGCGAGATACCGATCCAGAGGCTGATGGCAGGCTGGTGCGAGCAGAGAAGGAAGCGAAAGCCTTCCTAGGAACGGCGGCCCCCGCGACAGGGACGCGTACGAGGCGCTTGCAAAGAGCCATGGTTTCGGTGAGCTGGGAGGCTGGCGATGGTCGCGTTGAGGTCCAGTCGATGGACCCGTTTGAGAGCCGCCACGGACTGAAACTGCTCAGGTAGAGTCAATGGTGTGAGTGACCACTGGAATATGGCCTGACTTGGACGAGGTTGCTTCTGCCGCAACAGCTTCCAATGTCCCTTGCATCGAACTGGTGTCTGTGTTTGCGAACCGAGGTCCTACTGTAAGTACCTAGGTACCAGATACAGCTCCAGCCCCAAGGCTCTAGCCCCCAATACCCGCGACCCTAACCCTGCGGAAGACAGTGTGTGGCTGAAGATCACCAGCCAGCCTCATCCTCCTTCCAATGCACTTCTTTATGGGGGCAGAAAGGCGAATCATCTGCCTTCTGGGTCTGAGCATGACTATTTTCGATAATTAAAAAGTGACCTATAATAGACGATCTGTATCTTCGTGAAACAACCGTCAACTCAGCCAGTCAACCCACATAATCACGCTCCACCATCACGCACCATCCTTTGCCTCCTCTTTTCTCAGGTTGAATCATGACCAGCAGACCACCCTTTTTGGACTATATAAGTATCTACCCTTTTCTGGGAAACCACTGGAATGTGCACTCGCCAGCCCTCCAAAGTGCCGGGTGCCCACTCTGCGGGGGGAAACGCCACACCACACTCCCAAAACCTGAAACTCGTACCCGTCTAAGCCACCCCAGCCAGTCCCATCCGAATTATCACGGAAACAAAACTTGAGCCCCAAAGACAAAACAAAACAAAACAGTGGTCTTGAAACGCACAGAAACGCCAGAGCTCATTCTCATTTCAACGAGTCACGTCGCCAGGATCCGTCTGTCTGTCTGTCGGTCGGTCAGTCAGTCAGTCAGTCAGTCAGTCAGTCAGTCAGTCAGGATTATCCTGCTCCATTGCTATCAATGCTAGGCTTATTTAGCCCTCCTTGGGGCAATTTTGTGGCATAGTACCATGTTATTCTTACTATCCCTGGTATACCATCTTATTGGCCTAATTATATATCTGGGTGCATGTGTGTATGGTGTGATGTTATGTTAGTTGGCCATGTGTGCTGCTACCACACGTCCTCGAATCACAATCTCAATCAGTGCTGTTCATCTCAATCTCCATCCCATCCCAGGAAAAAGAGACGAATCAAACAAACCCTACTTTACCCCTGCCCCCGGGGGATCCATCTCGTATAAACCCCAGAGTATAATATATATATATATATATATATTCTGCCAAAAAATCTACACCATCTACGCTCTTGACGCGCTGAGGGCCTGCCAGGCCTGAGGAGGGGTTGAACTCCTATTCGTCTTGTCCAAAAGTATTCATTATTTCCTTTGACACTGTATTTTCAGCCTATATCCCATCATCATCATCATCACCATCACCACAACCATCTTAACATCCAATATCGACATTCTCAAGCGGGAAAACCATAATAACAATCAACAAGACCTCCACAGGAAGCACCACCCCCTCTCCCCCCAAATCCCATCGCTTACTTAAACGAGAGCACTGACTGCTTATATTTCACCTGTACGCGTACATACATACGTACGCAGATCATTTCACAACCCAGGACAGACCAAAAGATAAAAAAAGACTTTCCCCAAAAAGTCAACGCTGTGCGTGCCGTTTGCCGATCACGTTAAACCCCTCCCAAAAGGGGGGTTGTGGAAGAAATCAATCCATTCTCTCTCCCTTTGCATACATACATACATAGTAAGTACATGAATAGATGATGAACTTGTGTAGATATACTTAATAACATAGCAGCACGGTAAGTTCGTTTGGGACCCCCCCCCCCAAAAAAAGTCAATTTACTTACTTTACTACCTTGTACAAAAAAAAAATAGTTCTTCAGAATCAGGAAAGTAATGTCACTTTTTTCTTTTTCATTGTTTTATTGTGTGCATCCCGCTTGATTGGAATGGAGTCACACCCTTTTGAATACTTTGTAATCTGTATGTATGTTTGTATGTATTTACTTATTTATTAAATTTATTTATCAAAAAGGAAAGGCAGCTAGTTATATCTGGTGACAACCCCCCCTTTTATCGTTAAAGAAATGGTGATATCTTTTTTTTTACTCTTATGATTCAAACGATAGACCGGATATCTCCCGCCCCCCCCCCCCCTCCAAAGAAAAATAAAAAAAACTTGCGTCATTATCATCAACACCAGTAGGCAAGGGAATCCACAAGAAGCCATGATTGCAAGACTCTCTTCATCATTATCATCACTACCACTATCACCCCCGCCCTTGTCGGTTATACAAAGGTCACGCCCAAGACATGTCACAAAAAAACAGAACAGAACAGAAAACCGTATACGTTTCAGAGAATAACATTTTTTCCTTGATATTGGATCTGATCAAATAGACACTAGAATGAAAGAACCCCAAAAAGGAAAAGGTAGAGGCCAAGGAAGAAACTCGGTCCCATCCATGCCCCCCCGCCAATTCTTGAGTGTGTTCTGTAATCCCCTCCTAAATTTTGCCTGCCACTTTTTTTTTGATTCGTTTTCGATCCAGTCCCAGCCAGGTTACTTTTTATGTGGTTCAAGTGGGAAACAAGGGGTGAAACTTTGTGCTGAGAAGTATACATCCTCAAAATGATTTTGAGTGTGTTGCCAATCCAAAACAAACAAAACACCGCAGCGAGATGCAAAATGTGTTGCGAGATCCCCAGGTCTGGTTTGATAATATTCAAGAGTCAAGAGAAAGAAATTGTAATCCTGCCACACTTCTCTTCCATCATGCGAGGGATATAAAAAATCTGTACAAGTCAAAAACAAAAACAAAAAAAGATGGGGATCAGTTTCATGTGAGATGAAAGTATGACCCGTGTTGCCGCACCATGGAAACCAACAAATTTTGCAGAAAAAAGGACAAACTCATATCACGGGAGATGCGCCCTCTAGTAGCCGAGGTTGACCTTGAACTTGAGGGTGCCGCCAGTGTTGTAGCCAAGACCGTCCGAGTCAGCCAGAGCCTCGTCAAAGGCGTTGGTGACGGTAGTAGCATCGGCGGTGATGGAAGAGCAGGTGGAGCCGTCCAGTGTGCAGGCCTCCACACCGTTGACGACGCCGCCGGCAGTCTGGGCCATGATGCAGGAAACGTCAAAGGCAGACCAGGTGGTGGTGACATCGACAGCGTCCCACTCGACCCAGGTGTAGAGCAGGGCAGAGTCCGAGTCGGTGACGGGGGCGAGGCTGGCGGGCTGGCAGGTGCCGGCGCCGCCAGTGCCGTTCTGGATGGCGAGGTACTGGGTGGCGCCCGCAGACAGGTTAAAGGTGTAGTACGAGTCGGTCGAGGTGTACCAGCCGGCAATGGAGCCGTCCTTGGCAATCTTGTTCCAGTAGTAGCACGTCATGTCCTCGGTGGCACCGTAGAACTCGACGTAGTTGTCGTACTGCTCAGCAACCTCCTCGGTGGCGACGAGGATGTAGTTGCAGCCGTAGGCACCGTCCTCGGTGCCCGTGTTGCCAACCTGGGCAATCTCGGCGACCGTGGCGCGCTTGGAGCTGCTGGACGAGCAGTTGTCCTCGAAGGAGACGTACGAGGTCAGGCCCGAAGAGGACGACGACGACGAGGAAGACGACGAGCTGGCAGTCGCCGAGGCAGCCGCAGAGGTGCTTGTAGCAGCCGCAACGGTAGCAGCCGAAGACGCCGACGTGACGAGGGTGGTGGCGGCGGCGGCAGCAGCGCTGGTAGCGACGGCGGCCACGGCAACATCGATGTTTGCGATGTTAGCGACGGCGGCGGTGGTGGTGGTGGCGGTGGAGGTGGAGGTGGGGTCGTAGTAGTCGCCCGACATGGTCCACGAGACAACGGCGCCGTCAATGGTCGCGGTGATGACCTCGCCATCGCGCTTGGCCTCGACGTTGCGCTGCTTGGCGTGGAGGTGGCCGTGGCGCGAAGGGTGGGCCGAGACGCCCAGGGCAGAGCCCAGGAGCACGAGAGCAGCAAGGCGGGACATGTTTGCGTGTTGGGTCTGTAGGCAGAAATGCGGTATGCAGTGGGTATGAGAAACGGATGGCGGCGTCGACTCAGTCGAGGGCGGCAGGTTGGCAGGTAGCTGGAAGTTGGTTCGAGGGAGTGAGTGGGTGCGAGTGAAGGGATTCACGAGGCTGTTGCTGCTGCAATGGGCAGGGGGTGCTATAATGAGCGTGGTGGGTTGACACTGCAAGTGGTTCAGACCCGAGGTTAAGGATTGACGTTGGTTTGGCGACCAAGTGGAAGGTGTGAAGAGAGCAAGGCAAAAGAGCGAGAGGCCAGCCGGCTGGGGAGGGAGAGAGGATGTGGACGAGGTAATATAAAACCCGAGCAAACGCACGACACGAACGGTCGAGCAAAAGGGGACGGCAGCAGCAGCAGCAGGAGGGAAAGGAAGCAGTGTGGGTGGAGCAAGTCCACCAAGTCTAGAGCCAGAAGGAAACCCAGCAAGCCCACTAAAGAGGTACCTCCGTACCCACTGTACGTACCCTACTCAGCAGGTACTACGGGCAGGCCTGGCAGGTTGCAGGGGCCTGGAAAGGGGCACGGAGGGCGTTGAGGGCAGAACCCAGCGGTTGCTTAGGCCCAAAGGGAGATTGCCTGCAGGGGTCGCTACCGCCTTGACGGAGGGGGGGGCCTAAGGGTGGGGCTGAGGACCAGCCGCTGCACGGCGCCTTTCCTGTTCCTGAACCAAACAATGGATCCCCAGTGGACGCCAGGGGCAGCCGCACTTGGCCAATCAGGGGTTCAGCCCTAGAAGGGACCCCGGCTATTGTTCTACCGCGCCCGCACCCGCACCAGCCCAGGGCCCCAGCGCCTGCCGCCCAGGCCAACAGCGCTACGTAGTTGCGTAGTACGGAGGACAGAGGCGGAACAATGGGGGGACGGGCTAGAATTCTGCAAATAGCGCATGGCAGCGTACCTGGCAGTGTACCTTGCAGCGTACTTTACAGCGTACCTTACAGCGGTCTGGCGTGGAAATGCACCAGCCAACCAAAACCAAGGGGCACACAGCCGCCAACGAGAGAGAAACAAAAGAACTGGATACCGAACCCTCTCGCTCTTCTCCCTCCCACATGCCGGGACAGGGACACGAACGTACGCAAGCCTTATCCATTCTCCATAATATCAGAGTACAGACCTAGGCAAAATCCGGCCCCCGCCCTCTCAGCCCCGCCTGCGTCGTCGCCAGCTGGCGTCACTCGAGCCACGGAGGCCAACCACTTGCCAGCCAAGGCCCCAAAGAAGATGGTGGTGGACTATGGGTGTGGTGACCGGATGATGTGCTTTATCGCAAATGAGCTGGGTGGGTTGGATCGTCGAGCCGCTGCCAAAACATGGCACACAGCAAATTGGAATATCTCCGACCCGTCATTGCGGCCCCGTTTTCAGAAGGAAAAGGCATCGTCTTGTCGTTGGATAATTTAACCCAATCTTGTGCATGGCTCAATCCAGCCAAGAGGACGAGGCATGACCGCGTTGGTGAAATTGCTGGCTCGATTTCGGGCCCAAAGCAGATTGGCCTCTCTGCTCAAGAGACACCAACTGCTGATTGCACAGCACGCCACGCCGCCAGCCAAGTGTGCTCATTTGCCATGATTCAGAGCCTTTGGGCATTGCGCCGTGTACACAGTACTGTGGACGCCATTTCGAGATGCTGTAGCAACTCGGCATGTGCTTGAGTTGGCAGCAATGCCCAGGGTTTCGCCTCTCTTGGATATGTATCCAGCGAACAGGCCTCGCCTCGCCTTGACCCGCCTCACCGCAGCACCAGGAACTGACTGACTGACTAACTGTCCACGTCAGGCACGCATTGCGCAGCAAGTGGACAGACAGCCTTGCACCCATATTCCTTGCTGTTATTTTTTGACTCGCTCCTTTGTGTCGTGCAGCATTGTTGTGCATACTGGGTGAATAAACACTCCTCGTCACCGTTTGCTATTCTCTTGTCCGCTACAACAGTTGAGGAAAGAATAAAAGAAAGGAAAACTCTTTCACAACCCTTGTTTGCTTTGATTTTTTTTGCCGTTTCTGACGACGAGCATTGCGTCAGTGAATGGGCCATCTGTGATCTGCTGTGCAAATCGATGCGCAACGTTGCAGCTCTGCATCGTACTATGATCAACAACAAGGCTTCCTTTGTGTGTTGCTGTTTGCGTAAGTACATGGCACGACTATGAATAGTACACAGTCTGCACTGTGCTATGCCGTATGGAGTCTCTTTGTACATACTGTATTAGCCAGACAGCTCTTTGGTCGCATTTGCAGCATCATAGAGGTGACTACGGCAACCGACCCTCTCGGTCATCCAAGAATGCTTCCCGCTTCTCTTCTGTTTCTCTCTCTTTAGTGCACACGTGTTGGCCTGGTTGCCGTTGCCCCGATGCACCCGAGACATGCTACCTTGTGTTTAATTGGGCTGCTGCCGCTGGTGGGTTGGGTAAAATGTACCTGGTACCTGGTACAGCAGCACTCTATACTATGTATCGCCATTTAGAGCGGCACACGGCAGATGACGAATCAACCACTCACAGCCAAGTCTTTTTTGTTTATTTTTTTTCCCCCTTCCAACTATTATCCCTTTGATGACTACTCTTTTTTCTGGTCTTGTTCAATTTTCGCCGTTTCTTAGCTGCATGCGGCGCGGCAAAAACCACGCAAGCCAGCCACACGTTGGCTTTCGCATGCCGAGAACCCAATGAACTACTATGTACTTACGTAAGTGCAGGAAACGATTAGCTCCCAGTTATTGCAGTACTTCTTGTTCCCGCCATATCCCCACAGCCACCTCAGGTATCTCTCTACCGCCTCTGCTGGATGCCTCTCAGCCGTCCTTTTCCAAAGGCCCCCGACGCTAGATAAAACTGCAAAGAGCCGGGGGCTGAAGACATGCGTGGATCGCCATATCATTCATGCATAGGATCAACCGTTGGCCGGTTATTTGCATCCAGAACTTGCTGCTGTGAGGTGCCTGACTGGCCAACCAATCACTGTGTGACCTGTCGCTCGCCGCCCGCCGCTCGGCCCTTTTTTTTTTCTTTTTTTTTTTTTTTTTTTTTTTTTTTTTTTTTTTCTTTCTAATTCTCCGCCTCGATCCTTTCCGGTCTTGGATCTGATCTGCCATGTGCCATCGTCAGCCTTTCCCGCCAGGCTCTCCACTGCCATGGTCCAGACTTTTGCATCCAAGTGCTTGCCATTGTTCAACGTTGGGGGGTTGTACTGTGTTTGTCCCATCCTCGAGTGCGAGTTGAGCACACAGTCTGCCCGCCTTCAGTCTGCCCATCTTCAGTCTGCCAGTCTGCCAGTCTGCCCAGTCACTCAGCCCTGTCCTTGTCGTCACGTCTTGTAGAGGGTTGCATACAGCAAAACCTAGCCCTGACTGATCCTAACCCAACCCACCAGTCAGTTGCTGATCCATGACTCTACTTTGGGAACAAAGGAGCCCTCCAGCCTTGCCAGACCAGACCGGCCGTGACATGTGGCGCCTATATGCAGGAACGAACGCTACCTTGGCACGAAAAAAAAAATATCACATCCCTAGCCCACGGGACTCGTCCGCTCCAAAAGAGTTGGCTATGGGATCTCAGCCAGCCAGCCAGCCAGCCAGCCAACCAGCCGGCCGTCGACCCGCCCCTCCATCAGGGAGCGGTGGTGGTGGTGGTGGCGGTGTTTCTGACCACTGTTGTATCTTTTGAATGACTCTTCTGTTGCCAGGAACCCCGTTGCCCGGATCCCCGGACTGTACATAGTACTGTGGATGCCCTGAACCCCCGATTCCATCCATGTACCCAAAGAAAGAGATTGAAAACCCCAAAAAGTGTTGCTCACTCCGGCTATCGCCTAGAAACAAGTCATCACACCGCCTTGAAGCAAGCATTCCAAGTTTTTTTGTCCTTCTTCTGCCCTGGCAGCCTGGATATGTTTTCCGTTTTCGGCTCCACAAGCATCCAATAGCAAAACATCTTTGAGACTCACAGACTCGCAGGCCCGAGGCCCCATTGTTACGGGAAAGCCCTTAGTGTGGTGGTGCCGCGTTGGTTGTCGTCCGCCCCCGGGGGGACGAGAAGCATTGGGCGTTTGTTCTGGATCAATGGTGCGTCTCAACAGCCTGTAGCGTATGTGCATTGTGCTTCGGACACTAAACGACCAGACTGGCTCTTTTTTTGTTGTTGTCTTCTTCTTCTTCTTCTTCTTCTTCTTCTTCTTCTTCTTCTTCTTCTTCTTCTTCTTGTCCACCTGTCGCGCTTGTTTAGTTACTTAGTGTTGGCGTTTTGTCAGAGAGCAGTGAGTAGTATTCTTCTACACGCCAAGTACATGGTCTACAATGGTAGTATTGCGATGTGGTCCGTCTCTTGCAGCGTGGTGTTGTTGTCCCCCGGGTTTCATGTGCTCAGCCCATAACGCAAGAGTCATTCCGCCATTCATAGTGGCGGTCACATCAACCGCCCGGCCAGTGTCACATGGGAAAAGGGAAGAAAAAGAGATCAACTGCCGGATCCCACGTTTTGGGACGAGTCTCCAATTTCTTCTTCTCCCCCCGAGTTCTATTGTTTCTTTTGGGGGAGAGTCCCACTAGTTTTTGCTACGTCGGGTCTCGGCTCAACGAAGTCCTTGGCCCTACTAATGTACTATGTATCCTCGAACGTTATACTTTGTACTTGGTATGTCCCCATGGGGATGGTTACGTTTGTCTCGGCGGGATGTCTCTTCACTCGAGTGGTTTCTGGGGCCCGAGCCGCGGTCCGTTGGCCGTTTGCGCCCGTCTATTGTGTTCATTTTCCATCGAGTGTCAATGGGTGATGGCATGCACAGTATGGACGTATGGATGTATGGACGTCTGCCTGCCTGCCTGCCTGTCTGTCTGTCTGTCTGTCTGTCTGTCTGTCTGCCTGTCTGTCTGTCTGCCAGTCTGCCTGTTCAGTCTATACGTTTTCATCTCTTGGTCAGCCGGTTCAGCCAGTTCAGCTTAGCCACGCAAACCAAGCGTATCACCATCACTCTTCACATGTACGCTTTGACCTCTGGCATGTGAGACAACGAGAAAGCCATGGGCAACTGAATATCTACCATCTTGCCACCAGGGCATCATTGTCGGGGCAAGAGTGCATTGGGTATAGAAGCACAGCAGTAGAGAGTTATTGATTGGGAGGACACCCGGGCAAAAGGCTGCTACTGTAATGCACGTGTGTAGTAATCATTCTCTTTTCTTTGTGTGTGTGTGTGTCTTGGAGACAGAGACACACACGCGCACACACACGCACAACACGTGGCTGGCTATGCAACTCTCTAGACGAAACAGACTATTGTGTGCAGACAACCCGGAACGAGAATCATCGGATAGACGTACAGACTAACAGACTAACAGACAGACAGACAGACAGACTCCAACGTGGCTGTCTTTCTGACGCCTAGAGGAGAGCCCAAGCAAGCCGCTATACACGTCGTCGAATGTTTTTCTAGTGGCCAGCTCGAGTGGCACACCCGTTGCGCCGCCCCTCGGGAAAAACAACCATAGTCTCTGCATTCAATGGATCCCTCACAAACCTGCCTTGCTACGTGGCTCTGCAGCCCGGCCGTTCAGGCTTGACTGGCAAAGCTCTGGACCAAATTGGGCTGCGAATATGCTGTCTGACGCTTTGTAAGTGTGACGGCACCGATCGCTCTTTGGGCACCCGCGCACACCGGGCACATTTTACACCACGCAAAGCGCACCCTCAATGCACGACGTTGCGTTCAATGTCGTGTTTTTACGCAGACTTGACAATGGCCTCGAGACATGGCAGCCCAATGCCAAAGAAGGTCGATGCATGTCAGGAGACTTACAAATGCGCATGTAGAAGGGTCTTTGACTGTTTCGTCCTTTCACCAAGCAGCTTGCTTAGTCGAGAAGACAATGGAACCAGGAGCGGTAACTCTTTCTGCTTTCTTTTCCATTTCACAAAGGCAAAGCCTACGAGGCCGCTTTCCTACTTTTCTCCTGGTTGGCGTTGGGCTTCAAAGACAGGAAAACTTGTATTTATATCTGCCGACTCATCAGCGGATATACGTTCCACGCTCAGCACTCCAGCAGTACCACCCAAGCGCGCGAATTCCCAACCTCCCACAACATTTCTCTTCCACCAAAGCACAACAGATATCCCACACCTTGTCTTGCGTTTACTTGCACTTGCTTGATCATCTGCCCCATCCATCCACAAGCCCTTCACAATGTCTTCCTCCAGTAACACCTCCCAACCTCCTCCCCCTTCCTCCTCCTCCTCCTCATCCTCCTCGTCCAAGCCCACCAGCCCCTTTGTCGGCCCCGGCTGGACGTGCTGCAAGTGCAGCGGCACAACCTCGCTGCGCTGGCTCGACTGCGAAGACAAGCAGTGCCGCCATGCGCGGTGCGACCAGGCCTGTGTCATCAACAAGCCGCCGAGCCAGCTGCGCAAGATTGCGGGCACGTGGTTTACCAGGTCTGGCCTGGCCTTGCGCCCCCAGGGACCACGGAGCCCGCGCTCGCGCGAGGCCGAGGGCAAGAAGAAGAAAGGAGAAGAAGAGAAGAAGTGATATCGCGGCATGGAATTGTGTGGGCTGCTGTTTTTGACCTTTTTTTTTTCTTTTTCTTTCTTTCTCTTCCTGGAGCACAATGGCTGGTGCAAGAAATCACCTTTCGCCCTGGGCTGGCCTGGGCGGGATTTGGCATAGCGGTAGAGGGCAAAACTTATTTTTTTTTTAGAGAAAAAAAGATAGATGAGTGCCCTGCCTCTTTCTAGGGCTAACAATGCTATTGTTATCTTTTGACTTTTCTTTTGTGCAATTGATTTCTTCCGTGATTGTCTTTCGAGTGAATCCCGCTTCCCTGGGGGTTTTTATTTTTATCCTCGGGCGCGGTTTGGAATTCTCTAGCGCGTGCTTCTTTCTCTGTGCCTTTGTAGTTTTTTTCTTTGTCCGACTTTACTCTTCCTATCTCTGTCGGCTGTTCACCAGTGTACAAAGTTCCACGGCAAGAATTGGATGGAATAGCAAGAGCGCTGAATAGACATACACACCTCTTTGACTCTGCAGATATCATACTCTGTTTAGCGGAACAACAGCACGCCCTTTTCCCCCCGTACAGGTCTTTTCTTTCCAAATAAGGAGGAATGGGCCCTCTCGAGGGATTGTTTATCTATAGATAGGATTCGGCAAGATTTGAGTGACGACTAACTGTTGTTGAAACAAAAAAAAAAGAAAAGAAAAAGAAAAAGGCATTCCGGTGCCTTGCTTCGGTCAATGCCAAGAATGTTTTTCGTCGTAACAAGGAGGCAGTCGTAACATTCGTTTTTTTTTTATTATTTTTTTTTATTTTTTTTATTTTTTATGGAATATCTGGGGGATGGGAGTCCACTTCGTGGCCTAGCTCATCTTCTGGATGGGAGAAGACAAGTGCTTGTGTTTGGAACAAAGTGATGGTTGAGTGGTATGAAAGCCCAGAAGCCGAAAAGGGGGCTGATTGAATTGAGATGTCCCATCAGCAACGACTGCAGAATAGGGGCGTATGTATTTGTAAATGCCTCGCGATGGGAGAAAGAGATGCATCTCGGTGAGCGGTCGTAAACAGTGCAGCGTCTTGAGAATCAAGAGTATAGCGTTAGGAACAAGGTATACTAGAGTACGCGTCTCTCTCGAAACTCAACACAAATCATGGTTTCACGACCCGAGTCCATATGACTTGGGTTTTCACTGTGCAATGCCCACAGACGAGACTGCATGCCTTTCGAAGTGGCCTTTCAAGGTGGCCTGTCGAGATCGTCCAACGAGATAGATAAAGAACTGGCCATCCGTAAAGTAGGGTGGTGGTTACTCGACTGGTGATATTCGTTTTCTAACCACCATATACTCGACCAATGTCCAAGCAGTCCTCGCAAAAACAAGTTTTCCTTATCGACAGTAATCCTTCCGAGGCTCAGGACCTCGTCCTTTACTTTCCTTCATCCACGCCCGTCAAACTCTCCACTACCCACCCACACTACACTCCGAGACAGTACCCTGGACACTGACCTTTTCACCCTTCCCCTTCTCCTTTGCCAGCCCCTTCTGCTTCTCCTTCTGCAATGTCCCTCTCTTACCTTTCTCCGCGCCCGTACCCGCGCGCAAGACAACCCTCTTCCCCCTGAAACGTTCAGCGGGCCACCCCTGCATCGTGACACCCTCGCCCACCACATCCCCGGCCATCACGAGCGTGTGCTCCAACAGCACACTGCCATCCCTCATTTCCGCACCAGACAACAGCCGCGAGCCACTCCGCAGGACACACCCCTCCCCAATCACCAGCCGATTCAGCGAGAACCGGCCCCGGGTGTTGACGTGCGCAACGACGCTCGCGTCATCCACGACGCTCCGCGCCCCAATGCGCACCAGATCGGGCTCCGTGAACATGAGGCTGGGCCGCCCATTGGCAAAGAGCGCCACGTCATCTGCAATCTCGGCGCCCAGGGCGCGGAAGTAGAGAACGAGCCAGTGCGTGCCCGTGAGCATGCCGAGGATGCCGTGGCCGCGGAAGCAGTGCCGGCGGAGACGCTCGAGCGCGAGGTACAGCTGCCAGGTTTGGCAGTAGGGCGAGCGGTCCCAGTCATGGTTGCCTGGTTGGCGGCGGCCGAGGAGCTGCCATTTTGCGGCGACGAGGAGGGCGGTGGCGAGCGCGGCGGCGAGGGTGTTGAGGATGCCGATGAGAATGGTGAAGAGGAGGTAGAGGATGGGGGTGTCGAACCAGGCGCCGTGGCCGAGGTGCGTGTGGTACGTGCGAAAGAGGAGGGCGACGATCTGCACGGCGCTGAGGGAGGGGACATTCCAGAAGACGGAGACGAAGACCGTGATGCTCGTGGAGTAGGCGATGATGGTCGGCAGGGTGTAGACTCTGTAGGGGGCTTGGTGGAGGTAGAAGGCTCGTCCAAACGGAGAGGCGGCGGCTGTGTCGTTGTTGTTGTTGTTGTTGTTGTTGTCGTGATCCTCTTCGGTTGTTGAAACTTCATTGTTGCTTGGTCTTGCCTGAGGCTGGATGCTCTTTTGTACAGAGGCGAGGATCGTGTCCGGCTGCTGATCGGAACCCGGGCTCTCGGCTCTCGCTCGCTGTGCATCCACTGGTGCTCCCTTGCTCAGGCAAACAGCATCGCCGTTCTTGGATCCCACATACACGCCACCATCCAAATACGCCTTATTCCGCCTCGTCAGCGCCCCCGATCCCATGGTGGTATCCTGCCCGATGTCGACGCCTGGCAGGAGCACCACCCGGTCAGCAACCATGGCGCGGTCCCGGACCCTGACCACCTCGGAGCCAGCGCCATCCGACGTGACGATGTGCGCCCGCGAGCCAAACACGACATCGTCCCCGATGTCAAGCAAGTGGTAGTCTCCAATCGAGGGGCCCGTGCCAGGCCAGTAGACGCGCTTGCCGACACGTCCGCCCAACAGCCGGATAGCCGCCGAGGTGCCCTCGTAGTGCTGGCCCATGAACTCGGTCATTTCGTGCAGACGCTTGGTGGAGAAGAGCGTCTTCATAAAGGATATGCGCCACTGCTCGACGTGGCCTCTGTTCTTTGCTGGCGTGGGCTTTTGTGTGCCGATCATGGCGTCGAGAAGGTACTTGAAGATCAGGGTGCAGCCAAAGAGGATAAAGGGGCTGGTCATGGTGCGCAGGACGAGGGCGAGGTAGTGGTAGCCTATGCGGCGGGAGCCGGCAAACCATTGTACTGTGGTTCTTGTCAGTGTTTCGTCTCGTGGCGAAGACGTGGATGCTACTCTACAAAGGCCAAGGAGTCGATGTAGGGAGACGTACAGATCTTGTAGATTGTTGGTTTGTCGCCAGTAGGCTCGGTCATGACCAGTCCAAGCAGACCGAGAGACCATGGGACTGAGATTTTAGGTTAGTCTCTCGCGTGTGAAGCCAGGGCGCAATCCACCGGCGGCGAATCGCTGATCAGGTGAAGAAAACAATACAACTCACCCAGCGAAACAATCCAACAAACCGTGACCAACGGTTTCGTCACCAACCAATCCAGCGTCCAGTGCGCATTCGGTATACTCGACAGCATACCATCCCGGTTGCCCTCGTCTGCGCCATCTACCTCCCAGCTCGACGAGTTCGCGCCAATGCACGTATCATCAGGCACGCTCGTCCCAGGTGCCACAATGGAAGCCATCCCCACTGTTGCATTGCGCCCGACTCGGATCCTCCCCAGGTACATGGCCGTGTTCCTCTCGCCTGCAAACGGCCGCAGAGTGCACCGCTCCAGCACCGCCCCGTCGCCGATCTCGAGCAGATCCCACTCGCCCATGGAAACCCCGCGCACGCTGACATTCTTTCCTATGCTTGCGCCCATCAGACGTAGGTACAGACACGAGGTGTAATCCGTCTGGGAAAAGAGGCCCTGGCCACAGATGTCGACAATTTTCTGGACGAGCCACCAGCGGGTGTGGTAGGGCCCCCACATCGGGTACAGTCCTTCTTTGTACCGGCCGATGAGCAGCCATTTGGCGGCGATGCCAATCCAGGGGAGCACAGCGCGGGTGACGAGGCGAGAAACAAGCACAGCAATGCAGAGGTTGAAGAGACGCCCAGGGACGTAGTCTGATGTTGTCCAGCCTTGCGTGTGCGTGAGGAAGACCATGAAAATGGTCAATTGATAGGCGCGACGCATAGGATAAAAGACACACATGGGCAGGAGCTGGAGAATCATGAGCGCCCAGCGTTTGCACGAGTATGTCTCGTGGCAATCTGGTGGAGCCGTGTCTTCCTGTCCTTCGTCTTTGGACAGTGAACTGTCTGAATCCGAGGATTCTTGCTCTTTGATGTGCACTGCTAATCCTAGCACGGAACCGTGTTGGAAGATGACGGCGATGGGGAGGTGCACATCTAGCTCAGCACGCAGCATGGACAGCAGTCGGCCGGCTTTCAGCGAGTCGCCTCCAATGGCAAAGAAGTCTGCGTCAAAAGGGACATCTGCTGGGTCTAGATTGAGTACGCGAGCAAAGACCGTTGCAATTCTGCTTTCCCACGACCATTCATGACCATCTTCACCTTCATAATCATCATCAACGGTCGACGGCCTCTGCGTCGCTGCGAGGTACTTGGCTAAGGCAGCGTCGTCTAGCTCGCCATCAACATCAACCGGAAACGGCACACCAATAACCTGATACGAACTTGGCACCATGTATCCAGGAAGCCTCATCCGCAACTGTGATTCGATCCAGCGGGGCAGCGTCTCATCCAGAAGCGGTGAGGTCGTGTCTTGCGGCGCTAGAAGCACGCGAATGGTTGGATGGTCCACACTCATTTGGATCTGGAAAGAGATACTGCCAGATAGGAGACTAGCGAGTTCTTTGCTGATGGCACTCTGGCTGGCGGGACAGGGCTCACAGCTGATAGGCACAGCAAGATCTGTGTCTGGAGAGGGGCACTGCGCTTCCCAATGTCGCGACATGTAGGTCGTGTCCTCTGTAAGTGTGGGTAAGGATAACCGTTCGGCCAGCTTGATCCGCAGCACTTTATTGTTCTTCTTTGGCAAGTCATTCATGTACACAATGAGCGTGGGCCATTTGAGTTGCTGGAGAGAGCCTCTCAAGGATCGATGGACCAGGCGAAGATCAGGCCGCGGGTTGTTGGCAGACGCGACGAGAACAACACCAACGACCTCTTGCAAGATGTCATGTGGCACCGAAAAAGCCAAAACCTGTGTGACGCGGTTGAAAAGTGGCGACTCTGGCTGCAAGCTAGCAGCCATGATGGCATCCTCTACTTCACACGGAGATATGAGCTCACCTCCGCGGTTGATGACTTCCTTGCTCCGGCCAGTGATGTAGAGATAGCCGTCTCTGTCCATGTAACCAAGATCTCCGGTATCAAACCAGCCATCTCTGCTGATGACTGATCGATCGAGGGTCCCGTCTGGCTGTAGATAGCCTGGAAAGAGCGGCTCACCGCGTACACAGATGCGACCTATGGTGTAGGCGGCTACAGCATTCATACTGCTGTCAAGAATCGCCAGGTCAGGACCAGTGCTGATACCAGAAGTGCCGGGACGGTCCAGTCTGTATTGTACGGGAGGCGTGGAAATGGGCATGCACTCAGTCATACCGTAGCTCGGTAGTACGACACCATTGAAAGTGTCGCGGAGCTGAACAGCCAGAGTAGGCAGTAGATTTCCGGCGGCATTACAGACCAGCCGAACTCTACTCTTCAGTAAAGCGCTCTGTCTTGTTGTAGCTTCGGCCAAGATCAGGGAATGCATCGATGGTGATGCGTAGTACCATGTTGGCAACGCCGTCTCGACCAAGTCCCAGAAGGTATTTGGATCGAAAACCGGGCAGCAAATGGTTGCGCCACCAGCAAATATAGGTGCAAATATATTACGAATAAGGCCACCACTATGGAACAGGATCAGTTGCCAATTCGAGGCCTTTCTTTCGATAAGGGCATACACGTGAACTTACACATGGTAAAGAGGCATCATATTCAGGCAAACATCCACAGGACCCAGGTCCCAACTCTTGATGACAAACGCCACACCTGCAACAATAGAATGCGTCGTGATGGGCACCAGCTTCTTCTTCCCCGATGTGCCGCTCGTGAATAGTACGAGAGCAATATCATCTGGTGCGTTGAACGGTGCGGGCTTCTGGGCAGATATTGTAGCACCTGTGCACGACGATAGTGTGATGCTCATGTCTACCGACGCCTTCGCCAGAAAGACCGCGATCCCTTCGTCTTGGACCCAGCCATGGTTCAGTCCAAGCTTGGAGTACAACTCTGTATCCGTGAGGATGCATGTTGCCCCCGACTGGCGTATATCTGCCTGAAATTGTTCTGGTCCTGCAGCTGGGTTGATGGGCGCAGCGACATAGTGAGCAGCAACTGCAACGCATACTGCAGCCAATAGTGCACTGTTGGGCAAGGCAATAGCTACCACAGGCTTGGTGTGGCTTTGGTGGCCAATAGGAAGAGAGAAATCACGGATGAATTGACGCAGTAGTCGGTGAGTAATATATCGTTGTGTATCCGCCGAAAAAAGTGCTGCATTCGATTTGTCCGGCACAAAGTCGACGAGTGACCGGTATGTCTGTTTGATGCGGCATGCTGTCTCTTGAATCAAATCCAAATGTTCCCTCGTAGGATCTAGCTTGCTGTTTTGGCGCAGCGAGCGACGTATGTGCGCGAGAGATTGTATCGACGAGAGCACCAGCGATGGGTCTGTAGCCTTTTCCAGTAACGCTGACAAACGCACCAATGCATCTATTGGTTCTCCAAGCGATCCTCGGGCGGATTCGAAAGGCGTCACAACGCTTTTTGAAACTGTCGTTTGTGCGTCAGGCATGTTTGTACTAGTTGGTAGCAGGCTGGGATTCGTCTGGACAGATGTTTGAAAATATGCGCAAAGAGAAATGTAACCAGAAGGCTTTGTGCTTGGGTGTTTGTGGGCAATAACCACTTACACTTGGGGTCTTGTCGGCGGCTCTTTTATGTGCAAGGCATAGCAGTCACCATGCACTAATGTGCAATCCTCTTTGAGGTGCGCCAAAGGACAAGACTTGTGATGCGAGCGAGCCATGTGCTGGATGAGTGGTCGTCTAGCACGATCCAAGCACGTTACTCGTGTATGCCGTAGAACAAGGTAGAGCTTGTGCAACCCACAAGGGAGACGGAAGTGTCTGCGCAAAGGGCTGTCAAATCGGACGGGCAAGGCTGTTGCACAAGCCACGAAAAGAAATCTTAAAGGTGCTATATTCGGTACAAGCCGCCCTTTGCCCAAGTCTTGGCGCCAGAGTCTCGCCAACTACCAGTCTCTCTATGGGCACTTTGTGTTTGACGGCGAAGGACTAACACATGCGCTGGTGGCGACGGGGCCAAGGCGGCGAATCGTGCCAGCTGGGGAGACGGACGAGTAGATGAATGGGAGCGCAAGGGGAGGTTCTAGACAATAGAACGTTTCAACCATACTACTGTCTGAAAAGTAGTAGCAAAGTGTAATGCTGCAAAGCTGTCAGAGCGGAATGCAAAAACACCTAAGGGCGCCACGAGCATCTGCGGTATGCACTCTACGCCATGCCGCCGTACGGCGGTTCGACAGCGCAAAGTTTCTGTAACAGAAGAGTGGGAAACGACCTGCCGCGTCGCCACGATAACCAACCCGTATGGCGGGAATGGCTCCATTCCGGGAGACAGTCGTCCGTCAAAAAGATCCTAGCTGTTCGAGGCTTTGCGAGGAAGACCAGCATGGATTTCCGAATGCTAATGTTCCATTCTCCACTCGGACGTATTTCATCAAGCTAGGAACACTCCAAATCCTGGACGGGACCGCGGACGGGGAATTGGCTCTGATTAGCCTACGCTCGGGCGTATGTTGTTTGAAAACAAAGACGGAGAAGCGATGCCAAGCCGAAGCACGCGAATTTGCCAAACATGGATGGCCAAGGAAGCTTGGATGAACCCTAAGCAGATCGCAAGCTTTAGTTGACAAAGTATGTGACGTTTGTATGTGTATCGTGAGATTTTGGACACTGCCCCTCATGGTGTGAGGTAGTACTTGGACTATCCCATCTCGATAGTGTCACGCCCACGAGGCCTCCCAGAACACCGCTGGCATTAGCAGCGATCCAGGAGACCCTTGATACTTCGAGTCAAGACAGCATCAGCGGGTGGATGTGTCATGATGACAGGTTGAAACGAGTTGACGGATGCCATCAGGGACCATGATCTCGTTTCCTCCTGGAGTGGAGAGCCGAGAAAACCGCACGCACAGGAAGGGCTTTCCGTTTCAGGGGAATGCAAAACTGAGGATTCCCGCATTTTTGGATCATGGCTTGCCGACAGGCTGCTAAAATTAGTTAAACTTAAAGTTAACTTTTTGTCTATAACTTTTTTTACCAACCCTGCCGACAGCACATCTGCCAGCATTGCGCAGGGCCGGGTCAGCTGGCACCGCAAGGGATCGCTAGGAAAAGCAATCGAGCCTGTTGGCAAAAGACACTGCCACCAAGACGACTTTGAAGTAGGAGGTCCGTGAAAGACATCAGCGGGGTCTCGTCGTGAGGATATTCAGGGTGATATAAGCGCGGCTAGAGCTTGCAAGCGGATGACCTCGAAGCAAGGGAGACGAGCTGAGACTGAGGCTTCAGCTTCAGCTCTCAGACGACTGCAGCCGCGTGAGTCTTTGAATCGGCCTAGAGAAAAAAACAACTTTTTATCAAACGAAAAACCGTCGATTGTCACTTGGAAGAAACGACAAGCCCGCAAATTGTGCGTCCGTTCTTATGATCCAGGAGAGGTGCGAGGCCATCCAGGCCCGTCAGTGTCGATCATATGAGAAGACATGGCAGCAATGGCAGATGCAAGATCTATTGTAAGCAGCTCCTGGGGCAGGAGATACAAAGATTCGTTCTGCTGAAGGCACATCGTGCTGCTTGAGGTGGAAAATGAAGATGGAGGTTGATGGACGGTCGATGATAGGGCGGTTGTTTGAACGGACGAACGTCAGCGCTAGCTCAGGTACCGACCGTCAGGGCTAATCAGCGACTGCTAGCGGCCGGATTTGGAAGGGCCCCAGACCTACAGGTACATAGTACAACCATAAGGTTGCTCCAGATTCTAGGTACCCGTGTACCGATAACGATAAGAACTTTTTTCGAGATGCGGCGGGCGCGAGCCAAAGTCGCCTTCCGCTGCGCAAAGCCGACTACAGTACATGCATTTCCATTGCCAGCCATTCTCCCACCTCTCGATATCTGCCTTACTATTCGACAACACATTTTCTGTGATCTAGGCGACAGCGTAGCGCCCTCCAAGACCACCTGTAACGCCTGTCCATCGCGTGCACCCCCCATGGCTTCTCAAGCCAACCCCGCCCCGGCGGCCGACACGATCCAGCAAAAGCGCATCCACAGCCTCATTGTTGACACTGGCCCCTTGATCAAGAACGAACCGGCGCTCTCTACGCTGCTTGCACAAGCAGAACAGCTCTATACCATTCCTTCTGTGCTCTCCGAGATCAAGGCAAGTCTTTGTCCCGAGCACAGCCGATACCCTGGTATGTGGGCTCTCGCTAACTTTATGCTTGCATTTTTGCTACACAGGATGAGGCAACTCGATCCAGAGTCCAGACAACCCTGATACCATTCCTCAAGCTTCGCAGCCCGCGGCCCGAATCCATCAAGTTTATCACCGACTTCTCCAGACGTACCGGCGATCTCGAGGTCCTCAGCAAACCGGACATACATCTCTTGGCGCTGTCCTACGAGCTGGAGGTAGAGCGCAATGGCGGAGACTGGCGGATAAAGAATACGCCAGGGCAAAAGCACTTGAATGGCAAGCCTCCTGGCGCAGAAGAGGACAAGAAGGCAGAGAATGGCGAGAAGAAGAGCGCGTTGGTCGAGCAGGCCCAGGCTTCTGAGAATGTTTCAGACTCTACTGCCGACGCAGCGCCAAAGGAGGAGCGGAGTGTGGAGCAAAGCGCCCAAGAGGCAACTGAACAAAGTGTACCACTGGTGGATGCTACAAAAGAGCCTCTGGAAACCAATCTGGAGGGGTTGAGTCTGGAGCAGAAGTCAGAGCCGTGCCAAGAAGAGGTACAGACTGCTGAAGGCGTCGAAGAAGCCGAAGAAGACGAGGACGACGAGGATGGCTGGATCACACCCTCGAACCTCAAGAAGCACCAAGCCAAGGATTCGCAGGCGGCGGCACCATCCGAGGCGATTCAAGGCACCCTCCAAGCCGCGCTGCTGACCTCTGACTTTGCTATGCAGAACGTGGCGCTGCGGATGAACCTCAAGTAAGTCAAGACGCATGGTCCAAGCACACCGACCTCCTGATATAGGGCGTGGCTAATTCCTCATCACCCTGCAGCCTCGTTTCCCCCTCGAATATGTCGCGCATCAAGCAGCTCAAGACTTGGGTCCTGCGCTGCTACGGCTGCTTCCACTGGACACGGCAAATGGACCGCCAATTCTGCCCCAAGTGCGGCCAGGCCACCATGACGCGGACCAGCTGCTCGACCGACGCATCGGGCAACATGCGGCTGCACCTCAAAAAGAACTTTCAATATAACAAGCGCGGCAACGTCTACAGCATCCCGAAGCCAGTGCATGGCACCGCCAATGGCAGGCAAGCCAACGTGCTAGGTGGAGGCAAGAACAACTGGGGCACAAACTTGATCCTGGCTGAGGACCAAAAGGAGTACACACGCAAGGCGGCAGAGGACCGTCGCGCACGGCAGCGGGATCTTATGGACGAGGACTACCTGCCGAACCTCGTCAGTGGAGAGCGGACGGGTGGCCATGGGCGGATAAGAGTGGGCGCTGGGCGGAATGTGAACGCAAAGAAGCGAAGGTGATTTGTTGCTAGAGACTGGTAGGGCTATGATGATGGATTGATTCATGTACGTGGTTTCTGTTATGAACTTGGTGAGATGTGTGTGTTTTGCAAAAGACTTTTGGAATTTCAATGCTGTCCAGATGACAAGCTGTAGGGACTCGATTAGAATGTCCCCTTTGTGAGCACTTTTTGTAGCCAACCACCAACGCCAGTCCAATATAAATCAACTCCGCTGCCCCGAAAAGTCTTCAAAGTGTTGTCGCAATGGATTTGCGTTACCGCAAATCCAACAACCTCCGTGCTTCTTGTTTCCGTTTCTCTTTTAGCGCTGTGATGCGTGATATGTATAGCCCATCGCCAATTGCCAAGACGTGTATAGCCCGGAGCGCCCCTCTGGATGCGATTTGCGAGCAGGGGAATAAATAGGTGTTCATGTTCTAAGCCCTGGGTAATTTGCCGCACTGCCGCACTGCCGCACTGGTCCGCCATCATGTTCCCAGTTCAACCCAAACGATTCAGCAAAGGCAAGCCGATCAGTGTAGTGTTTATAGATGGGCCATCGCAACCCCCTTTCATGCTTGTGGTCGTTGTTGGAGTCTTTGTGACCAGTCCATCTTCGTCATGTCGATGGAGGAGTTTTGCGCTTTAAGCATCGACTATTGAAAAGGCACGTCCAAACGTCAGCTCTTTGTTCAAGCAACTAGAAAAACAGAAACAAAGACAACATACCCTTGCCAGTAGGCAGCTTGTCAAATCTCTTGCGCAGCAAGACACGGTGCTTGGACCACTTGTCGTCGGGCGAGAAGCGCGCGGGGTGGGCAGACTTTGTCACCTTGCCCTCGAGGACCTTCTTGAGGGTGTAGACGCGCTTGCCGGCGCTGTCGACGTTGCACATCAAATGCATCTTGAACGGGTGACGTATAAGCGGTCGGTTGAAGAGAGGGTGATGGGCGGGGCTGGCAATGGAGATGGAATTGGGTTGCTTGGTTGTGGTGGTGGTGGTTGTCGATGGTGATCTTTCGAGGTTTTTTTTCCCGAGTTGCAATTGTCGAATCTTTTGCCGGCCGTAAGATTTTTTGCTTGGTGGCAGGCTGCGGCTGCGGATGCTGAGCTCCTTGGGGCCTCGGGGCCTGTTTGCTGGTTCTAGGTGCCTGGGCCCCTGTAAGCTCATGCGCCAGTGACTCGGTGCAGGCCAGTGGTCAACCCAGGGCCATCAACTAACTGCTTGCAACAGCCAGTTCTCTGCCCTGCCTCACACTACGGTATTGCCATATTTGTGATCACTACAAGATGGAATCAATCCCTCTGCTTACCTACTTAGCTTGGCTGGGTGGCTGTTGCCCACAGATGCGCCTTTTCGGGGGCATCCTGGGCGGGTTTGCGTGGGTTGAGCAGTCCACATTCCTCAACACCAACGGCAGCATCACGATCTAGCGCCACAAACGTGCAAAATCCTGGATTTCTATCAAAATATCAAAACTACGCTGTGCGATGGATGCAGATCCTACCCGGGTCACTCGCTCTGACCCTCATCTACGTGCCATCCTTCTGGAAAACTCTTGCCATGGCTCAGGCGCGGCTTCGCCCTCGTGGACAAAGTCCAGCTCCAGCACTGACTCAATGTCCAGGTCCGAGCCGCACTCGTCGTCGAACCCGTCGTCGTCGCCGTCGCTGCGGAGCAAGTCGTACTCCCTGGCCCTCTGCCACAGCACTCTGCCTGCCACCAGGACCAGGATCAGCCCAATGACACCGCCGCCCAGCACCGCCGCCCCCGCGGCCGATTCCGACGGCGAGACGGGTTGGCTCTCGTCGTCAGCCTCGTACGCCAGGATCGTCACGTTGCTGCTCATAAAGTCGACCACCTGCGTCGAGCCGAGCACCTTGCCCTCCTTGTCGAGGGGCTCCGCCCACAGATAGCGTATGCCCGTCCTGTCCACCTGCAGTGTCGTCTCAAAGCCGGTCCGCACCGACCTGGCCAGCATCTTGACGCTCTTGTCGTCCATCCGCGGCGTCGTGCCCTTCGCCTTGGCGGCACTGGCCGCGGCTTTCTTCTGCACCACGAGGCCCTTGACCACCCACTGCCGCACCTCGGTCGCCCCGTTCCAGCTGACGTGCACGTCCAACCTGTCGTGGCCAGCGTCAGCCAGCGCAATCGCAGGCGGCCACCACGGCTTGCCCACCCAGTCCTGCTTGAAGGCCCTGTAGTTGTCCAGCGCATCGGGCACCTTGACGCTGTGCCATGGCGAGAGTTGCACATCCAGCAGCGTCTCGCCCGTGACGGCGTCGTGTTCCGTGAAGGAGGGACACCGCCCCCAGCCAACAAACAACCTTGCAAAGCTGCCCTGCGCAGAGACCTCGAGAGGCTGGACACTGCCCTGGCTCTGCGCCTGCAGCTGCGCGGGGTGCAGGTACTCGCGCAGGATCTGGGCCGTCGGCGGCGAAACGGTGTCGTCGACGCGGATGTGGAGTGCGCGCGAGCACTGTCCCCGGTGGCATCTGCCGTGCTCGGTTTCCGTGCCGTGGTTGTCAAAGAGCGTCATCTCCGTCTCGTTGGTGTTGGGCAGCCAGCGGGCGTGGTGCTGCCAGCCCATCTTGAGCAGACGAGAGCCGGGCTGGTAGCCGTCGGGGGGCGGCAGCTCCTTGAAGGTGTTGTGCTTGCCACCCAACGTCCAGAGGACGGAGCCTGTCTTGCCGTCGACGAGGTGGATGGAGGAAGTGTGCCGGATCGAGATCAGGTAGTTTCCCGCTTGCGTCTGCGCCCTCCAGTCAGCTTCTTCTCGACCCTTTTCCGTCTCAAACACAACCCCGAGAAAGCACCTGGCACATCATCAGTGGACACGGGCTACTGCATACCTTTTGGATACTGTTCATGTGGTACACATCCCAATCTTGGAAGACCTTCTCCTCGGAATCCATGGGGTCGATATGGTCCGACAGCCGCCAACTAAACAGTAACTCATTCGTCTCCAAGTCCACCTCCTGAAACACCTGATCCAAGATCCAAAAGTTCTTGGCATACCGCCACCCTCTCCACGTCGACGTATCAACCTGTCTGTGGTCGACCCCCAGCACCAGCGCCGTCCCATGGCCCGTGAACGCAAACTCGTGCAGGTCCGCGTGCACAGGCAGCCCGACCGTCGTAATGTTGTACACGAGCCGGTAGTTCTCGTCGTACGCCAGCCCAAACCCGTCGCTGATGCCGTCCTGGCGCCGCCCCTCCCAGAACGTGAGGTACTTTTTGCCCCGGTCCTCCTGCACGCTCGTGCCAAACACATTCTCAAAGCTGCGGTTCATGTAGACCGTCGTGAGATCCCGCGCGTCGAGCACGAGCGGCGACGAGAGCGCCGAGCCGTTTTGCCCGTCGTGGCGCAGCATGATGTGCGAGCCTTCGGGCGAGAGCAGGCTCTGGTTCCAGCGGCTCACGTGCAGGATGGGCGCGTGCTCGGGGCTGGAGTAGAAGCTGCGGTAAGGGCGGTGGCCGAGCGCGCCCGCGTTGTAGCTGTCATAGTCGGTGGAGATGAACTCGCCCTGGGCGCCTGGGACGAGGGTCGTCAGGAGAGCGAGAGTGGTGGTGGTGGTGGCTAGTGAGAAGGCGGCTACTGCTGCCACCGCGGCGGGTGAGCGAACCATTGTGATGGCGGCGGTGCCTGGTTCCTCCTTGTTGCTGCTTTCAAGTGACCGGCCTTTTGTCGATCTTCACAGTGTGCAGATGCAATAGACGGCGAGTCAGGGCTGGGTTTTGTTTGTTCGCGCGGCCGTCAAGGTATAGAATGGCTGCTGGTATGACCATCAAAGCGATCCTTGTGAGAATAAAACAGAACAATCATCTTGTTACGAGGTTGTGTTTGTGGTTTTGTGTTAGTGCTACTAAATAAAGCAATGAGCAGGAAAAATAAAATAATAATAATAATAATAATAAAAAAGGGTCGATCCCCTTTCTCATTGTTCAGTACACACCATGTACAGGTTTTGATCCAAGCAGAGCCACGTTCCGGAGAAAGAAAGAGAGAAAAAAAAAAAAAAAAAGGAAAAAGAAAATAGGGCAGAACTCCAGAAAAATAGGGGCGGGGCGGAACCAGGCTGCGCCAGTTGCCACGCGTACGGTTGCCGAGTAGGGATCTGGACAGTGTACTTGAACCTACAGGGTATAAGTCAGTGGTACGGTCTTTCAAGTGATATCGATTCCTAGACACTAGGTATACTATGTAGGTTTTTTGATGAGACCAATGACACTGCTTTCGAGTGCCACGAACAACATGGAGGAAAAGAAAGGCCAGGGAAAGCGAAGCAAAGCGTGAAAAGAGAAGGCGTTTCTCGTAATAGAATTATTACCAATTTTGGGGACCCCTGGAGAAATTGGGCTCGCTTGGCTTTTCGTCTTGCCATTGAGACCCTGAAGACGACTCGATCCTACGCCGCACGTGCTGGCCAAACAAGAGATACACTTTGGAGTCTTTTTTTCTCTTTTTTTTTTTTTTTGCTTTCTTTAGAAAGCAAGAAGTCGGCGAGAATCAACTTAAGACCTGTGGTCCTTGGTCGAGGCGTTGTTTCTTTGACGGTCCGCCACCACGACATGAGTGCGCAAGGCCGTGGCTTTGCTTGGCAGATGAGGTTTTGTGGAGCGCGCAAAGGTGGGCATGGCAAATCGATGATGGGCATGGCAAATCGATGATGGGCAAACCGAATGAGATGGTGCCCCAGTGATACGTGTAAGTGGCACGAATGCCTTGAAAAGATGTTTCGGTACGTTCGATTGGTGTATGGACGGGTCTTGTACGAGTATCTACAATCATGCCACACGTGTGGTTGTGACCCGTGTATTGGATACCGCAAGAATGTCTCAACCTTTCGAGAGTTTCGATCCGTTACGTTCTTGTCTGTCTGGCTGGCTGGCTGGATTATCGGGCTAGCTTCGATGGGGAAGTGAGGAGGCTGTCAACGCTGGTGTTGCTACCAAGCCGATGTCAATGAGTGTCTGAGACGCCTTGGATTTGTTTTTTGCCATGATGAGCACGATAGTAGAGGACCAAGTTGGATCCCAAGGCTTAGACACTCTGGCTGGCTGCTTCATGTCTCGTGCCACCGCCGAGGCAAGCATTGTTTCTTGGCTCTATTGGTAATCATCGACGCATTTGGTTCACTTCTCTTTCAGCGTTGCCACAATTTATACTGCACGTACAGCATGCGTCTTTGTAATTGGTATTCGTATGTGTGTCGTGTCTACTATGTACGAATCCATACGAACGGATCGAGCCGCCGGGCGACGATCGCGGAGCCTCTCGGTCGGAGATATCGGATTGTTTCTTCCACACATGGTAGTACGGAGAAGGGAAAACCAGAGTGCTTGAAACGATCAAGGCTGGGGGTTTCTTTCAAAAGCGCAAAGATTAAGCAAAAAAAGGTTAAATGGTGTATATAGTAGATTCCAAGGGATTCGTATCCGGACAGCCCGAGCTGAGTTTCGCTCTCGCTAGATGGCCCATAGGGCTGGGCGGATGTTAAGCGAGCGATCTGTTGCCAACTTTAACCTTTTTTCTTTTCGTCCAGGTAGAACTATATAGTGCTGGGCCAGATCTATTTTTCTTTTCAGGGTGTGATAGGATAGGGGATCTGTCTGAGTGAGGGAGAAGGTGGATTGCCAGGTTATTTATATACACCAGAAGGTATCGTTCATTGATGGCACGAAAACAAACAGCACTCGGTGTAATCCAGCCCTAGTGTTGAAAAAGGTACATAGTATATTTTCTAGGGCCAATCAACTACCAATACTGTGACTCGCGTTAAACAACTGATCAGACTGACGGTCAGCCCGTCAAAGAAGTGCGGTATCAAAACCAAACCAAGGCATAACATCTACAATGTCCAGACTTAGATTCAACTATATTCATTTATCTGTAGTGCCATCCGGCACATAATGGCAACGCTGTGCTTCACCAGCTCCAATGCCAATGACGGTGTTGACATCCAACTGCTAGATGAGGGTATCAAACTTGAATACAAGGCGCCCGTGTCCAAGCACGGCGCACAAGAGCAAACTCCAAACGAGGCCGATCAGCTCGCGGTCAGGACCCGCCGGATGGTCAGCTCGACGCCCTGCCTGCCCTTGACGCCAGAGACTACCTGCTGGCCTGCGCCGGTGGCTGATGGTGACAACGACGACGACGACGACTGAGCCCAGGTCTTGAAGTTCTCCCAGGCGCGCACCAGCCAAGTCAGAAAGGCACCAAACGCTGCGCGGAACCACCCCCAGACGGTGTCCCACGGGACAAAGTAGACGGCCGCCGCCACGCCCACACCCGCAAGCACCACCTTGCCCGGGCCCGAGACGCATAACAGGCCCGCGCTGACTTTGAGCAAGCCCTCGACGCCAAACTGCGTGAGCTGCGCCGCCGCCTGCACGACGATGCCGTTGGCGTAGCAGTCAATGACCTGCGTGACGCTCGCGGTGCCGGCGGCCACGTCCAGCAGCTTGTTGACGGGCTCCTTCCACCGCTGCCACTGCGGCGAGTCCTGGTACTTGGCCTCGCACATGTCGCGAAAGTGCCTGCAGACTTCCTCGCGCTGCTGCTTCGAGATGCTGCCGAGGGCGTCGCGCGCTGTCCAGGGGATGCCCATGGTCAGCTCGATGACGACGCCGGGGCCGAGGATGAGGTTGTGCTCGCCGTAGCGCTTGGACTGCCACTCGTCCAGGCGCACGCCGCAAAAGGTGGAGGAGCCGTTGAGGATCAGTCTGTCGTGGGTGAGGGCGCGCAGTTCAATGCTGCTGCTGCTGCTGCTGCTGTTGCTCTTGGCCGGACTGGGGTCTGGCGAGGAGGATCCCGTCGACGAGGACCTGGTCGAGGCTGCGTCGCTGCCGGTGCTGCGTGTCTGGTGCCCGCACCGGATGATGTAGAGATTGCTGATGCTCGCGGGCACATTGAACTGGAGCCGTGGCAGGTCGACTTGGCGGCTGATGAGCAGGAAGAGCTCCTTGACTTTGCCGTCGGCGGCCGAGTCCTCAATCTCCATTTGCAGATTCTCGGGCGTGGTGATACAGATTGTCGATTTTGCTGTGCACTTCCTCTTTAGCGACTCTATAACTCGGTGTGAAAGCACGAACGGGTCATTGGCCTTACAAGCCTTCTTCATCTTCCACCATTTGGGCTTGGTTTTCTCTCTCAGAGCGGCCACGGCGCCGCTGCGGACGACGGGCAGCAGAACGGCTCCATCGTGGGCCTTCCACCGCTTGATGGCAGCATAGACTTGCTCACACTCGCGCTGGTTCCCGGCCTTGTCGGCGCCACGATCCTTGGTGGCACTGGCCTTGGGGTTCTTCCTGGCCGCGTCTTTGGACATGGTATCGGGCTGGTCAGCGGGAAACGAAGGTGATATCGACACTGGAAACGCCGAGAGCGGCAGAGAAGAGCTGCACCAGCCAGTGGAGGATGCTCTTGCTACTTCTTGGGTAGGTAGTGAGAGAGTGAGTGAGAGAGTGAGTGAGAGAGTGAGTGAGTGAGTGAGTGAGAGAGTGAGTGAGTGAGTGAGTGAGTGAGTGAATGAGTGAAGCGATGTCAATGAGTGAGGCGTGTAAGTGCACAGGCTAACAAGAACTGAGCCAAATGAATTCTTGACTCGGGCTATTTTGCCAGTGGGATTTCCAAAACAACACAGACAACACCCAGACACCCTGATGGAGAAGCTCGTGGGCGGTCCTGTAGAAATACCACACCAAGGAGGCCCTGGCTGCCCGGCCTGACATCCACCCGTTCTTCTTCGCGATGAGTCTTTGTCTCCCCCAGTAGTGTGTCAGCCCATCTTGTCGCCTGCATGGAGCACGGCCTAGCATTCGCGTGGAACACTCCCGTGTGAGGTGTTCGGTTTGCAGGGCTGCCAGCACAAAGAGCTCGCATGGAACGGGGGAGTCATCAAGGCCGGCATGCACAGGGCGACTCCAGCATCGCCATGCTCATTGGCGAGGAACCAAGGCCCGGGTGGAGCCCACAGCGACACATCACCGCCACGGCAGCACCGACGTGGTTGGTCAATGGATGGCTGTGATTTTGGGCCGTCCCCGCTGCGTTCGGGAGGGGGGGGGATAGCAAACGCTTCACCGCATCGAGCTGTGCTGCCCCTGCAGAGGAGGGGAGTTGCAAAGACTGGCAGCCGTTCCGAGACCGCACAGAGTTGCTCGTCTGCATGTCTGCCCCTCGAGAGAGAGGAACGACATCTTGGCAGTTGATATTGCCAGGGGAAAGGAATAATGAATGGGAGAGGACCAACCAGGTCCATCCTGCCCAGCCGGAAAAGGGAAAAGTCAGGGGAAAGCGGAAGATGGCTGGCTGGCTGGCTTGCAATGTCCAGTGTCCAGTGCCCAATATCAGCGAGTCAGCCACGCAGCAAAGGGTTGTCCCGTTTCCATCCACGCATCTCATTGTTCCTCTCTGCGTTTCCTTCCTCCGTGCCGTAATCTGGGAGCAGCTGGACCAAGACCGAGGATGACAGATCCAGCCTCCAGAACGAAGCCTTGATTCGCGCTGCTCGTCTTATCGCACAGATGTGATACGCAGACGGATGAAACGTGATATGGGCCTCAGATTCTGGGCAGAAGACTGCTGCAGTCATCGTTCCCAGGTGACGTCAGTGATGCAGTGTGACATGCTGCTGTGCAATTGTGAGCGAGATAGGATAAAAAGAAAAAAAGACAAGAAAGAAAAAAGAGAAGCCATTCCCAGCTTGAAGATGTGAAAACGTGTCTGGTATGATTCTTTCGTCAAGACTTGTGCAAAACAAAGATAATCTCTTGTGACACACTCAGTCGCCAGCATTGCATCGCACGAAGCCTTCACCCAGTCGCATCTTGGTGGCTCCATCATGGCGGGCATCTGGCTCAGAACCTTCGGCAAAGATGTTCGACACTCACACAGGCTTTGGCTCTTCCCCTTGGTTGCGGGCACCGCCTGGTTCACGACGCTCACCATCCTGCTTGTTCGCTGGCTCGCCATCGGCCAGCCTCGCTACCCGGGCCAGGTCAACCCCGAGATCCCCTTCATCAGCGACATTGCCGCCTTCACCTTCCAGCCCGTCTTCATTGCCGGCTGCGCCATCACTGGCGTTGCGTTTGCGGGCACCGTCTTTGCTGTCCACCACGTGCGCTACTCGGACAAGTTCTACGCGCTGACGGACGACGCGCACGCGAGGCAGGTGGCGAGCTTTGTGGCGCTGTTTGCTGGCTTGGTGGCGGCTGCATGCTTGGTTTTGCTGAGCATCTTTGACACCTTCCAGAACCATGTCGAGCATCGCTACTTGCTCATGGGGACGTTTGGCGGGCTGGGGCTGAGTGCCATTTTGACGGCTGTGGTCTGGCAGGACCAGGCTTGGGGCCCAGCTGACTTCCCTGGATTGAGAAAGTGGTCAGTCAATTCTTTGCGCAGAGAAAGTGGTGGCATCACATGAAGCCCATCATCCTAACGAGAGCGTGACAGGTGTCTCTTTAACAACGTCCTGGTCGTAAGCCAGACTTGCATAGGCATTGCCTTTGTCGGCTTGCTGTACGCGGGCCGGTACCGACCTTCTGGCTTCCTGGAATGGACCCTGACATACCTGGGTTCGTTTTGGCTGCTCTCATTTGTTGGCTATACCAGGTATGCATGGCACACATTGTGCATCCCCACCCGGCTGGAACATGTTGGACTGATATGGTCGACTTTCTGCCAGATTTAGAGAGGTTCGTCGGCCTCTTGGGGACGTCACCACCGAGCGGCAACCATTGTTGGCCACCGACTAGACCACGTGTTTACCATTGTACGACTCCACCTTTATATGTACTCCCGAGATCTAGGGAGTTGATGTATAGTGCTGATATCAAGGGCGTTGAAACTGCTTGTGTATGTCTTGGACTTATAGTTGCGAATGTGGGAATGCGGTAGATAAGAGGGGATTGATGCAGTTGGTTAAGGAACAAGATACTCGAAAAGGCGGTCGATTGTCAAGAGGCAGAGTCTACGCAGTGACGATAGGCAAAGGGTGCAGATAATTCGCATGTACATAACAATTATACTTGTACAGCCATTCTCCTATCGACCAATGCCAGCGGGACTACCTGCTCTATTACACGTTGACCAACACAGCACCCTCTGCCTCTCGTCGCTTCAGAGAGTTTTGGGCCTCTTGCTGCTCAATATGGCCAGATCAGTTTGGGTTATTTACTTGGACAGTCGAATATAGTGACTCCTGCGAAACATGCGCCAACACCAGCTTCGAGGAGACTCTGTCAACCCTCTGTCAACCCTCAGCAGGTGCAAGAAATGGGGCGACACGTATCGACCTCTGTCGCCTGGAATCTCGTGGGAGATTATCGACAAGTCTTTGTATGATATTCATCTCGGAATAGTTGGCTGAAAACGGACATGAATAGCTTTCTTGTGGTCATGGGATATCAAGATCCACGAACCAACGACCAAGGCTTATTAGAATGCTGGCATATGGATTCTCAGACCGTGGACTTTGGAATCTTACAGAAGTACATAAAGACTTGTGTCGGGTGCCAGGAGACACGGAGTTTATCATAGACCAGAGTACGACTGACGTATCGTATCATGGAACGCTCGTCACTCAATGATAATTGACAGATTACAATACCACCTTCAATGGCCTGCTTGCGGTGCTCGGGGTTGCTCCAGAGCGGCGTACGGTCCATCTTTCACTTCTGAGCTTGTCCATAGCCCGATGCGTCTGCTGCTGGATTGCGGTACCGATCACGACGCGTTTCTTGCGTCAATTGGTCTCTTGGATGTAAAGCCTGATGACGGCAACCCTTTCAAGCATTGTCGTGGACGGCATGGGTCTCTCCAGCGCCGTGGAGAATGCTTTCAGACATCAAAACTATTGCTTACTTTTCGCCGGTCCTCTGTGTATCAGTACAGCTCAAAAACGGTTGTTTTGGGGTTCTTGAATCTTACAATCAGTTTCAGAGCTCGCAGCCTGCGAAAGAATACTGCGGTGAACATAAGAGGACCGTCTTGGTCACACGTCATATTTCATTTCAGAACTTGTTGAGTGCTCATCTCGCCTCAGGAACTACATGCGTCGTGAATCCTGGAATCACACCGTGACCCGGCTGAAAGGCACAGTCTCTGATTGGTCGGTGGGCATCAATTCCATGTTGGCTGCTGGGGATATCGTTGTTTTTGGGACAAGGCGCAAGCCAACAACGACCAACGTGCATGGAGACGACGGACCTTTTGCGCTCCAGTCACTGATGACACGCACGGGCGATGAGCCAACAGTCAATACTGTGCTTGGACGACCCAAACCCAAGACAGTATTGGACCTTTCGAGACTCTTTGCTTTCTTCTCCCGTCTGTTGCCTCGTCTGCTCCTGTATCCGCTTGCTGAACCTCGTGAGCCTCCCACACTGGGGCTGTCTATCCATTGTGTGGGTTTGGTCAACTGTTTTTGTGCTGCGGTACATACTCTCGGCAGCACGACCAAAGCAAACGCATCTCTTTAGCCAGTGCTGCTCTACTTGGTCCATCTGCGTCTACTTGGCCCGGCATGTCTCTCGCAAGTCTAGGCCTCAGCTGCCCCGACGGCGGCCAATTCTACGTCTGCCAGGGCAACGCGACGCAGTTCCTCGGCTGCTGCGCCATCGACCCGTGTGCAAACGGCCAGGGCTCCTGTCCCGAGACCTCACTGCGGAATACAAGTTACAACTCGGACGCCTACGGGGACATGGCCGCGCAAGCCTGCGTCACGGCCTCATCGTCGTCGTCGTCGTCGTCGTCGTCGTCGTCTGCATCCGCATCCGCATCCGCGCTCTGGTATACCTGCGCGGACACCACGCCGCCTTTCCTCGGCTGCTGCGCTGGCGAGAACCCATGTTCTTCTGGTGGGTGCGGCGGCAGGAATGGGACCTTGGTTGCTGCTCGTCTCTCGGACAATACGACGGATGCGAGCACGTTCATGACTGCGACGGCGGAGGCCATGGCGGGAAGCAAGATGGCGATGTTGTCGACGGGGGCGACGGTAGGAATTGCAGTTGGTAGTGCGGTGGGGGCGCTGGCTCTCGGAGTGATATTGTTCCTTGTTTATAAACGGCGAGAGAGGAAGAAGCAGACCAGCCAGCAGCAAAAAGGCTCTGGAGGACCGCATGGGACGCCGACGACCATGTATACTCTGGGAAGTCCAAATCAAGGTAAGCGAGCCGTCTTCTGGGCACACTCGAAGAGTCAGGGCTGCGGGCTTGGAAACAATCCATGACTGACTTTTGGCTCTAGACTCTACTGGCTTCCCCAGCCCTCCTTTTCCATATAACGGCGGATACACCTACGGCACGGATGACAAGATCGCAAGCTTGCCCGGCACACCGGGCCAGGCCCCAACGTCGTCACCACCACCACCACCACCACCACTGCATCAACGCGCCACGTCCATGGCGCCCTCGTACTGGTCCGTCGCTTCTACAACCGCCACCGATCGTCCGCTGCAGAACTACTCGCCGTCTCTGCCGTCGACGGAGAGCTTGGGCGGGCTTTATGTGAGCCAGGCGCAGCAGCGTGATCCTCGACGGGCGCAGCAGTATCTGAAGACTGTTTCGGAGATGGACAACTCGGAGGTCCTGAGGCCTGTGTCCGAGTTGCCTGGCTCTGAGTCTCATATTCCTCGCGTGGAGGAGGAGCGTGCCTATGATCGTGGCTATGGTGCAGCTCGAGGGAGGAGAGGTTAGTGAGGGAAGTCTGGAAGAGGTGTGTGCCGAGGGCTTGGTCAATGGACGGTTTATTATTCTTTCTCATATTCAAGAGGACGCGGTTGCTTCATTGTATATATATATATATATATATATAGGTTTTTATACTCGAACCAGATTCCACAGTAAGTGAAGAGCATGATTGCGGGATCTGGAACTGTTTGTTAACAATGGACCTGTACAGCCAGTAAACGTTGAACACACAAACTACGTTCACGTTTCTAGAAGATGGGTTTTCTTTCGAGTGTTTACCGTATGCGATTTTACTTCTCATTTGCATACTCCGTCCGAATGTCAACAACCGGAACCTGCATATGGCGAAAGAATCTCGACCTTCAGCCCAGCTTGAACTCGAAGGCGACCACTTTAGCAACCGGCAGTTTGGAAAACATGCCAATTCTCGCTTTGTACTATGTATGTGGCTCGACATTATCGTCTGGCTCGATCAGGTGTGGAAATCGATTTTGTTAACCTAACTGCACATGCTTTTATATCTCGAGTCCTGTGTGCATGAGTGGTCGCACGCGGCCTTGCATGTGCTCAAATGCACATTGATACTATAAATAGCCCACTCTTTCGTCAAAAACCGAGCTCTTTATCTACAATGTTGATGCTAGAGGGCGTGCACGGATGGCCGTGACGCAGCCTCTTTCAGTAGCCATGCATGGCCGCGGTGCTGGACCGACCGAGTATTTCCACTTCTCGAGCAGAACCCTCTCTGCTGCGCTGTCCAGCCACCACTGGCTCCAATCCATCTGACAAGCATGTTGATAACCCAAGACTTGGCTGCTTTGGCCTGTTTCTTGGCTTGTCGCCCTTGCAGCGAACCAAACCAAGTTCGCGGCCAAGCAGACTCGAAACGTGGGACGGATGAATTGGACAGAATCATACGAGAGCTTTGCCGGGGCGCCGGGGGGGGGGCCGCGCCTCCAGCCTTCGAGAGGCGGATCCGGCGTTCCAGCCCCTAACAGGCCCCCTGTGAGCGTGGCGATTGGTGGCTCCTTCAGCAGTGATAGCAGTGCACACAGCGACGGTACAGGGTATACAGCCCTGTAGGCCCTGTGTGATAGCAGGACTCTAGCTATACTATGCATTGGTCTTGCACTGTCACTGTCACTGACCTTGTCGCTGACAGTCCGTCCGCACAGCCCACATCCTCTCTTCTCTTCTTTGCGTCCAATCGGCAGCCGCTCTTTGCCGGCCTCTTGTGCACCCATTTCTGCACTTTGTTGGCCCTGTCCCACCGCCCGCATGAGGCCCAGTGTGCATGCGACGAGCCGGCGGGCAGCCACAGCCTCATCTGGTGCCATCCATGTTCGGGGCCAATACGAGCCCAACGCAGTGCCGGCGAGCGCAGACCGACGGCCTAGCTCGCTAGCGGTTATGTCTGCCGCCCAATTGGGGGTCTTGATCCCTGGGCTAGGTTCGCGCAGTGGCAACCGGGCGCTTTTGGGGGTGGGTTGCGGGCTGGCACCGGGTGCTACTCTAGTATCACACAGCCTGGCAGCCTGCAGGAGCTGACGCGCCCGCGGCTTCCCCTGATCTTTCCGGGTTCCTAGCCAACGAGGCTCCAAGACTGTCGTTTAGGCAACCGTGCCAACCCGCCAGACGACACCTTGTGCCACGCGGGCCCCCTCCCCGCAGGCCTGGGGCGCGCCCTCTGCCCAGCAGGGCAAATGCCGCTTTTGCTGGGCGCAACACCATGATTGGCTCTCTCGTGGCTGCGTAGCCTCAGGATGCCGGGCTGTTGGGGGTCCCAGGGCACCGCCAGACAGACACAGCAAGAAAGTAAGACGGCTGGCCGCCCGCGGCGTGTCAGACAAGAGCCTCGTTCAAAAGACGGACCAGGACGGGCTGTCTGTCTCCTCGCTTGCTCTTGTTCTCTGGTTCTTGCTCTTGTTCTTGTCTGGAGAATCGATCGAGAGACGCGCCAGTCAAGCTGCAAGTGTGTGATGGTGAAGCTGCTGTGCTTGCACTTTCTGACGTGATACTATCGACGACACTGGACAGGTAGCAGCACTCCATCCATGGCTTCGAGAACCAGAGATCAGGGCCGTCGGCCAGCAGACGACGGAGCCTCGGTCAGCAGTTACAGCTCCGACGCTTACACCCTGGAAGTGCCCGTTGAAGAAGCCGCTTTTGACGACGACGACGACGACGACGGCGACGACTGTGGCAGCATCATCTCGTATGATTCGTACGACACTTGTCGCATGGACGACCATCTGCCGTCTTAGTGAGTTCTCGTTCGCCGAGGAGACAATGCACCATGCCCGCCGCAGCGCCTCATCGTTAACACCGCCCACAGCCGCGTGTCCAAGGAACAAGGCGTGTCCCAGCCCGTCTACGAGGCCTGGATCCTCTACCTGGACCACACGTCCAACTGCGTCGAAAAGAGGAGCCTGTGCGGCCTCGGCCTCGACCTCTTCGCCAAGCGCCAGCCGCTGGCTCGCCCCTATGTGGTGCGCAACACGCGCCCATACCACCAGCATGAGTTGGCCGACATGACTCTCGCCGCCATGCAGCGCTACCACGCCGCCAGCAAGCGCAGCCTGCCCTCGCGCCTGTTGCGCGGCCGTCCAGAGACGTATGAGCGGCATCTCGACAAGCGCATCCGCAAGCTGCCGCGCGCCGTGCAATACGAGCTCGACGCGCTGCTCGGCGACCGCGAGAATGCCACGCGCAACCGCTTCCACCGCCGCGACTGGACCGTCACTATGCTGCGCGAGCAGTACAGCTACCGCTTTGCCAGCGCCGAGTACGAGGAGGTGCAGCGCAGCAAGTGCTTCTGGAAGAAGGCCGGCAGTAACAACGGCCGTCTCACCGAGTTCTTCTTCATCATCCGTGGGGCAGAGGGCAAGGTTGCCACGGATGACCGCGGCATGTACCAGGCTACGGTCCACGGAAACCCGTGGAGGCGCGTCGACGAGGCTGAGCTGGTCCAGAAGCAGCGAGCGCGCCATGTCAGGCGGTTTGGCAAGCAATCTGTCCTAAAGCAGCAGCAGCAGCAGCAGGAGCAGGAGGAGTGGCGATACCGTCGTCGCGAGCGACGCAGCAGATCGCCTTCTCCTTCTCTGCCGCCAAGTCGGCGCGTTCGCATCGAGCGTGACGAGCCAGATGTCTATCCGGCTGCCAACCCTTTTGATCCGCTGACTGTCAGTGGCAGTGGCAGTGATGCTGGCTTTGCTTTGCCGTACTTTCGCCCGCCATCGCCATCACTGCCTCCACCTGCTCCCTACACGGGGGAGCTTCCTCGATTCCCACCGTTGTTGGGTGCACAGCCGATGCCTTCTCTTTATCCTCATGCATGGCCGTATTCACACATGGGCATGTATCCTCATCCTCCTCCTCTTCTTCCACCCCCTCCACCCCCTCCTCCGCCGCCACCACCAGCAGACATGTCTGTCCCCGGAGGAGACCCAGGCCTTTTATTCCACGATCTCCACAGCGGCTTCAACTACACCAGTCCGCCATTCACAGGCTTGCCGCCGTTGTCATCGTCATCAACGGTGCCCATGCCATCGCACGTAGACTACCACCTGCCCTCCACCACCACCACCTCCACCATCGGTATGACTCCTTCACAAGGTGACCCTTTGAGGCTTGATCAGTATCTCTGGCGACCTGCTTCCACCCCCTACTGCTTGCCCACTTGGACCGGCGGCTCACCCTGTCCCTCGCCTCCACCCGCGCCGCGCCTGAGCAACCTGACGACCCCCACGACCTTCTCGCCGGCGACCAGCAACCGCACAGGATCAAGCATGGCGGATGACTTGGAGGCGCCGACGCCCGTGGAAATGGAAGGCGTCCAAGTGCGGGATGCAGAGACAGAAACGGAGACGGAGACAGAGGAGGAGAGTAGCTCCGGTTCTCGGCGCGGGAGTCTTCTCAGGCTGTGGAGGCCTGATCGAGGGGCTCACGAGCATCATCATCCCTTGGATCCTTTGGGCTTCCTTCCGTGAAGGGCTTTGGTGGAGTATTTGAGGCGTGATGATGACGAGTAGTGAATGTTTGTGAATGATGGCGGTCTTTTCTTATTTTCTTTTTCTTGTTTTCTTCTTTCTTTCTGTGCTTGGTGTTGGTTTCTTTTGCTCCAACTTATCGTGTCGGCGTTCTGGAACGTTGGTGCAGTAACCAAGCGAGTCCTCCTTTACTTGAATCGTTGATGGTTTTCAGAGTATATTCACACGGCGACACCCACTATAATTCAGGAGTGGACTGAGCAATCAACATTTTCGTTCTTGGCCTTGACTCCATGGGACTATCTAGGACAAGTCACTTGAAAGCCTGCCTGTATGTAAGGCCCACCGCCGTCTGGATAAGCAAAGACCTAATGATGTCTTGCTTTGCTTACTTACAATGAAAGGGTGGCTGGCTGGCTGGCTAGGCTGCCGAAAGCAAAATATCAACCAACCTACGTACGTTATTACTACGATGCTCACTCATCTCCCCTAGAAACCACACAATTCGCTCTCGAAGCCAAAAAATTTCAACATAGAGTATGCGCAAACCCGGAATCGAACCGGGGGCCCATCGAATTTCAGGATCTTGGAGGCAAGATCGCATGGCAACGATGGATTTTACCACTAAACCATTTGCGCTAGTGAAATACAGAGTTTTTGATTCCGTTTATATACAATCGTACGTGTGTGGATAAGTGTGAGTGGGGCTTTCTCGGCCCTTGTCTTCGAGTCATGGGAAGAGGGAGGGGGGGGGGGAATCAACACATCGTACTGCCTGGATGCACATCGATAACGGTGGCTTTGAGTGCTGCTGAGGTTGATATTCAGGCTATTAAAATGTAGCATTTCCTTTACATGCGCAGAATTGGTACCTGTCACAAATAGACTATAGGAGGGATGATGGCCTCCATGTCACAATCATGTAACGACAAATTCTGCCAAGCAGACTATTTTGGGAGGATCTCGACAACCAACCCTTTTTCTTCCAAATATCAGATTCCCAGCCGGCACTGTCTTGAAATCCCCGTCTACTCGACCAGCTTTGACAGAGTCGGGGCTAAATTTTGATACGCACCTGATATCCTGGCTGATGCCTTCCCTCCTGAAGCACTACATCTCACAGTTTCACATCAAACACTGCTGTTTTTATCGCTAATGCGGATTTTTGAAGTGCTCAAGAACGAAACAGCGCCTCTGGAAGCACCCTGGTCATCGCTAACCTGGCCTTCTCGCAGATAGCTCTTTTTTTCTTCTTTTTTTTTCTTGCCGTTGTAATGCTTAGCAGAACGTCAAAGGTTGAGATTTGGTTTGAAGGATGCGTGAGAGAACCGCTGGGGCCACACTACCTAGTAGGAAACGAGGTAGCTGGAGAGCTCATTGAATTTGTCTAGAGCCCGGTTGAATTTTCTGATAGGCATGTTAGTCAAGCAAGAGAACAGGCCAGTACTGCGATTAATACCGATGCTGTGGACAGGAAAATCATCAAGGGCGAGTGAAAGTGAGTGACTGAAACACAGAGAGAAGAGTGTGTGTGTGTGCGCGTAAGGGCGAAAGAGAGAATATCTCGATAACTTTAGACCTTGCTCGACGAGTCCAGAGTCACTTTTTGAGTAGTGACGGGGTGGCGCACATCGTTTAAGGTCACGCCTGATATTGGTAAACGTTCACACACATGTGTATGTGATATCATTCAAATAAAACGCTACAACCGTTATCATTGATACTACGTGGACAACACAAGTATTGCTTGAGCCCGGTGCACGCGGCTATTTGAATTTCTCACAGATATAGAATGTATTGAAGCCTCCATGATGTCTCCTCCAGTGGTGATGATGATGATATACAATAATCGAGCCGCGGGAGCCGAGGAGGCGGCCACAGAAGCCAGAACTGGGGCAGACACGCCCATAAATCTCATGCAATATAGGGCGACAAATACTACGCATTCCACGAAATCGTCTGTGAAACAAATGCAATGCCAGGCAATTCGGATCGCACATTGACCCATACTGGAAACCACCTACCTGTCTAGGAAGTATGATCACATTTGTTGCTTGGATAGGACAATATATCGAGATGACGACATGATAACTCCACGATAACGACTTACAACCGAAAAAACCTCGACTCAAATACTCACTTATATATATATATATATATATATAAACCAATTCCTCTGACAGAATTGGCCATCCGTAGCGCTTGAGTTCTTTGGCATCAAAAAGCTACCCTTTTCCTTTTCAAAACAGCCAAGCCACAAGCAAAAACAACTATAATGAGAATTGGAACTCGCGCCTTTGCTGCCTTGACGACGACGGCGGCGGCTGCCTCGTTCGCGTCTGCTGCCAGCTTCACCCGCGTGGCTCTTGACGCCCCGCTCAACTGGGTTGTCGGGCCGTACCTTTGGCCTGCAGAGATTATTGCTGGTTACAATGCCGAAGTGAACAGCACAGACTGGACCGACGCCACGTGGGACAGCTATATTCTTGCCGAGTGCGAGACGTATACGGCGTGCACGTCTTCCATAAGCTGGCAAGGTCGGTCACCTTCTTTGGAGCTCTGAGTCAATCGGGGAAGATATATACATATATTCACATATTCTTCTTAATGGCGTGTACGAAATGAGATCTGGGCTGACTTTCTATGCAGGCACTAACAGTGGCTCCACTGGCGGAAGGTTTGTAGATGGATGCCCCTTTTACTTGCAAAGAAAGAAAAGAAAAAAGGATAATAAAAGGAAGGAATAGCAATAAATTGATGGAATGTACTCGAAACTAACTATCAACTGCACAGATACTGGTATGGATATGTCTTCCGAGGCGGGCCAACGAATGAGACCTTTTATGTTCGAGACACGGACGTGGAATCGAATGTGACGCTGTCATCCGTGTGGACGATTGTGGAATAGTCCACATGCCCGGCTTCGACAAACTGGAAGGCCACTCCTGTGTGAAGATACGCAGGTCAAATGGCTTCAAGTGAGCCCGCACAGAGCCATGAGAGACTGTGATTTTGGAGTCCTGTACGTTTCCCGAGCGGCGGGGGCCTGAGTTGGGCAAGCGAAGAATCACGTTTACCATGCGGAACATTTCTAGGTTCAACCTTGAGAGAATTAGGACGAGCACGTCAACTGTTTTGACAACAAATATCTCTGTGTGTTGTGTGTTTGATGAGTGACTTGCAAGGAAGCGGTGCACCTGCTGCATGTGACTGTTGTAATGTCTTGTGCTCAAGACTGAGAAGAGATATGATTTGCAGGGTATCGTATGTTGTTGCGTCCCCAGGCCACAACTCAAGCCTATATCGTGTGGGGATCGACGGTTGCTCTGAATAACGGTGAACCAAGAGATTTATTTGGGATCCGGATTACTTTCAAGGCCTCCCCTATTTCATTGCATACTCGGAAGAGGCTTGTTACGTCGAGCCCGTTGCGGGACGCTTAGTATTAACCCGAGCCAGCCTGGCAAGGGAGTTGGGTGTGGACTTTTGTAAACTCGGAGTCTGCTACCTATTCTGTCAAAGTGTATGTTTGATAAAAACTTCGTGGTCTGCATAGTATAATAAGGCGTCTGATACTCATAGTGCTGCGCACAGTACACAGAGGAGAGAACACAAGGCCTCTCTATACTTTGTAAGGCTGTTGTTGTTTACTATGTGAAGGCCTTTTGGGTGGGATGGATAACCTGGCGACCCCTTTTCTAAGCCCATGTGCGAGTGTCAGTACAACTTGTTCCCGTTCTTTTTACAAATTAATGTTTGAATAGAAAACGAGTGCTTGTTTCCTTTGATTCTTTGACTATAAAAAGGGAAAAGACAAGAGAGGGAAAAAAAAAAACGAGAAGAAATGGGGAAAAAGAGGCAACGAAGCTGTCATCCAGTCGTTTCTCCATCCATCGAAAAAAGCTTTAACTGAATATGGAATGTCTTGCGGCTCCTTTGCAATAGTGGCTTGAGCGGTTCCAACACGGTGGACCCGGCTTGTCATAAATTTTTGGCCGAATATTTCATGGGCCATTGATATAATTGGCAGCTCTGAGCGGCGCGACTATACATAGTATACCATCAATATAGGTATACCTGTACACAGAATCTCTCTGATTGTCTGCTGTGTTGCCGTTGGGGGGCAGTAAGAGGCCGACGCATAGTCCAGCTGGCATAAGATGTACAGTGAATGTACTATGGAGGCTGGAGAATCTAGCCTCGTATCAAATCATTCGATTAGGAAGGTGGTTCAGTCATACTGCGCAAGTATACGATGTATACTTACTATGTCCATGCATCTCGATTCGGGTGACGGTGCTTCGCATCCGGGTTGCCCTGCCAGTGGTGGCGTCTTGGAGAAGAAATCCACGTTTCTTGGTTTCCATATCCAGAGATGGAGGATGTGCCCGCGCCCGGTCCTATTAAAATTTAAGGCCTCGAGTAAAGCCCCCATGTGGTCTAATATGTACACTCAGCTCGGAAGTTATTCGCCCTCGCCCTGCCGCGCAGCGCTAGGCTTTGGAAATGTGACAGGGTACTTGATAGCAAGTGGAAATACAGAGAACTGGAACATTAGCGGGCTGTCAGAGTGCCCAGGGGCGGCCGGGACGCTTCAATAGCCCATAATATCAAGCCTAAGCCAGCCACGATCACTGGCACAGTCAGACAGTACACTTCAGTAGCTTGAGCGCGTGAGCTGAGCATTGATACAATGATCTTCAACACCATGGAGGCATCTCCATGGCAGACTCTTGAACCGCCCTCGCTACTATGACAGTAAAAAACCCACTTGGTGACCGCGACCGGCCGGATGAGTTCCCCTCGAGGCTCAGGGACAAGCGGGACTGCCTCAAACTCTAACCGTTCTGGGCAAAGTGAAGCGACGCCCGTCCCCAAGTGGAGAAAAGGGCTGCTGAGGGGAGTGGTGGTCTTGATGGCTGCTTTGTCTCTGCGCTGAGGGCGGTGCCGTGTGGCCAAGCAGCAAGAAGAGGTTGGGTTGCTGGAGGCCAGCAAGTGGTTCGAGGTTCGGGATCCAGGCGATCCAGGCGATCCAATGCGACGAGATCGATCTGGCAAGATGCCGTCTGTCCATCGTCTGCCCATGGGATGTGAAATATGACAACTCTGGCCTGGCCATGGTGCTCATTGAGACGGGCAGTACTATTCATAGCATGCTGACAGCCTCCTCCTTTCCTGCTGGCTTTCTGGCACCCCCGCCCCCCCGTAGAGGGCCCAGCAGACCGAACGGCGGGGGCCATGGCCAGATGAAGCATGGCATGCCGCTGCAAGCCTTGCCGTCTTGGGCATCTGCGTCGTTGGTGTAGTGGAGCTTCTGACTGCGCGCTCCCACGCTGTCGTGGCCCTTCCCGCGGGCCAGCAGGGGGCGTGTGGGTTGGCGATAGCTGGCTGTGTGCTGCGTAGAAGGTGCCCAAGGCAAAGGACGGGCTTCTTTGTTCAACCTCTTTTCGACGGCTCTCCAGAGCGGCCGCGTTCCGTCCACCCTAGCCTTCGCAAGCTCGACCTTGGTTGTGGACGTCCGTCGCCCGTGTCCGTCTGCTTTCTTTGCACGCAACACACAGCTGCTTGCTTGCTTGCTTGCTTGCTGGTGCCCTGGCCGCTTCGCAGGCCGCCTGGACAGATACTGTTGACAACATTCCCCTTTGACGACGCCATCGCGCATACTGCTGCAGCCAGCCAGCCACGACTCGAGCTGCCTGGCGATCCGCGACCACAGACCGCAAGCCCAGACCTGTGCTGGCAGCGTCACACGCAGCGAGGGCAGAGCCGTGGAGACACGCAATCTACCAGGCGAAATTGGCTGCTGCCGGTCAGAGAGGGCCAGTCTGCAGAATCATAATCATCGCCGACTCGAGCAGCCATCTCCGAGCGCTCGGTCAGCCTTTTCCTGCCCTGCCCTGCCCTGCCCTGCCCGGCTGCTGGCTGCTGGCTGCTGGCTGCTGGCTGCTGGCTGCTGGCTGTTGGCTGTTGGCTGTTGGCTGTTGGCTCCCCTCCAGTCCGTCGGCATCGGCCCTTGATCTGCAAACCCGCTTCCCGTCTCCATCGCGGTCGGCCTTGGTGGCCAGACGCAGCAGCAGCAGCAGCAGCAGCAGCAGCAGCAGCAGCAGCAGCAGGAGCAGCAACCAAGGATCTCGTGTGTACGTAGAACAGAGACAGGAATTATTGACCCAGACCGCCTGCAAAGGGATTTTGCCCCCCTACATCAACGTGTGGCGGCCTTGCGTCCCCCATTCCCAACCCTCGCTCGCCGTGGTCAACGCCCGCCGCCGCCGCTGCCGCTGCCGGTCCGCCCTCTGCCGCCTGTTGCTCGCTTCCGAGGTTTCTGCTCAGAACTAGAGGCCGAGGAGCCTCGCTAGCTCGCGAGATTTGCGACTTGGCGACAGCCTGGCAAGCGCGGCTTTGACAGCGCCACACCGACCTTGTGTGAAGTCCACCAAGGCGGCTCAACCGGCACTTCCTGTCATCGTAGGGCTCCGGATCTGCTCGCTCCCCCAGGCGCCGGGTCGACTCGAGCCACCTGGGCATTCGGATCCGACCACGCGACGGGGCTCGGCAGGCCGGCGCAGATCATGGTCAACACAGGCAAGCCTTCGCCAGGCTGCTTCGCCTGTCGAACGCGAAGAATCAAGGTGAGCGACCCATGCCTCCTACTACTTGGACTGCCACGCATCGGGGCTGCCGTTGGCCGAGAGCATCAGCGGCCGTCACTGCCACTGGCGAGGGCCACTGTATCCTGCTGCCACACGTCTTCTGCCGCGCTGTCTTGTCCTGCTCTAAGCATCACCGCATACTGACGGCATCTCATCAAGTGCGATACAACGCGACCCGAGTGCCGCAAATGCAGGAAGCGAGGGTGGAAGTGCCCCGGCTACCGCGACCTCAACGCCCTCAGGATCGTCGACGAGACCCAGAAGCAGTTCACGCGCTTCTCGGGCGACAAGGAGACTGCAGAGGACGGCCCGCTCACGCCCGGCGCCAGCAGCAAGACGACTGCAGTCCGCGCTCGCCCGCCTCCATATGCTGGCAGCAGCAGCAGCAGTGGCGGGCGAAGGACGCCGCCCAAGACCCCGAGCTCCCATGCGTCGTATCCCTCGCCCGTCTCCACCGCTTCTTCGCCGAGCATTGCTGGCTCGGCCAATCGCTACCAGTACAGCTACGTGGAGGAAGTGCCCAAATGCATCGAGGCCCCAATAGGCGACCGTGTCTATGGCTACTTTCTCAATAACTTTGTCCATGGCACCTCACTCCGGCACCACGGCTATCTTGACTTCCTGTTCCCACTGCTGGCCAACATCCCACGGAGCCACCAGGAAGGCAATCCCTTGCCCATGGCCTTTTCAGCCACCGCCATGATTGCCTTTGCAGCACGGCAAAAGGCGCCCGAACTGCTCCCACGCGCAGAATCGGTCTATCTGCGAGCGCTGGAGGCAACCTTCAAGGCCATTGCGGATCCAAAACGAGCCAGCGACAATTCGACCCTGGCTTGTGTGACGCTCTTGACGACCTACGAGGTATGTTGTCGTGTTTCTCTGCCCCAGGAGCGTTGCCAGATGGACACGAGCTCGTGGACCACGGTCGATGCTAATCTGTGCACACGCCGTGTCTCCATGTAGCAACTGCGACCGTCAAGGCCGTCGCATCAAAAGGCAGAAGCCTTTGGGAGCCACCTGGACGGAGCAGTTGCTCTGTTGAAGCTCCGAGGACGAGACATCTTCCAGACTGTCGTTGGCCGCAAGATCTTCTTGATACTGCGTGCACTCCTTGTAAGCTCCTCCCTCCCCCACTCACTCCTGTTGATTCGACCAGTTTCCAAAGCCTCGTTCAATGAATAGCTTACCACAAAGCGCCCCCATTTCTTCAGGCGTCACGCAGTCTCTGCTACGGCACACCACTCGACCCAGAACTCCACACCCTCACCGAAGCCCTCGATCAAGACGCCACCCAGCAGCGCTTCGCCGCGCTCTCCCTCCGCGCAGCCGACCTGCGCGTGGCCGTCGAGCGCCTCCTCGGCGGCTGGAGCCCCTCCCATCCCGTGGGCGAGGAACCCACGCACGACAAGGTGACGACGCTCTGCCGCAAAGCCGAGGCCCTGGAGGCCGACTACAAGCAGCACATTGCCTCGCTGCCGCTGGCATGGAAGGCCATGACGGTGCGCTACATCCGGCCCCAAGACCCGGCCATCATGGGCGGCATTGCCTACACGGGCCGCGTGGACGCCTACATCGACATGTTTGTGTGCTATCTGCTCAACTGGGCGCGCGCTGCCCGTCTCTACATTCGCTATGCCGCACTGCGTTGCCATGCCTGGCTGTTGGGGCCGCAGCACGACTACCGCGACACGCCCGAGTATGCCCACGCGGCCGAGCTGGGTTCCGAGCTGGTCGCTGATATTGTGGCCAGTGTGCCGTATGTGTTTGGCGCGGCCAAAATGACCCAGCCGCAGCAGGCGCTTGGGCACTATCAGCCGCCCAGCTTGGCTGGTGTTTTCTGCATGTGGCCCGTCTTTGCGGCGGCCACGTCGGATTTTGCAACGGACACGCAGAAAGCATTTTGCAAGCGGACTCTCAAGTATATTGCAGAAGAGATTGGCATTGGGCAGGCTTCCATTCTGGCTGGGGTTCGTAAAACGGGGTTCCCCTTCTTTTTTTTCTTCTTTTTTTTCTTCTTTTTTTTTTCTGTTTATTCGTGCCAGACTAACTCAAGCCCCCTCCACCTACAGTACAACCTCAGAAACCCGTCGATGCCAATCGCCTTCATGCGCATGAAACAATTCGAGGCCCAAGGAAAACAGCTGCAAGGAGTCGCAGCAGGCGCAGCAGCAGGCTCTGTCATGTCGTCGGGCATGACGTCCCTGATGCGAGCCACTGGAACAATTCTCTCGTCCGACCCCGATTACCACCGAACCGTGCTTCCCATACACACGCTCAAAGTCGAAGACGTCAAAGACGGCTACAACTTTCCTAAATTCGACTTTTAGATGCAGATGTGCCTGGGGCTCGACAACATCTGCATTGTATATTCCCAAGATTTGACCCCAAACAGTCGAGTTGAGGTACTATCTCACGGGAGGGACCAAGACATCCTGCAAGAGACACCATGGTATGGAGACAACCGGGTTAAATCGAGTCATTTCGGACCAAGGTGTACGTGTGAACACAGTAACTGGTCGAATGAGGTCGACAGCATGGAGGGAAGCGGCGCATAACTTTGCTGCGTACACTCACCTTTGGATGTGATGGCGGAATATTCGACCACATCAATCCAGTAGCTCTGTCCTTGATCAAGTTTGGGTTTTGCGACAATCAAGCACACACCATCAACGTTTGAGCCTCGAGCTCAGCAGAAAAAGAAGGACAAGAAGAGGAAAAGAACCAATAAAGATTAAATATAGAGTTCAACGCAACCCCATCCTTCCTAACCTCAAGTGCGCCTCCCAAGATCCGGGATGGAGGATGTTCCGCCCTCGGCAGCTTTAGGCTCTCTATCCTGTGAATGAATGATAAATGGCACTACTCCTTGTCCAACGTTCTGCAGTATTACTATACAAACGAGAGTATGGCTACCTTGCGAGAAGCCCTGAGTCTGCTGGGTCTGGAGCATAGCGTGCCACACCTTGTCGTGCTTTACCCATCCAACCACCAGACCTTGGAGACTTAAAAAACTCCGCTGCTCCGTTGCAAAGATCAGCAACTTTCACAAGCCAATCTCATGGACCGCATCGCAACCCGTGCTAATGGCCCCGCGGGCGGAGCTGGTGAGGATGCGACTAGCGGCCGCTGCTCGTGGTAAGGCGCCAGTTCGCGGTTTGAGTTATCAAATCAGCGGCAGGATTTCCGTACGGCTCTGGTATAGCCATCTCTTGGTAGAGCCAATGTTGACACAGGAGCTATTTGAAGCTGGTCCGCACTTGTCTGTCTGCCTGCTTCTTTCCCAGACTTTTGGTCCCCTCGAGCCTGGACATCCAAAAAGGCATCCAGAATGGCCGTCGCCACGCTCCGCTCTGCGAGTCGTGCTTTGCAGAAAACAGCTCTGCTGCGAAGACACAAGACCGTCGTCATCACAGGCCTGCTGTGCCTCTTTGTCTTGACAGCACCGGCTGTTTTTCCCGTCTCGCAGGCGACCAAGGCCACTCGATGGATCAAGGATGCCGCTGCGCATGCGCAGAGCACAACCTGCAACGCAGATATGCCACGAGGCTATGGTCCGCGCGTGACAGAGCCATTGTGAGTCGATGGATGGATTTGACCCATTTTCCCTCCCCCATGAGTTTAATTTTTTTTAAAAGAAATTTGGAGGGGCTCGTGCAGGGCTGATTTGTGGAATCATTGCGTCTGTGTCTTTATTTGTAGCTCCGACGACGCACAAGGATCTCTCGACTTTCCGTTCTTCACAGAGACTGCTGAGGCTGCGACGACGGTGGCTGGGTACAAACTGGCGGCAAAGAACAGACAGAAGACGGTGGGCAGAAAGTCGGCTTCAAACTTGTTGGGAGACGTCAACATCGTCGGGTGTGATCCGCAAACATGCGCCACACTCTGTGATCATCTGTCGACCTGCGTGGCTTTCAACATTTGTAAGTAACCCCCCCCCCTTTCTTTTTTTTCTTTCTTTTTTCTTTTTTCTTTTTCTTTTTCTTTTTCTTCTCTCTCTTTGAGTACGTTGGCTCGTTCGCTTTGCAGATCTGGTGTCTGTTTGCCAGCAACCACGCAAAGCGCAGGTGTGTCTTGTAATAGACGCCTCTCCTGACTGACGGTGGTTGTGTTGGTTGTGTTTTTTTGGAGACTTTCAAAGGTCGCCGCGTATCGCGCCCAGCAGTGCCACCAACGGCGCATGTCCGAGCCCGGAAGCCATGACGAATATCTTTTGCTCCTTTTACAGCACCAGGCTCAAGGCCAATGATCTGACGAGGTACGGCGAGCTGCGTTACCAGTTCAAGATCGTCATTGCTGGTAAGTGTGGATGGCGTTGATTCCCGCCCGGTTCTGAAGATTGCAGTATCAAATTGCTTGTTCTTTTGGGTTTTACACCATGAAAGAGAGAAAGGCAAAAAAGACAACAACAAGGTCGATGTAGCTGACCAGCTGTCCATCTAGGCTCGAATCTGTACAACAAGAACCAAAGCCAGGCGTTTGAGTGGCTTCCCAAGATCACCATACCGTATGTCGCATCCGACGACGCTCATGAGCAGGCCCCGGCAACCGGAGAGCAAGATACATACATATATGATGGACAGTAGAGCAACAAACGAAGACAACCGACAGAGAACACGCTACGGGCTTTTTTTTTTTTTTTTTTTTTTTTGCGGAATAGTTTCAGCGAGAAGACCAGTGCAGCACGGCATGCTTGTTGCTCCTTCATTGTGTAGAATCAACTCTTTGCTGGAACGCCAAAGACTGCTTGTTGTACTGTAACCACAAGCACAAAGGCAGGTGGGTAGTGTTTGGGTGGCTGCGGCGCGTATCGACCTTCGGAGAACAGACCAGTGTTAATAAGATATTTGTCTCAGATTTATACATTTCTCCTCGTCTGAGATGCTCAACAATACCTTCAAAAGCAAGAACTCTGATGTGGCCAAGAAGTGGGCTCAGCTACTGTAACAACTTTTGGATCTTGCCAGTGACGTCTCTTATTCTACCCAGCCAAGAGGGATCATATTCATTTCATAAACTTCGTACACTCATGCCAGTATCAGTCCAAGTTGTCCATCACCCACACGTCCACCACTGCTACGGAGACCCGGCCAAAGCCTTCTGCAGCTCCTTTATAGGCGCCTTGAGCAACTCATCCACACTTTCAAACGGCGGCTGCCTCTGCACACCCTCCTCCTCCTTTCCATCGCCACCGCCATCCTGCACTCTGCTCCGTCTGCGGGCGCGGCCAGGCACAAAAGTGCACGTCCGCACCCAGTCCCACGCCATGCGCTCCGACTCGTCGGCCTCGAGGTTCTTCTCGATCGCCACCAGGTCCTGCATCTCAATGTGCTTGATGTGCTTTCTCAGCAGCTCACCCAACGCGTCCGCTGATGCGCTGAACTCGTCGCTCAGCGGCCTGAGATGGATGAACTCCAGGATGTGATCTCGTAACTGTAAAATTGTATTAGCATCCTTCAACAAAACCTGACAACAACAACCGCCTTTTCTCCCCCTCCAACCCCCATTCCAAGAAAAAAAGAAAAAGGAAAGAAAGGAAAGAAAAGAAAAACAAAAGCACACGAAACACACACAACCAAAAAGACAACTCCACGCACCTCTGCAAGATCCTCCCTCCGCTTCAGCGCCGTCTGGTTCCCCGCATTGGCCCGCCGCTCCGTGCCCGGAAAGATGAACAGCTGCAACGCAACGAGGTGCCGCGCCAGCTCCCACGCAAACTGGCTCTGCAGCTGCGCAGCCGCCTGCGCGTCGCCGTCCTCGATGCTCTGCAGCAGGCCCTTGTACAGGATCTCGAGGTCGCGGTGGTCGCGCTTGACCTCGTCCGAGACGAAGCGGATCCCGATGCTCGTTGTGGTGGTGGTGGAATCCCGTCGATCGGACGCTGAGGATGGATCCATCTTGGGGGACAAACAAGCCCCTTTTTTGTGAGTTCTGGGTAAAGTTTCTGTGAGGTTCTGGTGTCTCTTGGTGTTTTTTCTTTTCTTTTTTTTTTTTTTTGTTTTTATGTATGAACAGGCACACACACCAATGAAGTCGATATGATGTCGACCAAGAGAAGTCTGTCAAAAAATAAGCTCAAGAGTATGCTGATGCTGGGAAAGAAAAATTGAAGCCGACTGCTCAAGCTCAGGGTGGTCTGCCGAGTTCTTTGTCTTCCCAGTATCGGAGCACTGTTTCGGAACGATATATTAAATGCCAACAAGCGGAATTCGACAAGGAAATAAATGCAGAAAAAAAACCTGTTTCACATCAACACAACACACACGCTCAAAACGGTTTTCTCTCTTCTAGCCACTTCCCCTACCCACTATGATAGGCCGGAGCCCAGAGCCATTATATAGAGAGTTGACGCACATGGCCCCGTCCGACAGATGTCATATCGACTCGCCCATCCTCATCCCACCTCTAGCTTGCCGCGACGACAGCAACGATGTGGATATTCCTTCCACCCAAGGACAGGGCAGGGCAGACCCTGGAGTGACAGCTCCGTACATAGTAAACAAAGGACAAGTAGGCCTAGTGTACCGTATACTAACCACTTACACTACTCGCTATCTTGCCCAGCTGCTCAGCAGTGCAAAATAAAACAGTTGCAAAAAATATATATAAATATATATATATATATATATGCATGTCAGAAGAGGGCAGCACAAAACCCCAAGGTAAGCAATCCCCTTGCTTACCGCAAATGCTCTGGGGCTCACCCCCCCGCCCCTCCGCCTCATTCCCGTGCTCTAGCCGGAGCATTTCCTCCTCGCCGTACCGCTACAGTTTGTGGGAACACGCGGACATGCATGGCATCAAAAGTCCCGGAGACTTTGGGGTTACACATTCGGCCCTCCTGAGAAAGTGACAGCTCGAACAAGCGTCGATATGACGTTATCACGGTTCAAGCATGACACGCCCTTTGGTCTGGGGCACCAGACAGAAGGGACGAGGGCAACAGAAACAATGCTCTCGATTGCAAAATCTCCACATTTCAGCACGCTTGCGTAAAATTTACGCACTTATCGCCGGAAAATGAGGGCACGTAGCATGGTTGGTGTGTGTTTGGTCTAGTTAAATAAACGACATCACCCACAACTTGATACCAGGCCTGAAGAGCCCAAGTTGCCAAGATGCGCCAGGTGGCTGGATCGACAAGCCTTGCGTTCATGTCTGGCTCTAGTCCGCACCACCGTCATCATGGCGCTGTTGGGGAGTGTGTTCTCCATGCTCGCATCCTTTCCTTCCCAGTCCCATGCAGCATCTCCGTGCTTTCTGTATGTACATGGATACAAAAGGCACAATGGCCTGTCAACGGAGGGAGAATGGGGGCCAAAGTGTTTTTTTGGGGGGGTGAAGAGGGGTTGACCAGGCAAAATAAGCTTTCCATTGGGTTTCGCATACGGGACATATATATATATTTATATAAAAGAGTAAGAGTGAGTACCTTGCGTTGTCTGGGGTATCTGCCAATCCGAAGTTATTGAAAGGGAAAAAAACCCCGGCAAAGACAAACCAAAGCCGATCGATCGGTCGCTGCGCCAGACAGCACACCAGGGGCATCCGACAATATTAATAATAATGCGTAAGTAACAGACATTGCAAGAATTGCTCCTCATGTTTCCACAAGATGGAAGAAGGAAAACATGAAGAAGAAAAAAGAAAAAAAAAAAAAAGAGGTAATCGGTCATGACTTCGTTTCGATAGAGTCGTGGCAAAAGACAGGGAGCAACTCGACTTGCCACATTCAATCTTTGGCTGAAACGTCAAAGCCTTGTGCTTCCCCCTTGACTCTTGGGTATTGCGGGTATGTATATGCATGACAGAAAAAGATGCAGGATATCACAGGAACTGGGTATGAAGGAAAGAAGCAAAAAAAAAAAAAAAAAAAGAAATCGTGAAAAATCGTCATCAACAAGGGAAAGGAAACGAAGAAGACTGGCGCCCATTTTCCCAACGCGCATGCCAGCAAAGGGACCAGCGCACTCCCAGGATCAGAAGCCTCCCAATTCGTCATTTTGGGCCAGGAACGACCTCGCAACCTCGTCGTTGCCCTGTTCAGCAGCCTCCATCCAGTGGATAGCGACGCACATGATAGCTGGGTCGCTACGAACATCAGACTTGTCCACGGTACCGTTACCCTTGCCAGCTGCAGACCCGGAGCTGCCTGGGCGATGAGCTTGACCTGCGCCAATCCGCTCGTGGTACTGGCCATAGCGGCTGTTGCTGCTGCTTCCACTGTTTGCACCGCGGAACTTTTCCATGACGGCTTGCTTGAAGACTTCGCGGGGCTTGGACAGAGGTAGCGTGGTGCGTTCCACGAGCTCCGGGTTGGATAGGTAGAACAGAGCAAGTTCACGTTGTGAGGTAGGATCGCCTTCCTTGGCGGTGATGACCAGCATGCGCGCTGCATCCTCGAGCTGGTACGTGGTGCTGGGCGGAGGCGGTGTCGGTGGCGACGCTGAGGTGACGCGCATCGCCTGTTCCTCGGCGTTGGGCGAGGGCCGTTGAGACTCTTCACCGTTGACCGAGTCGCTAGCTGTGCTGCTGGGAGCAGGCGGACGGCTCTTGCGAGATTTGGTGGTATTGACGGCCACAATCTCGTCAGCCATCTCCACCATGGTCCGGCAGACCTCTTGTTTCAATCCCAAGGCCGCGATGGCGCAGTCCCAAAACGCTTTACCGCGGTCCGTCTTGTCCAGAATGCTGGCTGGGACAAATGTCGCAATGAATTGCAAGTCTCGGAAGAGCGTCTTGGGTCGAATTTCGGCGTTGCGGAAGAGGCTTTGTAGAACGGTAGCAATTGCATCACTGTTGGTCGCCGCGCTCGCCGTGTTGATGACAGACCGCGTCTCCGGGTTCAAGTTCCCACTCGGCATACGGCCAAGCCCGGGGAACTGCATGGTGTGCGACCGGCGTTCCCGCAAGGTGTCGATAGCCTCATCAAAGGGGCGCGGTCGATCGCCCGAGCCATAATTCTCTGCCTCCATCTCGGCGGTTTTGGCCAGCCAAGCAAGTCTGCGACGCGAGCTGCCAGAAGACAGAGAAGCAATAATGAGATGCTCGAGCTCGTAGAGGGCGTTGAGTTTGGCGTACGGATTGGGGTGTACGCAAAACATACGCAAGAGACGTTGGTAAGCGCTCGTGAATGGGAACTCCGGCATGACGTCCTTCCTCGGCTTGGAGGACCTCATACTGGACATTGTGTCGCTCGTGGCAGAACTGTCATTGTCGCGCCCAGCACTGCTGGCAATCTGGTTATGAAGCTCGGATGCACTTCGCTCTGGGGCCGGAACCTTGGCCGCGTCAGCAGCCATGTTGGCGTCGCGCAGATTGCCAAAACTCTTCTTCTTCTCAATCACACGAGGCTTTGTGCGCCTGTTCTTTGCCTTGCGCTCCGCTGCATTACGTCGATCGATACAGTCCTGGCCGAGATCTTCAAACCACCCGTCCGTTTCCGAGCCGCGGGAGAAAACAAGGTTGCCCAGATCGCTGAGGAGAAGGCTCGTCAAGCTCTGCCGGAGATCTTGTAGGAAGCGAGCCTTGTCCTCACCCAGGCGTTGCTGTTGCTGCTGATGCTGATGGGCGGCATCATTGACAGAGATTGCTGTCCCAGGCCTGCCTGTTCCATGACCATAGTGAGATTGCATGGCACCACTGAAGTTGGTGATACTCGTGGTCGGACTGTGGGCACGAGAAGTGCTGGTGCTTGCCACAGACGCTCCAGACTGGAAGGGAGACCAGTAGGTTGAAGCACTGTCGATCGTGTGAACTGGAGAAGCATGACCGAAATAGTCTCCAGAATCCAGGGCATCACTCATCAGCGTGCTTCGAGTGGAGAAGCCGTAACGGTTGGATTCGAGGCTCAAGGCTGACGCATTGAAGGCAGATATGCCTCTCAAATCTCTGGCAGCAAGTGAGCCAGTCCGGCTGGATATCGGGGCAAATCTCCGCTCGGAGTCGCTGATGATGCTGCTAGCATCGTCATTCGAAAAAGTCGAGGCTGGAACGTCACGGCGCACAGCAGGAGCCTCCAGTTGTCGCTTTTCGCGCGCATAGAGCTCACTGCTCCATAGCACCGGCCCGTCCATCATATCGTGACCAATCAACTTCCCAATGCATGCTTCAACCTCGCAGCAAAAACGATGGATGCGCTCCTCTCCTCGGCAAAAGTTCTCAATATTATACTCCTTGATGAAGAGCGATGTCTTTTCAGCTTGGTCGTCTGACAACTTATTGGGACCGCCCTGCTCCTCGCTGGCGGCTAGGAGCTCAATGATCTGCGATTCGGTGCGATATATGTAGTTTGACGGTGCACCACGGGGCAAGTTGCGGTGTCGCTGGTGAGAATTGAGCTTGCGACGCATGCCCATGTTTTTGAGAGCGACTGCGATACTGCGAGAGTGCTCATACGGCGCCGAGTTGCGAACATCGGTAACATACCACATCTTATCACGCAGGGCGCGCAGACGCTTCATCATCGAATCCAGGAACCCCTCCGCTCGCTCCTGTGATTGCTTGAGCCAAACCAGCCATGCGTCGTAGTCCTCGATAGCAGATGCCGACCGCCGGATAGAGTCTCGTGGACCGCGACTAAAGATGTTCAGTAGAGTGGCGAATCCGTTTGCACGGAGAGAAGACGAGGCCAGAGCGCTGAGCTGCAACAGTGCATTGTAGTATGAGTAGGAGGCAGAGTAGTCTGACTGCGCCTTGGTTTGCGACACGGCAGCCTCAAGCATCGCAATCACGGTCGGTGTCGGTTCAGACTGGTCTTGATGCCTATCAACCACCTCCTTGCCCTTGTCACCCGATGTACCAGAAAGGTCGTCTCGGCTGGAACCATCCTGGCCGAGAAGTCTCTGACGATAAGGATTGCGACTAGGCTCCCGAGACTGTCTGGATTGTCTGGTCTCTCGTGGCTCCCTGACCTCCCTAATCCGCTCTGTCGTAATAATCTTGGTTCTGGAGCGGTACTTCTTGAGTGTAGAGGTCCGATTGCTGAACTTGGAGGTATCCTGCTCAGACGTTTGCGGTATCTCAAAGTCTTCAACGAGCTTGAAGATGGAGTCACGGAGCTGGTGGTAATCCTTGTCCAGTTCGGGGCGGTCGTCATCAATGTCATCTTCGTCAGTGTCGCTCAAAGAGGACGAGTTCTCTTCCTCGGGCTCGTCATCAGGATCATACGTCATGTGAGTGGACAGAGATCGTCCATCAGCAGAGATAAAAAGCACCGTCCACCGCTCAGCACAAGGGTGGCAAGAGCCCTGGAGGGCGTCAGGACCAAGGCATTCAGTCAATTCCTGCAGGGCCAGGCGTAAGCGACAGCCGTCATCTTCAAACTGGCTGAGGTGCTCGTGGCTCGGACGCGGCCCCAAGGGAGGCGAGGACCTGGCAGATGTTCCTGTGGCTTGATGGTCAAGTGTGTCTGCAGCGGTCGTAGTGTCACTCAATACTGAAGACACACTCGTGCTAATGATAGATGCAGTCTCGAAATTTGGATTGCTCATTGTGGTGCGTATGGACATAGGCTGGGACAGAACCGACACGCCAGAGATGGAGGGCGCACCGGAGCGCATACTATGTGAAGACATGGGCCTTCTCTCTGGGAAGAGGGCATTCACCAGAGTAACCAGATCGGCAGGACTGACGACCAGATATGGGTGCACCTCGGCAGTTTCTCGAAGCGATGTAAGCGAACGGGCCTTGAGAAGTCTTGGGCGAGGTTTGGAACGGGAACTCTTGAAACGGCCTAGTAGATTGTCAATGTGCGCCTTGATCTTGGGCGAAGTAGACACAGGGCCGGGTTTCCACAGCATGTCGACGACGATGCTGGACGCTTTCATGGCAACTTGCTTCAGGATCTTCTGCCGCCCGTACTCGGTGATGTGATAGTCAGTCATCATACCGTGACTCTCTGGGTGTACCACTACGCCAAGAAGCCAGACAGAAAACAGCCACTTGTAGATGAACCATTTTCTGGTGCTGTCCACGTACTTGTGGTCCAGTCGGCGAAGGATCTGGTTGCCTAGCTCGATGAGTCCCTCTGGCAAGCCTGTGGCATCCTCATCATCCAGAATTTCAAACAGCTCATCTGTGGCCCGGTCATAGAACTCCTCGGCAGCAATTTGGTCCTTGGAAGTCCAGTCCGAGATATTGAATCTAGTGCCGTGCTGATCCTCGGCCCGGCTCAAGAGGAAAGCACCATCTTCAAGTATCTTCATCAGGTACCACTCCATGTTCGAACGCCCAGACCATTCACGCATGTTGGACCAGACGTTGAGAACGTGGATCAGTACCGGCTCAATGGGCACATTTTCGTTGCCTGCTTTGGACTCGGTAGCGGACTTGGAGATGAGACGAGCACAGGCGGTGGCCCATATGTCTGTACGACGCTTGTCCTCAGCGCTGTCAGGACCTGCTGAATTAGCAAAGCACGTGTGGATCAGAGCGGATAGCGCATCATGTCTTTGGAAGGAGAGCAGCCGCTCAACTGGGTTTGGATTGCTCGAAGAATGCCTTCCAGAAGCACCTGGACCGCGACCATGGGGCTTGTTGAACAGTGGCAGGACGGATTCGATGGGCTCCAGACTCGAGTGGAAATTGGTGATGGCAGCACGCTCAGCATTCGTCAGGGCGCAGATGCGCGCGGCAAGGTAATCTGGGTCATTCCTGATTTTGGACAAGAAGGAGAGGAAGGTTTCGCGAGCATCGGCAGAGATCTCGTGGAGAAAGGGGACGGTGGATCCAGCCATGGGACCCGTGCCAACGACCGAGCCCGTAGGTGTTTCCAAACTTTCAGACGACACCATGGCTGACGAGTGCATGGCCTCCATTTCCGGTTCCAAAAGGGCATATCTCCTGACCTCGTCGCAGCTTTTGCGGACATCCTGGACGGCGCTATACAGGCTGGAAAAGGTCTTTTTGTCGTCGGTACGGAAGCATTCTGCAAGGTTTCTCTGCGCAATCTCACCACAACGCGTGAGTCGCGCCGAAAGTGCTGTGGAAACCAAGGTGCGCTGTAGACGGATCCGGGTATTTGCGCGCTTGCGCTCTTGATACTTGGACAAGCGAACCAAATGGGCCAGCTCGTCGAGGGAAGTGCTCTCCGCCTCATCTCCCGGAGTCAAGTAGGTATTGGTATACAACGAGGCATCGGTTATCAGGGGCTGTGGCATCTTGGGTGTGGCTTTCGTGATGGGAACCGACTCGTCCTCGCTCGCTTCTCGCACCGCAGGGCCTGCTACTGGCTCTTGGACACTCGGGGCGGCAGAAGGCGGTCGTGGCTGCGCAACGATAGCCTTCCTGGGATTCAGATTTGGCCCTAGGTGTGATACGGGTGCCTGCTGCACGCTCTCGGCGCGGCGGCCAGAGAGCGTTTGGGACATGGTCTCTGGATTTGGCACGCTCGTCGGAGGGTTGGGATAGGACGGCTCGGGGGAAGATGCGCGTCTAGCCTGTTGAGGGTCGGCATGGCACTTTGCGGAGGGAGGAGTGGGCGTTCTTGTAGGTTTTAGAGCTGCCAGAAACTTGTGTCAGTAGATACAGGAAAGCGTCATCACTCGTTGCTCGAGCATCGTCGAGAAGCGCCATGTCGTCGCTAGCGAACTGGGTAGACATACAAGAAGCATCCGCCGCGGCGCGCAGCTGGACTGGCGAGGGCGAAGAGAAGGAGCGCTGCATGGGAAACATGGCGAAGCCATCCAGATATAAGAGAGCGGCAATCTTGCAAGATTACACAAAGCCAGCAGATCTCTTAGCCTGAAATACCAAATATTAACAACTACCGGCTCGAAGAATCTCAAAGCAACTCGGTTGTGGTGTGGACGCAAATGCTCAACAGAGACCCGAAGGCACCAGACTGCAAAGTATAAAAGGCGTCCGCTCACTCAGACGGAATGGTGGTTTGGGAGCCAGGACTGACGCGCGAGAGGAGGCTTGGTGGTATCGAGCAAGGTCGTCGTTGCAACCGTCAGCGGACACGGGCAGCGGGCGGGTGAGCTGTTGCGGTCAGTGCTGGAGGTTGCTGAAGCCGGGCAAAAGAAACGGTCAGGAACAATGCAATGATCAGCACGAGGATCGAAATCCAGCGGCGGAGCCAAGGGCCAGGGCCAGGGCCAGGTTGAGAACCGAGAGCGGGACAGCACGCGACGCAGCAGACCCAGCGACAGCCTCGGTGGGACGAAGACGAGCACAGGGACGCGGTCGAGGGGACGAGGATCGAGGACCGAAGGAGGCGAGGCAAGGGTGAGAAGTAGAGCCGAGTCGAGTCGCACCTAGCGTAGCCTTTGTGCACCACTACCATGCGACCAGAAAGGAAAGAAGGGAAAAGAGACCGCGGGCCCCAGAAGAATCGTTGAGGCTGGGACGGTCGAGGATGAGATGGGATAGAGAAGCCAAACTGGGATGGCCACGACTCGACTTGGCTTGAGTTTGGATGCTGCGGCTTGGGATGCTTGCTGCGATGGCATTGGAGAGAGTGCCTCGGGGCTTCTGGGCCTCTTGGGCCTCTGGGCCGCTGAGTGCCCAGCGGTCCTCGGGTACAAAAGTACATCAGTACATAGTACTATGACACGCCAGCCTGGGATGCATAGTACTATGTACAGGCGCAAACGCTGACAAGTTGGGGCTTGTCAGGGCTGGTTCAACCCTGCAGCACTGTGGCCGCCCCATAGAACAGCAGCAGTACCAGAGTACCACTGCCGCCCCGCCTGACAGCTCCATGGCCACGGCCCCGGCCCGCAAACCTCGTCGTCGCAACCTGGCAGCCCACTTTCGCGCCAGCCAACCGCCCAGCCGCCCGTCCACCAACAACCAACGGCCGTCGCCCAATCCTCGTCCTCGCCATCCACCCGCCATTGCGTTCTTGGTCTGATGCGTTGGCAACTGGGGACTATGCTGCTGGGGATTCCCTTCCTCGTGTCTTTGGCCTTGTCTGCGCCTATGCCCTCTACGCCGTGCCAGGTCAGCCATCGTGGATCTCGCCGTCGGTGTCTTTTCTCCTTTTCTGGTTTCCTAGCCTCCCTTCCTCTCGATCTCGACGAGCTGCAAAGACAGACAGGCATGTTCCATGCTTCACCGACCAAACGAACCACGGATTCGAGACCCACGGGCCACAACACACACGCACACACACACACACACACACACAGAGCTTCGGGCGATCGCCGGCTAGCAGAGCCTCTGTTGCATGGCAAGGTCAGAACGGTTGCCTGGAAGATGACCATTGATGCCAGGCGCATCAGCACGATGCTTGTGTGCTGCTGATGCTGCATGCTGTCTGCTGCAAGAGGGCCTGGCTGGCCGGTGGCACGATGTCTACTGTTGCACATTGAGAAATTAACGCAGGCACACCGACCGGCTATACTATGTATTCCGGCAAGGTCCAGCGGCCGGGAACCAATATACCGCACGCCACCGCGACCTATGGTACAGGAGCGACCAGCGGTCAGCTCAGCAAGCAGGCTCTCCGGCCCAGCTGACCCAGCGCTCTGGGACTGGCGTCTACACTCGGGCCATCGACACGTTGTCGATGGTTCCTGACTAGGCGACTTCAGGTCACCCGCGACGCCTTTTCTTTGTGCCTTTTCCAGCGCGCTACACATAGTCATAGTCGCTCTAGAAGCAAAAGTCGCCGCCAGCCTGCTCCAGTTGCCTCGAGCAGGCTTGCTCGCCGATGGCGGTTCTGTCGTGGCCAGCTCGGCTGCCTCCAAGGCTTTCTTCTGGTCTGCTTTGCATCATTGAGCGCGCGACACAGTCGGCTGAACAAGACGATGCACCCGCTGCGTGTTTACAGTGGCTCGGCCGCCCGCCAAGTGACGATCCTTCTTAGCTGCGCTGCTGATGATATATCGAGAGACGAGGGCAGCAAACCCGCTGATGACCTGGCAGTGCATTGCATTGTCTTTGATAACTGGACCCAAGCGGCCCTTCTCCCACCAATCCGCGACAGGCTCAACACTGCTCTGCGCGACGCGAGACGAACGACACACTGTCCACGGGATGCTCGCCAGAGCCCAGTACATAGAAGTAGGGATGGAATTACCCCTCAATGTGGTGGTCCTAAATAAGAGGGACTGCCTGCAGTCTGCTAATAAAGCACGCCGCCCGACCGAACCCGCCCACTCGACTTTGCCCCAGGCTCGACAGCGTGTCTCTTGCCCATTGGCTCGGCCCACAATCATCCACTCAGAAGCCAGAGACAAGCGCAGGCCTAGGAACCCCCCTCTACCGAAATGTTGCACAACTGTCAACAGGCCCGCCGGCCTCCGACTCGGACTGCTCTGCCAGCTCATCCCGGGTCTGCTAGGCTACATAGCATTGACATGGTACCATGTATGAGTATTTGTCGTCGTCAAGGACTACTCATGCAGTCAGTCAATACTATGTACGCATGAGACTGCAGTGGCCCCCCACCGCTGGGCTCCCCAGCCCCCCAGCAACCATGCATTGTACGTAGTACTATGAGCAAGGTGGACGGCACCAGCTCGTTTGCCCATGGCACTCGACTCCAACGCCTGCCAGCGCGCCAGCATGCCAGCGTGCCAACCCATGTCCACACTGGCACCCCTGGTTGTTCCATGGCCTTCTTCAACCCTTTCCCACCAGATCCTGCTGGGGAGGATTGCAGGGGATCGTGCCGTCCCTTGGTCACATGGACAAGCGGAGACTCGGGATACTCTGGTACTATGTGCAGCATTGCCCCAGAGAATCAGGGACGTGGCGTGGGCTGGGAAAACTCTGCGAGTTCAGCAGACGCGATGCGTTGCCCCTCGACAACGCTACGGAATGCGCATGGAAGCCCAAGTGGGTTCTGCTTGTAAGCAGAGACGGAGACGATGCTGTCTCCTCGGGCGCCAAGTGACACAGATACTCGCACGTGCTGCCGTATGTCTGGAAAAGTCGGTGCAGACATGCTCTGCTGGCGTTACAGCCTGCCATGCACCAGAAACCCTCACTAAGTAGTGCTTGTTGCTTCTCCAGCCTTGACCCAAAGCTCTGCAAAGCTGTAACGCGACATACTACTATTACAGAGTATACTATGTACTATGTATAGCTGCTGAACGGAGGAACCAGGATGCTACCTACATATCTGCTCGCATCCGAGTTTGAAACACCTCCGCAACGTAATACACCCAAAAGGGACGACAACAGAAGTCGCGTTGGCCTCTCTTTCTGCTGTTGTGTGCAAGGTAGCATCTGCGAAGTGGTACTGTAGCATCGTGGCCAACTTTTTTTGTCTTGTAGTCACACATACATAGTAACCCTTGCGCTTCAATGCCACTTGTTGATCATCTCCTGCACGTCAGATGCAGCGCATCAGAAAGAAGGCGTCTAATGTCGTCTCTGATTCGACCGTCGGAGAGATACAGGTCTTGTTCTTCTGCCCTACGAGCGGGCAAATGACCGCTCCGCCATTACTGATCAACATCAAGTCCGGTTTTCTGCTGATGTTGCTGTTGTCGTTGTCGTGGGATTCCTTTTTCTCCCCCTGCTGAGACACTGTTCGCTGTCACTGCATACTGATGTACATGCGTGCGCAAAACCAGTCATCTTCCCTTCTCTCTGCCATACACAAGGAAGCTAGGCCCCCCGTGTGGTCGATCGATGAACTGGCAAGCAATGCCTTGGGGTCGAGTGTACTATGAACATAGTATCCGTTGTGGGTTTCGTGTCAGTAATTATCCTGAGTGAGCGAGCTTGCAATTTGTGTAAACTCGCTTGTTTACAATCAAGGGGTTTTCGCTGCCCGCGTTTTTCACCGGCTGCGTGCGAACAATTCATGCAACACCTAGTTTCCTTAAGAACCTGGAAGACATGATGCAATTTAGGTATTCAAATACACAGTTCTATCTGTAAAAGGAATAAAAGTTTGAGTTTCGTCCGTCAGCGTAGCAAGACCAGTACTTTCGCGGATGTTTTGTACACGATAGCAGTCAATAAACAATGTAAACACTGCCAAATATCAATGTCATATCTCAGTCACAATAAGCAAGTAAAAGTTGACTCATACACATACGTAATCAACAGCGAACAAGAATGTGATCAAATGAATACCCAAACGAAAACATATAAGCATTTGATGACTGCCAGTGTTTCCTAGTCAGTGCCACAACATGAGCTTTCCTAGCTCGGTAGACAATGCCCCATTGATGGTATAAGACTAATAAAAAAACACGACAATATCTTGAACTCCATAAAAAAAAAATGCAAGTTGCCACTTGAGAAGTAGGCAGAGAGATGCGTCCCTGTAAGTTGTAACCAACACGCATAAACACCAAATCACCACCACCCAGTCAACGTGAAACACGTTTTCATATATACATCAGCTGTAATGAAGCAGAATTCCATCCTCCAATTTACATTTCTCTCTCGATTTTCCCCAATCCGGACCTGGTAACTTTTGTGTGATATAACCGACGTGGAAGGTAGAAAAGGAAAAATGTTTACCTGTAAAGGTACATCGGGATATGTGATAATCCAAGCATCCTTGTACATGTTAGACGTCCGCTAATGGAAGATGCGTAGTCGAAATCTATCATCGTCGTGATCCTAAATCATTTCTCTCTCCTGTGGATATAAAAAGTCGACAACACTATCAACGTTCAGAGCTTTGAAGTATGAAACGTCGGGCTAGTCCTGGATGAAGCGAGCCGAGATGTGAGGGAAATCATTCGCCGCGGCCAAACCTCACGTCGAAGCCCTTGAGCACACCCATGATACTTGCAGCTTCAACTTCTATGGGCGTCCTGCTGTTGCCGTCCTTGCCGATGATAGGCTCGCGAGGCTTAGGGGCTGCCCGTAGCAGAGGCAGCCATGTGTTAATGTCATCAGCAGCCTCGTCAAAATGTCTGTGGCTCGAGAGCGTCTTGTAGGCATCGGCACACGAAAGACTCAGACCCAGACTGGGCGTCGATAACGTGGTTGGGACGCCACTGCTCGCACTGGGCTTGTCCCTGCAACAACCTCCACCAGAGCCGCCTCCGCCGCAGCAACCGCCTCCTCCGCCGCTCTTGCCAAAGTTGGCGGCGAGGGACCTACAGAATAATCCAGACTTTGGGTCAGCAAGACACTGAGCGCATGTACCCGGTCCGCCAGGGCCACAGCCACCACTAGCGCGAGGCAGTGCGTTGTTCTTTTCTGCAGCAGGCTTGTTGCGAGAGTGAAGGCCCTTGAGGCTGGGCAGCTTGACAGACCCATCGGGCAAAATCTCGTAACCGATGGCGTCACCCTCTGAGGGAGGAGGCGTGCGTGTTTGTTGGCTTGGTCTTATGGCGGAAAAGGCCGTTGAGTGAATGGAGGGAAGCGTTATGGATTCTGGCTGCGCAGAGGTGACAGGATTGTTGCCAGCGGCTTCGGCACAGACACAGTAGGTTCCGTCCTCGCAAAACCCACAGCGGTCTTCGGGGCGAGGTGACTCAGTTGCATGGGAATCGATCGGAGCGAGAGCGGCAAGCGAGTATGACGAGGATGAGCTAGTTTGTGGTGTGGTGCCAGAGTTCATTGCCGCAGGTGCTGGCAACTGTGCTTGTGGCAGGACAATGCTGCTGCTGCTGCTGACGAGCTGGGGCTTGCGAGAGAACATGGCTGTGAAGTCGATTTCGGTAGCCAACGTCAGCGAGCTTCGTGGCCGCTTCTCCTCGGGGGCCATGGAGCTAGGGGAGATGGAACGAATAGTCCGCTTGGCAACCCGGCTTGTGGTACGCTTGGTGCTGCTGACAGAGTCCGACCTGCTCGCTGGAGCATGGTCGGTGCCGTTGAGTACCTCCTCAAGACACTGACAGCGGGAACCCAGTGTGCAGTTCCCGCATCCGACAGTCACAGTGTTCAAGGCGTCATCAGCACAAGCGCAGGGTCCAGTGGGCTCGCAATTTCCGCAGCCAGTCGGCGCCTGCTCAATATCCTCGGGCGGACTGATGATCTGGGAAATGGAAAAGGAGTGTGTTGTCACAGGGCGGGTGGTCGCATCGGGGGTTCTGTTTGTAAGACGAGATATGCTGGCTCTGCTTTCGTAGGGGCGAGAGGATGCAGAAGGGCGGTGATATCTCAGTGGCTGGGGCGCAAGCGGGTGGTGCTGTTGCTGCTGTGGCACGGATGCCAAAGACGGGAGGCTTTGCTGGCGGGGATGCTGTTCCTGGGTGGCCTGATGCAGCCGCATCTTAAGCACTTCAACCTCTTTAGCCCGTTCGGCCCGCTCCTTGTCCAGCATGTTTTCAAGAACCTCACAGCGGGACTGAAGTGCCTGGGCATCCATTTCAAGGCGGTGCACCTTGTCCTGCAGAGTACGCTGGGAGGCTTCATGCTCCTCCTTCTCAGCCTCGAGCTGCTCCTCGAGCTCACCAACGCGTGCAGCCCTGCGCTCTCTAAAGGCACGCTGCGCAGCCCTGTTTTGGGCCTTTCTTTTGGTTGGCGGAGTGTCGGTGGCGGGCTTCCTGCCTGGCTTGGGCCGTGGAGGAATGACCCATTCTTTGCTGGTCATGGAGATGGGTGCTTTTGCTGGAGGCGGCCCCGGCATGGGCGAAATGACGGATGCCATGGACATCTTGTCAACAGGAGACGAAGCAGCTGGAGACGCAGCAGCAAGACTGGATGTGGGCAGAGACTTTCTGGCAGGAGCAGGCTGTATGACCATCCGCTGAGCGGGAGGCGGCGGCGGCGGCGGCGGCGGCGGCGGCTGCTGCTTCTGGATGTATTGTTGTTGCTGTTGTTGCTGTTGGCCTTGCTGGCGAGGCTGAGATTGGCCGTGGTGTGGTGAAGAGGGAGACGAAATGGGTGGCTGAGGCTGCTGTTGATGATGCCGAGTTGTGCGGCTGCGGGAATTGGGGGTTGTTGTGGAGGGCGGAGTAGGGGCGTTGGAGGCCGGATAGGGCGAGCTGGCCGCTGAAGTGGGGGTGGTGGCAGCGCTAACGAAAGCCGCTGGTGACGGCAGCGCAGACGCTGGAGAGGCTGCCGGAGACTCGGGATTCTTCGGCGAGGCGGCTGCACTGATTCTTAGGGGTGCCAGGCCGACTACGCCTGCAGGCTTGGACGCGAGAGTGGCCATTGTGCGATGTTCTCTCTCTTGCTCTTTTTCTTTCTGGTATTTTGTTTTCTCCTTCTTTATCTGGAATCGGACCAGATGGTGTTGAGCCTCATCCACTTCCAGAATCGATCATCCCCACGGGGTGACATGCACGTCAACGAGGACAATTATGACCACGGACAATTGACTGCGCTTGATTTTGTGGGCAGAGCCTATGTTAGACTCTTGCCGCACAAGGAGGGGCGCGAGGCTAGCAAACAATGAGCGGTGGGAGCCGCAAACGATAGACTCAAGTCGCAGTCGTTGGTTGTGATTCTTGCTGCGGTCGTCGTCCTCGTCGTCGTTCTCGTGGTCGAAGTAGCAATAGTGGGGTTGGGAAATCAAGAACAAATAGCTACCAGCAGCACCAGCAGCAGCAGCTCGATATCTGCATGAGGATCCGCACGTGGCTAGGATCGTAGGATGCTGACCGTCGCCCTAGGCAGGTCTTGCAGCAATGAAAAATCGAATGACGACAGAAAGCGAAGGGGGAAGCAGACAGGGTCGGAGAAAAGAAGAGGCACGGACGGGGCCTGGATGATGTATGTACTGTGTTGATGGCTGGAGGGCAGAATTTAGCAGAGCCCGGTTATGCGAGTCCCAAAGTACAGAGGCCTGTTCACTCGATTGTGACTCTATGACTTCGGCAAGACGAGCAAGAAAAAAACTTCTTCAAGGCAGATTGTTGGTCTTGGCTCCTGAATCGGTGGGGTTGAGGAGGGCGTGAAAATTTGGGAAGAATGAAGATCCCAAAGACGCTGTCGCAAGAGAAGGAGCAGCGGCAACAACAGCCAACCCGACACGCTCTTGCCCACTACGAGAGACCATGATACGATGGCGGGGGCGCGCGATTCGTTCATAGACAGCAAAACGGTGAGAACGCTAAGGACCCCTGCTCAAGCACTGATGATCTGATAAGATTATTCTCAATCCGCGCCTTTCCTGTTACGGTTACTGCTGGTGGGCCCCTGGCACCGCCAAGTACATAATAAAATTATTGCTACGTACCTAGGTAGTGTGTAAACTCCAGCAAAGGCAGAGCGCAGGCCTACTGCCACGCAGCAAGCAAGCACCGTTTGTTGACATGACCGCGCCCATCCAAAAAGGCGAGAAAGCAAAAACAAAGTCATGGATAAATAATAAGCCCATGCTTCATGGGGGTCAATATTTTCCGAATTTGTGTTTACAAGTGCCGTTGACACATCACAAGGACGCCTAGCCCGCAGTCCCCCACCCGCCGTGCCACCGTGAACCGCAGATCACGATGAGGACGAGTGGACGTTTATTGCAACAACGCTTGGCAATATTCCTGTACTATGTAACGAGGCGAACCGGTATAGGCCTGTTTTGCAGTCCTATGCATACTCTTGATCCAGCTACTTTGCTATTGAGAGTCGAGCAAGCAACACAAGACTCAAGTTCTGTATGCCAACAAGAGGCCTGAGTAGCATCAAAGCCACATCTGGCGATGGTATACCTCTCACGGTGCCTTCTTAACTGGCTCCTATGCACCTTAGACAGCCACGCAGAGCAATTCATCCGGAGCCACGGTGTACATCTTAGTACATTGGAACCCTCGTAGAGACGCCGACAACGGAGCTGCTCCTGCACAGCTCAGCACAATCCCGTTCTTGATGCCTCCTGCACTGGGAACGTAGAGAAGAGCGTCTTATGCTCCGAGCGATAGCTATGTTATGCATAAAAGCAGAGAAGTATGCAGATGCTCTCATCACTTGGGCTCCTCATCAGTCGCAAACTTGCGCGGCACTGCAACGCCTCGCCACGGTCAGATCTTCAGACTACGTACTGCGCTCCTCTCTTGTGCCTATATAATTCGGAGTGCAGCCTTCTACCCGCATTTTCACAAGTGTTGGGCTCAGCCTCGGTCCGGTTTCGTCCAGCAGGTCCAGCTATTGGCCCTCTACATAGTAGGCGCTCGTCGGCCCTCCGAGCCCATCGGCTCGGCCTTGGGACACTCAGCATATTCCGCCGGCTGACAGGATGACCCATGAAAATGTTGCCGACAAGAGGATCTGATAACAAACAGAAACTTGGTCCAACTACCTTTGGCCACCTAGCAAGTCGTCTTGAGTTCTAGGTCTCTCTCTGATAATCATATTTTGTTCGTCTCGTAGTATTGCGGGCGGCATCTGGACAGATTCTCAACGAGTCGCGCTCTCTGTATAATAGTAGACCGAACAGGTCCAGATCTTATGTGCTCAGAGAGGAACTTCCGAGCAAACAGCTGAGCTGGTACTCTGGTATTTGTGTGGCCTGCTTGACGTCGACAACGAATGACCTGTTAGTAGGTCTGGTACTTTCAGTAACGCATTCCCACAAGGGTGACAGTGCACCAAGGCGCTGTGCAGCGGCTTCGCCAGGCCCCGAAGCCAGCCCAACCAGCCTGCCAGCCTAGGCATCCCTGCAAGGCACGTCCATAAGCAGGCTAATTCAGGTTAGGCAATTCATCGTCGGTGCTCTAATCGAAACACCACTACGACCATTGCACGACGACTAACCGATGATGGCTGCACAATGAGTGTACTATAGTATTGATGAACTGTCACCATTGAAAACCCACGCAGAATTACTTGCTAGCATTCCGGTCTTGCGTTGCTCTGCATCTTAATCCAGGGCCGCCAACCTTCCCTCCCTCAGCCTGTCGGCTTGCACCACAACAAACAGCTGGCCCGCCCTCTGCTGGCGCCCCTTCACAACACTGCAGTTGCACTTGCAGTCGAACTCCTCGTCGACCTCGCAAAGCGTCGCAGCCTTTCCACATCATGTCCACCGGCCTGGGTATCACACCCCCTGCCTCCACCCGAGGCCCTCGTCCTGAGCCCGCCTTTCGCCTGCCCAGCGACTCATCCAGCTCCTCCGCCAACCTCGACACACTCCCAATAACCACCAAAAACGGCTCCTATTCGGACGACTCCGAAGACGATGATGCCACCTTGCCTTTTCCAACAGCCCTCTCCCGCAACGACTTTCTCGCCCCCGAATTTAATGCCGCAGCATACCTCTCGTCCCTCTTCCCCGGCAGCAGCGACGACACGGCTCAAGGCGGACCCGGTTTAGGTCTCGGCACGCGCCATCAGACCCTGGAAGACTTGCGGACCGAGCTGCGAGAGCGGAGCTCAGCTATCAGTGCGGAGCTACTCGAGCTAGTGAATGCTAACTACACTGCTTTTCTGAGCCTGGGCGACGAGCTCAAGGGCGGCGAGGAACGGGTTGAGGATGTGCGTGTTGGGCTGCTGGGATTCCGCAGGCAGGTTGAGGAGGTGCAAGGGCGTGTCAGGGGACGCAGGGAAGATGTGCAGAGAGTAGGATTTGAATTGAGAGGAGTACGGCGTGAGGTGGAAGTGGGAAGACAAATGCTCGAGCTGGATGATCGGTTGGAAGCCTTGGCTAGTAGGCTGGAGCGGAATGGAGCAGATGACAGCTCCGATGGAGAAAATGAGGATGAAGCTGGCGGGGATGGCCATGGGCATGAGGTCAGTTACACCAGTCGCAATCCTGCGTCGATGATGGAGCTAGCTAAAGAGCTCAACGCCATTAATAAGCTAGCTGATGCCGTGGGGAGGGATACGCCATATGTGAAGAAGGTGGAAGACAGACTGGCACGGTGCAGAAACACGCTACTTTTGGATTTGGCTGCCTCACTGAGGGAAGCACGCAAGGCTGGTGAAGGAGGACGAAACAGGGTGTTCAAGCTCCTTTGTCTTTACCGCTTACTTGGAGCTCACGCCGAGGGCGTTAGGATACTGAAAGAAAAATAGAACGATACCCCCTCCAGTGATACCAACGCACAATAGAACATTATTTAGACTCCACGTTGAGCGTTTGACTCCGATCGGTGTATCAATCGATATAGTATTACAAATGACAAAACCGCAAGCATTGATTACATGCTTGTCATTGCATCTTCCCTGCGACTCTGTCTCGCCTTGTTGATGCATAGCCGTATTTTTTTCTTTTATCTACATTGGCGAGGTAAGCAGGGCAGGTGTGATTTCCTCGTCTGTTGGGTTGAATCCTCCATTCAAGCTGAAACCTGCACCATTCGTCGTGCTCAGCACGACCTCATGCACCTCCTTAGAGGCTGCCGCATCACCCAGCTCCACGATATCATCCTTGACCGCCGACACAAACGCCTTGACGTTGGCAGCCAGCATCTCGGGCGTGAAACCCAGCTGGCCAATGGCAATGCGCACCACGCCATCCTTTTCACGGTAGTTGTCCTGACCCGCCATTTCCTTTAGCAGGGCCAAAACGTTGCCAGTGATCGTCTTTTGCCGCACACTGGGCATCAAACCCTTGGGGCCCAGGAGCCGTCCCAGGTTCGCCTTGGCCAGCTTGTCGGCGCTGGCCTGGTCACAGATCATGTTGGTGAATGAGATGGAGCCTGCGCGGATAATCTCGAACAGGCTCTCCTCGCCCACAGCCACGGCCCCGGCCTTGCGCGCCTGGATGGCCAGCGCCGAGTTCTCCTTGCAGATGACGCCGATGCGCCGGTCGGAGCGGACGGGGTGCGGGAGGCGGATACGGCTCTTGATGGACGGGCCTGATTTGAGGGTCTTGAGTTTGATGGCGAGGTCATACTTGATAACTGTGGGGTTGCGACCAACTTCCATGGCACGGGAATATCTACAATCAAGAGACGCACAAGGCGCACCGTCAGTCATCAAACAAGGAGCTTTGGCAGGGCGAAGGAAATGGCGGGACCTACCGTATAGCATCGCACAGCGAGTACTGCTGCATGTCTTCCACTCTGTCCACGCGATACGCCTTGAACTGGCGCCTCTTCTTCTTCACATCCTTTTTGCCGCTCTGTCGCCCAGATGCATATCGCGTCTGTTGCGCTATAGCAGCTGGAGCGAGAAAGCGTGGTATTATCGAGGGCGTCTGTAGAAGTGGTCTGGAGGGCGCTGTCAAGCTGAGTCGTGCCAGCGAGGCGAGACACTGGTTTGTGGAGGCCATTTTTCGAGATCTTCGTGGGAAAGGGTCTGGAAGGCCCCAATCGAGCGGCAGTGGACGGTGAGTATGACGATGTCGTCGCCTGGTGGTGAAGCTCGCTGGCTCTTCAAATTTCGCTCTCCAGGCCTTCCTCCAAAGGCCTGACAGGGGTTGCGGCTGCGGCTTGTTATCGATACGACAAGCTTGCTGCCCGGCTGCTGCATAGGCCGGGATACAAGCGTAGGTACTTGGGTACTTTCCGTCTACATCTACCTAGGTACTATGTAGTAGCACTATGACCCCTCCTTGGCTGGGACCTTGAAATTTCACCCCGCCAAAGATCTTCCCACTTGCCATCGCCGCCTTTGCCAGCTGACTGACGAGACAACAACCATTTGCACCAACTCACGAAGCTCCGCAACACCAAGACCGACTGATATACCCTCCCATTGAACGGTCCAGATCCATTACTTGGCACGATGAAGGCTGACGAACTCAAGGCGCTCCCGCCTGCCTTTGACACCAAGGACTTCAAGTCCGTCGAGCCGAAGCTGCTCGCCCTCGACAAGCACCTGATCCTGCGCACATACCTCGACGGTTACCAGCTCGGCGAGAATGACAAGGCCATCTGGATCGCCCTCCGCAGCAATCACGCCATCACCTCGTATATAACTAGAGGCATCCTCGTCAACCTTAAGCGCTGGTTCGCCTATGTCGAGGTTACCCACCCCGAGATCCAGGACTCCATCAAGGCTGCCCAGGCCGAGAAGAAGAAGAAGGTTGCTGCTGCCAGCAAGGCTGGTGGCAACTACAGCCTAGCCCTGCAGGATGCTGACAAGGGCGTCGTCACTCGCTTCTTGCCTGAGCCCTCGTGAGTTGTTCCTAGCGGTCGAAACCTTCCTGGGCCTTCAGGATACAAGCAGCATTGCTAACGATCTCGTTCTATTTCTAGAGGTTACTTGCACATTGGACACGCCAAGGCTGCTCTGTTGAGCGATTATTTTGGCCACGTAGCATACAAGGGAACCCTCCGCCTTCGGCTCGACGACACAAATCCATCCAAGGAGAAGGGTGAATACCAGGATGCTATCATCGAGGACCTGGCCCTCATGGGCATCACACCCGACAAGCTGTCGTACACCTCGGACTACTTTGACTACCTCTATGACATGTGCAAGCGCCTGATCAACGAAGGCCACGCATACGCAGACGATACCGACCAGGAGACAATGAGAGATGAGCGCTTCAAGGGCATTGCTTCCAAGCATCGCGACATGTCGATTGACGAGACACTGCGCATCTTTGAGGAGATGAAGCAGGGCTCTGACGAGGGCAAGAAGTTCTGCATTCGCGCAAGACTTTCGTATGACAACCCCAACAAGGCCATGCGTGACCCTGTCATTTACCGCTGCAATACCGAAGACCCTCACCACCGGACCGGCAGGACGTGGAAGATGTATCCCATGTACGACTTTGCCTGCCCTGTTGTTGACAGCCACGAGGGTGTCACCCACGCCCTCCGCTCCACCGAGTACACCGACCGCAACCCCCAGTACCAGTGGTTCATTGACACTCTCAAGCTGCGCCAAGTCCACATGTGGGACTTTGCCCGCATGAACTTCGTCAAGACCTTCCTTTCCAAGCGCAAGCTGGCCAAGTTGGTGGACACAGGCCGTGTCTGGGGCTGGGACGACCCCCGTATGCCCACCATCCGCGGTGTGCGCAGGCGTGGCATGACGGTTGAGGCGCTGCGCGACTTTATCATCAAGCAGGGTCCTAGCCGCAACGTCACTACCATGGATTGGACTACATTCTGGGCGAGCAACAAGAAGGTCATTGACCCTATTGCACCTCGCTTCACGGCCATTGCACAAAAAGACGCTGTCAAGGTCAAGGTCACCGGCGCTGACACGCCCGTCGAGCCAACATCGCTCGAGAAGCCCAAGCACCCCAAGAACAAGGATGTCGGCGTCAAGCAGGTTGTCCTGTCTGACGAACTGATTCTGGACCAGGCGGACTTTGCTCTGATGAAGCCCGACGAGGAGATCACCCTCATGACCTGGGGTAATGCATTCGTGCGGTCTATTGAGGGCAGTGCGCCCATCTCCAGCGCCACTGTTGAGCTCAACCTAGCCGGTGATGTCAAGAAGACCGAGAAGAAGGTGACCTGGCTGTCCACAAAGGGCGCCAAGCTGGTCAAGGCTGAGCTGTGGGACTTTGACTACCTCATTACCAAGGATAAGCTCGAAGAGGAGGATAATCTTGAGGACTTCTTGAACCCTGACACCTCTTCTATGGAGGAGGCCTGGTGCGAGGAGGCCGTCGGAACCCTGAAGAAGGACGACATCATCCAGCTGGAGAGGAGGGGTTACTACCGCGTCGACAAGGGCATTCCCGACTGCAAGCCTGACGAAGAACAGAAGGTCGTGTTATTCTGCATTCCCACGGGAAAGACAGGTGAGGCCCGTGAGCAAAAGAAATAGGTGTGTTGACGTAGCGAAGCGCATTAGCCTTCAACACAAGCGATTGATTAGCTCGACGATTGATAGAGTACGCGAAAAATCAAAAGTCAAGGCATGTTGGCGAACTAAACTGATGGGGCATATCCTTCGCTCGGTAACTGGTGCCTACACAATGATTATTATGATTCCTCCTCCTCTCAACCTCTCGGGTCTATTCCAATGTGGACACGTTCCGACCTGTCTGCGCCTCACTGTTTGTCAAACAATACTTGTGCAGCTTGTTGCAGATGCCTATCATGATCCATTGCGCAGCTCGCCGAAGATAGTGAACAACGGGCGCCGGAGCCGCCCGCTTCGAAGTTTCGGTCGTTCGTCACGAGCACAGACCTTGGTGGCTGTCGTCCATATTACTGCACGTGACGAGCGCTGCTGCCGCGACCATTGACGAATCTGCTTCGGAGCCACATCCGCCTTGTTGGACTGAAGGATTCTGAGTGTGCCCGTTGGACCATGGCACCACCACTGAGAGCGCGAATTAGCCTTGCCGGTTCAGAGATCGGAGCTCGTCATTGGCCAGCAACATGGACCTACCATGACTCTGCTTCTTCACTGGTCTGCCCCCGTGCCCGTGGTCCAACACCACCTGCGGCTGCCGGTCCGACGGGACTTGGCAGTCTCATATATCAAGCCGGTGGGGTGTCTCGTCAGACCCGAGATGTTGTTTGAGATGGATAGCTCCAATTGATCTTGTCAAGAGTGTAGCGTAGGCCAAACTCCGTACTCAGTGGTGAAGCACACAATGGTGACCACAACTCAGACCGACACGATACCTCTGCGCCTTGCATCCGGAAATGGTCCCATCACAAGACACATTCTCCGGGCGCCACCCAGAGACGCGACCGCCGATGAGATTCCCATGATCGACGTTTCCTCCCTTCTTTCTTCCGACGGGGCTCCCTCGACATATGCAGCCCGTCTGTCCGTTGCCAAGCAAATCCACGCAGCAGCCACAAACACAGGCTTCTTCTACATCACCAACCACGGCATTCCAAGCTCCATCACTGATGCCGCCCGCGCCGCATGCCTCGACTTTTTCCGCCAGGACCTCGAGGTTAAACTTGAGGCTCACGCAACGCAGTCAGCCTACTTCAACGGATACAAACCGCCACGTACTCAGCGCATCAACCCCTTTGAGGGTGTCGACGTCCGCGAGTCATTTAGCTGGACCTATGATCCGCGGCTGGATCCCTCCGCTGTAGCCGCGGCCGCAGCTAAGGGCGGCGAGAAGACGACCCTCGATAGCATCCCAGAAGAAATCCGCAAGTTTCTGCGAGTTGAACCAGACGGGCCCCCAGGCAGCGAAGAAGCCCGGTTTCCCTGGTCCATCACTCAACGCACTGTCCCGCACTTCCAGCCTGCCGTGTTGACATATTGGCGCGCTTGTCTCGTTCTGGCGAGGGCCCTGGTGCGCGCTTTTGCGCTGTCGCTTGACCTGGACGAGGGCTTCTTCGATGAAAAGTTCACGTACCCTGATGCTGCGCTGGCGCTCAATTATTATCCTCCTCTGCCGCGCCAAGCTCCACCGACAGTTGGCGACGCAAAAAGCAGGGACGCTGCGACTTCTGCTGGTGCTGTCTCTATTGGCTCGCACACAGACTTTCAACTCTTTACAATCCTCTGGCAGGATAGTGTGGGTGGGCTACAGGTGCTCAACCGCCAAGGACAGTGGATCAATGCTCGTCCGATCCCAGGAACGTTTGTGGTGAATATCGCAGACTACCTACAGCGCATCACAAATGGCAAGTACCAGAGCACCGTTCACAGAGCGATGAATTCCAGTGGGAAGGAGAGAGTCAGTATGCCGTTCTTCTTTGGATTCAATCTGAATGTGAGCTGTGGGGTGCTTGATAGCTGCGTTGGCGAAGATGGCGTGAAGAAATATGATGAGATTGGCTGTTTAGAGTGGGTGAGGAGGAGAGTCAAGGCTATGCATGATATCAAGGAAGCGGAAGCATAGGAGAAGAAACAAGCCAACCAGCGGTAGACTACCTTTCCAGTATGCTACCTTTGAAATTCGGATTGATCTTGAGATATTGCCGCCTCGCAACATGGGCTCTTTAAACAGCGAAACACGTTGATATAGACTGCGCACAGTCTTGTGCAGATACGGACGACGCCCCTGTTGACGAAGCCATATTTGATGATCACAATTGGCAGACCATCTCGACAATCGACTCTTTTACCCCGTGAGAGCAAAGAGCAATGGAGATCTCCGGTCCTCACTCGCAATGAAGCTGATGTCCATAACAGTGAAAAGGCTTTGTATCTCTGCTGAAGAAGTACTATGACAGAGCATGTTTTTCTTCTGGGTTCAACAGCGTTATAGTCTTCCCTTACAGCGATGAGACTCGAATCAGGGTCGACTCAATGCTTCAAATATAAACTATAGACATCCCTGAGAGCTGCTGTTCTTCTTTTCAGCTCTGGCATCTGCGCAAAAGCCATACTACGGGTCCCTTGAGCCAACGGCTTACGTTAGAACATAGCATAGCCGCACGAACATGTTACACCACCTGTTGAGGAACCTGTCGGCAGGAGCAGCGTGGGCGACCACTGATCAATACAGACATATATATCGAATATAATCGGGCTGATTAATCTTAGTAGGTTGTCCTTTTGTTCTCAATACGTATATATCCTCACTGGAGCCTTGCCCGATTACTGCAAGGAACAGAGTTGATCCAAGCTAGATCTAAATAACCTCAGACCACTTTGCTGATGCAGGCTCTATTTTAGACATTTTCCCGGTGCTGTAGATGCTCGTCAACGAACGCATGTTGCCCGAATGGGACCAACGTCTTTGCCAATGGTCTAATCCCTACCTATGGCTCCGGAAAAATCACATTTGACGCATATATGAAGAGCGTACAATGCCATACAATTCCGTATCCTAAATAGTTCTCTTTTGTAGTCATGTAGCATCGGAATCTCTCGGGCTGACGGCAATATCGTGGTGGAGTGGGCTGACAACCACGCCATGAACCATCAACAAGAATCATACCACAGCGCAATCCTCCCGAAATGTATCATGGAGTTATGCCCGTCCGGTTTGTGACACTCATTATACATATTTCTACATATACCCATTTTACTGATTTAATCTACACGATCCTCCATAATACGCAGCCCCTTAGCAAGAAGAGAGATTGAAAATCAAATCATCACTGCATCTTTGAGTACTTAGGTATTCATAATTTCAATCAGAATCAAAACTTTCAATGAAGATGTACCGATACTGCGCTGCCCGGCGTGTCGCTGTCTCCGCTCTGCGAGCCAGATCCAGTTCTCCAGCCCAGCAAATTCAGCGCCGCGCAATCGCAACACAGCCGCCGACTGTGAATCCACAAAAGATGTCGAAGGGAGCATTCCTTGGGTCAGTAGCTTTGATAAGCGGTCTTACAGGTGTTGGTGCTGCCTATGCTACCACGCCAGTCGATTAAGAAATAAATGGCTGTGGGCCGATCAGAGTAACCTGAATTTCATCAACGTGAGTAGCGATTTTGTTCGGTATGGCACTGATTGGTTTTGCTTCTTCGATTGACCATGTTTCTCACCTTAGAATCTTCCCTCTATGTGACACCACAATACCACGACACAAGGCCATTGGCTTTTATTATATGGCTGCTTATGGCAGTGGCTGACTGGGGAAGGTTGATGCGCTTGCTTGCTACCAACTTACGGGACTAAAGGAAATGCCCTTCAAGCATGTCGAGTGCAGGAAGGGGTTCTAAGCCGAGATGTTGTCTGCTGGCGTTGGGTGTTATTACTATTTATCGACAGGTCACTAATAACTGATTTTCTTTTTCGAGAGGCCACACATTGCAGTAGTGCACTTAAAAAGTGCTAATGGTTTATACATTGTTGAAAGAGCCTCCTTTAGTCTTGATATATTGATTAAAGTACTTGGGTGATCACATTTGCGGGTATGTTTTTGAACAGAATAACCCAAGCCATCAACAGCTGGATGGGCTGTATTGCGATAGCGCACCGTTGTATCTCATTTGTACCTCCAAAAACGCCGACCCATGCTAAACCATTACTGCCACATCATACAAGTATTCGTTACTCGAGGAACGCATAGAGGGTTATCTGCGTCCACCGCGGCCTCCCTGTCCCATACCGCCCATCATTCCGCCCATTTGTTTCATCATGGCATTGAGATCCATGCCTCCTGGCATGCCTCCGCCACCACCACCTAGCATTTTCATCATGCTGCTCAAATCTGGCATACCGCCGCCGCCACCAGCGCCGCCACCCATGCTCTGGAGACGCTTTTGCATAGCGGCCATTTGTTGAGCCTTGCCGCCGCCGCCCATGGCAGCTTGGGCACGCTGCATATTCTTCATGTTGCCGCCCATCTTCTTGGCCATGCCGGCCATCATGCGCTGCTGCGTCAAGAGGTCCTCGACTTCGCGCACGCTGGTGCCAGATCCCTTTGCAACGCGAGTCATGCGCTCTGGCTGGTCGATGAACATTTTGCCGTCCGAGTCGAGCTCCTTTTTGGTCATTGAGTCGCAAATGTAGAGCATGCGGCGAAGCTTGGCGTTTCCTTCCTCGTCATCCATGCCTTGCATCATGTTGGACATGCCGGGAATCATGCCAGCCATCTTGGAGAGAGGACCCATCTTCATGATGTTTTGAAGCTGGTCGCGCAGGTCACGGATGGTGAAGACACCCTCTGTAATGTGTTTGATGGTATCCTTTTGGTCAAGTTTAAGAGACTGGACGTGTTCCACCAGGCCAGCCATGTCACCCATGCCAAGCAGCTTGGAAATGAACTGTTTGGGTACGAATCGCTCGAGATCCAGCATGTGCTCACCCGTGCCGATAAAGACGATTGGTGTGTGTGTGGCTGCAACGGCAGATATAGCACCTCCTCCACTTGCGTGGCCGTCTGTCTTGGTGATAATGATGGCTCCAAAGTCTGCTGCTTCCTTGAACGCCTTGGCCTGCGCCTCTGCTTGTTGACCTATGCTGGCGTCCAGAACCATGATCGTCTCGTCGGGCTTGACAGCCGTCTGGATATCCACCATTTCCTGGAATAGTGCCGATTCTTGTCTGTGTCTTCCAGAGGTGTCGACAATGATGACCTCGAACTTCTCCTTCTTGAACTTGTCAACACCCTCCTTGGCCACCACTGCAGGGTCGGTCTCGGTCAAGCTGCCGTAGTATGGAATCTTCGCCTTGGTCGCATTCTGCTTGAGCTGGTCAAAGGCACCGGCACGGAATGTGTCCGCGCAGACCAGACAAGCCTTGAAGCCTCTTGCCTGGTAGTGTCTAGCCAGCTTCGTACATGTGGTGGTCTTTCCAGCACCCTGAAGACCGACAAACATGATGACATTCGAGCGGCCCTTCTTGGGCTTGAAGGGCTCATTGTGTGGGTTGACGAGATTGACGAGTTCGTCAAAGACTGCCTTTTGGATGAGGCGTTTCTTGTTGACGGCTGGAGGGAGCTCCTTGAAGTTGACTGTAGATTTTATCGACTTGCGGAGCTGTTGGACGAGGCGCACGTTGACGTCGGCTTCCAGAAGGGCAGAAGAGATCTCCTTGATCATGGCATCAAAGGCCTAGTAGATGGAACAAGTCAGCGCGGCACAGAACAAGCCGGCACCTCATCGGCGCATGCGCGAGGAGAGAGAAACGCGACGGCGTACCTTTTCGTCGAGGTTGGGCGCCCGTGTCAGGTCGGACACGGCCGCGTTAATGCGGCGGCCGAGATCTTGAAGGACCATGGTGCTTGAGTCTTCAGGATCTTGCTGTAGCACGAGATGGAGGTGGAGCGTTGGAAACGTGGATCGCCGGGTTGCCGGAGTGCTGAGGCGGCGGTGGTTGCGACGACTGACAGGGCGATTGTGAGCTCCGCTGGTGGTCAAAGAGTAAAGTGGCCAAAATCACGAGCGCAGAGCCGCAATCAATCGATGTCACACACTGGTTGGCCGATTGCGGGGTGAGCCGAGCGAGGTAGTGGCTGCAAGGGTCGCCAGGCCACGGGCAGATAGCGCAGCAGGGCAGGTTGGCTGGCAGGCAGAGCAAGGGTTGTCTGCCACTAAGCAGTGGCGCTTTAGTGCTTCACAGACTGCTCCAAGGCCCTGTGAGGACCAGTCATCCACTGAAGCCATCACAGCTTGCTTTTGTTTCCATGCTTGCCATGTCACTTCTGCATCTCGTTCTGTCGAGAAGTACCCACCGATCTGATATTCCTCCTCATACTATGTAACTTGACGCAACCATGATGGACACGGTATAAATTGGCACTAAGGTTTGTGGAACTGCATCTACATATGGCAGCCATCTTCTCTTTCGCGCAGTGTTGCACGCTTGCTTCACGCTCCTCGGTTCCGGTTGTGCCTCACGCTGTACAGAGGTTGTGGACCGATACCCATCTGTTCATGCCTTTTGATTCAAGAAATTATGGACTCATCGTTGTTTCTAGGTGACTACAAAAGCCCACAGTATACTAGAGCTCTGGAGAAACAAATCACCAGGTACCAGTCAAGGCCACAAACGACCACACGCTGCCCACTGTGCTGCGGGCCTTGTTGTTCACATAGTCGCCAATGTCCGTCGTGCCGCTCACAACAAACTTGGTGGGCATGGGCACGGGATTCAGCCCGTTTGTCACAAACTTGTACATGGCGTCGACGGCTAGTGTGCCCACGCCGTACGTCGAGGCGTACTCGCGGCTGGTTGCGGCCACCCACATTGCCCACTCGGAGATCATAAAGTCTACCGAGTACCCGTCGCCTGGCACCGCGTACAAGGTGCCTCCGCTCACACTCGCCAGGTCTGCGTACTTTTGGGCGTACCAGTCAGCCTGCATCACGTGTGCCTCCTCAGGGAACGTGGACAGGCCGAGCAGCGCGTCAGGGTACAGGTGAAATGCCGTCACCCAGCTGTCCGGATGGCCATAGTTGTAGGTGAAGTGGGTTGGGCTCGAGACGCTGTTCAGTCCAAGTCCCTCGGTGCTGTAGATGGTATCGGCGAAGCTCTCGCCATACGACGTATAGTTGGACAGACCAAAGAGCGCCCCAAGGGCCTTGAGGCCTACCGCAGAGCAGATACCAAGGCCGGTCTGGTTCGCACTGGCAGTGATGGCGTCGACAGTGCTGAGCTGATCTGCAGGGTACAGACCATTGGCAACGGTCCAGTCGCCAGCCACAAGGAGCTTCTCCTTGTACGTGTCAAGCCAGGCTGTGGAAGTACCGGTGGCTTTGGTGTAGGCGTACAGCAGGGTGAATAATGGCGCTGTGGCCTCGACGTAAATGGCCTCGCCGCCGCCATCATTATGACCCGATGCCTCGGGGTAGACTAGAGGGGTGTCAAGTGTTAGTGTGCTGTGGTCCAGGGGCAAGCACAACCAGGAACTTACCTCCGAGGTCGTGCGGGATGTACTGTTCCGGCCAGTCGCCCGTGTTGAGATAGATGAGGTACGGTTCAAGGAGCAGTTTGATCCAGTCGGGGCTAATGACATAGAGTGCAGGGAAGGTCGGGAATATCACATCGATCGTCGAAACGTCGCCGTCGCTCGAGATCTCCTTGAGGAATGCCAGCACACTTGCCGCGTCGTATGTGCTGGTAGGAATCACCAGGTCCATGGCCCCATAGATTTGGCGGACAGACTGCTCGAGCAAGACGGTGTAGTCGGCGGCAAAGGGTGAGAATGCGGCGCCCGCCGCGACCACCTGGGCGTCAAAGGACGTGGATTCTTCATGGGCGCTCTCGTAATCGGCGAGAAACGCAGGCAGGGCTGTCTCTGGTGTTGGATACTCGGACATGTAGTAGCCGCTGTACGAGGTTCCCAGGAAGGTCAAGGCATGGGCTCGATCATAGCCCACTGCAAAAGTGGCAGACGCGCTGGTTGTGCTGCCAAAGTCGTGGCTAATGCCAAACGTGTAGTCTGCACCGTACGCCGTGGCCGTGTTGTCCAGCGTGCCACTGGATACAAAATCTTGCTGCACAGTGCTGCGGGCATTGTACATGTAGGTCATTGTCGAGCCGCTGGCCGGCTTGCTGCCAAAGATGATGGAGCCCCACGCGGCCATCTGGTCCACCTCTTCATAGAGTGTCTGGCTTGGGTCGGAGACATTCCAGTACACTGACTCCCCGTCTGACCCTATCTGCACGCTGGCACTCAAGGACCCCGAGAAGCCCGACCACGAATCGTCGAGACCACTGAAAATCTGCACCTCCTGGGCAGACGAGCTGCTGACGCTGACGGTGAGGTATGAATAAGGCAGAGACTGGCGGACATAGTTGCTGGGCGACACGGGGGAGAAGAAGTCTAGAGTGACGGTGGCGGAGCCTGCGGTCAGGGTGATGATGGTGTGGGTGGCCGTGAACTCGATGCCGGTTTGGGTGGCTGCCTTTGCATTGGCCACGCCGTTCACCTCGCTGAAGAGGTAGTATGTTGTGCCGGCTACTCGTGCAAACACGGGCCAGTAGAGGGTCTGGCCGTACCAGAACTCGGGCTCAGCGGTGGGCGCATCGCTTGCAGTGTTTCCTGGTAGCCAAGCCGACAGGTAAGGATTGCGGACAGCCAGCGGGTACGACGAGATGCTTGCTGTTGAAGCCCACGACGACGTGACGCACGCTGCAATGGAAAGCAGGCCAAGTGCCCACCTGAAGTGCACCTCCAGACGCATCTCGATGTCTTGATAACGGTAATGCACGCCCGGTCGGTCTGTCTGCCCCTGCTTCCTCTTGAATGAGCGCTCTAAATTGAACTTGGACTTGTCAAGGAGCGACGAACAGGAAAGGGCCAGCTCTTCTGGTATATATTTATTATACCTGCTGGTTCCTCTTTTCCGTGTATATTCTGCCCGTGTCGGTTGCCTGGGAACATCACAACCCCATAACGGGGCCCGCCCAGGACCACCGGCGCAGGGTCGAATTCGTCTGCCTAATGAGACTAACTGAGATGGTAGCTGTTGGCCTGCTGAAAAGCGAGTTCCTATCTGGCTTGTCTGGATTGCGCAATCCTGTCCGCTAAAGACCAGGGCGAATAACGGCGGTCGAGCTCCTCTTTTGCATTTGCAGATCGACCACTTTGGTACGTAGACCACGCTCTACCTACCTTGAGGGAATGCCGTTGCTCCAGTCAGACTGACCCCGGTTGGTGAAGACGTATAAATGCAGGAATCTCCGGTTTACCGGGGTCGAGCAGTCTCCCGATTTCTGAAGACTCGCAAAGCTATTCCCGGGCGATGAAATAACTCTGTGTTCCTTCTTGGTCAACTTTTAGCCCTAGGACTGCTGAATCCTTTCAGACCTGATTCCTGAATCAATAGTGCCGAGGCCGCGTTGCCCATGCACGATTGCATGCATGCCACGTCGATATAGTCCTACTCAGATGTGTGACCATGCTGGTTGCACGAAACCAGTGCCACTGTGCTGTGTACGCCGGCAAGTGCATGTGTGGTCAACAACAGGCACTCAAAATTAAATGATAGCGCAGCGCGGATATATCAGCGGCGGGGATCTCCAAGCCTAGCGCGTCTGTAGGGTACTTCAAGTCCGTAGACAGCCACAAGAAGGGAAACCGAATCATCGCTGAAAGTTGCGCAGTGATTTGTCTTGGGACCAGCGTAATGGAATGCGGATTCAGCCCAGAGACCATAATTTCGGTTCTTTCACAGCACTTGTCTTTACGTGGTTCCAACAGCCCGAGTCATCGATGCGGTGTGCATCTCACAAACACAGTTCTGGATTGCGATCTTTGAGCCTGGACGTCTCGGCCGACTTGATACTGCGCAAGCCTAGGACAGTAAATGACTTTTCGCTACGTAGTCTCAGGCCTCGCAATTACGCACACGATGGAACAGAGAACAAACACGAGATATTAGTATCCCGATGCTTATATACATGTACATATTGTCAACTCCGTATATGTATCGGCGACCTCTCATACGTCAATATCGATTCTACTGGTCTGCATAACCGTTAGATATTGACCACAGATATATCTAGGTATACTTATATGAGTTTAGTAGTACGTCAAATTTCTTGTTATGAACTCGGCATGGAAATGGCTGCGTCGTACCTATATTGTTCAACTTCGTGTATAAAATGACATTTAACAATACAAAACACATCTGTACCTACCAAAACTGGTACTGGAAGAGCGACTTGCCGTGGTTGGCGTGTACTTGTCCTCAGGTCCTCATTTTCATACAACACAACATAGTAAAAGGAAGACACCCAGGTGACCATCGCTCACCATCTCAGACAGAAGCCAGACTATTGAAGAAGGGCCGATGGCTAGAAACGGGCTGCAAGTGTGAGCATTTCCAAGATGTGGCGAAAGCCTTTTCATTCAATCTGTTCAGGTGCCCAGCACCTCAACTCCGAGGTCACAAGCCCCGGTCAATCATCACTTGACCCTTTGGCACGTAGCTTTCGCCGATCACGCACCTCACGACTGTGAACTGTACTTAGATCGCCCATAAATCGCGCCCAAGTCAATATGCCGCTCTCAAGCTCGCGCCCAAGGGTCATGCTGAGTCCCTCGTATGTCTCGCAGCGCGCCAGGCCCAATACCGCCATGACAAGCACCAGGTTATCATTCGGTTGCGGCTCGGCCTGATAGAGTCTGCGACGCAGATACTGCAGGCGAAGGGCAAACTCTCGCAGGCTACCGTCAAAGCGGCGCTCGTTGGGCGAGATACTGCTCAACTCGCTCATCCACGTCGTGACATCCTCGCCGCCCGCTCTGGGGATCGCTTCGAGGACGAGGTCGTGTATCACCTTTGGGTTCTCCTCGGCACTGGCGAGCGGGTCGTATCCACTGGCGAGAAGGGTGTCCCGCACGTCACTGGAAAAAGACCCAACCATGAGAAGGCAGACGGCAGCACGGTTGGTGGTCCACTGCTCGTGTGTGAGGGCAGTATTGCTCGTCTTGTTCGCCCACGACGGAGTCTGCGGCCGTGGCTCTGGCACGCCGGGATACGGTGCGGTGATGTAGTCGGCTAGCCCATGGAAGCGCAGGATTCGTTTCAACACATCGTCCCATTCGTCCAAGTTCTCGAGACCAAGCAGACGGGGGAGCGGTGGCAGGGTCAGGGTGTGGAGCGATTGTCGCGATGCAGCGCCTACGCCCGAGCCAGCAGGATTGGTAGGATGATTGCTTTGAGACGTGAGGGCTGGTGACGGATTCGAGAGCTGTGACCGCAGTGGTTGCGGCAGTAGTAATGCACTTTGATGAGGTCGCGAGGCGGGCACAATGCTATCGTAGGCCGGTGGCATCAGGATATCGTCGCGGAAGCTCGAGTACTCTGGGCGGTGGTGCCGTCCAACATCGTAGTCTTTTCTGTAGTTGTTGTGGGCTGACAGAATGCCCGACAGCAGGCTCTGACCTGTCGCCCAGGTGGCCGATGCCCAAGCCTGACCGCGGCTTGGGCTTGGGCTGCCAGGGCTCGGTGCTGCTGCGAAGCTCGTGGAGGATGTTGATGCGGACCCGGAGCGCGGGCCTGCGCGTTGGTGATATGACGCCATATAGGGCTTGAAGGCAATGTCAGGCCTGAGCGTCAGTGTATCTGACTCGGCCGACTCGGGCAATGGGTGGATGCGCTCAGTGTTCAGTTCGATGACCAGAGAGTGCACAGACGGTGGTTAGTTTCCCAAGAGGCGGGCAAAAGGCGAACGTTGATAGCAAGCTGAGAAAAGTCGAGAAGGAAAAAGCACAAACGATTCACCAGAGGGCGCTTAGAAGATTGCTATACTATGTACTATGTATGTACTGGTATCGAGCCGTGAGGAGCAGGTTTCCAATGCTAGTCAACATTGCATCACCTGCAGGTAGCAGTGGGCTGGCGACCCGCTTCCCCGGATCGATCAAGCAGTCAGCTGTGGCCACCAGTTGCTCCGCGCAGTCGGACTTGTACACAGTACATAGTACGTTGACATGTCTACGACTCAATTACGGGCGAGTAGTGTCGACATACTGGCAGAGAGCCAATTGTGCTGCCTATTACTGCGTGCTCTTTGTCTTCTCGCGATTTTACGTGTATGCAAGTACAATGTAGGCAAGAAACTGGGGCCAATTTTATTACAGTGGCTGGGAAACAATTGGCAAAGGCGGCTTTATGGCTTGCAGCTACTGTCTCATCAACCAAGATTAGCGCCAAAAGCAAGCGAATAAACAGGCAATGCGCCTAAGCAGGAGGTTGTTTATACATGTAGCAAATCCCAGGAAAAACCAGAGATGCCTCTATTCATGACATTACAGGTTATCAGGATGTCGGTGCTTCATAGAAATCCTTCAACCACAGCTTTGGCCTAAGAGAATTGTTGCCAAAATTGATTAAGTAACAAAAAAGGAAAAAGTAACGGAAATTTGAAAATGAGCTTTGCGCAAACCCGGAATCGAACCGGGAGCCCATCGAATCTCATTTGCCTTGAACGAGGAGACACAAGAAAATGGCAACGATGGATTTTACCACTAAACCATTTGCGCTTGATTTAGGAAATTCGCAATATATTATATTCCATTTTCCTTTCTGCAAGCAGTTTCGAGATTTCGCGAGGACTTCTATTTACATTCCGATATCAATTGTATACATGTGTCTGCCCATATAACATATAACAGTAGACGAGCCTTAGAGGAGGCTCGCATATAGTAGCTGGAGTAAGTCCAACTCATCTGGAATAATCGGGTCAGTTCTATTTACCGCTTACTGGAAGAGCAATATTGAAACTACAGCTCTTCCTGGAATCGATATACTATATAGTGGGCCTCACTCGTATTGTGCAGCGACATTAAACGGGCTTTGATCACCTCTGTTATTCTTTTCTGAATGGGCACCGCGGACCCGGTGGCTCATCAGGATATGAAGAAAAGCTTCGACTTACCCGATGCCCTTAATCTATGCCTCAAAGCGATCTGGCGAATGGAGGGGAGTGTAACTTCTTTTGTCCTCGCTTTGCTGCGGTGATAGATCATTATCAGCATATATAAATTTCAAAGCTTAGGCCGAAGCTGGATATCATTTGAGAAACTATCAAATTTTCTTCTATTCACCTTGTTGATTTCGGTTTCTAAGTCTCTGGAACTACTGGTTGACTCAGAACTGTCTAATAGCGCCGACTCTTCATAACATCCTCCTCGATAGTTCATGCTAATGCGACTCGACTGCAAATGGGCACAAATGGATCGAGCTTCCAAGCTACATTCGTCTCCTCGAAGGTGTTCTGTGACCCCATCTCTAAACAGATCCATCCGGGTTGGAAATTTGCAGCTTTTGTAACAGGACATTCAGCCTATGTTCCTCAGGATCTGCATTTATGCTGACCATGTTGACAGGATAAACTGCCCGAGCATAGTTGGCCATAACCCGGCTGTCGGCCTCCGAAGCATTGATGCTGAGATGTGTATCAGCAATGCTTGCTACCTCGGTAGGCAGTTTGTCATAGAGCAGACGAAACACGGTGTTGGAGAGAAAGAGCCCCGAGCTTGCTCGTAAAGCCCGTGAAGTGCTAGTAACAGACTACCTGTCGAGTCTTCGATTGGGTTGGAAGCTAGTTGGTCGTTTCCAAGTGCGCCGGCGTACTCGAACCCAAGCACGGAAAGGAATTGGAGCATCACGGGAGCGTAGTTTGAGAAGCTATGTCTGGCGTAGTACAGACGGGCGACGGTCTCCAATCTAGCCTTTGAAACCTGCATGATCTCCCCAACTGTCAGCTGGGCATGCGTAGCGTCAGTGGCGATGGATACGTCGTATAAGTCGTTGTTGACAAATGGTTCGAAAAGGAGAATTATAGCATAATGGAAATGCAGACTGTCATGAAATTGAGGCTCAGTAAGCGTTGCAATAGTGGAGTATCTCGTGTGACAAGAACGTACTGCATATGTAAATGGCTAGGCAGCGCAATTGTTATGACCCACGATCATGCAGGTCACAAGAACAGGCCAACGCAACATGATATGGATGTCGGAACCACGACGGACCGACAGGAGCCCTTATATAAGGATATCTGGACACTCATAATGACATAATTAGGGTTAGGGTCCTAATGGTTGCACGATCGATAGAATCGATATCGACTATATCGACTTACTAAGACAACGGAAGGATATAAGGACGGATAGTTTCCTACTATTTAGATAGTTTCCCTTATAGTCTTTAGTTGTAAATCTAAGTATTATTTTATATAATAGGGTAATCCCTCTGAATTACTTATAATACTTAATATTATTCGATAATATATAAAGACTTAAAGGTAATACTTCCCCACCTGCTAATATATAACTTATAGGTACTTCCAGAATCCGGGATTTAGGTAAGGATTATTATATAAGAGTTATAAAAATATAATAATCCTTACCTAAATGTCACAGGCCCACCTGTGTAACATTGCCTTCGCCCGACGTGCCTGATAAGTTGACTAGATCTTCTGAAACGTGTTCAGAAGATTGCGTACCTTTTGCCTCAACCGCCCAAGCGAAAGGTTTCGTACGTACGTCGGAGACGGCCGCAGGAACGCTAGTCAATTCCTGGAGCCCCACAGGGGCCAGCCCGTCACACTAAATCCCGGATTCTAGAAGTACCTATAAGTTATATATTAGCAGGAGGGGGAAATATACCTTTAAGTCTTCGTACGTTTATCGAGTAATATTAAGTATTATAAGAGATTAAGAGGGATTACCCTATTATATAAGGTAATACTTAGATTTATAACTAAAGATTATAAGGAAGCTATCTAATATTAAGCTATAAACTCCTATCCTTATATCCTTCTATTATCTTAGTAAATCGATATAATCGATATCGATCCTATCGATCTATAGTATATTAGTCGATATAATCGATATCGATTCTATCGATCGTATAACTATTAGAACCCTAACCCTAACTATATTATTATAAATATCTAGATATCCTTATATAAGAGATTCCTATCGGTCCGTTAAGGTTCCGATTTACTAGTATATAGTTATATTAGCCTATTCCTATAACCTATATATTTATAGGTTATAATATTATCTCCCTTCTATTAATCTTTATCCCTAAAGACTTATAATATTTCCGTAAGTAATCCTACCTAATATTCTTACTTCGGATTATACTTTCCTAATTCGTTATATCGTCGTCTTCTCGTATAACGAAACCTCGTTCGTTAAATCTAAGGTCTAATTCTGCTAAATAGAAGTTATCCTTATACTCGATTATTCTTTCGAACGCTTTCGAGATATATCCTTATTCTTATTATAATTCTAAGGGTAGGACTTCTTATTAAGTTTCCCTTAGTAATTCTTCTCGCTATACCGAGTATATATCTTTAAAGCTTCCTTATTATAATATTTTAGAGACGATTAATTCTGCCGACTTTTTATATATCTCTTTATAATATTAAAAGTTAAAGGATAAGATCGAGGAGCTAGAAGATAAACTAATACTCTTATATAGGTAGAAAAAGATATAATAAGAGCGGATAGTATATACTATTCGTTATAGTTTATCGAATCTAGAAGACCTAGATTATATAAAATATAAGGAGGTAGAGAAGGAGTATTTAGCTATCGAAGCTAAATATCGTTCCGTAGAGCCGACCGTTCCTAAAGGCTTATTACTTAAGGGTTTTATAATTACTATATTAGAGGATTTTAATTAGTCTAGGATTTCTCTATTATCTCCGTTTAATTTTCTTATTAGTAATTTATAAGGTATTAGGGCTTCTAGTTTATAACTTTAATTTCTTTAGAATTATTATTAGGGGTCCTTAATAAAAGGTCTAATTATTCCTATAGGTAATTATTATAGTTAAAGATATAAATAATCTTATAGCTTAGTAATTAGAGTTCCTAGTTTCTTATTAGGAGGTCTAGGGTTCGATTCCCTATAATACCTTCTCTATCTAAGGCTATAATAACTTTTTATTTTCGTATTCTTTAATAAGGTCTAGGTATATATTCTTTAGTAATTCCTAAGTATTTTCCGAATTATTATAATTTTTCTATTTAATAAGGTATTATTTTCCGTATCCGCGTTTATATAAGTCGAGAATCTATTTAACTTCGTATTATCCTTATTCTAGTTCGATAATATCTATATTATACGAGAGTTCTATATCTACTAATACTAGTTCTAGGAGTAAAATATAGAAGACCGGGTATAAGCGTATATATAGGATTTCTAATTTATAATTAATTAGTAAAATCTATCGTATAATTTTATAAGGTCCGAGTTTTTTATAATTAAGTTTATTACTAGGTTTAGTAGTTTTAATATTTTTACGGTTAAGGTAGACTTTATCTCCCTTTTATAGGATTAATCTTTTAATCCTTTTCTAATTAGCGTATTTCGTTATTTATTTTTTAATATCCTAAAGTATATATCGAGTATCTTTATATAATTACTTAATTCTTCTAGCGTATTAATCTACCGTTTCTATATTTCTACCTAATAGTATTTCGTAATATACCGTAGGGTTATATTTATAAAGTAGGAAGAATAGTAATTTTCCTATACTTATCGTATCTATACTATTATAGGCGAATTATATTATAAGTAAGAGTTCGACCTAATTATCCTATTCGTAGTTAATATAGTATTATAGATATTATTCTATAATCTAGTTAATACGTTCTATTTATTCGTCTATCTAAGGATAAAATACTATAGATATACGTTATATCGTTCTAAGGTATTTAGTAAGTAAGATTTAGAATCTTAATATAAATTTTCTATCTTTATCTAATATAATTTCCTAAGGTATTCCGTAATTAGCGATAATAATACGGAGGAATATATATACGAGTTCCTCTACGGTACTATTTTCTTTATATAATAGGAAGTATATATACTTACTTAATCTATAAACTATTACTAAGATATTATTATACTATATCTAAGTTAAAGGTTCTTATAAAAGGGGTAATTTAGTAATAAAGTCTAGACTAATAGATAATTATATAGTTATAGGTATTAATAGGGGTTATAATAGTCCGTAAGGTTTATATTATTCTATCTTATTCCGTATAATGATCCTTGCCTGAATCCCGGATTCTGGAAGTACCTATAAGTTGTATATTAGCAGGTGGGGAAGTATTACCTTTAAGTCTTCGTACGTTATCGAGCAATATTAAGTATCATAAGTGATTAAGAGGGATTACCCTATTATATGAAATAATACTTAGATTTACAACTGAAGACTATAAGGAAACTATCTAATAGCAAGCTATAAACTCCTATCCTTATATCCTTCTATTATTCTGTTTATTAATGCGTAGCCTATCCGAGCCTATTAATACCTATAGTTGCCTATTAATTATCCGATAGGTAATAGTAATCTCTTATAGGCTTTTCCTTAACCCTGATTATATTATCCGTATTCCTTATATAAGAGATCCCTATCGGTCCGTTAAGGTTCCGATTTACTAATATATAGTTGCGCTAGCCTGTTCCTATAACCTATATATTTATAGGTTATAATATTATCTCCCTTCTATCGGTCTTTATCCCTAAAGACCTATAGTATTTCCGTAAGTAGTCCTGCCTAATATTCTTACTTCGGATTATGCCTTCCTAATTCGTTATATCTTCTAGAATTATAAAATCGCATACTGCGAATTCGTCCTTATCTTTATCCTAGAAGCGTATTACTACTCTAAATCGTTTTATATATATCGAAACCTAAGGTTACGAAGTTATACCTTATTTGTTATGCCTAGAGGAGGGGTTAGTATATAAGATAGTTAATAGTATGAAAAGTTATACGTAGTATATTAAACGAAATCGTTCTTATAATACGTTACGAGTACTAGTATCCTCGTATAAGTGGTTTTTCTTAGTAGTTCTTGCTATACTAATATTAACTCTTTCCTTAGTATCTAAGATTAACGACGAGTTAATACGTTTAGATAGTCGTAAGTTGGAGGAAGAGGAGCGTTTGCTTAAGCGTTAAAGAGAACTTACCGACGTATAAGCCCGTCTAATAGAGACTTTGGCTAGATTATCTCGTCTAAAGAAATAACGACGGTTTCTTTAGGAGAAGGGTATAAAGTTAGTAAACGCTGGTTTAGAAGAGGAGGAGCGTAAGCGGGTTACCGAGGCTATTTAAACCGTAGCTGCTAAGGAGGCCGTTCTATTTATATAGGATCCTTCGTTTAAGGGTACGGATTAGAATACGTTAGCGGCGCCTAACGCTACGATTAATTAGTCCGGATTCGATTTAGGGAGCCCGAGTATAGGTGGTTCTTAATAAAGGGTCTGGTTATTCCTATAGGTAGTTATTATAGTTAAAGATATAAGTAGTCTTATAGCTTAGTGGTTAGAGTTCCTAGTTTCTTACTAGGGGGTCCGGGGTTCGATCCCCTATAATGCCTTTTCTATCTAAGGCTATAATAACCTTTTTATTTTCGTATTCTTTAATAAGATCTGGGTATATATTCTTTAGTAGTTCCTAAGTGTTTTCCGAATTATCGTAGTTTTTCTATTTAATAAGGTATTATTTTCCGTATCTGCGTTTATATAAGTCGAGGATCTATTTAACTTCGTATTATGCTTGCTCTGGTTCGACGATGTCTATATTATACGAGAGTTCCGCGTTTACTAGTGCTAGTTCTAGAAGTAAAATATAGAAGATTGGATATAAACGTATATATAGGATTTCGAGTTCGTAGTTAATTAGGGAAATTTATTATATAATTTTATAGGGTCCGAGTTTCTTATAGTCGAGTTTATCGCTAGGTCTAGTAGTTTTAATATTTTTACGGTTAAGGTAGACTTTATCTCCCTTCTATAGGATTAGTCCCTTAATCCTTTTCTAATTAGCGTATTTTGTTATTTATTCTTTAACGTCCTAAAGTATATATCGGGTATCTTCGTATAATTGCTTAATTCTTCTAGCGTATTAATCTGCTATTTCTGCGTTTCTACCTAGTAGTATTTCGTAGTATACTATAGGATTATATCCGTAGAGTAGGAAGAATAGTGATTTTCCTATACTCGTTATATCTATACTATTATAGGCGAACTACGCGGTTAGTAAAAGTTCGACCTAATTATCTTGTTCGTAGTTAACGTAGTATTATAGATACTATTCTATAATCTGGTTAGTATATTCTATTTATCCGTCTATCTAAGGATAGAATACTATAGATATATATTATATTATTCCGAGGTATTTAATAAGTAAGATCTAGAATTTTAATATAAATTTCCTATCTCTATCTAATATAATTTCCTAAGGTATTCCGTAGTTAGCGATAATAATACGGAGGAATATATATACGAGTTCTTCCGTAGTACTACTTTCTTTATATAGTAGGAAGTATACGTACTTGCTTAGTCTATAAACTACTATTAAGATGCTATCGTACTGCACCTAAGTTAAGGGTTCTTATAAGAGGGGTAGCTTGGTAATAAAGTCTAGACTAATAGATAATTAAATAGTTATAGGTACTGGTAGAGGTTATAGTAGTCCGTAAGGTTTATATCGTTCTATCTTATTCCGTTTATATATATTGTAGTTATTAACGATATCTATGATTCGTTTCTTGAGGTTTAGTGGGTTCTAATGGCGTTGGATCCTTTTATAGGTTGCTCTGATTCCTTAGTATCTATATACTAGTGCGCTATAGATGCTTCTAATATAGTCGTTTTGTTTTAATATTATTATACTATCGAGGTTAGGTGTTTCTCCTTCGATACGTAGTATTGCGTTAAGTTCCTTGGTAATGGATAGTATAGTAAGGTTGCCTTCCGAATCTTCTTTGAAGATTATTATAATATCTTAGTCTTTGCTATTGCTATCCTTATAATCTAGCCGTTTGCTAAGAGCGTCTACTCGTTCGTTTTCCTTACCTTTATAGTAGATAATCTTAAAGTCGAATTCTAATAGAAATTCGTACTATCTAACTTACCGTTTATTAAGCTATTTTATCGAGGTAAATGCCTAGAGATTCTTATAATCCGTATATATAAGAATTTGTTGTTTTACGCCGATAAGGTAGTATCGCTATTCCCTAAAAGCTTCTACTATTACTATAAGTTCTTAATCGGGCGTTCCGTAGTTAAATTCTAGTCCGTTTAATTTCTTGCTGAAATTACTAACTATCCGTAATCGTCCCTTATCGTCTCGTTATCCGAGTTATCTACCGAGTATATAATCTAATATATTTATCTCGATCTCGAAAACTTTATCTTAGTCTACTTCGACTAGGATTAGTTCTAATATAATTACGTCCTTGATTATACTAAAGGCTTTCTATACCTATTCGTTCTAATTAAAGGTAATATCCTTTTTCGTAAGTTCCGTAAGTAGTACTATAATACTATTATAGTTCTTAATAAATTATTAGTAGAAGTTAGCGTAGCCTAAGAAGGCTCTAACGTCTTTAATATTCTAAGGTATAGGCTAGTCCCTAACTGCCTATACTTTATCTTTCTATATTCGTATATACCCTAGTATAATAGTATATCCGAGGTAGTTAACTTCTTAAGTATTCTAATTATATTTAATAGGTTCTACTAAAATCTTATTATCTTAGAGGATTTATAGGATTATCGTAACGTACTTCTAGTATTCTTCGAATATCTTTAAGTAAATAAGGATATCGTCTAGGTAAGCGATTATAAAATAGTCGAGGTATTCGTATAAGATAAAGTTTATTATCTCCTGGAATAATATAGGGGCGTTAGTAAGTCCGAATAGTATAATAAGATATTCGAAATATCCGTAGCGTATTCTAAACGCTGTTTTCTATTCTTCCCCGGGTTTAATACGAATATACGTATATCCTTCTTTAAGGTCGAGGGCTATAAACTATTAGGCTCCTCTAAGTCTATCTCTAAGTTCTTTAAAGAGAGGTAAGGGGTACCGATTCTTAATTATAATATCGTTAAGTTACCGATAGTTAACGTATAGTCGTAGTTTGCCGTTTTTCTTTAGTATAAACAGGATTAGGTATCCTGCTAGTAAATAGGAGGGTCTAATATAGCCTTTCTTAAGATTTTCGTCGATATATTCTCTAAATACTTTAAGTTTATCCTTATCTAATCCGTAGATAGGAAAGAACTTTAGTTATTCTCCTTCCTTAAGTAGGATCTCGTAATTATATAGGCCGTACTCTAGTAGGCCGTTATCGAATTTTCCTTAAAATAGTTTTATAAACTTCCGATACTCTTCTAGTATACCGGAGAGGTCTCTAAATATATCTTCGTCTTATATAGTTACTATTATAAGGAGATATCGTTATATATACTTAGTTCCTTCTTAAACTTATTACGATAATATATCCTACTATCTATAGAATCCTATTATATCGTATCCTAATCTGCCGTATCCCTTCCTTTATTAGGTATTAACTATCGCTAGATCCTTCTCTATAAGCTATCGAGGTTTATCGTATCCTAGGGTAGCTATCGTCTTAGCTCTTCTCGATTTAAAGGTATATATAAATTCGTTTAAGCCCCTGCTATTTAGGTATCGCTTAGTAACTAAATCCGATCCTACGCCTTTAATTACAACCGCTTCTTAGGTATCCGCTTTATCCTATAAAATATAGCTATTAGTCTAATCGATTCGAGGATTTTCCCTTCTTAACTATAGTATGCCTAAGATTAGCTCGTATTATACGGTATCCGTAATATCGAAGTTTATTAGTATCGTACGTTTATAGATTATAACTAGTAATTAATTAGATTCTATATCGATAATACCTCGGCTATAAGCGACTTCTATACCTTCTATAGTACTAAGTTTATAGGGTTCTATCTTCTTCTTCTAAGGTATCCGTTCTCTATTAATAACGCTTAGGGATATAAAGTTTCCTTATACTCCGCTGTCTAGGAGTGCTATATAGTATTTATCGTTAATTTATACTGCGATTTTTAAATATTTATACGTCGAGCTATCTATCGTATAGAGGGACTTTATTATAAGTCCTAATCGCTTATTATCCCTTATAGGCGATCCTTACCTTTTAGGTTCTACTATTCTTACTATACTCTAAGGGCTGCTATTTATACTAGGTTCTTAGTTTATTATATTCCGTATCGTATATATACTGCGGCCTATCGCTATAGGCGCGCTTAATTTTCTTCTTCGGTATACGGAGTTTATACTCCGGGCTAATTATCCTTAAGGTCGTAGTAGGTACGCGCTTTATCCGCTAGGTGTTCTATATAGTCGGCGCGCTTATAGAAGCTATAATACATAGGTTCTATATACGTAGGCTTTACGAGCTTTTCCCTTTATTTCTATTCGTATATTCTATACTAGTCGAGCGCTTTTTCTTACGCGTAAGGTACGCACTAGGGTATTATATATTAGTACTATTTTACTTATCGTATAATATATTCGTAGGGGGTATTATATATAAGGCTAATACTAGCATAATTTCCCCTTATTCTAAGTACTTTATAATAATCGCTATTATTATTATCGTAGGCGATAATACTATACCCTATCTTACGTATAGGGAACTATTCGTTAGTTACCTTATATTTAAAGTATTATCTGCAATTATATATAATACAGGCAAACTATATAATCTAGTGGTATTTTTCGTAGAGGTACTTAATTCGCGCGTCTTCCTATATAAGGGGGGTTTCGTCTTAATAAGATATTATTCGGAATAGTTCTCTAAGTATAATACTATAGATAAGGTAGTATATATCTCCTTTATCGATATCTTCGTCCGTAGAGCTTTCTGATTCTAAGCTCGTTTCTTCGTTAATAGTTTAAGCGCTGGTATCCTAACCGATGCTAAGCGTTTCCTATTATTCCGTGATTTTCGTAATATTGCTCTACGAGATATCCGTTTTATTAGGTAGTTTATACCCTTCTATATCGCGCTAGTAGGGGTATTCCCTAATAAGCTAGGCTTACTACTCTATTACTAGTCTTTCGAATAGACCGTTATCTATAGAGAGGGGTATTCTCTAGGTAACTATAATTTATTATTCTTTACGAGGTTTCTAAGGGAACTATCCTAAGCCTTGCTTTACCGAGAGGTACGTTATATAATTTTCCTTATAATAGAAGGTCTAGTTAAGGAGTCTATAATCGGAGTCGTCCGATACTTACTCTAGAAGCTGGTTTTAGCTAGGAGTAGAGTCCGTGGTCTTACGTATTATAATATTGGCTTATCGTCCTTCGGGGACTTTCTTAAATTCTCTGGGTTTCTTAGGTTGTCGGTATTCTCGTACGAAGTAGCCTGTTTTGCTATAGTTAAAGTATTCCTTGCTTATAGGTTTACGCTAAGCTGTATCGAGCTCTATAGGTCCTAAGTATATCGTACTACTAATTGCTATACCTCGTTATTAGAAGCTACGGTTAGTTATCTGTTAAATCCGCCGTCCTATATTAGCGTAATTCCTCTATATAGTATAGCTTCCTCCTTTCTTGCTTTTCTCTATACGTCTTTCGTAGAGACGGTTATCGATACGGATAGCGTTATTACTAAATATTATAAAATCTTTAGGCTAATCCTGCTTAGAGATTTCGTCCTTAACTTTATCCTTAAGTCCTCTATAGTAGTATTCTATAAGGTTTTTATCTTCCTAAGGGAGGCGTATTAAGAGTTACTTAAAGCGGACCGTATAGGCTAAAGTAGACTTATTCTACTTAAGTTCTATAAGTTGTTATACTATAGTCTGTTCTTCGTTAGGGTTGCTAAATATTTCCTTAAGGATACGTTCGAATCCTGCGAATAAATCGAATATATTCTTAGTAGTCGTTTTACGTTAATCGAGGTTGCCTAGGTATTTAATATAGTTACGAAGTAAGGGTTCGTACTAGATAAGTACGTCCTTTTCGAGTTATATACCGGCTAAGATAACTTTATCGGGTTCGGTGGTAAATTATACTACGTTATATAGGAAGTACGCCTTATAATAGGTAAGGAACCCTTAAAGCGTCTTCTAGTTACTATCGTATATAGTAGGTTTATTTATCTTATAGCCGTTACCGGTATTTTAAATAATAGGCGCTAGGGTTATAGTGGCCGTAGCTTAGTATTATTCGAGCTATTAGGCCTGCTTATAGATAGTGCGATTCTGCTGTTCCTAGTTCTGCCGGAGTATAGCGAGTTATTAGGTAAGTTCGATTAATTAGTATATTATATCTTCCTAAGTTATAACCTAGCGATATCCTTCGCCTAAGGTAGATAGGGTAGGAGTTTAAGGAGCTATTACTATACTTAATATTACCTAAGAGGTATACGTAGACCGTCCTAAATAAGAGTTATAAAAATATAATAATCCTTACCTAAATCCCGGATTCTGGAAGTACCTATAAGTTATATGTTAGCAGGTGGGGAAGTATTACCTTTAAGTCTTCGTACGTTATCGAGCAATATTAAGTGTTATAAGTAATTAAGAGGGATTACCCTATTATATAAAATAATACTTAGATTTATAACTAAAGACTATAAGGAAACTATCTAATAGTAAGCTGTAAACTCCTGTCCTTATATCCTTCTATTATTCTGTTTATTAATGCGTAGCTTATCCGAGCCTATTAATGCCTATAGTTGCCCATTGACTGTCCGATGGGCAATAGTGATCTCTTATAGGCTTTTCCCTAACCCTGATTATATTATCCGTGTTCCTTATATAAGAGATCCCTATCGGTCCGTTGAGGTTCCGATTTGCTGATATATGGTTGCGCTGGCCTGTTCCTGTGACCTGCATATTCATGGGTTATAACATTCCGTTTATATATATTATAGTTATTAACGATATCTATAACTCGTTTCTTAAGGTTCGGTAGATTCTAATAATATTAGATCCTTTTATAGGTTACTCTAATTCCTTAGTATCTATATATTAGTATATTATAAACGCTTCTAATATAATCGTTTTATTCCGATATTATTATACTATTAAGGTTAAGTATTTCTCCTTTAATATATAGTATTACGTTAAGTTCCTTAGTAATAGATAGTATAATAAGGTTACCTTCCGAATCTTCCCTAAAGATTATTATAATATCCTAGTCTTTACTATTACTATCCTTATAATCTAACCGTCTACTAAGAGCGTCTATTCGTTTATTTTCTTTACCTTTATAGTAGATAATCTTAAAGTCGAATTCTAATAGAAATTCGTACTATCTAACTTATCGTTTATTAAGCTGCTTTATCGAGGTAAATACTTAGAGATTCTTATAATCTATATATATAAGAATTTATTATTTTACGCCGATAAGGTAGTATTCGAGTTATCTACCGAGTATATAATCTAATACGTTTATCTCGATCTCGAAAATTTTATTTTAATCTACTTCGATTAGGATTAGTTCTAATATAACTATATCCTTAATTATACTAAAGGCTTTCTATACCTATTCGTTTTAGTTAAAGGTAATATCCTTTTTCGTAAGTTCCGTAAGTAATACTATAATATTATTATAGTTCTTAATAAATTATCGGTAGAAGTTAATATAGCCTAAGAAGGCTTTAATATCCTTAACGTTCTAAGGTATAGGCTAATCCCTAACTACCTATACTTTATCTTTTTATATTCGTATATACCTTAGTATAGTAATATATCCGAGGTAGTTAACTTCTTAAGTATTCTAGTTATATTTAGTAGGTTCTATTAAAATCTTATTATCTTAAAGGATTTATAGGATTATTATAATATATTTTTAGTATTCTTCGAATATCTTTAAGTAAATAAGAATATTATCTAGGTAAGCGATTACGAAATAATCGAAATATTCGTATAAGATAAAATTTATTATTTCCTAGAATAATACGGGGGCGTTAGTAAATCCGAATAATATAATAAGATATATTTAATATCTATAGAATATTCTAAACGCTATTTTCTATTCTTCTCCGGGTTTAATACGAATATACGTATATTTTTCTTTAAGGTTAAGGGCTATAAACTATTAGGCTCCTTTAAATCTATCTCTAAGTTCTTTAAAGAGGGGTAAGGGGTATTAATTCTTAATTATAATATTATTAAGTTACCGATAGTTAACGTATAATTATAGTTTATAGTTTTTCTTTAGTATAAATAGGATTAGGTATCCTATTAGTAAATATAAAGGTTTAATATAGCCTTTCTTAAGGTTTTCGTCGATATATTCTCTAAGTGCTTTAAGTTTATCCTTATCTAATCCGTAGATAGGAAAGAACTTTAGTTATTCCCCTTCTTTAAGTAGAATCTCGTAGTTATATAGGTTATACTTTAGTAGGCTATTATTAAATTTTCCTTAAAATAGTTTCGTAAACTTCCGATATTCTTCTAATATACTGGAAAGGTCTCTAAACGTATCTTCGTTTTATATAGTTACTATTATAAGGAGATATTATTATATATACTTAGTTCCTTCTTAAACTTATCGCGATAATATATCCTACTATCTATAGAATCCTATTATATTATATCCTAATCTACTATATCCCTTCTTTTATTAAATACTAACTATTACTAGATCCTTCTCTATAAGCTATCGAGGTTTATTATATCCTAAGGTAGCTATCGTCTTAGCTCTTCTCGATTTAGAGGTATATATAAATTCGTTTAAGCCCTTATTGTTTAGGTATCGCTTAGTAATTAAATCCGATCCTACGCCTTTAATTATAACCGCTTTTTAGGTATCCGCTTTATCCTATAAAATATAGCTATTAGTCTAATCGATTCGAGGATTTTCCTTTCTTAACTATAATATACCTAAAATTAGTTTATATTATATAATATCCGTAATATCGAAGTTTATTAGTATTATATATCTATAGATCGTAACTAGTAATTAATTAGATTCTATATCGATAATACCTTAGCTATAAGCGATTTCTATACCTTTTATAGTATTAAGTTTATAGGGTTCTATCTTCTTCTTCTAAGGTATCCGTTCTCTATTAATAATACTTAGGGAAATAAAGTTTCCTTATACTCCGCTATCTAGGAATATTATATAGTTTTTACTATTAATTTATACTACGATTTTCAAATATTCGTATATCGAGCTATTTATCGTATAAAGGGACTTTACCGTAAGTCCTAATCGCTTATTATCCCTTATATATAATCCTTACCTTTTAGGTTCTACTATTCTTATTATACTCTAAGGGCTACTATCTATACTAGGTTTTTAGCTTATTATATTCTATATTATATATATATTACGGCCTATTACTATAAGCGCGCTTAATTTCCTTCTTCGGTATATAGACTCTATACTCCGGGCTAATTATCCTTAAGGTTATAGTAGGTATATGCTTTATCCGTTAGGTATTCTATATAATCGGCGCGCTTATAGAAGCTATAGTATATAAGTTCTACGTATACGAGCTTTATAAGCTTTTCCCTTTATTTCTATTCGCGTATTTTATACTAATCGAGCGCTTTTTCTTACGTATAAGGTGCGTATTAGGGTATTATATATTAATATTATTTTACTTATCGTATAGTATATCCGTAGGGGGTATTAGGTATAAGGCTAATATTAGCGTAGTTTCCCTTTATTTTAAGTATTTTATAATAGTTACTATTATTATCGTCGTAGGCGATAATACTATATCTTATCTTACGCGTAGGGAACTATTCGTTAGTTACCTTATATTTAAAGTATTATCTATAATTATATATAATATAAGTAAACTATATAATCTAATAATACTTTTCGTAGAGATAATTAATTCGCGCGTCTTCCTATATAAGGGGGGTTTTATCTTAATAGGTTATTATCCTAAATAATTCTCTAAGTATAATACTATAGATAAGGTAGTATATATCTCCTTTATCGATATCTTCGTTTATAGAGCTTTCTAATTCTAAGCTTATTTCTTCGTTAATAGTTTAAGTATTAGTATTCTAACCGATACTAAGCGTTTCCTATTATTCCGTAATTTCCGTAATACTACTCTATAAAATATCCGTTAGGAGAGGCGTCCTTTAGGTAGCTACGATTTATTATTCCTTATAAGGTTTCTAAGGGAACTATCCTAAGCCTTATTTTACCGAGAGGTATATTATATAATTATCCTTATAATAGAAGGTCTAATTATAGAGTTTATAATCGGAGTTATCCGATACTTATTCTAGAAGCTAGTTTTAACTAGGAGTAGAGTCTATAGCCTTATATATTATAATATTAGCTTATCGTCCTTCGGGGATTTTCTTAAATTCTCTAGGTTTCTTAGGTTATCGGTACTCTTATATAAAGTAGCCTATCTTACTATAATTAAAGTATTCCTTACTTATAGTTTTCCTTTAACCTATATCGAGCTCTATAGGTCCTAAATATATAATACCGCTAACTGCTATACCTTATTACTAGAAGCTACGGTTAGTAGTTTATTAAATCCGTTATCTTATATTAGTATAGTTCCTCTATATAGTATAGCTTCCTTCTTTCTTACTTTTCTCTATATATTTTTTATAGAGACGGTTATCGATACGGATAGTATTATTACTAAATATTATAAAGTCTTCGAGCTAATCCTACTTAGAGATTTCGTCCTTAACCTTATCCTTAAGTACTCTATAATAGTATTTTATAAGGTCTTTATCTTCCTAAGGGAGGTATACTACGAGTTACTTAAAGCGAATTATATAAGCTAAAGTAGACTTATTCTACTTAAGTTTTATAAGTTATTATACTATAGTCCGTTCTTTATTAGGGTTACTAAATATTTCCTTAAGGATATATTCGAATCCTACGAATAAATCGAATATATTCTTAGTAGTCGGCTTATATTAATCGAGGTTGCTTAGGTATTTAATATAATTACGAAGTAAAGGTTTATACTAGATAAGCGCGTCTTTTTCGAATCGTATACCGGCTAGGATAACTTTATTAGGTTTAGTAGTAAATTACGCTATATTATATAGGAAGTATACCTTATAATAGGTAAGGAACCCTTAAAGCGTTTTTTAATTACCGTTATATATAATAGGTTTATCTATCTTATAGCTATTATCGGTATTTTAAATAATAAGCGTTAGGGGCGTAGCGGCTATAGCTTAATATTATTCGAGCTATTAAGCCTACCTACGGATAGTATAATTCTATTACTCCTAATTCTATTAAAGTATAGTAAGTTATTAGGTAAGTTCGATTAATTAGTATATTATATCTTCCTAGGTTATAACCTAGCGATATCCTTCTCCTAAGGTAGATAGGGTAGGAGTTTAAGGAGCTATTACTATACTTAATATTACCTAAGAGGTATATATAAACCGTCCTAAATAAGAGTTATAAAAATATAATAATCCTTACCTAAATCCCGGATTCTGGAAGTACCTATAAGTTATATATTAGTAGGTAGGGAAGTATTACCTTTAAGTCTTCGTATATTATCGAGTAATATTAAGTATTATAAGTAATTAAGAGGGATTACCCTATTATATAAAATAATACTTAGATTTATAACTAAAGATTATAAAGAAACTATCTAATATTAAGCCGTAAACTCCTATCCTTATATCCTTCTATTATTTCCTATCTATAGTAAGTATAGATCCTTAGATTACCTAGAGCGATAGGAGCGTTAGCTTATTTAGATTATTTGGATTACTATCGCTCTAACTATCTTAGTTATTAAGGTAATCTATCCCTAACCCTAGTTATGCCGTTCTGTATTCTTATATAAGAGATCCCCATCGGTCCGTTAAGGTTCCGATTTGCTAGTATATAGTTGCGCTGGCCTGTTCCTGTAACCTGCATGTTCATAGGTTATAACACGGTAGTTATTCGAAGTATATTAACTTATAGCTTAATAGTTTAATACTAATATAGTTAGGAAGGGAAGGCGAAGGGGATAGCTTATAACCTCGAAGTAATATAGATACGATATTTACGTATAGTAACTAGAGTATATAAATCGATACCGAAATATATAGTCGAAGTAGAGGCGGGCTACCCTCCCCTCCTAATCTACCTAGATATACGAATCGTAGTAATAGAGGAACGCTAGGAATAGGAAGGGTAATTAGTATACGTATATAGGGTTATCGCCGCTTAGGTTAATCGAAAAGTAGTTTATATAAGGCCTATAGTAGGTATACGAGAGGGCTAGAAAGAATTCTTAGGCGAAAAGCTAGCCGAAGGATTAAGGCTATAGGTAAAGATTATAAAGGAACTTTAGTAAAAGTCGTAGATTAAGTAGATAGCTACGGTAATATAGCGGAGAAGTAATATACCTATAGAGATTATAGGGTTCCTTACCTTAACGGGGGTTATTAACTACTACCTAGGAATAAGAAAATATAAGGTATTAATACTCGTATAACTACGGACCGAGTATATAAGGCTAAAGGTATACCTATTTCGATATAAGGTCCCTACGGAGGTTATGCCGCTATATAGTTGCGATAGAGTAGAGATAGTATAATATATTATCCTAAACTACCTACTAGAGGAGGAGAGGAGAAGAAGATTAAGAGAAGAAGCGTAGGCGAAAGCGGAGATACCGCTGTTATCTCGTATATACTATAACGCACTAGTAATAGACCCTAGAATCGCCGGAACAATAGCGAGATAGCTGCTCGAGAGCAGAAGGCTCCCTGCGTTCTCGCTAGTAAGAAGTATTACGCCTATAGAGGCAACTAGCCCAGAAAGGGGGAGGAAGAGGAGGAGGCTTAGAGTCGCCCGAGCTTAACCTATCTAGTTAGTAAGAACTAGCGGGTAAGCGCTAAGACCGTATAAAGAAAGCTGTAATAGAGTAGCGAATAAGCAGTAGTATATAGGTTTTCCCCGGTATACGGTTTATTATATAATAGATCCGCAGGAGTTCCGGGTGCTAATGGGCAAAGCGGAGTATAATATAATAATAATAATAATATATACTGCAAGATCCCAGCACGGAGATTTTGCAGCATATTATAAAAGACTCGGTTACTAAGACGTACCGCGCTACTATAGCTATAGAAAACCTAAGACTCCAGTATACTTTTATTTCTATAAGCGTGGACAAAAGGCGACTCCGCCTTATCTCCGCGTACGAATAGCGAAAGCTAAGATTAATTTTCTTCTAGGCACTGCTAAGGGCGCTTCTCTCCTCTACGAATGGATAAAAGCGACCTATTTCTTTATAGAAATCTGCCCGATATATTGAATAGGAGCGTTAGGTGAAGACGGCTCTCTATAATATAGTTTAGATTAGTATAGATAATGTCGGCATAGGGCCCGGCATATCTCTTTTCCGAGACGTTAAATATCATTATTATTATCATTATAGCATACTATAAGTCGGTAGAATCGATATCGACTACATCAAATCACCAGAACACCGGAAGGATATAAAGACGATGGATTTCCTAGTTATTAGATACCTTTCCTTATAGTCTTTAGTTGTGAATCTAAGTATTATTTTATATAATAGGGTAATCCCTCTTAATTACTTATAACACTTGATATTGCTCGATAACGTACGAAGACTTAAAGGTAATACTTTCTAACTGCTAACATACAACTCACAGGTACTTCCAGAATCAGGGATTCAGGCAAGGATCATTACACACGACAAAGAGATGCAAAAGGACAGACAAGCCGCAACGAGGTCAGAAATGGAACTTCTCAAAGACATTGTGAACACAATCAACAGTAATACTGGCGTCAGCTTTGGCAGCAGATAACCTCGAGGTTGACAAGTCGCTATGGCGGCTAGGATACACGACTACAGATATTTGTATTGATCATCACAATTATGAGGAATCCTACTGCCCGATCCCTGGCTGCCACAATTGACATAATATCTTCTAAGATGGCTTCAGTTGATACTGTCGAAGACAGAGCAGAAGATAATGTCCCCCAGGATCATCAGGAAACAGAGCCGGATAGCCAATACAACCTGGTTGTTGCTTTACGAGCAAGTGGTCAAAGAACACCACTATGGGTGTGTATCCAGGAGTCGGCGAGATTCTTGTTTTTGTTGGACTAGCACGGCATTTGAGTAACGATGACTGGCCTCTGTACGATTTACGAGCTCGCGGGTTTGAGCCTGGTGAGACGCAGTTCCGCAATATTGAGGACGCAGTCGAAACGTACGTAACAGTTGTCCGGCGAGTACAGCAAAAGGGCCCATACGCTTTGGCTGGTTACAGCTACGGCGCAATGCTAACATTTGAAATGGCAAAAAGACTGGACCGCCTTGGTGAAAGTAACGGAGCATCGGCGGTTCAATTCTTGGGCAGCTTTAATTTGCCACCCTATATCATGATGCGTATGCGGCAGCTGGACTAGAACATGTGCCTCGCCCTTTGGTATATTTCATCGGTCTGACAAATGAAGATACCTTCGACTTCAGCCAGGAGGGTGACGACAAGCGAGAATACGATGGTGCAACAACAGAGTTTGGGCGGTTGCCTCGCGAGACCGCTGTGGCCCACGTTCTCAGAGCCGCCGATCACGAACGGATGCAGGAGCTGTCATAGAGTGAATTGCAGTTAACCCGTTGGGCCGATATCGCGTACGGCTTGCTGTCTATGGCCGTTGATTATGAGCCGACTGGAGTAGTCGAATCCGTCCACATTTTCCATGCCGAGCCGCTGAAGGTGGTAGCCGCCTCGCGCGACGAGTGGATCTCTACCCACTTAGCCCAAGTGGGCTGACTTCTGTCGGCTCAGGCCGACCTTTTCCGAGGTAGGTGGAGCACATTATACCATGCTTGGGGCGGACTACGTCGAGGGTTTTGCTGAGAAGTTGAAGGACGCGCTCCATGCTAAGGGGGTTGTGAATGCATTTGTGAGTAGCATTGGGTATACGAGGTAGCACAAGCATGAAGATCTGTGTCTACTTTCCAATCACCAGTCATATTGAAAATGCAAAGTGGCAGTTGACCCTGTGGTCCTCCGTATCACGGATGTGCACTGAATACCGGGGACCTATCAGATGGATCCAAACATAAAATGGAACATAGTAAGCTGTTGTGCAGCCTTTTCTCCACACAACTTTTAGATTCCAACTTACACGCAGGACACATTGTACTTCTTATCGATATTTAAGTACATGTGTTATGACCCACGGTCATGCAGGTCACAGGAACAGGCCAGCGCAACCATATGCCAGCAAATCGGAACCTTAACGGACCGATGGGGATCTCTTATATAAGGACATCTGGACACTTATAATAATATAATCAGGGTTAGGGTCCTAATAGTTGCACGATCGATAGAATCGATATCGACTATATCAACTAGCATACTATAGATCGATAGGATCGATATCGACTATATCGACTTACTAAGATAATAGAAGGATATAAGGATAGGAGTTTATAGCTTAATATTAGATAGTTTCCTTATAGTCTTTAGTTATAAATCTAAGTATTATTTTATATAATAGGGTAATCCCTTTTAATTACTTATAATACTTAATATTACTCGATAATATACGAAGACTTAAAGGTAATACTTCCCTACCTACTAATATATAACTTATAGGTACTTCTAGAATTAGGGATTTAGGTAAAGATTATTATATTTTTATAACTCTTATTTAGGACGGTCTATATATACCTCTTAGGTAATATTAAATATAATAATAGTTCCTTAAACTCCTACCTTATCTACCTTAGGAGAAGGGCGTTATTAGGTTATAACTTAGGAAGATATAATATACTAATTAATCGAACTTACCTAATAACTCGCTATACTCTAGTAGAATTAGGAATAGTAGAATCGTATTATCTATAGGTAGGCTTAATAGCTCGAATAATATTAAGCTATAGCCGCTATACCCCTAACGCTTATTATTTAAAATACCGGTAATAGCTATAAGATAGATAAACCTATTATATATAATAGTAATTAAAAAACGCTTTAAAGGTTCCTTATCTATTATAAAGTATACTTCCTATATAATATAGCGTAATTTATTATTAAACCCGATAAAGTTATCCTAGCCGGTATACGATTCGAAAAGGACGCGCTTATCGAATACGAACCCTTACTTTATAATTATATTAAATACCTAGATAACCTCGATTAATATAAACCGATTACTAAGAATATATTCGATTTATTCGTAGGATTCGAATATATCCTTAAGGAAATATTTAGCGATCCTAACGAAGAACGGATTATAATATAATAACTTATAGAATTTAAGCAGAATAAGTCTACTTTAGCTTATATAGTCCGCTTTAAGTAACTCTTAGTACGCTTCCCTTAGGAAGATAAGAATTTTATAGAATACTATTATAGAGGATTTAAGGATAAGGTTAAGGACGAAATCTCTAAGTAGGATTAGCCCGAAGATTTTACGATATTTAGTAATAACGTTATCCGTATCGATAACCGTCTCTACGAAAGGCGTATAAAGAAAAGTAAGAAAGGAGGAAGCTATACTATATAAAGGAATTACGCTAATATAAGATAGCGGATTTAATAGATAACTAACCGTAGCTTCTAGTAATAAAATATAGTAGTTAGCGGTATTATATATATAGGACCTATAGAGCTCGATATAACTTAGTATAAACTTATAAGTAAGGAATACTTTAACTATAATAAAATAGGCTACTTCGTATAAGAGTACCGATAACCTAAGAAACCTAGAGAATTTAAGAAAGTCCCTAAAAGATAATAAGCTAATATTATAATACGTAAGATTATAAACTCTACTCCTAGCTAAAACTAGCTTTTAGAATAAGTATCGGATAACCCCGATTATAGACTCCTTAATTAAACCTTCTATTATAAGGATAATTATATAATATACTTTTCGGTAAAGTAAGGCTTAGGATAATTCCCTTAGAAACCTTATAAGGAACGATAAATCGTAGTTACCTAGAGGATACCTCCCCTAACGGATAACGGTTTATTTAAAAGATTAATAATAGAATAATAAGCCTAGCTTATTAGGGAATACCCCTATTAGCGCGATATAAAAGGGTACGAACTACCTAATAAAACGGATATTTTATAGAGTAATATTACGGAAATTATAGAATAATAGGAAACGCTTAGTATCGGTTAGAATACTAATACCTAAACTATTAACGAAGAAACTAGCTTAGAATTAGAAAGCTCTATAGATAAAGATATCGATAAAGGAGATATATACTACCTTATCTACGTTATTATACTTAAAGAATTATTTAGGATAATAACTTATTAAGATAAAACCCCCCTTATATAGGAAAACGCGCGAATTAATTATCCTTACGAAAAGTACTATTAGATTATATAGTTTGCTTATATTATATATAATTAAAGATAATACTTCTAATATAAGGTAACTAACGAATAGTTCCCTATATATAAATTAGGGTAATATATTATCGCTTATAATAACGATAATAGCGACTATTATAAAGTATTTAAAATAAGGGGAAACTACGCTAGTATTAGCCTTATATATAATACCCCCTACGAATATACTACGAGATAAGTAAAATAGTGCTAATATAAGATACCCTAGTATATACCTTACGCGTAAGGAAAAGCGCTCGATTAGTATAGAATATACGAATAGAAGTAAAGGGAAAAGCTCGTAAAGCCCGTATATATAGAACCTACGTATTATAGCTTCTATAAAAGCGTAGACTACGTAGAATATATAGTAGAAAAAGTACGAATCTACTATATTATTAAGAATAGCGAACCCGGAGTATAGACTCCGTATACTAAAGAAGAAAATTAAGCGCGCTTATAGCGATAAGCCGTAGTATATATACGATATAGAATATAATAAGCTAAAGACCTAGCTTAAGTAATAGCCCTTAGAGTATAATAAGAATAGTAGAACCTAAAAGGTAAGGATTACTTATAAGGGATAATAAGCGATTAGGACTTATATTAAAGTCCCTCTATACGATAAATAGCTCGACGTATAAATATTTGAAAATCGTAGTACGAATTAACGATAAATATTATATAATACTCCTAGATAGCGGAGTATAAGGAAACTTTATATCTCTAAGTATTATTAATAGAGAATAGATACCTTAGAAGAAGAAGATAAAACCCTATAAACTTAGTATTATAAAAGGTATAAAAGTCGCTTATAGCTAAGGTATTATCGATATAGAATCTAATTAATTACTAGTTATAATCTACGGATATATAATACTAATAAACTTCGATATTACGGATACTATATAATATAAGCTAATTTTAGGTATATTATAGTTAAGAAAGGAAAATCCTCGAATCGATTAGATTAATAGCTATATTTTATAGGATAAAGCGGATACCTAAGAAGCGGTTATAATTAAAGGCGTAGGATCGGATTTAGGTATTAAGCGATATCTAGATAATAGGGGCTTAAACGAATTTATATATACCTTTAAATCGAGAAGAGCTAAGATAATAGCTACCCTAGGATACGATAAACCTCGATAGCTTATAAAGAAGGATTTAGTAATAGTTAATACCTAATAAAAGAAAGGATACGGTAGATTAGGATATAATATAATAGGATTTTATAAATAATAGGATATATTATCGCGATAAGTTTAAGAAGGAACTAAGTATATATAATAATATCTCCTTATAATAGTAACTATATAAAACGAAGATACGTTTAGAGACCTTTCCAGTATATTAGAAGAATATCGGAAGTTTACGAAACTATTTTAAGGAAAATTTAATAACGGCCTACTAAAGTATAACCTATATAACTACGAGATTCTACTTAAAGAAGGGGAATAACTAAAGTTCTTTCCTATCTACGGATTAGATAAGGATAAACTTAAAGCACTTAGAGAATATATCGACGAAAACCTTAAGAAAGGCTATATTAAACCTTTATATTTACTAGTAGGATACCTAATCCTATTTATACTAAAGAAAAACGGTAAACTATAATTATACGTTAACTATCGGTAACTTAATAATATTATAATTAAGAATTAATACCCCTTACCCCTCTTTAAAGAACTTAGAGATAGATTTAAAGGAGCCTAATAGTTTATAGCCCTCGACCTTAAGGAAGGATATATATATATATATATTAAACCCGGAGAAGAATAGAAAATAACGTTTAGAATACGCTACGGATATTTTAAATATCTTATTATACTATTCGGACTTACTAATACCCCTATATTATTCTAGGAAATAATAAACTTTATCTTATACGAATACCTCGACTATTTTATAATCGCTTATCTAGATAATATCCTTATTTACTTAAAAATATTCGAAAAGCACTAAAAGTATATTATAATAATCCTATAAATCCTCTAAGATAATAAGATTTTAGTAGAACCTATTAAATATAATTAAAATACTTAGGAAGTTAATTATCTTAGATATATTATTATACTAGGGTATATACGAATATAGAAAGATAAAGTATAAGTAGTTAGGGATTAGCTTATACCTTAGAACGTTAAAGACGTTAGAGCCTTCTTAGGCTATACTAACTTCTACCGATAATTTATTAAGAATTATAATAATATTATAATACTACTTACGGAACTTACGAAAAAGGATACTACCTTTAACTAGAACGAATAGGTATAGAAAGCCTTTAGTATAATTAAGGATATAGTTATATTAGAATTAATCCTAATCGAAGCAGATTAAGATAAAGCTTTCGAGATCGAGATAAATATATTAGATTATATACTTAGTGGATAATTTGGATAACGAGATAATAAAGGATAACTACGAATAGTTAGTAACTTTAGCAAAAATCTAAACAGACTAGAACTTAACTATAGAACGCCCGATTAAGAACTTATAGTAATAGTAAAAGCTTTTAGGGAATATCGATATTATCTTATTAGCGTAAAATAATAAATTCTTATATATACGGATTATAAGAACCTTTAGGTATTTACCTCGATAAAGTAGTTTAATAAACGATAAGTTAGATAGTATAAATTCCTATTAGAATTCGACTTTAAGATTATCTACCGTAAAGGTAAAGAAAACGAGCGAATAAATGCTCTTAGTAGACGGTTAGACTATAAGGATAGTAATAATAAAGACCAAAATATTATAGTAATCTTTAAGGAAGATTTAGATAATAACCTTACTATACTATCTATTACTAAGGAACTTAACGTAATACTATATATCGAAGGAGAAACACCTAACCTCGATAATATAATAATATTAGAATAAAACGACTATATTAGAAGCATTTATAGCGTATTAGTATATAGATACTAAAGAATTAGAGCAACCTATAAAAGGATCTAATATTATTAGAATCTATTAAACCTTAAGAAATAAGTTATAGATATCGTTAATAACTACGATATATATAAACGGAATAAAATAGAATAATATAAACCTTACGGATTACTATAACCTCTACTAATACCTATAACTATTTAATCCTCTATTAGTCTAGACTTTATTACTAAGCTACCTCTCTTATAAGAACCCTTAACTTAGGTATAATACGATAGTATCTTAGTAGTAGTTTATAGACTAAGTAAATATATATACTTCCTACTATATAAAGAAAGTAATACTATAGAAGAACTCGTATATATATTCCTCTATATTAGTATCGCTAATTATAGAATACCTTAGGAAATTATATTAGATAAAGATAGAAAATTCGTATTAAAATTCTAGATCTTACTTACTAAATACCTCGGAATAATATAATATATATCTATAGCATTTTATCCTTAGATAGACGGATAAATAGAATATACTAACTAAATTATAGAATAGTATCTATAATACTATATTAACTATAAATAAGATAATTAGGTCGAACTTTTACTAACCGCGTAATTCGCTTATAATAATATAGATATAACGAGTATAGGAAAATTACTATTCTTCCTACTTTACGGATATAACCCTACGATATACTACGAAATACTACTAGGTAGAAATATAGAAATAGTAGACTAATACGCTAGAAGAATTAAGTAATTATACGAAGATACTCGATATATACTTTAGGATGTTAAAGAATAAATAACGAAATACGCTAATTAGAAAAGGATTAAGGGATTAGTCCTATAGAAGGAAGATAAAGTCTACCTTAACTATAAAAATATTAAAATTATTAGACCTAGCGATAAACTCGATTATAAGAAACTCGGACCTTATAAAATTATATAATAGATTTTATTAGTTAACTACGAATTGGAAATCCTATATATACGCCTATACTTAATCTTCTATATTTTACTCCTAGAACTAGTACTAGTAGACGCAGAATTCTCGTACGATATAGATATTATCGAACTAGAATAAGTATAATACGAAGTTAAAGAGATTCTCGACTTACGTAAACGCGGACGCGGAAAATAATATCTTATTAAATAGAAAGGATATAATAATTTAGAAAATATATAAGAACCCCTAAAAAACGTATACCTAGATCTTATTAAAGAATACGAAAATAAAAAGCTATTATAGCCTTAGATAGAGAAGGTATTATAAGGAATCGAACCCCGGACCTCCTAGTAAGGAATTAGGAACTCTAATTATTAAGCTATAAAAGTACTTATATCTTTAACTATAATAGCTACTTATAGGAATAACTAGACCCCTTATTAAGAGCTACCTATACTCGGACTCCCTAAGTCGAATCCGGACTAATTAATTATAGCGTTAGGCGCTGCTAATATATTTTAGTCCGTACCCTTAAACGAAGGATCCTATACGGATAAAATAGCCTCCTTAATAGCTACGGTTTAAATAGCTTTAGTAACTCGCTTACGCTCCTCCTCTTCTAAACTAGCGTTTACTAACTTTATACCCTTCTCCTAATAAAACCGTTATTATTTCTTTAGATAAGATAATCTAGCTAAGGTCTCTATTAGACGGGCTTATATATCGGTAAGTTCCCTTTAACGCTTAAATAGATACTCCTCCTCCTCTAACTTACGATTATCTAAACGTATTAATTCGTTATTAATCTTAGATACTAAGGAAAGAGTTAATACTAGTATAGTAAGAACTACTAAGAAGAACTACTTATATAAGGATACTAGTATTCGTAACGTATTATAAGAACGATTTCGTTTAGTATACTATATATAACTTTTTATATTATTAACTATCTTATATACTAACCCCTCCTCTAGGTATAACGAATAAGGTATAACTTCGTAACCTTAGGTTTCGATATATACGAAACGATTTAAAATAGTAATACGCTTCTTAGATAAAGATAAGGACGGATTCGTAGTATACGATTTTATAATTCTAGAAGATATAACGAATTAGGAAAATATAATCCGAAGTAAGAATATTAGGCAGAGCTACTTATAAGAATAAAGAACGATCTTTAGGGATAAAGATCTATAGAAGGGAGATAATATTATAACCTATAAATATATAGGTTATAGGAATATACTAGCGTAACTATATATTAGTAAATCGGAACCCTAATAGACCGATAGGGATCTCTTATATAAGGAATACGGATAATATAATTAGGGTTAGGGTAGAGCCTATAAGAGATTATTATTACTTATCGGATAGTTAATAGGTAATTATAGGTATTAATAGGCTTAGATAGGCTATATATTAATAAATAGGATAATAGAAGGATATAAGAATAATGGATTTCCTAGCTACTAAATAGTTTTCCTTATAGTCTTTAGTTATAAATCTAAGTATTATTTTATATAATAGGGTAATCCCTCTTAATTACTTATAATACTTAATATTACTCGATAATATACGAAGACTTAAAGGTAATACTTCCCTACCTGCTAATATATAACCTATAGGTACTTCCAGAATCCGGGATTTAGGTAAGGATTATTATATTATATCTTTAACTATAATAGCTATCTATAGAAATAACCAGACCCCTTATTAAGGATTATTAATAATAACTCTAAGAAATTAAAATTACGAACTAAAAGCCTTAATACCCTATAAATTACTAATAAGGAAATTAGATAGAGATAATAAAGAAAACCTAGATTAATTAAAATCCTCTAATATAGTAGTTATAAAACCTTCGGGTAACGGGCCTTTAGGAATAGCTAATTCTATAGGACGCTTTATAGCTTCGGCGGCTAAACGCTCCTTCTCTACCTCCTTATATTCTATACGATCTAGGTCTTCTAGATTCGATAAACTATAACGAATAGTATATACTATCCGCTCTCGCTATATCTTCTTCTACCTATATAAGCGTATTAGTTTATCTTCTAGCTCCTCGATCTTATCCTTTAAGTTTTAATACTACGAAGAGATATATAAAAGGTCGGTAGAATTAATCGTCTTTAAAATATTATAATAAGGAAGCTTTAAACGTATATACTCGGCATAGCGAGAAGAATTATTAGGGGAAACTTAATAAGAAGTCTTACCCTTAGAATTATAGTAAGAATAAGGATATATCTCGAAGGCGTTCGAAAGAATAATTAAATATAAGGATAACTTCTATTTTATAGAATTAGACCTTAGATTTAACGAACGAGGTTTCGTTATACGGGAAGACGACGATATAACGAATTAGGAAAGTATAATCCGAAGTAAGAATATTAAGTAGGACTATTTACGGAAATACTATAGGTTTTTAGGGATAAAGACCGATAGAAGGGAAATAATATTATAACCTACGGTTATATAAGTTATAGGAATAGGCTAGCGTAATTATATACTAATAAATCGGAACCTTAATAAACCGATAGGGATCTCTTATATAAGGATATCTAGATACTTATAATAATATAATTAGGGTTAGGGTCTTAATAGTTATACGATCGATAGAATCGATATCGATTATATCGACTAGTATACTATAGATCGATAGGATCGATATCGACTATATCGACTTACTAAGATAATAGAAGGATATAAGGATAGGAGTTTATAGCTTAATATTAGATAGTTTCCTTATAGTCTTTAGTTATAAATCTAAGTATTATTTTATATAATAGGGTAATCCCTCTTAATCACTTATAATACTTAATATTGCTCGATAATGTACGAAGACTTAAAGGTAATACTTCCCTACCTGCTAATATATAATTTATAGGTACTTCCAGAATCAGGGATTCAGGCAAGGATTATTACAACATGCCATTTATCACCCCTGTTTATATAGCAGCTAACCCTTATAGGCATCGGCTAATCTCTTTTATAGCATCATTTGTATACTGTGCATGCCACTCTATGTATTATATAGGCTGTCAAGTACGGTAAGCTGACCCTACTCTAAAGCTTTCCTGCAGGTTGGGCTAAAAGAATTCAGTCCAGTCTTTAGGCAACAAAGCCAACAAGATACTACAGTAACATTGAGTGCTACCATGGATTGTAGACTCAGATCGTATCAATGATGTGTACGTACGAGAGGATGTACTGTGTATAAGAACTCCCTAGAACTTTGGTTGGATGGAAACTTACTCCAACCCATTTGCCTATACCAGTTTTTGGCCCGGTTATATACCCCGCCGATGTTTACCCTTGGCCCCCACCCAGGAACCAACAGCCAGCAACCAATAGCCAACGGCCAGCGGCCCTACCCCAGGAACCAAGAGCCAGCGGCCCCGCAGGAAGTGATAGTCAACGGCCCCACCCACAATCCAATAGTCAACAGCCCCCATCCAGGATCCAACAGCCCCCAGCCAACAGCCCCCAGCCAACAGCCAACAGCCAACAGCCCCCAGCCAACAGCCAACAGCCAACGGCGCGACCAAGGAGCCAACAGCTAATAAAGAATAATAACCTCTTCCCATGATAACAGAGGTGTATTCTGCACTCCACTGGAGTTGTGGAGATAAGTCGGGATAAGAAGTTACAAATCGATTTGCGCACAAATTTGCAGAGGTTCACCATGATATCCGTTTCCAAGATATCTCAACTTTTACTGGACGACATACGATATCGACTTCTTTGATCGTTGTACAGTCGTAGTGAGCCCGCTTACAGCCATTCTTGGCGCTATGATAGATAATTCGATTGGGAAGGTGTCACGAGTCTGGGCCATAAAGCTCTCGTTTGGCAAGTCACTTTGAATAGCACCCGAGTCCCTACAACAATATGACCCTTCGTCTCCGTTCGGGTTGTAGCACTGCTGACGTGTCAAGTAGGGGCAGCGAAATACCATTCCCAGGTGCCGAAGTTCGATGATGCAGATATCATCTCCACTAAATACTAGAGAGGCTAGCTAGAAAGCATGCATGAAGACGAAACGTTGTAAATAGTCTGAATCTAGTATTATTCACGCCAGTAACATCTTGTGGTTGGAGGGAGAGGCCCCTAGGGCCCCGTAGTCTCGGGAGAGACGAATATTTGGGCTCTATCTCCAGTGATGTCCACGCTACCTTAGACTGTATCATTTGTACGTCGCAATATCGTGTCACATCAATAAAGAACACAAACTAATAGGAAGTTTTGCTGGCCTGTACCGCGATAAATGGTCCATGTGATGAGGCGTACAAACTACAAGTCGCACGCAGGGGATTGTGTAGAACAAATGGGAGATCAGAATTGGCAGATGGAGATAACTAGCTACCATAAATCTTCCATAACTCTTGAGACTTCAATCTCAACCCATCTTATGGAAGACAAACATCCATTACGGTCTCATAACCAGCTGGATTGTGTACGTAAGTCTTGTGAAGTGTAAGCCAGACTTCCGTCGTAATAGCACGCCAGTCAGCCTCAGATCGTTCAGCACCGGCAAAGGTCGCCCTCATAGTTAAGTCATGAGCAGCTGCATTATGGTTGACACCGGTCTCCGGGACTACAATCTCATCAATCAGAATAACCGAGTCTGGCTCCATGGCTGATTTGATATTTTGAAGAAGCAGAGTGTTATGGCCCAGGTCATATGCAAGTCACAGCAACAGGCCAGCGCAACCATATACCAGCAAATCGGAACCTCAACGGACCGATAAGGAAGTACTTATAGAATCAGGACCCACTCCTTATTAGGAACTCCTAATAAGAAGTGGATAAGAGATTAGATAATCTTCGGGAGACGACGGACTAATCAGGAATAGGTTATTAGAATCATTAGATAATCTAAGGTTAAATAGAACATTTATTATAGAGCAACGAAAGGATATAAGAATAATGGATTTCCTACCTATTAGATAGTTTTCCTTATAGTCTTTAGTTATAAATCTAAGTATCGTTTTATATAATAGGGTAATCCCTCTTAATTACTTGTAATACTTGATATTGCTCGATTACGTACGAAGACTTAAAGGTAATACTTCCCCACCTGCTAATATACAAATCACAGGTACTTCCAGAATCAGGGATTCAGGCAAGGATTATTACAGCTTTGTAGGGAATTGAAAGGAAAAGAAACCATCTTGAAGCCTTTCTAAGCCAGAAGCTATAGAAAAGAGCCCCATAGGAGTCAGATCAGAACGAGAAAAGAGCATGTGTATTGTCAACTACTTCGAGGGGGGCCCTCGGCTTAATATATGGGCTTTTTGCTGGGTGGCTTAGTCAGCAAAAAACTCCGCACTGAGCCCTGGAACAGTATATAGACTTGAAAGGTATATTTTTCTAATCTTCTTATATAACAAATTACAAGTACTTCACGAACCAGGAATTTAGGCAAGGATTATTACATTCTCTGAAATATTATACTGAATAATATATAAAGTATATATATTTTACGATAATCGATAATCGATCCACACTTATTTTTTTCTTAAAAACCCGCGGGTAGCTATAAGTAATAAGCAAGCGAAATAGGATGCTATTACCCACTATAACGGGCTGGCCCCTACGGGGCTCCAGGAACCGGCTAGCGTCCTGCGGCCGTCTCCGTAGTATACAGCACCTTTATATCGCTGGTTTGAGCAATTGAGCCAAAAGGTACGGAATCTTCTGAACACGTTTCAGAAGATCTAGCCATTTTATATGCAATATCACATAAGCCTGTGACACCTACAGGTAAAAAGAAAAAACGCGGCTGATTCCTTTGCCTATATAGAATCCTGGGATCTGGAATTTTTCGTTATTGCGCAGTAATGTCTCATGGCAGATTAACATATGCCCACAAAACGAGATTCTTAAGTAAATAGGATTTCATTTACGATGATACAAATATACTGAGAAACTAATCAATTTGCTTAGCTGAGCATGCCACTATGTCAGTTAGGTTCTAGTAAGAGTGCTACTCTTTGTCTATTTTCAATCCCGATTCTATATCAGTCGCAAGCTGCCTTGCTACAGCTTTCGAGACAAGCAGCTTAACTGCATCTGCTGCAGCCACTCGCTCCAGCGTTACGCCTTCTCCGCCATTAATACTTATCTCGTTTGTAGCGATACCGCCCTCATCGATATGCTGGATCTCCGCAACGAGCACTCCCTTTCTCCTAAAATCCTTCTGATCTGCAATCACAATCAGGTTCTTATGGTAGAACTCCCGGAACTCAGACCAATGCTCCCTATGTCCGGCTATTACATCAGCGATCTTTGCCTCGAGGTCTGCATCCGCCTGGTGCTGTAAGCGATACTGCCATGGGCATGGATAGCATGGCCAGGTATCTAGATCGCGGTGTAAAGAAGATGGCCCGTTAAGGGCCTCTGATATAGGAATAGCCTCGGCGGGCTCGTAGAGGACGGATACGACGAACTGGCCCATTACCTCCTTAGACCATTGCATTTGCTGCTGGCCGCCTTCTTGCACTGTTGTACTGATAGAACTACCTTCTGGAACGGTAACCGGTCGACGGGCAGGCTTAGGGATAACAGCTCGCACAACATCGGTGGCTTCCTCCCATGAGTTATTGCCTATTCCGATATCGGTAAGTATAGACGCGGCCTCGGCGGCGGGGTGTAGGAAAGCAAACACATCGCCACCGCCCTCGCCCGAAGCGTTAAGCGAGATAAGAAGCACGCCACGCGTCCGCCAATCTGGGTCGGTAACGGCGATTAGGGATGTGGGATGTAGGGCTCCCTTAAAAGCCTCTTCTTCTACTTCCTCGTCGTCTGAATTTGGGTCTCTCGCCGCCGTGTAAGCCAGGATCGTGCTGACATGGTGCTGAATAATATCCTGTAGTGCACCAACCTGCCGAACGAGAACAGCGGCCGGATCAAGACGGCCAGGATCGGCAGGGTCTTCGGGATCGCCCCCTACTGATGTGTTGATGGCTGCTATAAGAGCAGTCAGCTCGGAGTCCGAAAGACGGACCGTGCAGTAGATGGCGTATTTGGCGAAAAGGTACGTTCCGTTGAAATTCGCGAGCTCCGGCACGAATGAGGGGAGGCCGTAGAGCTCTGTGACTGTTGCCATTTTTGTTTGTTTTAAGATTGATGGGTGTGAGATATCTAGTGGGTTGGTCCTCGTAAACGATTGCAGTTGTTGGTGACAGCTCAAGAAGCCAGGAAGTTGAGCGTGGCAAGTTGAAAAGAGCGGGGGCAGGTCGAATAATTATATCCGCACAACTACCACCCATTGACCAGAGCTTTTACATAATCTCACAAACCAAGTAAGCACCAGAACCTGAAAATAGACAAGTTAGTGGAGCTATCGACTATATATATAATGTATTTATATAGACACCATCCACCAAGTAATACTATTAACCGCAATTATTCTTCCAAAATTGTCTCACGTAATCTATATAAGTTTGCAATTTACTAGCATTATGCTCACAGAAGTTGAACAGGCCCACGAAATTCCTCGGAGACTTTCTAGCAATGGGACAATAAGCCGCAACCTTACCATACAGCCTTATACATGGTTGGTGAGCGAGCCTCGATCCCATATCGATAATCCAGTGCAACGTTCTATATATAGCAGATGAGGTAAGCCTAAAATATTTGATAATAGCCTCAAGGTAAGACTTGGATGCTGCGGTCCCCAAAGTACTACTCAACAAGATAATATTTGAACGATGCTTATCTTACTAACTATATACTACAATCGTGAGGCCTATTACGGGACTCTTACGGGCCTCTTGCCAAAGATCATACCATTATAGCAGATTCAGTCGCGTTGGGATAACTGCTGCAACAATTGCTACTTGAGGCCAACGAGAGTTAACACTTTTGAAGATGCCATATGTATTATCTTATACGCAGTACAGTCTCTGTCACCCTAACTCAGCGTTTAATGTTATACATATAAGTACATTCATATGGTAGTCCGAATGAGTGTTCAGATTACTCTCAATATTCAACATTCATTTCAACCAAGTTTCTCACCACTCTCTTATATAGTCAAAGCACTTGACTATTCTACTCAGAACTGCACCGGACCCGAACAACCCAAAACTCGCCAAAAGCTACGCATAATAATTATATTTCAACATGCAGCTTACTTTCGTCACGATTTCCGCTCTTCTGGTGGCTACAGCAGCAAATGCGCAGGTCATTGTCTTCCAGTGCAACACGATACCCAATGTTTGTGAAAACATATGTTGGGGAGAAAGATGTACTGCAACTCAAGGTACCCTTAGAACACTGAACTATGACAAGCCAAGCGCTGCCACCAAGAAGATTCGACGAGACTTGGCTGGCTGCAGGGCCTATAATCGCTGCAGTAACAGTGCCAAGGCGAACCCTCCGTGGCCGGCTCCTGGTTATAACTGCGACGAGTTCCCCTTTGCTAGCACCACGGAGGGCGGTCTCACCACGTTGTCTCACATGAACCGCTGCGTCCCATCCAAAGAGAACTCAAGCTAAGGAGGCCAGCTTAGCAAATACTTCACCAAAGTCTGTAACGGCGCGGCCTGCCAGTTCAGCATTGGGATGCAGTATGGCACCGCCAACGCCGCACCTCCGGCCAACTCCTTTTGCTCAGCAAACTCCAACAATTATGCCACGGTCTTAGGAATACAGCAAAAATGCTAGCCTCCAGCTTCGGGGCGACTCTCATTGCTGTTAATGACCAGGAACACCTCGGTGGCGGAACAGTCGCCGGCACTCCGGCTAGGTGGAAGCGAGCCAGCAGCTCCGGGTCTGACTCGGAATCAGGGTCGATCAAATCAGGGTCTACCAAATCTGGGACCTCGGCCAGCTCGGGTGGGAGTGCTGGCAGCAGCGCAGGCTACCAGTATAAGCTAGCAGACGGCAATACCATCACGTCTGCGGCGGAGCTGGAAGTGGGCACCGCAACATATACTTTTGAGTACAAGACAACTTGCACTCTCAAAGAGTATCCGGAATACGACGGCACGGAAGCCACAATTGAGAAGATGACTGCCATTGACAAGGAAAACGAGGATTGTTTCGATATGGTTACGAGCAAGATTGCTTCGAAGATGTGAGGATGATGATGGTGATGTCGAGAAGTTACAGGATAATCCCCTTATTGAAGCTTAAGGAACTTGTTTTTTTATCCTGATACTGCAACAGGGAGTTCATTTTAACAAATAGACTATATAAATATAGGTGTTAGGCGTTTGGTATTTCTTGCAATATAGATTCGCAAATAAAGACTGCTAGATTATATAGGAATATACACAATATTTTAAGTTAAAGTTATAACAATTTATTGATGTGATAGCCGTGTTGGATATGCACCTGCTAAGCGGTATCTTGACATTAATTCCCTGGTGGAACAGGCTAAAGAACACCGAATCCTGTTTCCTTTTGGGCCTTTACAATGACTTTAATTCGTGGTCAAGCAATGTAATGATCCTTGCCTGAATCCCGGATTCTGGAAGTACCTATGATTATATATTAGCAGGCGGGGAAGTATTACCTTTAAGTCTTCGTACGTTATCGAGCAATATTAAGTATTATAAGTGATTAAGAGGGATTACCCTATTATATAAAATAATACTTAGATTTATAACTAAGGACTATAAGGAAACTATCTATATAATAATCCTTGCCTGAATCCCGGATTCTGGAAGTACCTATAAGTTGTATATTAGCAGGTGGGGAAGTATTACCTTTAAGTCTTCGTACGTTATCGAATAATATTAAGTATTATAAGTGATTAAAAGGGATTACCCTATTATATAAGATAATACTTAGATTTATAACTAAAGACTATAAGGAAAACTATCTAATAGCTAGGAAATCTATCGTCCTTATATCCTTCCGTTATTCTATATTAAATACCCTATTTAACACTAGATTATCTAGATTATCTCGCGATCTTAATAATCCGACTCTACTAGATTATCTAATAATCTTAATAATCTATTCCTAATTAGTTCGTATAACCCTAACCCTAACTATATTATCCTATATAACTTAGTTATATAAGAGATCTCTATCGGTCTATTAAGGTTCCGATTTACTAGTATATAATTACGCTAGCCTATTCCTATAACCTGTATAACCGTAGGTTATAATATTATCTCCCTTCTATCGGTCTTTATCCCTAAAGACCTATAGTATTTCTGTAAGTAGTCCTACCTAATATTCTTACTTCGGATTATACCTTCCTAATTCGTTATATCGTCGAGAATTAATAAAAGTCGTTCTCGAAAGATTTCTTCGTCGGTTACTCCTAAAACCGTTAAGCGTAACCTTCTTCTTTAATCTATTCTGGAGTATTATATAGAGATACCGACCTACTCTAACTATAAGGAACGGGGGCTTTCTTCTTATTAGATTTCCGTAATATATTCCGACCGTTATACTAAGTATATTCGTTTAAATAAATCTCGCTACGATATATTAGGTCCTTCTCCGTCTAATATTCGTATTATCTCTCGGTACTATTAGAAGATTAAAGATAAGATAGAGGAACTAGACGAGATTTATCGTGCTTTAGATATACGTATAGATCGCCTTTATAAGTAGAAAAAGATATAGAGAGAGAAGATAGTACGGGCTATTCGCCGGGGCCTAGATTCTATAGAGGAATTGGATCGTATAGAGCGTAAGGAGGCTGAAAAGGAGGCGGTAGTTTTAGTACCGGCGGGTCCTTTACCTAAAGCGTTTCCTAATTCGCTAATATAGGAGTTTAATACTATAGATTAATCTATTATAGACTTTAGTAGGTTATTAGATCTAGTTAGCGCTTCTAATAAAGGAGGTTTATCTAATTATTAGTAAGTTTTCTAATTCTATCTATTACTAAGTTATTTACTAATTTTCGTATTCTTTAATTAGATCTTCGTAGATATTCTTTAGGGGTTCCTAAGTATTTTCTAAGTTATCGTATCCTTTCTATTTAATAAGGTATTATTTTCCGCGTCCGTATTTATATAAGTCGAGGATTTATTTAACTTCGTATTATACTTATTCTAGTTCGATAATATCTATATCGTATAAGAGTTCTGCGTCTGCTAGTGCTAATTCGAGGAGTAAAATATAAAAGACTAGGTATAAATATATATATAGGATTTCTAATTTATAGTTAACTAGTAAAATTTATCGTATAATTTTATAAGGTCCGAGTTTTTTATAGTCGAGTTTATCGCTAGGTCTAGTAGTTTTAATATTTTTACGGTTAAGGTAGACTTTATCTCCCTTCTATAGGATTAGTCCCTTAATCCTTTTCTAATTAGCGTATTTTATTATTTATTCTCTAATATCTTAAAGTATATATCGAGTATCTTCGTATAATTGCTTAATTCTCCTAGCGTATTAGTCTGCCGTTTCTACGTTTCTACCTAGTAGTATTTCGTAATATACCGTAGGGTTATGTCTATAGAGTAGGAAGAATAGTAATTTTCCTATACTTATTATATCTATACTATTATAAGCGAACTACATAGTTAGCAAAAGTTCGACCCAATTATCTTATTCGTAGTTAATATAGTATCGTAGATACTATTCTATAATCTAGTTAGTATATTCTATTTATCCGTCTATCTAAGGATAAAATACCGTAGATATACGTTATATTATTCTAAGGTATTTAGTAAGTAAGATCCAGAATTTTAATATAAATTTTCTATCTCTATCTAATATAATTTCCTAAGGTATTCCGTAGTTAGCGATAATAATATAGAGGAATATATATACGAGTTCTTCTACGGTACTACTTTCTCTATATAGTAGGAAGTATATATACTTACTTAGTCTATAAACTACTACTAAGATACTATCGTATTATACCTAAGTTAAGGGTTCTCGTAAGAGGGGTAGCTTAATAATAAAGTCTAGATTAATAGATAACTAAATAGCTGTAGGTATTAATAGGGGTTATAATAGTCCGTAGGGTTTATATCGTTCTATCTTATTCCGTTTATATATATCGTAGTTATTAACGATATCTATAACTTGTTTTTTAAGGTTCGGTAGGTTCTAATAACGTTAGATCCTTTTATAAGTTACTCTAATTCCTTAGTATCTATATATTAGTACGCTATAGATACTTCTAATATAGTTATTTTATTCTAATATTATTATACTATCGAGGTTAGGTATTTCTCCTTCGATACGTAGGGTTACGTTAAGTTCCTTAGTAATAGATAGTATAATAAGGTTACCTTCCGAATCTTCCCTAAAGATTACTATAATATTCTAGTCTTTATTATTACTATCCTTATAGTCTAACCGTCTATTAAGAGCATCTACTTATTTATTTTCTTTACCTTTATAGTAGATAATCTTAAAGTCGAATTCTAATAGAAATTCGTATTATCTAACTTATCGTTTATTAAGCTGCTTTATTAAGGTAAATACCTAAAGGTTCTTATAATCCGTATATATAAGAATTTATTATTTTACGCCGATAAGGTAGTATCGCTATTCCCTAAAAGCTTCTACTATTACTATAAGTTCTTAATCGGGCGTTCCGTAGTTAAATTCTAGTTTATTTAGCTTCTTACTAAAGTTACTAATTATCCGTAGTCGTCCTTTATTATCTCGTTATCCGAATTATCCGCCGAGTATATAATCTAATATATTTATCTCGATCTCGAAAACTTTATCTTAATCTGCTTCGATTAGGATTAGTTCTAATATAACGGTATCCTTGATTATATTAAAGGCTTTCTATACCTATTCGTTCTAATTAAAGGTAACGTCCTTTTTCGTAAGTTCCGTAAATAGTACTATAATACTATTATAGTTCTTAATAAATTATCGATAGAAGTTAGTATAGCCTAAGAAGGCTCTAATATCCTTAATATTCTAAGGTATAGGCTAGTCCCTAACTACCTATACTTTATCTTTCTATATTCGTATATACCCTAGTATAATAATATATCCGAGGTAGTTAACTTCTTAGGTATCTAGTTATATTTAGTAGGTTCTACTAAAATCTTATTATCTTAGAGGATTTATAGGATTATTATAACGTACTTCTAGTATTTTTCGAATATCTTCGAGTAAATAAGGATATTATCTAGGTAAGCGATTATAAAATAGTCGAGGTATTTATATAAGATAAAGTTTATTATTTCCTAGAATAATATAGGGGTATTAGTAAGTCCGAATAGTATAATAAGGTATTCGAAATATCCGTAGTATATTCTAAACGCTATTTTCTATTCTTCTCCGGGTTTAATACGAATATACGTATATCCTTCCTTAAGGTTAAGGGCTATAAACTATTAGGCTCCTTTAAATCTATCTCTAAGTTCTTTAAAGAGAGGTAAGGGGTATTAATTCTTAATTATAATATTATTAAGTTATCGATAGTTAATATATAATCGTAGTTTGCTGTTTTTCTTTAGTATAAATAGGATTAGGTATCCTGCTAGTAAATATAAGGGTTTAATATAGCCTTTCTTAAGATTTTCGTCGATATATTCTCTAAGTACCTTAAGTTTATCCTTATCTAATTCGTAGATAGGAAAAAACTTTAGTTATTCTCCTTCTTTAAGTAGGATCTTATAATCGTATAGGCTATACTCTAGTAGGCTATTATCGAATTTTCCTTAAAATAGTTTTATAAACTTCCGATACTCTTCTAGTATACCGGAGAGGTCTTTAAACGTATCTTTATCTTATATAATTACTATTATAAGGAGATATCGTTATATATACTTAGTTCCTTCTTAAACTTATTACGATAATATATCCTATTATCTATAGAATCCTATTATATTATATCCTAATCTATTATATCCCTTATTCTATTAGGTATTAACTATCGCTAGATCCTTCTCTATAAGCTATCGAGGTTTATCGTATCCTAAGGTAGCTATCGCTTTAGCTCTTTTCGATTTAGAGGTATATATAAATTCGTTTAAGCCCTTATTATCTAGGTATCGCTTAGTAATTAAATCCGATCCTACGCCTTTAATTATAACCGTTTCTCGGATATCCGCTTCGTCCTATAAAATATAGCTATTAATCTAATCGATTCGAGGATTTTCCTTTCTTAACTATAGTATACCTAAAGTTAGCTCGTATTATACGGTATCCGTAATATCGAAGTTTATTAGTATCGTACGTCCGTAGATTATAACTAATAATTAATTAGATTCTATATCGATAATACCTTAGCCGTAAATAACTTTTATACCTTTTATAATACTAAGTTTATAGGGTTCTATCTTCTTCTTCTAAGGTATCCGTTCTTTATTAATAACGCTTAGGGATATAAAGTTTCCTTATACTCCGTTATCTAGGAGTACTATATAGAATTTATCGTTAATTCGTACTACGATTTTTAAATATTCGTACGTCGAGCTATCTATCGTATAGAGGGACTTTACCGTAAGTCCTAATCGCTTATTATCCCTTATAAGCAATCCTTACCTTTTAGGTTCTACTATTCTTACTATACTCTAAGGGCTACTATTTATACTAGGTTCTTAGCTTATTATATTCCGTATCGTATATATACTACGGCCTATCGCTATAGGCGCGTTTAATTTTCTTCTTTTATATAGGGAGTCTATACTCCGGGCTAATTATCTTTAAGGTTATAATAGGTATACGCTTTATCCGCTAGGTATTCTACGTAATCGGCGCGCTTATAGAAGCTATAGTACGTAGATTCTACGTATACGGGCTTTACAAGCTTTTCCCTTTATTTCTATTCGTATATTCTATACTAATCGAGCGCTTTTTCTTACGCGTAAGGTGCGTACTAGGGTATTATATATTAATACTATTTTACTTATCGTATAGTATATTCGTAGGGGGTATTATATATAAGGCTAATACTAGCGTAATTTCCCCTTATTTTAAGTACTTTATAATAATCGCTATTATCGTCGTTATAGGCGATAATACTATACCCTATCTCGCGCGTAGGGAACTATTCGTTAGTTACCTTATATTTAAAGTATTATCTATAATTATATATAATATAGGCAAACTATATAATCTAATAATACTTTTCGTAGAGATAATTAATTCGCGCGTCTTCCTATATAAAGGGGGTTTCGTTTTAATAGGTTATTATCTTAAATAATTCTCTAAGTATAATACCGGGGATAAGGTAATATATATCTCTTTTATCGGTATCTTCGTTTATAAAGCTTTCTAATTCTAAGTTCGTTTCTTTATTAATAGTTTAAGTATTAATACTCTAACCGATACTAAGCGTTTCCTATTATTCCGTAATTTCCGTAATATTGCTTTATAAAGTATCCGTTAGGAGAGGCGTCCTTTAGGTAATTATAATTTATCGTTCCTTATAAGGTTTCTAAGGGAATTATCCTAAACCTTACTTTACCGAGAGGTATATTATATAATTATCCTTATAATAGAAGGTCTAGTTAAGGAGTCTATAATCGGAGTTGTCCGATACTTACTCTAGAAGCTAGTTTTAGCTAGGAGTAGAGTTTATAATCTTACGTATTATAATATTAGCTTATCGTCCTTCGGGGACTTTCTTAAATTCTCTACGTTTCTTAAGTTATCGGTATTCTCGTACGAAGTAGCCTATCTTATTATAGTTAAAGTATTCCCTGCTTATAGGTTTACGCTAAGCTATATCGAGCTCTATAGGGCCTAAGTATATAATACCGCTAACTACCGTACCTTATTACTAAAAGCTACGGTTAGTTATCTATTAAATCCGCCGTCCTATATTAGTATAGTTCCTCTATATAGTATAGCTTCCTCCTTTCTTACTTTTCTCTATATATCTTTCGTAGAAACGGTTATCGATACGGATAGCGTTATTATTAAATATCGTAAAGTCTTTAAGCTAATCCTACTTAGAGATTTCGTTTTTAACCTTATCCTTAAATCCTCTATAATAGTATTCTATAAGGTTCTTATCTTCCTAAGGGAAGCGTATTAAGAGTTGCTTAAAGCGAACCGTATAGGCTAAAGTAGACTTATTCTATTTAAGTTCTATAAGTTACTATGCTATAGTCCGTTCTTTATTAGGATTACTAAATATTTCCTTAAGGATACGTTCGAATCCTACGAATAAATCGAATATATTCTTAGTAATCGTCTTACGTTAATCGAGGTTACCTAGGTATTTAATATAGTTACGAAGTAAGGGTTTATACTAGATAAGTATATCCTTTTCGAATCGTATACCGGCTAGGATAACTTTATCGGGTTTAGTAGAGAATTATACTACGTTATATAGGAAGTATACCTTATAATAGGTAAGGAACCCTTAAAGTATCTTCTAGTTACCGTCGTATATAATAGGTTTATCTATCTTATAGCCGTTACCGGTATTTTAAATAATAAACGCTAGGGGTATAGCGGCCGTAGCTTAGTATTATTCGAGCTACTAAGCCTGCCTACGGATAGTATAATTCTACTACTCCTAATTCTACTAGAGTATAGTAAGTTATTAGGTAAGTTCGATTAATTAGCGTATTATATCTTCCTAAGTTATAACCTAGCGATATCCTTCTCCTAAGGTAAACGGGGTAGGAGTTTAAGGAGCTATTACTATACTTAATATTACCTAAGAGGTATATATAGACTATCCTAAATAAGAGTTATAAAAATATAATAATCTTTACCTAAATCCCGGATTCTAGAAGTACCTATAAGTTATATATTAGTAGGTAGGGAAGTATTACCTTTAAGTCTTTATATATTATCGAGTAATATTAAGTATTATAAGTAATTAAGAGGGATTACCCTATTATATAAGATAATACTTAGATTTATAACTAAAGATTATAAGGAAAACTATCTAATAGCTAGGAAATCTATCGTCCTTATATCCTTCCGTTATTCTACGTTAAATACCCTATTTAACCCTAGATTATCTAGATTATTTCGCGATCTTAATAATCCGACTCTACTGGATTATCTAATAATCTTAATAATCTATTCCTGATTAGTTCGTATAACCCTAACCCTGACTATATTATCCTATATAACTTGGTTATATAAGAGATCCCCATCGGTCCGTTAAGGTTCCGATTTGCTAGCATATAGTTGCGCTGGCTTATTCCTATAACCTGCATAACCGTGGGTTATAATAATCTAATATTAAGCTATAAACTCCTATCCTTATATCCTTCTATTATTTCCTATCTATAGTAAGTATAGATCCTTAGATTACCTAGAGCGATAGGAGCGTTAGCTTATTTAGATTATTTAGATTATTATCGCTCTAACTATCTTAGTTATTAAGGTAATCTAACCCTAACCCTAATTATACTACTCTATATTCTTATATAAGAGATCCCTATCGGTTCGTTAAGGTTCCGATTTACTAATATATAATTACGCTAGCTTATTCCTATAACTTATATATTTATAGGTTATAATATTATCTCCCTTCTATTAGTCTTTATCCCTAAAGACCTATAATATTTCCGTAAATAGTCCTACCTAATATTCTTACTTCGGATTATACCTTCCTAATTCGTTATATCTGCGGGTATCTAGAAATCGCGTTCGAAGAAAACCGAGTAATTATTATAGGCCCACGGGTAAATGCACGGCTTCGGTATACTAGGGCACGAAGCCTTAGTTAGTATATTCCCTTCTCGTCTGGAGACTAATATTAATTAAGCGCTAAATAAGAGCGTCTTCCGAATAGCTTACGAGCTATATAAAAGACTATCGGTAATAGGACCTATATCGACGGTAGACCTATAGAAAACTCTATCTATAGGTGGATTCTAAACGTAAGAGCTATTTAAGAGCAGCTCTCGCGCTGTTATATAGATACTATACTTACTTTTCTCCTTAAGTTAATTAATAATAGAAATTAGGATCGAAACTATAAACGCTCTCTCGATACCTATTTATATTTAACTAACTTCTTTTCTACCTACCTTATATATCTAACGGTATTTATATACTTATTTAGTATATAGCCTTAGGATATTATACCCCTACGATAAGTAATTCGGGTAACTCCCTACCTAAGCGAATAATAATAATAATAATATAATAATAACTATATAATAAATAGTTACTTAAATAATAGAAGAGTAGCGGTATATTATTAAAGGAGTAGTATAATAGTAGTACGAAGATAGCGTACGAAACCTGGAAGCGCTTATAATATAATTTACGAAAATCGAATAATCCCGTAGCTTATTTGTTATAACCCACGGTCATGCAGGTCACAGGAACAGGCCAACGCAACATGGCATCAGAAGTCGGAACTACAACGGACCGACAGGATCTCTTATATAAGGACCTACGGATGATATAATCAGGGTTAGGGTCTTAATAGTTGCACGATCGATAGAATCGATATCGACTATATCGACTGGCACACCATGGATCGATAGGATCGATATCGATTATATCGACTCACCAGGACAACAGAAGGATATAAGGACAGGAGTTTACGGCTTAATATTAGATAGTTTCCTTATAGTCTTCAGTTATAAATCTAAGTATTATTTCATATAATAGGGTAATCCCTCTTGATTACTTATAATACTTAATATTGCTCGATAATATACGAAGACTTAAAGGTAATACTTCCCCACCTGCTAATATACAACTTATAGGTACTTCCAGAATCCGGGATTTAGGCAAGGATTATTACATTTTTATAACTCTTATTTAGGACGGTCTACGTATACCTCTTAGGTAATATTAAGTATAGTAATAGCTCCTTAAACTCCTACCCTATCTACCTTAGGCGAAGGATATCGCTAGGTCGTAACTTAGGAAGATATAATACGCTAATTAATCGAACTTACCTAATAACTCGCTATACTCCGATAGAATTAGGAATAGCAGAATCGTACTATCTACAGGCAGGCCTAATAGCTCGAATAATACTAAGCTACGGCTATTATACCCCTAGCGCCTATTATCCAGAATACCGGTAACGGCTATAAGATAGATAAACCTGCTATATACAACGGCAACTAGAAGACGCTTTAAGGGTTCCTTACCTATTATAAGGCGTACTTCCTATATAATATAGTATAGTTTACTACTAAACCCGATAAAGTTATCCTAGCCGGTATACGATTCGAAAAAGACGCACTTATTTAGTACGAACCCTTACTTTATAACTATATTAAACACCTAGGCAACCTCGATTAACGTAAGACGACTACTAAGAATATATTCGACTTATTCGCAGGATTCGAACGTATCCTTAAGGAAACATTTAGCGATCCCAACGAAGAACGGACTATAGTATAATAACTTATAGAACTTAAGCAGAGTAAGTCTGCTTTAGCCTATACGGTCCGCTTTAAGCAACTCTTAGTACGCCTCCCTTAGGAAGATAAGAACCTTATAGAATACTACTATAGAGGATTTAAGGATAAGGTTAAGGACGAAATCTCTAAGTAGGACTAGCCTAAAGACTTTACGATATTCAGTAATAACGCTATCCGCATCGATAACCGTCTCTACGAAAGACGTATAGAGAAAAGTAAGAAAGGAGGAAGCTATACTATATAGAGGAATTACGCTAATATAGGACGACGGATTTAATAGATAACTAACCGTAGCTTCTAGCAACGAGGTACAGCAGTTAGCGGCACTATATACTTAGGCCCTATAGAGCTCGACGCAGCTTAACGTAAACCTATAAGCAAGGAATGCTTTAACTGTGGCAAGATAGGCTACTTCGCACGAGAGTGCCGATAACCTAAGAAACCTAGGGAATTTAAGAAAGTCCCCGAAGGACGATAAGCCAATATTATAATACGCAAGATTACGGACTCTACTCCTAGCTAAAACTAGCTTTTAGAGTAAGTATCGGACGACTCCGATTATAAACTCCTTAATTAGACCTTCTATTATAAGGATAATTATATAATATACCTCTCGGTAAAGTAAGGCTTAGGATAGTTCCTTTAGAAACCTCGTAAGGAACGATAAATTATAGTTACCTAGAGGATACCTCTCCTAACGGATACTTTATAAAGCAATATTACGGAAATTACGGAATAATAGGAAACGCTTAGTATCGGTTAGAGTACTAGCACCTAAACTATTAATAAAGAAACGAGCTTAGAATTAGAAAGCTCTATAAACGAAGATACCGATAAAGGAGATATATACTACCTTATCTACGGTATTATACTTAGAGAATTATTTAGGATAATAACTTATTAAGACGAAACCCCCCTTATATAGGAAGACGCGCGAATTAATTACCTCTACGAAAAATACTACTAGATCGTATAGTTTGCCTGCATTATATATAATTGCAGATAATACTTTAAATATAAGGTAACTAACGAATGGTTCCCTATACGCGAGATAGGGTATAGCATTATCGCCTACGATAACGATAATAGCGATTATTATAAAGTACTTAGAATAAGGGGAAACTACGCTAGTATTAGCCTTATATATAATACCCCCTACGAATATACTACGCGATAAGTAAAATGGTACTAATATACGATACCCTAGTGCGTACCTTATATATAAGAAAAAGCGCTCGATTAGTATAGAATACGCGAATAGAAATAAAGAGAAAGGCCTACGAAGCCCGTATACGCAGAACCTATATACTATAGCTTCTATAAGCGCGCCGATTACGTAGAATACCTAGCGGATAAAGCGCGTACCTACTATAACCTTAAGGATAGTCAGCCCGGAGTATAGACTCCGTATACCGAAGAAGAAAATTAAGCGCGCCTATAGCGATAGGCCGTAGTATATATACGATACGGAATATAATAAGCTAAGAACCTAATATAGATAGCGGCTCTTAGAGTATAATAAGAATAGTAGAACCTAAAAAGCAAGGATCGCTTATAAGGGATAATAAGCGATTAGGACTTACGATAAAGTCCCTCTATGCGATAGATAGCTCGATATACGAATATTTGAAAATCGCAGTACGAATTAACGATAAATACTATATAGTACTCCTGGATAGCGGAGCGTAAGGAAACTTTATATCCCTAAGCGTTATTAATAGAGAACGGATACCTTAGAAGAAGAAAATAGAACCCTATAAACTTAGCACCGTAGAAGGTATAGAAGTCGCTTACGGCTAAGGTATTATCGATATAGAATCTGATTAATTACTAGTCACAATCTACGGACGTACGATACTAATGAACTTCGATATTACGGATACCGTATAATACGAGCTGATTTTAGGTATATTATAGTTAAGAAAGGAAAATCCTCGAATCGATTAGACTAATAGTTATATTTTATAGGATAAAGCGGATACCTAAGAAGCGGTTGCAATTAAAGGCGTAGGATCGGATTTAGTTACTAAGCGATACCTAGATAATAGGGGCTTAAACGAATTTATATATACCTCTAAATCGAGAAGAGCTAAGACGATAACTACCCTAGGATACGATAAACCTCGATAGCTTATAGAGAAGGATCTAGCGATAGTTAATACCTAATAAAAGAAGGGATACGGTAGATTAGGATACGATATAATAGGATTCTATAGATAGCAGGATATATTATCGCGATAAGTTTAAGAAGGAACTAAGTATATATAACGATATCTCCTTATAATAGTAACTATATAAGACGAAGATACGTTTAGAGACCTCTCCGGTATACTAGAAGAGTATCGGAAGTTTATAAAACTATTTCAAGGAAAATTCGATAACAGCCTACTAGAGCACGGCCTATATAACTACGAAATCCTATTTAAAGAAGGAGAATAACTAAAGTTCTTTCCTATCTACGGATTAGATAAGGATAAACTTAAAGCACTTAGAGAATATATCGACGAAAATCTTAAGAAAGGCTATATTAGACCCTCCTATTTACTAGTAGGATACCTAATCCTATTTATACTAAAGAAAAACGGTAAACTATAACTATACGTTGACTATCGATAACTTAACGATATTATAATTAAGAATCGGTACCCCTTACCTCTCTTTAAAGAACTTAGGGATAGACTTAGAGGAGCCTAATAGTTTACGGCCCTCGACCTTAAAGAAGGATATACGTATATTCGTATTAAACCCGGAGAAGAATAGAAAACAGCGTTTAGAATACGCTACGGACATTTCGAATATCTTATTATACTATTCGGACTTACCAACGCCCCTATATTATTCCAGGAAATAATGAACTTTATCTTACGCGAATACCTCGACTATTTTATAATCGCTTACCTAGACGATATCCTTATTTATTCAAAAATATTCGAGGAATACTAGAAGTACGTTACGATAATCCTATAAATCCTCTAAGATAATAAGATCTTAGTAGAACCTACTAAATACAACTGGAATACTTAAGAAGTTAACTACCTTAGATATACTATTATACTAGGGTATATACGAATACAGAAAGATAAAGTATAGGCAGTTAGGGACTAGCCTATACCTTAGAACGTTAAGGACGTTAGAGCCTTCTTAGGCTACGTTAACTTCTACCGATAATTTATTAAGAACTATAGTAGTATTACAGCACTACTTACGGAACTTACGAAAAAGGATATTACCTTTAACTAGAACGAATAGGTATAGAAAGCCTTTAGTATAATTAAGGACGCCGTTATATTAGAACTAATCCTAGTCGAAGCAGACTAAGATAAAGTTTTCGAGATCGAGATAAACGTATTAGATTATATACTCGGTGGATAACTCGGATAACGAGATAATAAAGGACGACTACGGATAGTTAGCAACTTTAGCAAGAAGCTAAACGGACTAGAACTTAACTACGGAACGCCCGATTAAGAACTTATAGCAATAGTAGAAGCCTTTAGGGAATAGCGATACTACCTTATCGGCGTAAAACAATAAATTCTTATATATACGGATTATAAGAACCTTTAGGCATTTACCTTAATAAAGCAGCTTAATAAACGATAAGTTAGATAGTACGAATTCCTATTAGAATTCGACTTTAAGATTATCTACCGTAAAGGTAAGGAAAACGAACGAGCAGACGCTCTTAGTAGACGGTTAGACTATAAGGATAGTAATAGCAAAGACCAAGATATTATAGCAATCTTTAAGGAAGATTCGGAAGGTAACCTTACTATACTATCTATTACTAAGGAACTTAATATAATACTACGTATCGAGGGAGAAATACCTAACCTCGATAGTATAATAACACCGGAATAAAACGATTATATTAGAAGCATCTATAGCGTACCGGTATATAGATACTAAGGAATTAGAGCAACCTATAAAAGGATCTAATATTATTAGAACCTACCGAACCTTAAGAAACGAGTTACGGATATCGTTAATAACTGCGATATATACAAACGAAACAAGATAGAACGATATAAACCTTATAGACTACTATAACCTCTACTAGTACCTACGACTATTTGGTTATCTATTAGTCTAGACTTTATTACTAAGCTACCCCTCTTACGAGAACCCTTAACTTAGGTATAGTACGATAGCATCTTAGTAGTAGTTTATAGACTAAGCAAGTACGTATACTTCCTACTATATAAGGAAAGTAGTACCGCAGAAGAACTCGTATATATATTCCTCCGTATTATTATCGCTAACTACGGAATACCTTAGGAAATTATATTAGATAGAGATAGAAAATTTATATTAAAATTCTAGATCTTACTTACCAAATACCTCGGAACGATATAACGTATATCTACGGCATTTTATCCTTAGATAGACGGACAAATAGAATATACTAACTAGATTATAGAATAATATCTATAATACTACGTTAACTACGAATAAGATAATTAGGTCGAACTTTTGCTAACCGTATAGTTCGCTTATAATAGCGTAGATACGATAAGTATAGGAAAATCACTATTCTTCCTACTCTACGGATATAACCCTATAGTATACTACGAAATACTACCAGATAGAAACGCAGAAACGGTAGACTAATACGCTAGAAGAATCAAGCAATTATACGAAGATACTCAACGTATGCTTCAGAACGCTAAAGAATAAATAACGAAATACGCTAATTAGAAAAGGATTAAGGGACTAATCCTATAGAAGGGAGATAAAGTCTACCTTAACTGTAAAAATATTAAAACCACTAGACCCAGCGATAAACTCGACTATAAAAAACTCGGACCTTACAAAATCGCACGATAGATTTCACTAGTTAACTACGAACTCGAAATCCCATATATACGTCTATACCTAGTCTTCCACATTTTACTTCTGGAACCAGCACTAGCAGACGCAGAACTCTCGTACGATACAGATATTATCGAACCAGAGCAAGTATAGTACGAAGTTAAATAGATTCTCGACTTACGTAAACGCGGGCGCGGAAAATAATACCTTATCAAATGGAAAAACTACGATAATTCGGAAAACACTTAGGAACCACCAAAGAACGTATACCTAGACCTTATTAAAGAATATGAAAATAAAAAGCTATTATAGCCTTAGATAGAGAAGGTACTATAGGGAATCGAACCCCGGACCTCTTAGCAAGAAACTAGGAACTCTAACTACTAAGCTATAAGACTACTTATATCTTTAACTATAATAGCTACCTATAGGAATAACCAGAACCTTTATTAAGGACTACTAGTAGTAACTCTAAGGAAATTAAAGTTACGAACCAGAAGCTCTAGTACCCTATAAATTACTAATAAGAAAATCGGATAGAGATAACGGAGAAAACCCAGACTAATCAAAATCCTCTAACGCGGTAGTTATAAAACCCTTAGGCAACGGACCTTTAGGAATAGTCGGTTCTACGGAACGATATTCGGCCTTAGCGGCTAAACGCTCCTTCTCTACCTCCTTACGTTCTATACGATCTAAGTCTTCCAGATTCGATAAACTACGACGAATAGCACGCACTATCCGCTCTCGCTATATCTTCTTCTACTTATATAAACGTATTAATTTATCTTCTAGCTCCTTAATTTTATCCTCTAACTTTTAATGCTACGAAGAGATATATAGAAGGTCGGCAGAATTAGTCGTCTCTAAAATATCGTAACGAGGAAGCTTTAAACGTACGTACTCGGCGCAGCGAGAAGAATTACTAGGGGAAACTTAATAAGAAGTCTTACCCTTAGAATCGCAGTAAGAGTAAGGACGTATCTCGAAGGCGTTCGAAAGAATAATTAAGTATAAGGATAACTTCTGTTTAGCAGAATTAGACCTTGGATTTGACGAACGAGGTTTCGTTATACGAGAAGACGACGATATAACGAATTAGGAAAGCATAATCCGGAGTAAGAATATTAGGCAGGACTACTTACGGAAATACTATAGGTCTTTGGGGATAAAGACCGATAGAAGGGAGATAATATTATAACCTACGGTTATGCAGGTTATAGGAATAGGCCAACGTAATATAGCATCAGAAGTCGGAACTACAACGGACCGACAGGATCTCTTATATAAGGACCTACGGATGATATAATCAGGGTTAGGGTCTTGATAGTTGCACGATCGATAGAATCGATATCGACTATATCGACTAGCACACTATAGATCGATAGGATCGATATCAACTACATCGACTCACTAGGACAACAGAAGGATATAAGGACAGGAGTTTACGGCTTAATATTAGATAGTTTCCTTATAATCTTTAGTTGTAAATCTAAGTATTATTTTATATAATAGGGTAATCCCTCTTGATTACTTATAATACTTGATATTACTCGATAACGTACGAAGACTTAAAGGTAATACTTCCCCACCTGCTAACATACAACTCATAGGTACTTCCAGAATCCGGGATTCAGGCAAGGATCATTATATTATTACTATAGGAGCTATTAGTAAGTATTAGTAACCTAGCGGCCGAATACTCTAACCCGGTACCTAACGAACTAAAAGATACCTATACCCCTACCTCCTAAGATATAAAAAACGTCGATATCGATATAGATAAAGCCCTAGAGAGTATAATCGTACTTAAACGTAAGCCCCTTTCTTAGCTAGCGAACTTTAAGGGTATATATATTTAATTCCTAGCTTAGGAGTATATTATAAGGTATAAACTCGTCCGAGATACTTACTTTATCGGGAATTATATAGATAAGTTCTAAGAAATCTATAAATATCTAAAGGGAGACGTAAAGGTTATAACGAGGAGCTATTATATCGTAGGAGGAGAGTATAGCCTTTAGAAACCCTCCTTATTCCTATAATAGCTCCGCTACCGATATTATAACGAGAACTATATTATTACTACTTCTTAAAGGCTCCGGAGCTTTACTTAGAAAAAAGGCTAACCCTTCCCTAACTTCTTCTCCTAATAGGAGAAGTTATTAGTAGACTCCGGCGGTATAAAGTAGCCGGACTTAGCTAAGTTAATATACCTAGAAGGCGCTATTAATAGCGTATTATATATATAGCTTATTAGTATAAAAATACCGTTAATATATAATAATTAGGTAAAGAAAGTATTCCGTATCTCGGCTAAGCTAGAAAGCTATATCGCTATCCGAGATAATAGCTATACTTCGCCCTTAAGCTATTTATCCGGAGCTATAATATAACGCTTTAGAACGACCTAATAAGCGGGAGGAAACGGATAGAAACTATAAAACCCTTATACGGATCCCGATAGGGATATAGCTATAACTAATATTAATACTCTATAGGCTAATAAGTAGTATATAAGGTAGGTTAATTAAGCGGAGATTAGGCGTAGGAAAGAGTAGGGATTTTATTATAGGTATAGATATTCGAACTATAGAATCGCTTATTACCCCTTCCTACCCGTACGCCCGCTTAATAGCTTAGGAGCTATATAGGAGACGGAAATTAATATCGCTAATACTAACCTTATCGACCTTAATAATATTACCGAGGAATAGGAGGAAGATTAGCTACTCCTATATAAAGTCGTATATAGGAGCTTATAGGTTTTAACTTTAGCTTATAAGAAGCAAAGTATTAGATAAATAGAAACTATTTTATAATAAACCTATTCTATAATTTAACTCTATTTATCCTAATACTTATTAATTCTAACTATAACTATTATTCTACTATAAGCGATACGCTTATATATAAGTTAAGATTTCTATATATACCTATCCCGCCTAAAACCCTTTATTAATTATTAAGGGAGAGAATATCGTATAAATAGCCCGTTATCCGCTATATAACCTACCTTAATATAAACCTAAACGGGTATTTATATCGTATTTAGGCTTATATAATCCCCCGCCTTTAGTATAACCTCGTTTTAGGAAAACCTTAGGTAGAAAGAGAGAGGGTAATATATATAGCTTATAAGCACCGCTTAAGTATCGGACGAATAGGAGGATTAAAGGTTTAGGAATAAGGATATAACCCTAAGAACTTTAATTATATATCCGTTAATACCCTTATTATCTAGAGTAAAGTTCGGTATATAAAACGCTTAAATACCGCTTAAATAGCGTTCTTTAGTATTATAATAGCCGATATTATTAAGGCCCTATTACCGAAAGTAAAATCCTCGGTTAATAAGAAACTCCCTCTAAAGTATTACGAGTTCCGGAACCTCTTTAATAAGGATATAGCTTCCGCGCTACCGCTATATAAAAAGGGAGCGGATTATAAGATTCGGCTATATAAGAAGGCAGATAGGTTTATTATAAATACCTTATAGGGCCCGTTATACGGGATATCTAGAGAAGAACTTATCGTATTAAGGAAGACTCTTACCGAGCTATTCGATATAAACTATATTAGAGCTAATAGCTCCTTAGTAGGAGCTCCCGTAATCTTTATTAAGAAACTAAGGGGTAGCCTCCGTTTTTATATAAATTATCGTATACTTAATACTATTTCGGAAGCCGACCGCTACCTATTCCCCTTTATTAAAGAGACCTTATCTAATATTATAAACGCTAAATATTTTACTAAGCTCGATATATAAGTAGCGTTTTATAAGCTTTATATTAAGGAAGGAGATAAATAGAAGACCGCCTTTCGTATAAGGTATAGCCTCTTCGAGTAGCTAATAACCCCGTTCGGACTTATAGGCGCTCCCGCGATATTCCAGCGCTATATTAATAATACTCTACGCCCCTACCTAGATATCTTCTATTTAGCTTATATCGATAATATTCTAGTATATACCGATAGTATAGCTAAAGATTACCGAGTAAAGGTAAAGCTAGTATTACGCGCTCTTAAAATAGTAGATCTAAATTTAAATATCGCTAAGTATAAATTCGGCGTAACCGAGATAAAGTACCTAGGCTTTATTATTAAAGCAGGGGTAGGGATTTATATAAACCTAGAGAAGGTATACGCTATATATAATTAAGAGGCTCCGAAAACGGTTAAGGGAGTCCGTAGCTTTCTAAGATTCGTAAACTTCTATTATTAGTTTATTACTAATTATTTCGAAGTTATAGGGCCCCTCCTAGCCTTAACTAAGAAGGGGGTCCTATTTAAGTTCGGGGAGTAGGAAGAAGCTATATTCGAATAACTAAAGTATCTCTTTATTAGTAAGCCTATATTCGCTTAATAGGATCCGGATAAGGAGATAATATTAAAGGCGGATTATTCTAGTTATTCGTTAGGCGGCTACCTCTCTTAGAGGGACGAGTATAATATCCTCCGCCCGGTAATATACTACTTACGCTACCTAAGCCCCGTAGAGTATAATTATAAGATCTATAATAAAGAACTACTAGCTATTATTAATTATTTAAGAGTATAGGATATAGAGCTTAGGGGTATTATACTACTATTTATAATTTACTCGGATTATAAGAACCTCGAATATTTTATAATATTATAGTATCTTACCGAAAGGTAGGTCTACTAATCCGAGATAATAGCTTATTTTCGATACTACTTAATCTACTATATAGGAGTAGCTAATAAGCGTTTAAACGCCCTTTCGAGGAGGGAATAGGATATACTATATAATATATCTAATAAACGCCTTACCGGTAGGTAAATCTAGCTTTTACTATTAATAGAGATAAGCTAAGTTATAGTATACGATAAGCTACTATTAATAAGTAGTAAGGTTTTTATATAAGAGGAGCTCTAACGCTTATAGGATAACGCTACCTCGCGTAATAAGGTATATTCCTAGCTTATAGGCGTAATCCGTAGGGGTAAACGCTTTTTTCCCCCTTACCTACGGATATCCGAAGGTAAGCTTATTAAGGTATCTATAATAGAATACTCGATCGATAAGAAAGGATTACTTAGGTTCTACGAATAGCTCTAGTTACCGGATTAGGAACCCCTATATACTAAATTAACGTAGAGTATCTATAATTCTACCCTATCTAGCTACTTAGGGAGGGATATTACTATTATAATAATAATAAGGGGCTATTCCTAGCTAAATATATACCGTAGTATTCGGCGGTTTATATAAAATTACGATATTTATAAACGTAAGACGGTATAGAGATATTAAAGGAAGGGCCTTCTTAAGCCCCTATTAATACCTAAGCGGGTATAAAGCGAGTTATCCGTAGACTTTATAATCGACCTCCCTTATAAGGACGATATAAGAGAAGCTTACTTAATAGTAATTATAGACCGATTAACGAAAGCTATTATACTCGAAGCTATATATAGTATAAGCGCGGAAGTATATATAGAGCGGTTCTTATACTATTACTAGCGGTTTTATAGTTTCCCTAAGGTAATAGTTAGTAACCGAAGCTCGAACTAAATAGGAGGGTTTTAACGCCGATTATATAAGCTTATAAAGATAGAGTAGCGCTTAAGCACTACTTTCTACCTATAAACGGATAAAGCTATAGAAAGGGTAAACTAAGAGGTTATAAACTACCTCCGAGCGTTCGTTATATATATATAATTAGATTAGCCGATACTCCTACCTAGCGCTTAACTAACTATTAATAATAGGGATATTAATATAATTAGCCTTAGCCTATTCTTTATCCTATATAGCTATTATATAAATCTAATCGAATAGGTAGAGTATAGTATATTATTAGCGTAAGCGCCTAGAGTTTAGGCCGAGAATTTTATCTAACGGCTTAAAGATATAACTACTTTCGCTTAAGCCGTAATAGTAGTTATATAATAACGAATAGAAGAATCTGCGAATAAGTTATAAATAGTTATAGAGCGGCTTATTAAGGGCGATAAGGTTTAGCTCTCCTTATAAAATATTACTACCGACCGCCCTTTAAAGAAGTTAGCCTAGCTATATAAGAAGTATACCGTAATATATATTATTAGCCCTTATATAGTAGAATTAGATATCCCGCTAGGTATTTACCCTTATTTCTATATAGATCTCCTAATTTAAGCTATATAAGACCCGCTCCCGTTATAAATATAGAGAGAATACCGGCCTAACCCTATTATAATTAAAGAGGGAAAGGAACCCGAATATTAGGTAGAAAGGATTATTAGAGTATATAATAAACCGTATAAAGGCTATACGAAAATAGATAGAATGCTATAATATAAAGTCCTAGTTAAATAGGTTAGATAGGATTAGCTAGATTAATAGCTATTATCCGAATTTAAAGATATAATTACTTTTAAAGAGTTCGAGTAACGCTACAGTAGCGCTATAAATTATAATAGCCTAAAGTCGTAGAGAAGAAGAGCGGGGAAATTAAGTATTATAGATAAAAAGAAAACTATATACGAAACGTACGCTAATATAGCTACCTACTTATCCTCGCTTACCTCCTCCTTACTATTAGAATTACTCTCCTTAGTTTTATTAGAATAAGGGTTATTATTAATACTACGCTTCGTTTTAATATTAACTAAGCCCTTACCCTTACTACCCCCTTCTATAAGCTTCGCTAATAGGTCGGTAATATCCTCTAGCGCTACCGCCTAGTAGCGTATAAGCTTATAGCTATAGCGCTAATATAAAGTTAATAGGATATAAGTAGGGAAGGAGCAGGGGGTATATATACTATAGGTATGCTTATTATTTAATAACCGGACCTCGTTATAGCTAGCCTAAGTCTTACCTAACTTAGGTAGGTAATTATAGGTATAACGTATAGCGAGAGTAGTAAGGGCCTAAGGGCGGAGAGTATCTAGAGTATATAAGTATAAGGAGGCGTAAGTAGGGAAAGAGTAATATATACTAGGGTTAGAAGTATTATAGGCGAGGGAATAATTAATTATAATAATAATAGCGGTATATATCTCGTCGGTTTAGTAAAGGGGGGTATAAGAGTAGCCGGAATTCTTACCCTTTTTATTTATCCTATAGGGGAAATAATAAGCGCCGATTATAATAATTAGTAAGCTATAAAGAAATAGGGTAAGCGCTACTTACTAATATTATAGAGGTAAAAGGAGAGGGGGTTTTTAGAAGCCCTTATAATATATAATAGGTATTACTCGTCTCTAATACCCTCGGGGAGGGTAATATAAGGTTAGAGCTACGGGTTAATAGCGATAACGCTTTAAATAAGCTTATTAATAGCCTTATCGAGCTAGGTAGCGGTAGGGGTAAGGATAGCGGCGGTAGGAGTAGTAACGGGCGCGGTAGAAGTAACCGTAATTATAGCTATAAGTATTACCGCTATAGGAGTAGCTATAGAGCCTATAGTAATAGCGAGGGCGGCGGCGGTAGGTATAACGGTAGGAGCCGCGCTAGCTTATTTAAAGCGAGTAATAACGTTTATATTATTAATAGAGCTAAATATAAGTAGAGGATAAATAGGGAAGGCGCGATACTTACCTTATTATTATAGGGGTTAGTTTTATATAACTCGTAAGGGCTTTAGTTTAATTAAAAGGAAGGAATAACCCCTAGAGTAGGGGTTAAAGGGGTATTTATACTTTTTCGAGGCTTTAAAGAGTAAAGATATTATATCTATAACCGCCTACTAAGTTAAGGGTATTACTATTATTCTATTAACGAATAATAAGCAGTAGAACTTATAAACTCGCCGAGAGCTAGGTTAAAGGGAGCTCCGTAGATATAAGACTCCTTTTATACTCGCTAAGTATAAGGACGAGGCTCTTTTAATAGGGTAGGCGGGCGTAGCGGCGTTACGTCGTTATACTTTTTAGGTAGCTATTATATTATATACGGCTTTATAAGAGGGCGTTCGGCCTAAGCGGGGGGGTAATATTATAAGCCTACGGGTAAATATACGGCTTCGGTATACTAGGGTACGAAGCCTTAATTAGTATATTCCCTTCTCGTCTAAAGACTAGTATTATATAAGCGCTAAATAAGAGCGTCTTCCGAGCAGCTTATAAGCTATATAAAAGACTATCGGTAATAGGACCCGTATCGACGGTAGACCTATAGAAAACTCTATCTATAGGTAGATTCTAAATATAAGAGCTATTTAAGAGCAGCTCTCGCGCCGCTATATAGATACTATACTTACTTCTCTCCTTAAGTTAGTTAATAATAGAAATTAGGATCGAAATTGCGAACGCTCTCTCGATGCCCGTTCATATAATATCACAGGCCTACTTATAATATTGCCTTCGCCCGACGTACCTAATAAGTTAACTAGATCTTCTAAAACGTGTTTAGAAGATTGCGTACCTTTTGCCTTAACCGCCTAAGCAAAAGGTTCCGTACGTTGGAGATAGCCGTAGGAACGCTAGTTAATTCCTAGAGCCCTATAGGGGCTAGCCCGTTATATATCTTCTAAATAAAATCCTAAGGTCGTAAGTTCGAGCTACGGAGTGCTAAAAGTCTTAGATACCCCTTCCGTATAAACTTCGGCTTATAAAGTAACGTTACGGGTAAGCTTTAGGGGTCCGATGTTATTAGAGGAGGAAGGGAGGTGATATTATAGGCCTACCTGTGATATTGCCTTCGCCCGATATACCTAATAAGTTAACTAGATCTTCTAAAACGTATTTAGAAGATTGCGTACCTTTTGCCTTAACCGCCTAAGCGAAAGGTTCCGTACGTCGGAGACGGCCGTAGGAACGCTAATCAATTCCTAGAGCCTAACAGGGGCTAGCCCGTTATAGTAATATAACCGTCTTTATCTTTCTATCGAAACTTTTAGTTTTAAGATATTACCTTATTCTCTCTATACTTCCAAAGGGTGGTTATACCGTATAATAGATAGTATTTCGCGCTATTCTACGTATATAAAATAAGGAAAACGATATAATAGGAATAGTATTCCTATAAATACCTATAAGTTCTAGCTATAATAATTTTCCTTATTAGTATATTAACTTTATATAGTTTCTCGTATTTTATCGGCGGAGAAGAAGCTTTATATATAAGAGGCTAATACGTATAAGGAGCTTTATAAGGCTTATTATAAGGCGGGGGAGGCGCTTTCTCGCTTAGAGCGTCTTCGTATTTAGCGTAAGTCTCTAGTAAAAAGGAGTATAAAGCTAGTAAATACGGGGTTAGAGTTACTTAATACTTAGGAGGAGTAGGAAGCCGAGTTTAGTGTAAATACGGTTATCTCCGCGGAATCCGAAGCTACTGCCGAATTATAGGAGATTAGTAGTTTTAAGGTAATAGATTTTAGTACCTTCCTAGAGTCTATAGACTTATCTACGTCTAATTTCTTCGGTTTAGAGCTTTCTGCTATTAATAGTTTATAACTCTAATTTTCTTAGGGTTACTATTAGGGGTCCTATTTCCTTAATAAGGGGTCTGGTTATTTCTATAAGTAGCTATTATAATTAAAGATACGAGTAGTCTTATAGCTTAGTAGTTAGAGTTCCTAGTTTCTTACTAGGAGGTCCGGGGTTCGATTCCCTAACCCCTATTCCGCCCCGGACTAAGGCTTACTTCGGCCCCGCCTCTATACTACCGGCGCCTGGTCCGTGCGTTTTTAAAGCCTACTTCGTAAGGCCTATTTCAGCTAATCTATAGCGTACGAGTAGGGTTATCGTAACCCTAACCCCAACCCCCTACCCCCACCTAACCCTAAGCCCCCTAAATACGCGTACGATATTAGCAGCCTTATACTCTAGGGCCTTAGGCTATATCTTATCCTCCCTCTTTATCGGCCTTCGCTCTCTCGTATAAGTATCGCAGCCTTATAGTAGGTAGGCCTATCGCCTAGGCTATATCCTATTATTCGGCTATATCCCTCGTACGATAATAGCAGCCTTATATATACCCCGTTAGGCCTATCGCTTAGTTTATATCCTATTATTCGGCTATATCCCTTATACGATAATAGCAGCCTCGTACGTATATAGTTAGGCCTATCGCCTAGGCTATATCCTATTATTCGGCTTTATCCCTTCGTACGATAATAGTAGCCTTATATAATTAGGCCTAAGGCTAAGTTATATCCTATTATCCGGCTTTATCCCTTATATAATAATAGCAGCCTTATATAGTTAAGCCTAAAGCTAGGTCTAATCCTATTATTCGGCTTTATCTCTTATACGATAATAATAGCCTTATATAGTATAGGAGAAGGTAGCCGTCGTTTCTTATAACGCCTTTATCTCCTATACGATAATTATCGCTTTCTTCCGTCGGTCGGTTATTATACCTAGTAACTTACTCTAACTTTCCTAGAGTCTTCGGCGATATTCCCTTCCTACTATATAAAGAACTTCTTCCCTCCCCTTTCCCTTTCGCTTTTTTTCCTCCTTCTTTATTCTACCTTTCTTTTTATAAAAAAGCTAGGTATCGTTAACCGTATATCCTATTTAATATTACTACTTCGCCCTCCCCTCCCCTTTCTCCCTACCGTTTATACTAACTACCTAGCCGTATAATAGAAGAAACTCTACTACTTCTAAGAAAACCCCTAAGAAACCCGTCTATACGATAGCTACCTTTACCTTTACCCTCTCCGTTCGCTATATAAACCTAGGTATTTAGAATAGCCGGCGCGGCCTAATCCTCTACTTTACCTACCCTACCTCGTATATAGCCTTAACTACTTTAGCTAAAAATAATACTAAGTAAGACCTTTTAGTTCTACCCGATACCGATATTCGCCTCTCGGCTAATAACTTTAGTATAATTATTATTATTATTATCGCTAAGATCCTCGGGTATAATTTATACTTTTTAGCTATCTTAGTTACTTATACCGGCCGCCCTAAGGCCGTATATTATAAGCACCGCTATTATATACGAAACTTCCCCTTCGACTAATATCTCTTCGTTACTAGCTAATAATAGAATACCTATACTAATTATATCTAGGACTTATATATAGCTTAGTATTAAAGCCGGCTTATACTACTATTAGTAAAGGGGAGAGAGATTCCTAGGGGTTTATTATAATAATCCTTGCCTGAATCCCGGATTCTGGAAGTACCTATAAGTTATATATTAGCAGGTGGGGAAGTATTACCTTTAAGTCTTCGTACGTTGTCGAGCAATATCAAGTATCACAAGTAATCAAGAGGGATTACCCTATTATATAAAATAATACTTAGATTTACAACTAAAGACTATAAGGAAACTATCTAATATTAAGCCGTAAACTCCTATCCTTATATCCTTCTGTTGTTTTAGTAAGTTGATATAGTCGATATCGATCTTATCGATCTATAGTATGCTAGTCGATACAGTCGATATCGATTCTATCGATCGTACAACTATCAGGACCCTAACCCTGATTATATTATTATAAGTATCCGGATATCCTTATATAAGAGATCCCTATCGGTCCGTTAAGGTTCCGATTTACTAGCATATAGTTACGCTAGCCTATTCTTATAACCTATATATTTATAGGTTATAATATTATCTCCCTTCTATTAGTCTTTATCCCTAAAGACCTATAATATTTCCGTAAGTAGTCCTGCCTAACATTCTTACTTCGGATTATACTTTCCTAATTCGTTATATTATCGTCTTCTCGTATAACGAAACCTTATTCGTTAAACCTAAGGTCTAATTTTATTAAATAGAAGTTATCCTTATACTTAATTATTCTTTCGAACGCCTTCGAGATACGTCCTTATTCTTACTACGATTCTAAGGGTAAGACTTCTTATTAAGTTTCCCTTAGTGATTCTTCTCGCTACGCCGAGTACGTACGTTTAAAGCTTCCTCGTTACGATATTTTGGAGACGACTAATTCCGCCGACCTTCTATATATCTCTTCGCAGTATTAAAAGTTAGAGGATAAGATTAAGGAGCTGGAAGATAAACTAATACGTTTATATAAGCAGAAGAAGATATAGCGAGAGCGGATAGCGCGTGCTATTCGTTATAGTTTATCGAATCTAGAAGACCTAGATCGTATAAAACGTAAGGAGGTAGAGAGGGAGCGTTTAGCCGCCGAGGCTAAATATCGTTCTATAGAACCGACCGTTCCTAAAGGCCCGTTGCCTAAGGGTTTTATAATTACCGCATTAGAGGATTTTAATTAGTCTGGGTTTTCTCCGTTATCTCCGTCTGATTTTCTTATTAGTAATTTATAGGGTGCTAGGGCTTCCGGTTTATAACTTTAATTCCTTTAGAGTTACTACTAGTAGTTCTTAATAAGGGGTCTAGTTATTCCTATAGGTAGCTATTATAGTTAAAGATATAAGTAGTCTTATAGCTTAGTAGTTAGAGTTCCTAGTTTCTTGCTAAGAGGTCCGGGGTTCGATTCCCTATAGTACCTTCTCTATCTAAGGCTATAATAGCTTTTTATTTTCATATTCTTTAATAAGGTCTAGGTATACGTTCTTTGGTGGTTCCTAAGTGTTTTCCGAATTATCGTAGTTTTTCCATTTGATAAGGTATTATTTTCCGCGCCCGCGTTTACGTAAGTCGAGAATCTATTTAACTTCGTACTATACTTGCTCTGGTTCGATAATATCTGTATCGTACGAGAGTTCTGCGTCTGCTAGTGCTGGTTCCAGAAGTAAAATGTGGAAGACTAGGTATAGACGTATATATGGGATTTCGAGTTCGTAGTTAACTAGTGAAATCTATCGTGCGATTTTGTAAGGTCCGAGTTTTTTATAGTCGAGTTTATCGCTGGGTCTAGTGGTTTTAATATTTTTACAGTTAAGGTAGACTTTATCTCCCTTCTATAGGATTAGTCCCTTAATCCTTTTCTAATTAGCGTATTTCGTTATTTATTCTTTAGCGTTCTGAAGCATACGTTGAGTATCTTCGTATAATTGCTTGATTCTTCTAGCGTATTAGTCTACCGTTTCTGCGTTTCTATCTGGTAGTATTTCGTAGTATACTATAGGGTTATATCCGTAGAGTAGGAAGAATAGTGATTTTCCTATACTTATCGTATCTACGCTATTATAAGCGAACTATACGGTTAGCAAAAGTTCGACCTAATTATCTTATTCGTAGTTAACGTAGTATTATAGATATTATTCTATAATCTAGTTAGTATATTCTATTTGTCCGTCTATCTAAGGATAAAATGCCGTAGATATACGTTATATCGTTCCGAGGTATTTGGTAAGTAAGATCTAGAATTTTAATATAAATTTTCTATCTCTATCTAATATAATTTCCTAAGGTATTCCGTAGTTAGCGATAATAATACGGAGGAATATATATACGAGTTCTTCTGCGGTACTACTTTCCTTATATAGTAGGAAGTATACGTACTTGCTTAGTCTATAAACTACTACTAAGATGCTATCGTACTATACCTAAGTTAAGGGTTCTCGTAAGAGGGGTAGCTTAGTAATAAAGTCTAGACTAATAGATAACCAAATAGTCGTAGGTACTAGTAGAGGTTATAGTAGTCTATAAGGTTTATATCGTTCTATCTTGTTTCGTTTGTATATATCGCAGTTATTAACGATATCCGTAACTCGTTTCTTAAGGTTCGGTAGGTTCTAATAATATTAGATCCTTTTATAGGTTGCTCTAATTCCTTAGTATCTATATACCGGTACGCTATAGATGCTTCTAATATAATCGTTTTATTCCGGTGTTATTATACTATCGAGGTTAGGTATTTCTCCCTCGATACGTAGTATTATATTAAGTTCCTTAGTAATAGATAGTATAGTAAGGTTACCTTCCGAATCTTCCTTAAAGATTGCTATAATATCTTGGTCTTTGCTATTACTATCCTTATAGTCTAACCGTCTACTAAGAGCGTCTGCTCGTTCGTTTTCCTTACCTTTACGGTAGATAATCTTAAAGTCGAATTCTAATAGGAATTCGTACTATCTAACTTATCGTTTATTAAGCTGCTTTATTAAGGTAAATGCCTAAAGGTTCTTATAATCCGTATATATAAGAATTTATTGTTTTACGCCGATAAGGTAGTATCGCTATTCCCTAAAGGCTTCTACTATTGCTATAAGTTCTTAATCGGGCGTTCCGTAGTTAAGTTCTAGTCCGTTTAGCTTCTTGCTAAAGTTGCTAACTATCCGTAGTCGTCCTTTATTATCTCGTTATCCGAGTTATCCACCGAGTATATAATCTAATACGTTTATCTCGATCTCGAAAACTTTATCTTAGTCTGCTTCGACTAGGATTAGTTCTAATATAACGGCGTCCTTAATTATACTAAAGGCTTTCTATACCTATTCGTTCTAGTTAAAGGTAATATCCTTTTTCGTAAGTTCCGTAAGTAGTGCTGTAATACTACTATAGTTCTTAATAAATTATCGGTAGAAGTTAACGTAGCCTAAGAAGGCTCTAACGTCCTTAACGTTCTAAGGTATAGGCTAGTCCCTAACTGCCTATACTTTATCTTTCTGTATTCGTATATACCCTAGTATAATAGTATATCTAAGGTAGTTAACTTCTTAAGTATTCCAGTTGTATTTAGTAGGTTCTACTAAGATCTTATTATCTTAGAGGATTTATAGGATTATCGTAACGTACTTCTAGTATTCCTCGAATATTTTTGAATAAATAAGGATATCGTCTAGGTAAGCGATTATAAAATAGTCGAGGTATTCGCGTAAGATAAAGTTCATTATTTCCTGGAATAATATAGGGGCGTTGGTAAGTCCGAATAGTATAATAAGATATTCGAAATGTCCGTAGCGTATTCTAAACGCTGTTTTCTATTCTTCTCCGGGTTTAATACGAATATACGTATATCCTTCTTTAAGGTCGAGGGCCGTAAACTATTAGGCTCCTCTAAGTCTATCCCTAAGTTCTTTAAAGAGAGGTAAGGGGTACCGATTCTTAATTATAATATCGTTAAGTTATCGATAGTCAACGTATAGTTATAGTTTACCGTTTTTCTTTAGTATAAATAGGATTAGGTATCCTACTAGTAAATAGGAGGGTCTAATATAGCCTTTCTTAAGATTTTCGTCGATATATTCTCTAAGTGCTTTAAGTTTATCCTTATCTAATCCGTAGATAGGAAAGAACTTTAGTTATTCTCCTTCTTTAAATAGGATTTCGTAGTTATATAGGCCGTGCTCTAGTAGGCTGTTATCGAATTTTCCTTGAAATAGTTTTATAAACTTCCGATACTCTTCTAGTATACCGGAGAGGTCTCTAAACGTATCTTCGTCTTATATAGTTACTATTATAAGGAGATATCGTTATATATACTTAGTTCCTTCTTAAACTTATCGCGATAATATATCCTGCTATCTATAGAATCCTATTATATCGTATCCTAATCTACCGTATCCCTTCTTTTATTAGGTATTAACTATCGCTAGATCCTTCTCTATAAGCTATCGAGGTTTATCGTATCCTAGGGTAGTTATCGTCTTAGCTCTTCTCGATTTAGAGGTATATATAAATTCGTTTAAGCCCCTATTATCTAGGTATCGCTTAGTAACTAAATCCGATCCTACGCCTTTAATTGCAACCGCTTCTTAGGTATCCGCTTTATCCTATAAAATATAACTATTAGTCTAATCGATTCGAGGATTTTCCTTTCTTAACTATAATATACCTAAAATCAGCTCGTATTATACGGTATCCGTAATATCGAAGTTCATTAGTATCGTACGTCCGTAGATTGTGACTAGTAATTAATCAGATTCTATATCGATAATACCTTAGCCGTAAGCGACTTCTATACCTTCTACGGTGCTAAGTTTATAGGGTTCTATTTTCTTCTTCTAAGGTATCCGTTCTCTATTAATAACGCTTAGGGATATAAAGTTTCCTTACGCTCCGCTATCCAGGAGTACTATATAGTATTTATCGTTAATTCGTACTGCGATTTTCAAATATTCGTATATCGAGCTATCTATCGCATAGAGGGACTTTATCGTAAGTCCTAATCGCTTATTATCCCTTATAAGCGATCCTTGCTTTTTAGGTTCTACTATTCTTATTATACTCTAAGAGCCGCTATCTATATTAGGTTCTTAGCTTATTATATTCCGTATCGTATATATACTACGGCCTATCGCTATAGGCGCGCTTAATTTTCTTCTTCGGTATACGGAGTCTATACTCCGGGCTGACTATCCTTAAGGTTATAGTAGGTACGCGCTTTATCCGCTAGGTATTCTACGTAATCGGCGCGCTTATAGAAGCTATAGTATATAGGTTCTGCGTATACGGGCTTCGTAGGCCTTTCTCTTTATTTCTATTCGCGTATTCTATACTAATCGAGCGCTTTTTCTTATATATAAGGTACGCACTAGGGTATCGTATATTAGTACCATTTTACTTATCGCGTAGTATATTCGTAGGGGGTATTATATATAAGGCTAATACTAGCGTAGTTTCCCCTTATTCTAAGTACTTTATAATAATCGCTATTATCGTTATCGTAGGCGATAATGCTATACCCTATCTCGCGTATAGGGAACCATTCGTTAGTTACCTTATATTTAAAGTATTATCTGCAATTATATATAATGCAGGCAAACTATACGATCTAGTAGTATTTTTCGTAGAGGTAATTAATTCGCGCGTCTTCCTATATAAGGGGGGTTTCGTCTTAATAAGTTATTATCCTAAATAATTCTCTAAGTATAATACCGTAGATAAGGTAGTATATATCTCCTTTATCGGTATCTTCGTTTATAGAGCTTTCTAATTCTAAGCTCGTTTCTTTATTAATAGTTTAGGTGCTAGTACTCTAACCGATACTAAGCGTTTCCTATTATTCCGTAATTTCCGTAATATTGCTTTATAAAGTATCCGTTAGGAGAGGTATCCTCTAGGTAACTATAATTTATCGTTCCTTACGAGGTTTCTAAAGGAACTATCCTAAGCCTTACTTTACCGAGAGGTATATTATATAATTATCCTTATAATAGAAGGTCTAATTAAGGAGTTTATAATCGGAGTCGTCCGATACTTACTCTAAAAGCTAGTTTTAGCTAGGAGTAGAGTCCGTAATCTTGCGTATTATAATATTGGCTTATCGTCCTTCGGGGACTTTCTTAAATTCCCTAGGTTTCTTAGGTTATCGGCACTCTCGTGCGAAGTAGCCTATCTTGCCACAGTTAAAGCATTCCTTGCTTATAGGTTTACGTTAAGCTGCGTCGAGCTCTATAGGGCCTAAGTATATAGTGCCGCTAACTGCTGTACCTCGTTGCTAGAAGCTACGGTTAGTTATCTATTAAATCCGTCGTCCTATATTAGCGTAATTCCTCTATATAGTATAGCTTCCTCCTTTCTTATTTTTCTCTATACGTTTTTCGTAGAGACGGTTATCGATACGGATAGTATTATTACTAAATATCGTAAAGTCTTTAGGCTAGTCCTACTTAGAGATTTCGTCCTTAACCTTATCCTTAAGTCCTCTATAATAGTATTCTATAAGGTTCTTATCTTCCTAAGGGAGGTATACTAAGAGTTGCTTAAAGCGGACCGTATAGGCTAAAGCAGACTTATTCTACTTAAGTTCTATAAGTTGCTACGCTATAGTCCGTTCTTCGTTAGGATCGCTAAATATTTCCTTAAGGATACGTTCGAATCCTACAAATAAATCGAATATATTCTTAATAGTCGTCTTACGTTAATCGAGGTTACTTAGGTATTTAATATAGTTACAAAGTAAGGGTTCGTACCAGATAAGCGTATCTTTTTCGAGTCGTATACCGGCTAGGATAACTTTATCGGGTTTAGTAGTAAATTAAGCTACGTTATATAGGAAGTATACCTTATAATAGGTAAGGAACCCTTAAAGCGTTTTCTAGTTACCGTTATATATAGCAGGTTTATCTATCTTATAGCCGTTACCGGTATTCTAGATAATAGGCGCTAGGGGTATAGCGGCCGTAGCTTAGTATTATTCGATTTACTAAGCCTACCGATAGATAATACGATTCTACTGCTCCTAAGCCTATCGGAGTATAGCGAGTTGCTAAGTAAGTTCGATTAATTAGTATATTATATCTTCCTAAGTTACAACCTAGCGACGTCCTTCGCCTAAGGTAGACGGGGTAGGAGTTTAAGGAGCTATTACTATACTTAATATTGCCTAAGAGGTATACGTAGACCGTCCTGAACAAGAGTTATAAAAATATAATAATCCTTGCCTAAATCCCGGATTCTGGAAGTACCTATAAGTTATATATTAGCAGGTAGGGAAGTATTACCTTTAAATCTTCGTACGTTATCGAGCAATATTAAGTATTACAAGTAATTAAGAGGGATTACCCTATTATATAAAATAATACTTAGATTTACAACTAAAGACTATAAGGAAACTATCTAATATTAAGCCGTAAACTCCTATCCTTATATCCTTCTATTATCTTAGTGAGTCGATATAGTCGATATCGATCTTATCGATCCATAGTGTGCCAGTCGATGCAGTCGATATCGATTCTATCGATCGTGCAACCATCAGGACCCTAACCCTGATTATATCATTATAAGTATCCGGATATCCTTATATAAGAGATCCCCATCGGTCCGTTAAGGTTCCGATTTGCTGGCATATGGTTGCGCTGGCCTGTTCTTGTGACCTGCATATTCATGGGTTATAATATTTATATTAAGGATAAATAGAGGAGGATAGTTTAGATTATATAAAGGCTTTATTACTTTATATAAAACCCGTAAGGGGCCTTTAATACTACTACTACTCTATACGGAGTTTTCTACCCCTAACCCGTTCCCTACCCCCTCTTCGTATATAATCTTATTTACCTTATATTATAAATTAGCTCGTATAGATAAGAGATTTTCCGTTTCTTTCGTATACTATATTATTAAACCGAATACCTTATCTTTTTTTATTTTCTATCTCTATATAATATATTCTCTTTCCGTACGATAGAATAATATATTACTATAAATACGGAATATAATATCCTAATTTACCGTTTCTGCTAGGTTAGCGTATAGCCCGGTACCGGGATTTATATATATTTCCGCTAATAGTATTACCTTAAAGGGCTTATACTTAAGGATATTCTCTCTTCGTATAATAATACCCCGTTCGCCGATCTAGCCTCCGTATAACTCCCCGACGATAATTTAGATCCGATTCCTTATTTAGCTATTATATAGGGCTTAAGCTATTAATCCTGCCGATACCTTATACCTTCGTATACCCTTTTCCAACGGTATCTTAAAGTAAGTTTATATCCTATATACGAGAATATAGGTTAATCCGTATAGCTTTAGAGCTAGCTTACCGTCCCCTAATATAGATAGTATTAGATCGTTTATATAGAAGCGGAAGAAGTAAACCTTATACCTATTCTCTCCTTATCTCCTATTACGCTTAATCCAGATTTAGCTTTATTCGAAAACGCCCTTACCTAATAGGAAGCTATATTTCTTAAAGTCGACTAGGACTATATACGAATAGGCGATATATATAAAGGCCTCGATTATAATTCGGCTTAAGTAAAAAGGGTTAGCTAGGTTCCGTATTTTTAATTATACGATAAGCTTACTATTTATTAAGCTACTCTCTAGGACGAGAAGGGGAAGGCCCGATCTACTATATAATAACTAAAAAGGCCGGAGATTCTATTAGAGTATTTTATATAACTTTAGTAAATCTTAAGAAGCTTTATATAAGAGCTTAATCGCTACCTTTTATAGCTACCTACTATTCTAATCGAAATACTCTAATAGCTTATAAGTATCTTATCGATATAGCCGAATCCCCGCCCCTTTATATAGCCGGGGTTAGATTTAACGATTATATAATATCGTTTTTTTAGATAATAATATCTTATCTTCTATATTCGTATATATTATCTGGGATAGGAGTAAGCGTACGAGTAATAAGTAGTCTCCTTTTCGGTTAAATAATAGTCGCTCTTATATAATATAATTACTATAGTTAATATACTTCTCGATTATATAGAGCCCCCGGTCTCTACCTAGCTAGCTAAGCGTTTATATAAAGCCTAGATATTTACTCCGGATTTAGACGATAATATATACGAAGAGGACGATAGGGAAAGTCCTTAGAGTTATATAAGTCTAAGCCCCGAATATATAGAGGAGACCGATATCCTCGATTATATAATCTTTTAGTTTTTTCTTTTATCTCTTCGGTATTATATTAGCGGGAATCTCTATTTAAATCTACTCCTTTACTTTTATATAGCGTTAGGAATCCGTACGGAGCCGCTTAGCTTTCTAGAATCCTATCTTTATATAACCCGGCTTATAACGCTTCTCTAGCTTATATATCTGTTTTTTCTTAAAGCCGAATTTCTCGATAAGCTATTAGAGCTTAAAGCTATTAGCGTATAAACGGTCTAGCGCTTCCGTATAGCGTATAGCAAGTAGATAATACCCGGTATATATACGCCTATTAGTACGATTATCGCCTAGATAACGTACGGATACGGTTAGCGCTATTAGATAATAGAGTAGGCTTTTATATAATAGTTTAAAGATAAATAAATCCTTTTCTATAATAGTAAAGCAATTCCCGTATAGGCGTTTTAGCAGGCCTTATATAAGCTTATTAATAAGGCTATCTATCTCTTTAACGGCCTTCTTTCTAGGTCCTAGGAGGAGCTTTATATAACGGTCGAGCCTATACGGATTGTCGATTATACTATATAGGTCGGCGCTAGATAGTTATTTATAACCGACCCCCGGAATATATAGCTTCGCCCGGGGCCTTATATAATACTTAGCTTACTCTAACTGTTTCTCTAGGATTCTATATAAGGCTAATAGAAGAAGAAACCGGTTTATTAATAGCTTTAGTAGCTTTATATATTCCGTAAGCTTCTCCTTATCCTTATATATATCTAGGGCGGGTAGCCCGGATAAGGGCCCGAAATCCTTACCGTTCGGTATAGGGATTCCTAATAGCTTATACGGAATATCTTTATTCTAAATAGTAAGGTTATAATTACTACGGACCGGGATAAAGGTAAATCGGCTTATAATATACGAAGCTATAAGGTTATACGCTTTCTCCCGCCGCCGGTTAGGCTTTTCCTTATCGTTTATATTATCTAGCTTTTACCGGTAGAGCGGCTACTTTATATATAATACGGGTTACGCTCGCCCGGCTATCGGCGAATAACTTAAATATCTCTAATACGAGAGTAATTCTAGGGTTTATATAACCGAAAAGCTTAGTATACTCCTTATATAATATCTCTAGCCGAGGCTCGGTATTTATATTAGTATTATACGTTACCGTATAATCGTAATCGAATTCGGATAGTAAATCCGGGGTCTTAATACGAAATAAGCGGAACTCTAGATCGGTAAAGATAAGGATTCGTACTATTAGGATATCGATCCGCTTATAAGTAAGCCGGGTAATAAAGGGACTAGAGGCTAGAATATCGTCTAGGATTTATAGGCTATATATAGTACGAAGGTTATATAATAATATTACGCTATTTATATTAGGTTTCTAGGGTCTTTATAGCCCGAGATAATTATAACCTTCTATATAGTTAGTTTACTCTAATATTAGTTCTTAAACGGTATAAGCCTAGAGGCTAGCGGGATTCCTTATATAGAAGGGGAAGACGAAGGTTAGTAAATACGGAAGCGGAAAGCTTCGCTCTTATATAAAGGTAGAGAGGGACTATATAAAAGCCCGAGCTTTATACCGCTAGCTTTACGCGCTCGTAGCATATATATAGCTACGGATAAGGATTTTTTATAAGCGCTTTATACGCTCTTTAGAGCCGGTATTAAATAGAAATTAGCTAAATAGGCTTTATATTATTATATAATCTACCGATTTTAAGGCTAGTAATTAATAATCTATATTTTACTAACCGGCGCTAGTAAAAGCTTACTTTTCTATATACTTACGATCTTAGAGAATAATAGGATTAGTATTATTATTATCCTATTTCTTATACTTATCGAGGATTTACTTATATAGGCCTATAAGCTTTAGATCGATATTATTTAGTTCTAGTCGGGGCTTTATACGGGGCGTAAGGGATTACTATACGCTATATAACTTATTTTCGTTAGTACGGATATCGCTATAATAGGCGAGTTTATATTATACGTTAATACGATTATTACGGCTAGCCTTCTTATACGGATTTATATCGACGAATATTATACTATTATTACCGATTCGAACTACCGTATATAATTATACGAGCTAAAGAGTATATAACGATTTAGGCAGCTACTTATTTTTCTAACGGCTATATTACCGCCTATATTTCTCGCTTAGTTTCGTATAGAGGTATTAGCTAAGAATACTAAAGTAATATATATACGAACGAGTAAGGCTAATTATCGGTATACGGTTAAGGTAATCTTTATATAAAGCGGAGTAAGGCTTAATAAAGCGGTTTAGAGCTATATAATAGTAAGAGTATAAGAGCTTAGGGCTAAAATATATAGGTAATAGAAAGGGGTTATTTACTATTGCTTAAGGGAGGAGATACGGAAGTTTACCGTTATACTAGGGTGCCCGTATTATTATAGTAGGATAAGTAAGGATAAACGCTAAGCTGCTTATACGAACTAGAGTAAAGGCTAGGAAGGGTAGCGGTAGATTATAATAACGGTTAGGCTTAGTATAGGGATTAATATTAAGGGGATTACTATTATCGTATATATAGGGATACTATACGGGCTTATCGACTTTATCTAATAGGTCGGGCGAAGCGGCTATCGGGCTAGCGAGGTTATCTATTCGGTAATTATTTATAATAGGTAGTAGAACGTATAAGGGCTCCGGGAAGCGTATAATATAATCGAAAGTACGAATATACTCTAGATAGAGTTGTATATATCGATAAAAAGGTATCGGCGGGTAATTTTAAGCGTATTTCTGGATAGGTCCGATACGGAGAGCTATATAACGGTGCCCGGGGCGGTTCCGTACGATAACTACGAAAGATAATAAGCCGTACGGTTCTAGGATAAGGGATTATAGAGGGTATATAAGTATACGGAGGGGTAAAAGATTTAGCTTCTTTACCGCTAGCTTTTAAAGGTCGAAGATAGTTATAATACGGTCTATTAGGTATTCCGTACGTACTATATATAGTCCTAAGGGCCGGCTAAAGGGCGATATAAAAAGGGGGGAGGGAAAAGAGGTTAGTATAAGCTTCTCGTACGAAAGTACGGTAAGGCCGATTTAATAGCGTATAAAGCCGTATAGCAGGCGATACGGTTCGAAGAGTTAAGTTATTACTTTCGGTATAAATTACCGCTAAACTAGTATAAGAAGAGGCGTTTAGGGGGGCTTTATACGGGGTATATAGCGGAGGACCGAGTTCTTCCTAATAGTAATTATTAAATAGAATTAGATCTAATTCTATTTATAAAGTCCCTATAAAAGTCTCCACTTTTTTCGGACCCCGGTATATAAGGTCCTAGATATCTAAAACCTCGAGAACGCTAATAAAAATATACCCCCCTTAGGGGACCTACTTTTCAGCCCTACCTACCTAAAATCCTTTTTTCTTCTCCGTTTAAACTAACGTACTTTCTTCTATTATACTACCCCGGGAATCGGAAAGATAAAGGCGCGAGAAGGAAAAGAAGATTCCGTAGTATAGAGAAAAGAAAAAAAAAGAACGAAAAAAAAAGGAAGAAGAAAGGATATAGATCTATTTATTACTAAAGAATCTTTTAACCCTTTACTACTATTTATCTTATCTATCTATATATATCTATATATATTATTATTATATATAAGTTCTATTTACTATAAGTGGAAAATAACTATAGAAGAGGAATAAAGTATCGAAAGTTTAATATATTTTTATTATTTACTAATCCTCTTTAAATAAAAGTATTATTATAATAAACTAAAGAATATTTATATAATCTAACTTTAAGCCCTCACCCTCTTTTCTTACTATAAATACTCGATAATACTATATAATATAATTATTCTTTTTTAAAAGAGAAGTTACTATAAGAAAAAAACAAAAAGATTATAATAGAATATAAATAAATACTATATATATCTCTTTCTATATATTCTATATAGTAAATAAATAGAATATATATCTCTCTATATATATTCTATATAGTAAATAAATATAGTATATAAATATAGCCTATTTTTCTTTTTTTTCTTTTTTTTCTTTTCTTTTTTTTCTATAAAAATATAATAGTATTATTATTTTAATAAGTATTCGTCTTGGAATAATAGAAAATATATAGCTAGATTCCTTAGATTTAGGGCTATTTAACGTACTATCTTTCTTAAACCCTAACCCTAAACCTAGGGCGTTATTCCAGAACTCGCTTAGCCCCGATAAGAACGATAAGAAATTCTAAACCCACTTAAACCTACTCTTACCCGGGTAGACCTACTAACTTTAACCCTAAATATCTTAACGAATATAAAGGGTATAAAGATATAAATAATATATTTGAATAGCTGGAATTTAGAGCTTTCGACTGATCCCGGATACACTATAGTGACTATATTATTATATGTTTTTCTTTTCACTAAAGTAAAGTTGACTATATAAGTTCGGAAAAAATCAGAGTTTTCACCGAAAAGCAAAGTAGTCGAGTCGTTTCGACGGCCGACTATAATACTAGAAGTTCCGTATTCGAGTATAACGTCGGGGAAACTGCTAGTGAGTTTTTCTGATAATTATAAGTGGGTTATATAGTATTAAATTATAGTATAACTGGAAGGGTTAGCCGCGTAATAGTATAATGCCCCTGCTCGATAGAATAGTTATAGGAAAATATATATATAAAGTGTAACCGCAGAATATATATATATATATATAAAGTATAACCGCAGAGTATATATAATCGTCCTATTGGGCAGGGTTAAAGGGCTTACGTAAATAGCCCCTAGTTACCTCGAATATAGAACTTCTTTTTTAAAAAAATAAAAAAAAACTTAAGTTTTTTTATTATATTATTTATTTTCTATAGATCTTTTACTATAGTTATTATAAATCTTTATATATATATATTAGTTTAAGCCTTATAATCTTATTATTTTAACCTTTTCTACGCTTTTTACTCTAAGTTTTATACCCTAGTTACTTTAAACCTCTCTATATTATTTACTTTATATAAATCTAAGTCTCGTACCCTACTTACCCTAAACCTCTCTACGCTTTTTACTCTTTTTTACTCTAAGTCTCGTACTCTAATTACCCTAGACCTCTCTACGCTTTTTACTCTCTATTACTCTAAATCTTATACTCTAGTTACCCTAGACCTCTCTACGCTATATCTTATACCCTAGTTACCCTAGAACTCTCTACGCCTTTTACTCCTTTTTACTCTAAGTCTCGTACCCTAGTTACCCTAGATCTCTCTACGCCTTTTACTCCTTTTTACTCTAAGTCTCGTACTCTAGTTACCCTAAACCTCTCTACGCCCTTTACTCCTTTTTACTCTAAGTCTTATACTCTAGTTACCCTAGACCTCTCTACGCTTCTTATTCTCTATTACTCTAAGTCTCGTACTCTAATTACCCTAGACCTCTCTACGCTATATCTTATACCCTAGTTACCCTAGATCTCTCTACGCCTTTTACTCCTTTTTACTCTAAGTCTTATACTCTAGTTACCCTAGACCTCTTTATACTTTTTACTCTTTTTTACTCTAAGTCTCGTACTCTAGTTACCCTAGACCCCTTTACGCTTCTTATTCTCTATTACTCTAAGTCTCGTACTCTAGTTACCTTAGACCTCTTTATACTATTTACTCTTTTTTACTCTAAGTCTTATACTCTAGTTACCCTAGACCTCTCTACTTAATTTACCCTAGACCTCTCTACTTAACTTACCCTAGACTATCCCTTTTATATTAATATATAGATCTCTTACTAAAACCTTCTAAATTCTAGCTATTATTTATTTTTTTTAATTTTTCTTTTCGCTTTTACCCTAACCCTTAACTATATTACGTAATATATATTTATATAACCCTATATATATTCTTATTAATCTTTTTCTGATTTTTTATATATATTTTAAAGTAATATAACTAAATAACTCGCCGAGTTACCCTAGTGCATGCGTGGGGGCAGATGCGTACTACGACGTAAGCACGATTTTTTGAAAATCCTATATAAATGAATTTATCGGCAACTCTAAATATGCTCACGAGCCCACCCTAGCGTGCTAGGAGGTAAACCAATGTCGGAGGGTATATAAGGAGGGAAAAAAAAACCTCCGGAGGGCTTGATAAAAAAAATCTATATATATATATATATATACGTATATATAGCTATATACTATAGGCTATTTAGAAGGTTGCAGAGCCTCTATAGCCACCTACCGCACTATATTCTATCGACTTTCTAGAAGGTTCTATAGCCTCTAAGGTCTACTACCGTGCTTTACTCTAGGGGCTTTATATACCCTAAAAATCAACTATCGACTATATAGAAGGTTGCAGAGCTTTTATAGCCACCTACCGCACTATATTCTATCGACTTTATAGAAGGTTCTAAAGCCTCTAAGGTCTATTACCGCACGTTACTCTAGGGGCTTTATATACCCTAAAAAATTAACTATCGACTATATAGAAGGTTCTAAAGCCTCTATAGTTTATTACCGCACTTTACTCTAGGGGCATTATATACCCTAAAAAATCAATTATCGACTTTCTAGAAGGTTCCAAAGCCTCTAAAGTCTATTACCTATCGACTTTATAGAAGGTTCCAGAGCCTTTAAAGTCTACTACCGTACTTTACTCTAGGGGGTATATATACCCTAAAAAATCAACTATCGATTATATAGAAGGTTATATAGCCTCTATAGTCTATTACCGCACTTTACTCTAGGGGCTTTATATACCCTAAAAAATCAACTATCGATTATATAGAAAGTTGCATAGCCTCTATAGTCTATTACCGTACTTTACTCTAGGGGCTTTATATACCCTAAAAAATCAACTATCGACTTTATAGAAGGTTCTATAGCCTCTAAGGTCTATTACCGTATATTACTCTAGGGGCTTTATATACCTTAAAAATCAATTATCGACTTTCTAGAAGGTTATAGAGCCTCTATAGTCTACTATCGTACTTTACTCTAGGGGCTTTATATACCCTAAAAAATCAACTATCGACTTTCTAGAAGGTTCTAAAGCCTCTAAAGTCTATTACCGTACTTTACTCTAGGGGCTTTATATACCCTAAAAAATCAACTATCGACTTTCTAGAAGGTTATAGAGCCTCTATAGTCTATTACCGTACTTTACTCTAGGGGCTTTATATACCCTAAAACATCAACTATCGACTTTCTAGAAGGTTTTAAAGCCTCTAAAGTCTATTACCTATCGACTTTATAGAAGGTTCTAAAGCCTCTAAAGTTTAAAATAGAGTCTTTTATCCTTAACTCTAAAAAGGGGAGCGAATATTCCTTTCGCTTTCTAAATTACCTTCCGAAATATAGGCTTATTATATGCCCTATTTGCCAAATAGCTATTATATATAGCCGGCTTAGAAAGCATTTAAATAGCCCGCCGTATTCGATTTCGAATAAAGCTTTTAAAACTGAATTTAAGCCTTGGGCTTTAGGTTTAGAAGGCTTAATTCAAACGGAAGAAGAGCTAAAGGGTTTTAATACTTTCCCTACTAAAGAAGAGCCCCCTATAGAAGGGTTAGGGTTAGAGAAAGGTTATAAATGCCTAGAATGCGAATTTATAGCGTATAAAAAATCAACGATATTAAAGCATATCCAAAAAGACTATACTTTCCAGGCAAGGGGGCGCCCTAAGACTAAAGCTATTAAGCTTTATAAATCAAAGGTCTATATTCAACGATTTTTTACGAATAAATATGCTAGTTCGTATTTTTAGGTTAAGAAGCCGTCTAAAGCTATAAAACCTAATAGCCTTAAGAGCCCTTCTAACCCTAGGGTTGCTTCTAGCCCTAGGGTTACCTCTAGCCCTAGGGCTATCTCTAGCCCTAACCCCGAAGCGAATACTATTACTAGCCCTATAGAATCTATAGAAGGGTCGATTCTAAATCAGGCCTCTAGTTTCTCTACTAGCGATATTAATAATACTATAATCGCAACTAGTAGTATTATTAGTAGCCCTATTTAGATTCCTAGAACTAAGCGGAATAAGCCCTTTCTATTAAATTCTCGACGAATTTCAGATTCTAGCTCTTCTAAAGAGCCGTTTACTTCTATAGTAAATAGGCCGTTTATTAGAAGAAACCAGAGGGTTCTTCTTTCGTCGTCTAGTAATAGCGATTCCGAGGGGTCTAATAGCGCTTCGAGTAGCTCTAAATCTATAGATTTAACTACTTTTACTTCGAAAGCTAAATCTATTCGCTTTAAATCCGATATATCTATTCGCGATTTAAACGAAAAAGACGGTCCAAATCCCTAGTTACAGAAGCTAGGGGTTATAAACCATTTAAAGCAGAGCTTGTTACCGAAGGCTAAATTAATAGCGCTATTAGACCTTTATAAGCCTTCTTTAGTAGGGGAAGCTATTCCAGAAGATTCTAAATTCTAAGGAAGGGGTCTTTTAGAGGTTTATTCTTCTATAGACCGGCTTATTCTCGAGGGTAAAAGGCTAGTAAACGGGGGGCTTATTCCGAGAATTACCTTATTAGAGTTAAATCGCCGAAGCTTTAAAAAAGAGCCTAAAAAGCCTTTTATTTTCTCGTATAACCCTAGAACAGTCCAACGATATAAGCTCGTTTATAAACGGCTTTTAAGCTATTTATTTCGATCTTTCGATTTAGAGGATTCCGAAAGGCTCCCTTTTATTCTATCGAATAAGCAAAAAGAAGCTATAGAGGGCTTAAAACTATCGATAGGGGCGATATATCGAGGAATTCCCTCGAATTCGTCTTCGAGTGATTTAGAATCGTTAGAAGCAATAGCTTTATTCCAGAAGCTAGATTCTTCCGTTTTAAATCTACTTATTACCTTACTTTCCGAGCCTATCGAAGGAGGCGAATATACTAGTATTATTATTAGTTATATAGCTATTTTGTATATTCGACAGGATAATACCTGGGAAAAGCTAGAGGTTATAACGCCTTTTATATCCGCTATTATTTCGTTTGCCCGGGTCTTTATTTTATTATTTTATTATAATAAATACGAAGAGAATATCCAGGGTTTAATAGAGAATAGCGGTTATACGGAAGTATTAGCTAGGTACGAAGCTATACCTCTTTGGACTATTCTAAGGGGCTTAAATATCCTCTATTCGGTTCCTACTATCGGGCCTCGAATTATTCCTTATCTAGCAAATATTCGATCGTACGGGCTTACTATTATTAATAATATTATTAAGCCCGGAGGTATTATCTGGGATAATAATACCTTAATATATAGGGATATTCGTCTCGATCTACCCTCTTTACAAAAGGCTATTCGATACGGAATTCAAAAATCTCAGAGGGCCCTTAGTACCCTATTATATATTAACGAATCTGAATATAAAGGCTCGAATATTCTAGAATATTATAGAGAAAACCTCCCACCGATTCCCTGGGATTCTCTTACCGATAACTATAATAATAGTATTATAGGCTATTCTTTTATAAACGACCTTTTAAAGGCACCTCGTTATAAGTATAAGAACTGGCTTATTACGAAGATTTCTTCGAATAGGCGGCTTAAAAAGGCCTGGTTTCCAACTTATCGTTTAGATTACTTTAGTAAGCCGAGCCTTTTAGAAGGTCGACGCTATATTAAATTAATTTCGAGCTTTTTAGAGGGTTTAGCGGTATTAGTCTATTTAACCGGCGGGCAGCCTCCTCGCGGCCCCGAAGCCCTTTCGATTCGCTTTCGAAACGGGGATAACGAAGGACTTCGAAATCTATTTCTCGATAGGGGCTTAATAACCCTTATAATAGATTATCACAAAGGGTATAATAGATCCGGGCTTTTAAAGGTTATATACCGCTTTATACCTCGAGAAATCTCGGAACTTCTTTTATATTATTTACTATTAGTCCTACCTTTCTTCGAGGATTTACAGGCTAATATAGATAATATAAAGAAATTTAGCGATAAAATCTAGCCTATTAAGTCTATAGAGGGTATAGAGAAAGGCGAAAACTCTAGTAGTTTCGAGGATACAGATACCGAAAAAGAAACCTCTTCCTTCCAGCTACCTTATTTTAATTCGTCGAAAATAACTAGGGGGCTAGGGCTATTATTTTCTAAATCTATAGGGCAGAAAATAACCCTAAGCTAGTGGAGGCATATATCTATAGCTCTTTCGAGACGGTATATAACTTCGAACGAAATAGGGGAGTTAATAGTTAATACGGAGGGCTTTGGAAACGATAGCGAAGGGTTTATTCAGAGCGATTCCTCGAACGATCTTATAGAGGATTTACAAGCCGCTTACTCTTCTAAAATCGCGAATAATATATACGGCCGTCTATTAGAATCAGGGCCGTATATAAACCCTTCGAAAAAGGAAGCCTTTCGACGTTATTCTATAAGTTGGTATAAGCTATTAGGATTTAACGATATTAACCTCGCTATAGCTCCCCTAACCCTAACCCCTTTTAAGAGAAAAGCCGAGACCTTTTTAGAAAAGGAGAATAATAAAGTTCGAGAAAGTCGTTTACGAGATTTACAGTCTATAGACTTAAAGAACGAACTTAAAGCGTTACTAGGGCCGAACGCTATATTCCGAGGACCGCAATATACTATAATAAAGGCTATTATCTCGAATAAAAGCCCTATTCTAGCTATATTAGGTACGGGAATAGGTAAAAGTCTTTTATTCTTTTTACCTACTTTCTCTTCGAAGGGGGGGGTTTCTATCGTTCTAGCCCCTTTAGTTACATTAGTAAACGATTTATATAAAAGGGCTATAGCGTTCGGGATACCGTCTATTATCTAGGATAATAATAAGCCTTTCGAAGCGGAGAAAATTATCTTTTTAACGCCTGAAAAAGCCTTATTACCTTCGTTTCAGACCCTTCTCGCCCAGCTTATCTATTCGAAGCGCTTAGACCGTATTATATTCGACGAATACGATAGTCTTTTAGAAGGAAATAGCCGTTATAGGCCCGCCTTTCTATAAATAGGGGAAATAATTAAGTTTAGAATCCAAACTATTTATTTAACGGCTACTTTACCTCCTTATAAAGAAAGCTATTTTTTCGAAAGGGCTTTTATCGATCCTTCTAACGATAACCCGCTTATCTTCCGATTACCTACGAGTAATCCGAATATAGCGTATTCCGTAACTCGGTTTGAAATATCGAATAAACGGTATATAAACGCTGAAAAACGGAAGGCTTTATTAATAAGTTATTTAAACTTTACGTTAAAAGATAATTTATCCTCCGATTCGAAGGCTTTAATCTTCTGCTCTACGAAGAAAGAGGTTATCGAATTACGGGATACCCTTAATAGCTTAGCACTCTATAGTAATATAGACGAAGTCGAGGGTATTAATAAAAGCGAGGTTATCGATATCTTTTCGTCGAATATTCCGAATAATCGCTATTATTTCGGAGGCCGCGTTCTAATCGGAACGAGTACTATAGGTCGAGGGCTCGATATTCCGAATATCCGCTATATTTTCTATATAGGAGGCCGTTTCTCTATAGAGGATTATAAGCAGCAAACGGGGAGAGGGGCTTAAAACGGAGGGAGCTATAAAGCTATTATAATCGATAATAAGCAGTTTCTAAATTCTAGCGGATCGATCGATAATTTAGCGAAGTTTAGCCTTAAAGATTATATTAATCGAAAGGTTTGCCGTCGAATTATTCTCGATTCCGTTTTAGACGGTAGAGAAAGTCGCGTATCCTACGAAATAGGGGAATTACCTTACGATATATGCTTTTTCCGAGCTATAAAGGGTCCCCTAGGGTATATTATCGATCCGAAAGCCGAAGCCCCCCTGGAGAATAGGGCTCGAATAATAGAAGCGGATAAAGTAAATAGCCCTATTTTATTAGAAAGTTCTAGTAATTCGTCTAAGTCTATAGCTATATATAGGGACGAACCTATAGCTTCTAATAATAATACGGATATCGAAATATCCCCTATTATTAACGTAAAGAGAGGCTTAATAAGCGAAGGGACTTTAGAGAATAATTCGAATTTATTCGAAAATACGGTCTCTAAAGCTCCTTCTATAGAATCGGATATTCTAAGCTTATCGAGTCGGAATACGTTAGACGGCTATATAGACGATAACGAGGATATTTCGGATACGGATTTATTAAATATCGAGCAAACTATCTCGAATCGATCGAAGGCTATAACGGAGCGAATTACTACGAATAAACGAACGTTTTCTTATAATATAGAGCGGTTTATTTCGTATACGGTTCCTGAAATTCGGAAACTTAATAGCTACTCGTTTTACTATTTAAATCGGCCGTTTTCGAAAATACGCCTTATTCGAGAAAAGCACTCTTTAATCGACTGCCCGTTATTAAATACCGATTCGAATTATTCTCGGATAAAAGAATTCTTTACCGCTCTTAAAGAATTTATATCGTTTAGCCGGTTCGAGCCTTATAGTAGCTATAATCGCTGTTATATACCTTTTACCCTAACCATTATTCCGCGCCGAAGTAAGGCTTACTTCGGCCCCGCCGCTATACAACCGGCGCCTGGTCCGTGCGTTTTTGAGGCCTACTTCGTGAGGCCTATTTCAGCCAATTAACGTCGCACGAGTGGGGTCGTCGCAACCCCAACCCCAACCTAACCCCAACCTAACCCCAAGCCCCCAAAACACGCGTACGATACTAGCAGCCTCGTACTCTAGGGCCTAAGGCTACGTCTTATCCTCTTTATCGGCTTTCGCTCTCTTATACGATCATCGCAGCCTCGTAGTAGTTAGGCCTATCGCCCAGGCTGCATCCTATTGTTCGGCTTTATCCCTCGTGCGACAATAGCAGCCTCGTACGTACAGTTGGGCCCATCGCCTCAGGCTGCATCCCATTGTTCGGCTTTGTCCCTCGTGCGATAATGGCAGCCTCGTACGTACAGTTGGGCCCATCGCCTCAGGCTGCATCCCATTGTTCGGCTTTGTCCCTCGTGCGACAATAGCAGCCTCGTACAGTTGGGCCCAAGGCTAGGTCTGATCCTATTGTTCGGCTTTATCTCTCGTACGATAATGGCAGCCTCGTACAGTTGGGCCTAAGGCTAGGTCTAATCCCATTGTTCGGCTTTATCTCTCGTGCGATAATGGCAGCCTCGTACAGCGTAGGAGAAGGCAGCCGTCGTTTCTTACAACGCCTTTATCTCCCGTACGATAATCACCGCTTTCTTCCGTCGGTCAGTTACTATACGTAGTAACTTACTCGGACTTTCCTAGAGTCTTCGGCGATATTCCCTTCCTACTATATAAAGAACTTCTTCCCTCCCCTTTCCCTTTCGCCTTTTTTCCTCCTTCTTTATTCCACCTTTCTTTTTATAAAAAAGCTGGGTATCGTTAACTATATATCCTATTTAACGTTACTACTTCGCCCTCCCCTCCCCTTTCTCCCCACCGTCCGTACTAACTACCCAGCCGTACAGCAGAAGAAACTCTACTCCTTCCAAGAAAACCCCAAGAAACCCGTCTATACGATGGCTACCTCTACCTTCACCCTCTCCGTTCGCTATACGGACCTGGGCATTCAGAATAGCCGGCACGGCCTAATCCTCCACCTTACCTACCCTGCCTCGTACATAGCCCTAACTGCCTTAGCTAAGAACGATACCGAGCGAGACCTCTTAGCTCTGCCCGGTACCGATATTCGCCTCTCGGCTGGCGACTCTAGTACGACTACCGCTGCTATTCTCGCTAAGATCCTCCGGCGTAACTCGTACTTCTTAGCCGTCTTAGTTGCTCGTACCGGCCGCCCTAAGGCCGTATACTACGAGCACCGCTGCCGCGTACGAACCTTCCCCTTCGACCAATGCCTCTTCGTTGCTAGCTAGCAGCAGAATACCTACGCCAACTGCATCTAGGACTCGCACGCAGCTCGGTGCTAAAGCCGGCTCGTACTACTACTAGCGAGGGGGAGAGAGATTTCCTAGGGGTTCGTACCAAGGATAAACAGAGGAGGATAGGTTAGATCGTATAGAGGCTTTATTACTTCGTATAGAACCCGTAAGGGGCCCCTAATACTACTACTACTCCGTACGGAGTTTTCTACCCCTAACCCATTCCCTACCCCCTCTTGCACGTGATCTTGCTTACCTTATATTCTAGATTAGCTCGTATAGGTAAGAGATTTTCCGTCTCTTTCGTACGCCGTATTATTAAACCGAATACCTTATCTTTTTTTGATTTTCTATCTCTATATAATATATTCTCTTTCCGTACGATAGAGCAATATATTACTATTAATACGGAATATAATATCCTGATTTGCCGTTTCTGCTAGGTTAGCGTACGGCCCGGTACCGGGATTCGTACGTATTTCCGCTAACAGCATCACCTTAAAGGGCTTATGCTTAAGGATATTCTCTCTTCGTACAGCGATACCGCGTTCGCCGATCCAGCCTCCGTATAATTCCCCGACGATAACTTAGATCCGATTCCCTATTTAGCTATCGTATAGGGCTTAAGCTGCCAATCCTGCCGATACCTTATACCTTCGTATACTCTTTTCCAACGGTATCTTAAAGCAAGTCTGCATCCTATATACGAGAATATAGGTTAGTCCGTACGGCTTTAGAGCTGGCTTACCGTCCCCTAATATAGACGGTATTGGATCGTTCGTACGGAAGCGGACGAAGTAAACCCTATACCTACTCTCTCCTCGTCTCCTATTACGCTCGATCTAGACTTAGCTTCGTTCGAAAACGCCCTTACCTAATAGGAAGCTACGTTTCTTAAAGTCGACTAGGACTACGTACGAATAGGCGATATATACGAAGGCCTCGACTATAATTCGGCTTGGGTGAAAAGGGTTGGCTGGGTTCCGTATTTTTAATCGCGCGATAAGCTTACTATCTATTAGGCTACTCTCTAGGACGAGAAGGGGAAGGCCCGATCCACCGTACGGCAACTAGAAAGGCCGGAGATTCTACTAGAGCATTTCGTATAGCTTTAGCAAGTCTTAAGAAGCTTCGCACGAGAGCTCGATCGCTACCTTCTACGGCTACCTATTATTCCAATCGAAACACTCTAATAGCTTGCGAGTATCTCGTCGACGCAGCCGAATCCCCGCCCCTTCGTACGGCCGGGGTTGGATTTAACGATCGTACGATATCGTTCTTTTAGGCAGCGATATCTTGTCTTCTGTATTCGTGCGTACTATCTGGGACGGGAGCAAGCGTACGAGTAGTGGGCGGTCTCCTTTTCGGCCGAGCAATGGTCGCTCTTGTGCGATATAATTACTGCGGTTGATATACTTCTCGACCGTACGGAGCCCCCGGTCTCTACCCAGCCAGCTAGGCGTCCGTACGAAGCCTGGATATTTGCTCCGGATCTAGACGATAATACGTACGAAGAGGACGATAGGGAAAGTCCTCGGAGTCGTATAAGTCTAAGCCCCGAGCATATAGAGGAGACCGATATCCTCGACCGTACGGTCCTTTCGGTTTTTTCTTTCGTCTCTTCGGCATTATATCGGCGGGAATCTCTATTTAAATCCACTCCTTTGCTTTTGTGCGGCGTTAGGAATCCGTACGGAGCCGCTTGGCTTTCTGGAACCCCATCTCTATACGACCCGGCTTATAGCGTTTCTCTGGCTCGTACGTCTGTTTTTTCTCGAAGCCGAATTTCTCGATAAGCCGTTAGAGCTTAAAGCGATTAGCGTATAGGCGGTCCAGCGCTTCCGTACGGCGTATAGCGAGTGGATGGTACCCGGTACGTATACGCCTATAAGTACGATTATCGCCTGGATAGCGTACGGACGCGGTTAGCGCCACTAGATAGCGGGGCAGGCTTCCGTACGATAGTCTGAGGATAAGCAAGTCCTTTTCTATAACGGCGAAGCAATTCCCGTACAGGCGTTTTAGCAGGCCTCGTGCGAGCTTATCGATAAGGCTACCCGTCTCCTCGACGGCCTTCTTTCTAGGTCCTAGGAGGAGCTTTATACGACGGTCGAGCCTATACGGATCGTCGACCATACTATGCAGGTCGGCGCTGGGCGGTCGTTCGCAACCGACCCCCGGAATATATAGCTTCGCCCGGGGCCTTGTACGGTGCTTAGCTTGCTCTAACCGTCTCTCTAGGATTCTATACGAGGCTAGTGGAAGAAGAAACCGGTTTATTAGTAGCTCTAGCAGCTTCGTACGTTCCGCGAGCTTCTCCTTGTCCTTATATATATCTGGGGCGGGCAGCCCGGACGAGGGCCCGAAATCCTTACCGTTCGGTATAGGGATTCCTAGCAGCTCGTACGGAATATCTTTATTCTAAACGGCGAGGTTATAATTGCTACGGACCGGGATAAGGGTAAATCGGCTTATAGCGTACGAAGCCGTAAGGTTATACGCTTTCTCCCGCCGCCGGTTGGGCTTTTCCTTATCGTTTATATTATCTGGCTTTTACCGGTAGAGCGGCTGCTTCGTACGTAATACGGGCTACGCCCGGCCGTCGGCGAATAACTTAAATATCTCTGGTACGAGAGTGATTCTGGGGTTTATACGACCGAAAGGCTTAGTACGCTCTTCGTACGATATCTCCAGCCGAGGGCTCGGTGCTCGTATTAGTATTACGTGCTACTGTACGATTATAATCGAATTCGGACGGTAAATCCGGGGTCTTAGTACGAAATAAGCGGAACTCCAGATCGGCGAAGACGAGGATTCGTACTACTAGGATATCGATCCGCTTATAGGCGAGCCGGGCGACGGAGGGAGCGGAGGCTAGAATATCGTCTGGGATTTATAGGCTACGTATAGTACGAAGGTCGTACGATAGTATTATGCTATCTACGTTGGGTTTCTAGGGTCTTTATAGCCCGAGATGATTATAACCTTCCGTACGGTGAGTTTACTCTAGCACTAGTTCTTATACGGTATAAGCCCAGAGGCTAGCGGGATTCCTTATACGGAAGGGGAAGACGAAGGTTAGCAAATACGGAAGCGGAAAGCTTCGCTCTTATATAGAGGTGGAGAGGGACCGTACGAAAGCCCGAGCTCTATACCGCCAGCTCTACGCGCTTGTACGATACGTATGGCTACGGACGAGGATCTTTTATAAGCGCCTTGTACGCTCTTTAGAGCCGGTGCTGAGTGGAAATTAGCCGAGTAGGCTTTATGCTGTCGTACGATCTGCCGACTCCAAGGCTAGCAATTAGTAATCTATATTTTACTAACCGGCGCTAGTAAAAGCTTACTTTTCTACGTACCGGCGGTCTTAGAGAATAGTGGGATTAGTATTATTATTGTCCTATTTCTCGCACTTATCGAGGATTTACTTATACGGGCCTATAAGCTTTAGATCGATGCTATTCAGTTCCAGTCGGGGCTCCGTACGGGGCGCGAGGGATTCCCACGCGCCGTACAACTTGTTTTCGTTAGTGCGGATATCGCTATAACAGGCGAGTTTGCATCGTACGTTGATACGATTGCTGCGGCTAGCCTTCTCGTACGGATTTATATCGACGAATACCATACCATTATCACCGATTCGAACTACCGTATACGATTACGCGAGCTAAAGAGCGTACGACGATTTGGGCAGCCGCTTATTTTTCTAACGGCTACGCTACCGCCTACGTTTCTCGCTTGGTTTCGTACGGAGGTATTAGCTGAGAATGCCGAAGTAATATACGTACGAACGAGTAAGGCTAATTGTCGGTACGGGGTTGAGGTAGTCTCTGTACGAAGCGGAGTAAGGCCCGACGAAGCGGTCCAGAGCCGTACGATAGCAAGAGTACGAGAGCTTAGGGCTGAAATGTATAGGCAGCAGAAAGGGGTTATTTTACTATTGCTCGAGGGAGGAGACGCGGAAGCTTGCCGCCGTACTAGGGTGCCCGTGCTACTATAGTGGGATAAGCGAGGACGAACGCTAGGCCGCTCGTACGAGCTGGAGCGAAGGCTAGGAAGGGCAGCGGTGGATTATAGCGACGGTTGGGCTTGGTACGGGGATTAATATCGAGGGGATTACTGCTATCGTATATATAGGATACCGTACGGGCTTATCGACTTTATCCAGTAGGTCGGGCGAGGCGGCTGTCGGGCTGGCGAGGTTGTTTATTCGGTAGTTATTTATAATGGGCAGCAGAACGTACGAGGGCTCCGGGAGGCGTACGGTATAATCGAAAGTACGAATATACTCCAGATAGAGTCGTACGTATCGACGAAGGGGTGTCGGCGGGCAATTTTAGGCGCATTTCTGGATGGGTCCGATACGGAGAGCTGTACGACGGTGCCCGGGGCGGTTCCGTGCGATAACTGCGAAAGGCAGCAAGCCGTACGGTTTCTGGGATGGGGGGATTATGGAGGGCCGTACGGGCGTACGGAGGGGCAAAAGATTTAGCTTCTTTACCGCTAGCTTTTAGAGGTCGAAGATAGTTGTAGTACGGTCTGTTGGGTATTCCGTGCGTACCGTGCGCGGTCCCGAGGGCGGGCTTGAAGGGCGATGTAAAAAGGGGGGAGGGGAAAAGAGGTTGGTGTAGGCTTCTCGTACGAAAGTACGGCGAGGCCGATTCCATAGCGTACGAAGCCGCACCAGCGGGCGATACGGTTCGAAGAGTTAAGTTGCTTGCTTTCGGTGTAAGTTGCCGCTGAACTAGTGCGAGGAGAGGCGTTTAGGGGGGCTTTCGTACGGGGTATACGGCGGAGGACCGAGTTTCTTCCATCGTACTTTTCGCACGGAAGTGGGAATAGGCACAGAGGCTCGTATAGAGGATGTTTGGGATAGATATTAGGGATCGTACGAGCTATTTCCACTGCTCGGGCGGAAGCAGGTCTTCTACGGATACTAAGGAAACGAATATGCTTTTACTCTGGGAAGCTATTCTTTGGGAAGCGTACGAGCAGGGAGAATTCTGGGAACGATATAAGTAGCTTATCTTACCGTATAAGATATAAAGAAAACTTAATATCTTTTCTTATTCTTTTCTTTCTTTCGATTTATTATATAAAAAGGGAATCTTAAAAGGTAAATAATTAAGAATAAATATATATTATATATTTAAGAATATATAAAACTAAGAAAAGAAATAAAATAGAAAAGAGAAGAATATTAAATAAGAAAAAAAAGGTTATATAAAGGATATTTAAAAAGAATTAATATAATAAAAGGGAGGATAGAATTAAAAGGAATATAAAAAGAAAAAGAAAAAAAGAATAAGGAAGAAATAAAAAAAGATAAATAATATATATATATATATATAAGAATTAAATAGATTTTATAATTTAAATAAAGAATAGTTAAAATATTTTAAAAGAAAAGAATAAATAAAAGACAATAAATAAAAGAATAAATATTTATATAAAGAAAAAGAAAAAGTTAATATTAAAATATAAAGAAAGATAAAAGATTATTAAATAATTAATTTTAAATAATAAATTTAATAAATTAAATAAAAATAATAAAATAAATAATCTAATAAAGATAATTAAGAAGATTAAGAAGCTTAAAATTATAATAAAAGGGTTAATTAAAGCTTATAATAAAAATATTTAAAAAGAAAAGAAATAATAATAATAAAATAAAAGAAAGATAAAATAAAAGTAAAAAAGAAATAAATAAGGAAAAGAAAAAAGATTTTTAAAAAGAATAAAATATAAATAAATATAATATTAAAAAAAGAAATTAATTAAAAATAAAATTAAGGGTTAATTAAAAATAAAAAAGATATAATATAAAAATAATAAAGAAGAAGATTTTAAATAAATATATTAAATATAAATATTAAAAAAAAGATTAAAATTATAAGAAAAGAAGGAAGGATAAGATTATAAAGAAGGAAAAAGGGTTAGGGTTAGAAGGAAAGAGAAGGTTAGGGTTAGAAGGAAGAAAAAAGGGTTAGGGTTAGAAAAAAAGAGAAGGGTTAGGGTTAAAAGGAAGGAAAAAGGGTTAGGGTTAGAAGGAAAGAAAAAGGTTAAGGTTAAAAGGAAGGAAAAAAGGTTAGGGTTAGAAAGAAAGAGAAAGGTTAAGGTTAAAAGAAAAGAAAAAGGTTAGGGTTAGAAAAAAAAGAGAAAGGTTAAGGTTAAAAGAAAAGAAAAAGGTTAGGGTTATAAAGAAAGAGAAGGATTAGGGTTAAAAGGAAAGAAAAAGGGTAAAATTATAAAGAAAGAAAAAGGGTTAGAATTATAAAGAAAAAGATTAGGGTTATAAAGGAAGAAAAGGGTTAAAATTAAAAGGAAAGAAAAGGGTTAAAGTTATAAGGAAAAAGAAAGGTTTAATTATAAGGGAAGAAAAAGGGTTAGGGTTATAAAGAAGGAAAAGGGTTAGGGTTAAAAGGGAAGAAAGGATTAGGATTAAAGAAAAGAAAAAGGTTAGGGTTAAAAGGAAAAAAAGGTTAAAGTTATAAGGAAAGAAAAAGGTTAGAGTTATAAGGAAAGAAAAATATTATAATTATAAAAGAAAAAAGTTAAGATTATAAGAAAAAAAAGATTAAAAATATAAAGAAAAGTTAAGGTTAATATTAAAATAAAGAAAGAAATATAAAATAAATTAAAATTAATATAAAAATAAATAAATAATAATTAAATATAAAAAAAAGAATAATAATAAAATAACGAAAGATAAAATAAAAAGAAAAAAAGAAAAAGAATTTTTAAATAAAATATATATTTATATTTTTATAAAAAGAGAGGAACTTATAAAAAATTAAATTATAAAGATTAAAAATTAAAGAAAGGTAATATATAAAAAGAAAAGAAAAAAAAGAAAGAATAATTAAAAAGTAAAAAGATAAATAAGAAAGGAAATATATTAAAAAGGTAAAAAAAAAAAATAAAATAAAATAAAAAGGTTAAAAAGGTTAAAGAAAATAAAAAAAAAGATTTATATAAAATAAAAAAGCGAAATTTAGAAAAAAGGTAAGATTTATAATTTTAAATAAAAAGGTTAAATATAAAAAAAAAAATATAAAAGAAGAATATAAAAGAAGGAAAATAGAATAAAAAAATATAAAAAGAGAAAAGAAATAAAGAGAAAAAAGAAAAGAATTAATAAGAAGAAAAAAGAATTAAATAGAAAGAGAAAAAGGATTTAAAAAGATTTTATAAATATTATATATATTTAATAAATAAAATAAGGAAACGAGAAAATAAGGTTATATATTTATAAATAGATTAATTATAATAAAAAAAAAGGT